>OZ017742.1:134747033-135347033 GCA_963969285.1 Odontomyia ornata | reverse complement strand
AAGAAAACAAGTCCCCGAGTGCTAAGTACTAACGTTCAATTTGACAGTTCCATGACATCAGTCAAAACCAGTCCATTAATATGAACGGGGACGATAAAGGGGAGAATACCACTTTCACAATTACGTTTCTTTATAACTGTGTTTTTGTGTTTTGGAACTTTTCCTCGCTTTATGTCTTGATAATGGGGTTTTGCGTATGAAAGCCTAATGGAGCCACCTAAAAAATTCTTTATTTAGGAACTGATGAGGCTTTGCTGAACATAAAAATGTTTGTTGTATAAAATTGAGACAAAACTTTAAATTTCTTCAGTTACAACTTTCTTCACATAATAAAAAACTTATCATATTTCATATTTTTCACGTTGATCCCCTTTTTCATAAATATATAATCCTAATAACATAGCTCTGATGCAAATTAAGTGCAGCAAACTATTTCAATTTGAATTTTTCTAAATTAGGCATGTCACACTAGGTCTCTCTCCATTGGGCTTGCATAAGGCAGAACCTATCGAAGGAATAACGCATTAGGTTCCCATTAGGCCCGTATTAAGCATGTCTAATTTAGGCGTACTGCACTGTTTCCGCATCGGGCACTACAGTCCGTTTAAACATGCCTAAATTGATTTTTATTATACACGTAAGGGAATAGAATTCATTGGTACAGGTATCTATATAATCAATGGTTTCAAAAGTAACTGATATTAAATAAAATATTGGCAATAAAACTTCAGAACCTTCAAAATAGTTCATTAATATTAACAAAAATGATGGGACTACTTTACACTTTTGCCAAGCGTTTTGTTGCGTCATTTAACAAAAAGACACAAGTCTCTTTTTATAAACAAAGCTCCTGATACATTCTCACCTTCATGAAAGTATTTTCTTTTCACTTCTCTACGATTACAATTGACAGTACTGATCCTTTGGCCATGAACATGGTTTGGGTCGGTTCCAAGAAAATGACTAAAATCAAGGTAATTTACAAACAACTGCACTCTATAATAAATTTGATTTTCCTTTTTCAAGCATTTCCGACAAACGAAAAGTCAATTAGACTATATTTCAACTCATTGGATCCCATCCAATTTTTCCTCCGGTCAAATCTCGCAAATCGGAGAGAAACGAGAAAAGGCATAAAACATGAATAAAAAACCTTCGCATTTCCCAAATAGACAATATTGGTAGAAACTTACGAACCCTTCAAGATACATTAAAAGAGGGGAGGTGCGCAAACCTAGCCAACCTGTACATAGAAGTCTGATATCTGCAAAAAAACAAGAGAAAAGTAAAAAAATCTGGACATCTCTACAAATAAAGTTCCAACGCCACATTTAAGCCAATTTCTACATTCGTTTGGCATTGCAAAGCCCTTTTCAAAAATATGTGAACAAGGAAAAACTATGGGACAATTGAATTTTCCCAAAGATTTTCTCCAAATGGATCCCCGGAGCCGTTACGATTGAGCCCTTTCGATTGAAATGATTGGGAAAAGCGTTAAGAGGGAAGAGCGGGTAGGTATAATGTGGCCACTGTTTTGGGGGAGTTGAAACTTCTCGAGGGGTTTATAAAAATTTATCGATGTCCATTTAAAACAATAAAAGAGGATTATCCTTACCATCATGTAGATGAGGAAGGATCTGAAGTGACGGGTGTAAGGGGAGAGTGAATACCTTTTCTTATGCACTACTTTACGGTTCTACTTACGTAGGTTTAGTCGAATATATGTTGATGCTAGGTAGATGTGTGACTCTTACATTTTTTCAAGCAGTCTGTAGTTACAAGGATGTAATAAACGATATATTGAGAACTCGTTATGGAAATAAATGGTTTGTGGGGACAAAACATCTTCCTGATTAGTGGAATACAGTATATCATTATAATTTCAAAGTAAATCTTATGTATATGTGAGTAAAAATGAATTTGAGTATATTTTAAATTCCAAATTTATCATGTGCAAGTTTTATTAGAGTGTTTACGTATATAAGTATATTACTTGAGCCATCAGTAGATTGTCTCGAAGTTCTTCAAAGCGAACTAATGGAATAAAAACTAAAACATTTTATAGTGTAACCGCGAAATAGCACTTACTTGAACCTAACTAAAATATGTATATTATATAAGTGATAATAGCTGCACCATAACACTACGAGTATAGACTAAAGCTCCAACTTATAATTTTACACTTTTCCATGGTAACACGTAAGTCATGCAAATGAAATATTAGGCTCTTTGATATTTATACTTTTGGACATCTTGCAAACTTTTAAAACGATTGTAACATTTTTAATAAAACTTATAAAATTCCTATTCTTACTGCTTATTACTTACAAGTGATTTACGAGTATAAGTGTAAACAAATAAGTCAAATCAAAAGTTATTTTTCATAGTGGTCAGGTTTAGGGAACTGTTACGTTGCTATGAGCATATTTGCCAACCGATTTATGATATATGTAGGACAAATTCTTCTTCTTCTTCTTTGTAGTACTACAGCCCTCCCGGGCCTTCGCTTCCTGAATAGCGCCTCCAATTGCCTCAGTCCATTGACGACGTCTACCAATTTTAAAATCTGAGCAGCTTCGTTGACCGGGTCAGACCATCGTTTCCTCAGTTTCTCCATCGGTCTCCACCCTTCAGTTCACCCAACGAATACCTTTTTGGATATCCATTTTTGGTCCACACGATTCATGTGGCCAGCCCATTGTAGTTTCCGCAGTCTTACAGTCGTTGAGACCTCTGGCTCGTCAAAAATTGCATACAGTTCATGGTTGTATCGAATTCGCTATTGGTCTCCGTCTAGCTTTGATCCGATAGTTTGCCTCAGGACAATTCGTGCAAAGGCATTTAATGTATTTGCGAATGCTTAGATTAGGGTCCATGCTTCACACCCTTAGCATAACACTAGTCTTATCACAGATTTGTAAACTTGGAGCTCTGTTTTCCTGTGTATACAGCTGGATGATGGATAGATTGGCGTCGGAATTTCCAAAATGTACAAATTTGTAGTACTTTGAAAAGCTTAAGGCCAGTTTTTGTGGCTGAAAGCTAAAAAATTTTCAATTTTACACGTGTCACGACCCCTGAATTGTGAATCGATATTTCTTCCCCTAAAACGTGCAAATTTCGATTTTATTATTTTTAACTTAACCCGGCGTCATGAGGGTTGGGTCTGTGAGACCCATCACATTTTATATCGCTTCTAGTTCAGTTACTATGCGTGTGACGTTGCCGTTTTTCTCAATAGCTAAAGCTGTTGAGTTGCTTTATCCCTCGCAGGCAACACGTTAGTCGTACAACATTCGCAGTGGAAGTCACACGAGTACCAAATTGAATGAGGTATGTGAGGCCTATCCCCGCAATTAGTGTACATACCATTTTGTATAGATGTTATTTGATTTCTAATCCATGTATTTATCCTTTTATATAAGGTTTTCTAATATGAGGTGTTATTTTGAATAAATCTTGTGATTTAACACTTTGCGACTTGTTCCTTTGGGGCCACGTGAAAGAGAAGGTCTACGCCAACAGCCCAGCGTCAATTCAAGACCTCAAAGATAAAATTCGTGAGGCTATCGAGGACGTCGGGCAGTCACTTTGCGATTTGGTTATGGAAAATGTCATGAATAGGATATGGTCCTGTAAGCGTGGTCGTGGTGGTCATTTGCCTGATGTTATTTTTCACTATTAACGGCATACCTTCCTCTTTATAATGCAATAAACATCCGATCATTTATATTAAACAAGTTGGGTAGACAGTCCTACGCTCATGTCAGAAGGGTTTTGTACTCAACTTACAAAATGCAATTACCAGCAACGAACAAAATCAAGAAACATGTGAAAGACGATTTTATTGGAGAAAATATGCAATTCGAAGGTCATACTATTATTAACAAAGTTGAACGAATTTTGACCTCTGAGGTATTTGTTATTGTTATACTCATAAATATCTCCCTTGAAAATTTTTGCAAATTTTTTAAATCACAGGTATCCATTCACGTGGGAGCAAACACATTTTTCATGTATTTCCCCACTGAAGCAAAAACGGTCAATTTAAGAACTGTTTTGAAAACCTCCCATAAATAACTTTCATTTGATACTCATATCGGCAACCTTTGAAGAAATTTTTTTTCAGGGGCCACTCCCCTGTACTGTAATCATCGATTCATGGCCAATTTTTTCGAATTCTAGAATGGTTACAAAACCCTTTTGCTAGGAGCTCCCTCCTACCTCCTTGAATTGTTTCACAAATGAGTATTAATTGTAGGTACTCATCTTCAGTCATTCATTAAATTGAATCAAGTGTTCAAAGCATGCACCTTAAACGTTGATGTTGGGGAAAAATAACTCAAAATTATTTAATCTTCGCATTTAAAATAGCCACCATTTTGTTTTACCATTACTGATAACACTAGCTGAACCGAATCTCAAAGATATTCATGATGCCTATAATTCCTGAAATTTTCATGCAAATCCTCACAAAGCTGTAGTGTCTGAGTCGGTAAAATGCGCATATTGTTCCGTAGCCTTATGCCTCCATAATAATACAGCGCATATTGTTCCGTAGTAATAGAGGAAAATTCAAATCGCTATAATTTTATTAAATACAAATCAATCTTATAAATAACCATCTGCGTACTGAATTTTATTGAATTGAAGGGTATCGTTAAGATTTTGTTCAAGAAAACGTAAAATCGATAAATCATACCATTACTAACTAAGTTGAGTGAATTTCGATTTCTCATGTATTTGTTGTTGTTGTACTCATAAAAGCCTACATTCATGATTTTTTTCAGATTTTTCAGATGAAAGATGTCCAATCACGAGAGGGGGTACGCGAAAAGTTCGTACATTTCCCCTTCTCCTGCCCCCCTCCGTACCGATAAAGTAATTTTAAGACTTGTTTTGAAAAGATCTTAGTAAGACCTTTCCCTACCTACCCTACTCGACTACCAATGGTGAAAAAATTTTTTTAAAGGGTCACCTCTCTATATGGAGGACCCCCCCCCTTAAACGACTTTGAAAAATTTTTGCACCCCAAAACTTTCAAGAAGTCACTACTTTTGAACTTTCAACAAAGTTTCATTGCTGTAGCTTCTATAGTTCCGGAGGAAAAGTGCTGTGACATACAGACTAACGGACGGACAGGCGGACATAGGTCGTGATTGCAAATACATGAAAAATGTGTTTCCTCCCTCGCGAATGGACACCCGTGATCAAAAAAATCTGAAAAAATTATCAAAGGAGATCTTTATGGGTATAACTATAACAAATACCTCAGAAGTCAAAATTCGTGCAACTTTGTTAATAATAGTATGATCCTCGAATTTTACATTTTCTCCAATAAAATCGTCTTTGACATGTTTCTTGATTTTATTCGTTGCTGATTACTGCATTTTGTAAGTTGAGTACAAAACCCTTCTGACATGAGCATAGGTCTGTCTACCCAACTTGTTTTGTTTGTTGACTGTTAAAGTTGCTGATATATACGTACATTGTTCAATATATTTTATTTGGTTTTTTTTGTGGGTACTTAGTAAAAAAATGGGTCGAGGAGAGGTAGAACGACAGCGTATGCTATCGATTTTACAAAAATCTGACTCTGATTCTGCGTTGTCAGAACAGGAGATGTGTGATGAAGAAGATCACTTGAGTAAGCGTAGTAATCCTAGTGATATAGAGCAAGATATCTCAAATTCTGAATCTGATGATGATATTCCACTGTCTTCGCTATCGGATGGAAAGCATTGTATATCTGACTCGGCTAGTTCTTCAAACGTAAACCGTGAGTGGTCTTCGGGTTTTTATCTTGGCAAAGACGGTAGAATTTGGTATAAGATGCCTTTTTGGCAAAATATCAGAACCAGAGCCGAAAGCACAATCCATCAATTACCGGGTGCAGTCCCAGAAGCAAAATCGGCAATGTCTGAAGTGGAATGCTGGAATCTTTTCATCACTGATGATATGCTGCAGATCATACTTATGTATACTATTTTCATGCACGCAGTATACCTAAAATAGCTTCATGTACTAATTTATCTAAGTACACCCATGTGAAAGGATGTTAAGGGTTTTCCAATAAGAGGTGTTATTTTGAATAGTCCGCTATTTCTGTAGATGTCACTTTTGAAGCTGTCATTTTTTGACATTTGACACGTAAAAACTACACTAATTATATAAATGGAACGATACATGCTTTGGCAATGCATTGAAATCTTTAAAATTAACTATAAAAATGGTGAAAATTTGGCAGAGACGGTTCGTAAAACTCGAACATTTTTGGATCGTCGTGAAGCACGTTGTCGGACCGCAATACAGAAATTGGTGGAAAAATTCAAGCTGTTGGAATAGCTTAGTGGTACGAAGGTTAAAACCCGTACACGTCACTCAAGAGCAGCCGAGAATATTGCTGCTGTAGCCGAAAGTGTTGAAGAAAACCCAGGTTTGTCCATTCCTCGTCGTTCTTTAGAATAAGGCATTCCACAAACGTCATTACACCATATTTTGCATAAAAATTTGGGTTTCAAGGCTTATAAATTTCAGTTAACACAAGAAGTCAAGCTGGTTGATCATCAACAACATCGTGTCTTTGCTGATTGGGTCCTTGAAATGCATGATAATGATCCGGAATTCCATCGAAAAATCATCTTGAGTGATAAGGCCCATTTTCACCCCGGTGGCTTCGTCAACAAGCAAAATTATCACATCTGGGGCTCGAAAAACCCTAGAGTTATTGTTGAAAAGCCTCTCTATCCTCAACGTGTGACTGTTTGGTGTGGTTTATGGTCAGAGGCGGAGTCATTGGACCTTACTTTTTCGAAAATGAGGCTGGAGCAACAGTTCAGGCGAATGGATAGCGCTATCGAGAGATGATTGATGACTTTTTATGGCCGCGATTAGATGGCATTGATCTGGATAACGTTTAATTTCAACAAAACGGTGCTACGTGCCACACAAGCAACGAAACCATTGATATTTTACGGAAAAATTCAAGACCACAAAGATGGAATTCATGAGGTTATGAAGGACATAGGGCAGCCACTTTGCGATTTGGTTATGGAAAATTTCATGAAAAGGATATGATCCTGTAAGCGTGGCCGTGGTGGCCATTTGCCTGATGTTATTTTTTACTATTTACGCATAACTTTTTCATTATAATGAAATAAGCATTCGATCATTTGTATTAAACAATAGCATTTTCTTATAATACCCAAATAATACCTCTTATTGGAAAACCCTGTACTCTGATTGAATTGAAAGCTTTTATAGACTTTCTTTATCTAGCTGGTCTTTACCTATCAGGCAGACAAAATTTTAGCGATTCGTGGGCTGCTGATGGCACATAATGTCTTTACAGATACTTCAATTTATTCAAAGTTCTTTTACCTTTGATGATATTTCTACCCATCAGCAAAGGATGCAACCGGATAATCTGGCTGCAATCAGAGAATTTTTGAAGCATTAGTAGAAAACTGTAAAAAAAACTTATATACCAAATGCTTGGAGCTTTCCGAGGTAGGTGTAAATTTTGCCAATACATGCCATTCAAACCTGCTAAATATGGAACAAAAATCATCGCTCTAATCGACGCAATTTATCAAAAACTTAGGATATATACTGGAAAGCAGCCCAAAGCCCCTTTTTCTATAAGTAACAAACCATTTGATGTCGTTGACCGGATTGTACTGTCTATTACCAGAACAAACGGGAATGTAACATTTGATAACTGGTTCACTAGTTATGAACTGGTGCAACTTAAGTTGATATCAGTTGGTACCCTGCGCAAAAATGAAGAATTCTACATCTAGCACTCGTTGCGTGTAGACGTGTTTTTAATTCGCTCCTGTCAAGAATGTTTATAAATTAAAATAATTTTTAAAAACGTCAATTAGAAAGTAATTTTAGAAAGAAACTTATTACATCGTCGAACTATTCGAACAATTTATCAAGTATCTGGATTTTACCTGCGAGAAAGTTTCAAAAAAGAAGAAAAGTTTTTTTCACCGGGGGGATGGAGGAGCCCGACGGCTTCCCACCGTTGAGGGACCCAGAGCCAGGGATTTCTGAATTGACAAATGATGAAATAATCAAGCGGAAAAATGAACAAGACAAATGTGAGCATGGAAAGCGTATTACGCTTTCAAGCGAAGATTATGACAAAATAACCAGGGAAAACGCAAGGTTTATGAAACAAAACGACGAATTGAAATTCCGTGTTCAAAATTTGGAAGATATGGTCCTGACATTATCAAATATGAGCAAACCAAAACTGATGAAGCCACACAATACGTCCGGCAAAGAAGAACCGATATTAACTAAGGAGAAAGAGAAAAAGGAAACTACACCAACAAGCAAGACCAATGAGAAAGCAGTGCCAACACAGAAGACTCAAACATATAAAATGAAATCGCAAGATACGAGCAAGCCATCAATCCATGATACTGAAAATATCCTGAGCGCAGGAGGAGCGAACAACAGCGCCAATTATTATGCGGTGCTGTCTGCGATGAACGAAGAAATGGACATCGAGATGGAGAGCAACGATAGCATAGGTAATATTGATAGTAGTAATAATTTCATTAAATATTTAAAATTAAAAAATAAGCAAAAGGAGAAGAAGCCAACCGGTGTGTCTGCTGGTTCTCCTAATAAAATTAATAAGGTAAATGAGAAAGTTCCTCCAATCATCGTTTTTGGGCAGCGTGGAGGAGATATGGTTCGGTTATTGGCAGCCGAACATAAAATCGAGAACTTCAAAGCTAAGACAGTGACCACTGATAAGCTTACGATCAAGACAAAGACGCTGGCTGATTTCAAATTGGCGAAAGATGCTTTTAATATCGCAGAGCCCTCGACTTCACATATACGCCAAAGGCGGAAAAAAATCAGACCTTCCTGTTGAAGGGTTTGGACTGTGGGGAGAATACAGTTGATCTCGTTCAAATGTTGCAGGAAGCAGCACCAGCTGTTAAGTTCATCTGTGTGAATAATTTCGCCACAAGGAGATCAACTGTCGAAGGTAAAATATTACCATTTTATTTGGTCCAAATTTCCAAGGACAGCAGTCCGAGTGCCCTCCAACAGGCAAGGTTGTGAGGTGGAAACGTCTCCAAAAAACTGAGGTCAACCAGTCTTACAGGTGTCAAAGATTCGGTCATTCGGCTGCCAATTGTGCAATGCACTATTCACCCCCCCGGTGAATGCAAATTGGCTCAGATGAAGCCAAAAGAAAAATTGTATTGTGTCAATTATTGTATATTTGGTTATCCAGCATCATATCGAGGATGCCCTCGGTATCAAGATGCAAGAGTTAAATTTTCCCCAAAACAAACCAAAGTAAATCACAATTTGTTACCTCCCAACCTCGTCAAACCCGGGGTATCATTTGCACTTGCTGCCAGAGGACCAGTAGACAACAATGTAGATGAAATAAATAATGTAAGTGGCAATAATGAGCTGCTTCTCCAAATATACCAGTAACTTGAATCTCTTTCAGATAGAATTAATAAACAAGACCAAAAAATCAATTTCGTTTTTCAACGGTTAGGCCAACATGCTTCAAAATAGTTTGTCATCCAGTCACATTCCCATGGATAGGATTTGTCTCATTTCGATCAACGTCAACTCCATTGTTACTATACATCGGCGTGATTATCTCCTTGAATTAATTGTTAAGCAAAAGCCTGACATCATGCTTCTCACCGAAACCCACCTTAATTCATGGCACTCCATGACATTCAAGGATTTTGAGTTCGTAAGAGACGACAGGGTAACAGGTGACGGGGGAGGTGGCACCGGGATATTGGTTCAAAGACCCTATCGTTTCCAAAATATTCAAAAAGTCGAATTCAAAAGCTTTGAATCTCTTGAAGTGTCCGTTATCAAAATCTCACTGCCAGGTGGGGATAACCTCTTCGTTATCTCTGCCTATGCAACTGGTGGAACTGTGCTCAAGCTCAAGGAGGAGCTCAATTCCTTGTTTGAAATACTCGAATGGAACAGGCTGCATAGTTATTATATTCTTGCTGGTGACCTAAACACTAAGCATACATCATGGCTGAACGCCACCAATAATCCAAGAGGTGTTTTCCTGAAATCGTGGATAACAGAGAACCAAATTGAATACAAGTGCAATCTATATGAGTCGGAGCTCCCAACATACCCTAGGACAAATTCATATTTGGACCTCTGCATTGCTGACGCAAGACTCGAATTCAACTTTGATAGTCCTCAACGGAAATTGCAGGTGCTTCCTTATGGTAGCGACCATAACGCAATCGTAATGGAAATCAAGCATCACAGGGATGATGTCTTCCTCATTCCAGTTCAACATGAAAATCATCGGTTGAATTTCAAAAAAACAGACTGGGGAAAGCTTCAAAAGAAGTTTAATCGGGAGTACCAGAAGCAATGTCCCCCTTCTGATGGTGGCAACTCTTACTCAATAGTTCCTAATGACAGGAATCTAACTAACGATGAAATAGATGTCTATTTGTCGAAGTTAGGGAAGCTGTGGTTGGAAACGATTGAGAAAGTAGTTCCATAGATTAAACTTCGAAACAATATGGAAGGATATGAAACACCAACCATCGCAAGGTTAAAAAGATTGAAAAGCCTTCTTCTCACACGCGTCAACAGTATTTATCGACGATTTTTGGACTACAACCATCCCTCGTTGGCTTTGTTGAAATTATACCTTAGGAATGTCCGGAAGTTAATCCAGTCATACTTCAAGAGTGAGGTGAGCAATCAATGGGCGGAAAAATTGAGGGGTATTAGCCCACAGGACCCAGACGGCGTGTTTGTGAAAGTGAATATCATATTCCGCAAGAAGTCTCGAGTGAAGGTATCGAATCTTGAAGTCACTAGTGATGAGATAAATCTTCTCGATAGGGCTGGTATCGAAATTGATTGTGAAAGGTTGGATAAACTTGCCCTGATTGGAACACATTTTGAATTGGTTCATCTACCAAACCCTGAGAAAGGGAATGAAATATTTTCAGAAGTGATTGAGGCAAAAGTTTCCGACTTCAAATCAAGCCTGAACGGCCAATCAATTCTTCATTTCGATGAAACATTAACATCTGACCTCATACCGAGCTTGAATCTTATTGATTATTTTGTCAGCTATGAAGACTTGTGTTTCATATTTCGCAGGATAAACAACAAGAAATCATGTGGTACTGATGGTATTCCAAATGTAGTTCTCCGACATTTGCCGGACGTTGCTATTAGGAATTATTGCATACTGTTCAATAACATATTGAGCAATTCATATTTTCCAAATGAGTGGAAAAAGGCTGAGGTATTTCCAATCTTGAAGAAACTAGCATCAGCTAGGTGTTTGAAGTGATACTCAACAGAGCATTAAACGCCCACATTGGGGAAAATGAGTTGATGCCGAATTGCCAATTTGGTTTTTGTGCCAGGTATTCGACCACACATGCAATAACGAAAGTAATCTCAGGTATCTGTTGGAAACTAAATGATAGACAATGTGCTAGAGCATGTCTCATTTATATGGAGAAAGCCTTCGATACGGTGTGGTTAGATGGACTTATTTTTAAACTCCTTCAGGACAAGTTCCCAAGACACCTTGTCGCCATGATGTGCAATATGTTATACGGGAAATCGTTTGTTGTAACTGATGGAAATCTGACAACAATGCGCGAATTCAAGGTCAGCAGGGAACAGTTACTGAGCCTCTGATCTTCTCAATCTTCATATGCAAGCTATTGAACGGCTTTGATTTTAACGTCTCGCCAACGCGATCATTGGTAGCGTTTGCTGATGATCTGATCATCTATATGGCAGACCGAAAAGCTACAATAGTTCAATGATGTACAGCTGTACACTGACAATTAGCGAATGAAAATCAATGCGCAAAAGAGTGAAACAATCTTGTTTCGGACAACTCTGCAGGGGGTCAGTCAAGACCTGAAACGTAATTGGCTGGCGAGGGTAGTTTAGAACGAGTTCCACATAAATCCTGTGTTCGATACCTGGGTGTTTATCTCGATCAGTATTTGTACTATACTGGACGTGTGAACATCATGCTCAGTAAGGCACAAAAACTAGTCATGGCCCTACAAAAGCTCTTTCATTTCAAACACATTGATCAAAAGGTCAAAATTGTCTGTTACAAGACCCTGCTAAGATCAGTTTTCACATATGGATGTCAGATCTGGTACAACCAGAGTGCTAGTACTATGGAAAAATTAATAGTTTTTGAAAGGAAATGTCTTCGTGCATGTACTGGTTTGCACAGAAAGCGTGAGATGGATTGGAAACATTATATGTCGAATAGAAGAATTTATCAAACTGTTGAAGTGACGAGAGTCGATATACTCATATTGAAACTTCTTCGGAATCATATCGCAAGATCTGTGACTATGAGTGAAAACCCTTGGATTTCACAGCCGTTCCACCCTACAGACGGGAATATAGCGACTTGCCTCGCTACTGGCTTCATTCCTCCAGAAGCATTCGTGTATTTGGACATGAATCGATACGTTTTTGATTCTGACGGCGTCCCAGTCATATATCACATATATCGACGGGCCACCGATAAGAAAATAAAATATCCTCCGGATTTGAGTTCACGAGACCAACAATTCCAATGGAGATACTCATTTGCTAGATTCGTTAAAGCTGATCGAATTGAGACGGCGCAATCCAGGTATTGGTGGCTAAATGACAATGTCTAAATTATTCGTGTTTATTTCCAGTTTTGTGGTTTTTTCGTTATTTATTTTTTTGAGTTTCAGCTCATTATCGCTACATTTAGTGTTGTTATTTATTTTTGTTAAAAATGAGGTATAGGTTAAGTATATGTTATGTTTACTATATTCCGTTAGAGATGAGATTAAACGCGTAGGTTAGGAACATTTTTAAAGAATTTTTTTAAGTATAAGATAGAGTTTTTGATTGCATATCAGGTGTAGGATCAAAGTTTCACTGTTGTGTTTAAATTATAAATAATTTTAGGATAGTGTTGGTTGGTTTTTTTCTCCTTTTTCCAATTGAATTCTAACAAGTTGAGTAAGCAGGAGAGTGCTCCTACCAGAAGGTCTTTGTAAACATCCTAGAGTTAGAAACAAGTTTTCTAATGGCGTGAATCGATAACTTGAATCACAGTGCAGCCACCATTTTACCTACCCCAATAGCCCAGCGTCGATTCAAGATCTCAAAGATGAAATTCGTGAGGCTCTCGAGGACATAGGGTAGCCACTTTGAGATTTGGTTATGGAAAATTTCATGAAGAGGATATGGTCTTGTAAGCGTATCGTAGTGGTTATTTGCCTGATGTTAATCTTTGCTATTAACGGCATATCTTCTTCTTTTTAATGAAATAAATATCCTCTCATTTATATTAAAAAATGCCATTTTCCTTTTAATTCAAAAATAACACCTCTTATTGGAAAACCCTATATCAACCATAAACACGTGTTATTGT
Source organism: Odontomyia ornata (assembly GCA_963969285.1). Taxonomy (NCBI): domain Eukaryota; kingdom Metazoa; phylum Arthropoda; class Insecta; order Diptera; family Stratiomyidae; genus Odontomyia; species Odontomyia ornata. The sequence continues at coordinate 135,333,583 of OZ017742.1, read as the reverse complement.
TGTTGTAATTCCATATAATTGAAATGGCTATAACTCACTTGATTATGATTCAATCTGGATTAAATTTTGTGAACGTATATATCTTATATCAGTCTTTATAATTGGAAAATTTCAAGAAGTTTAAAGGTACCGTTTTAATTTTATGGGCAAAAATGTAAAATCTACAAATCATACTATTATTGACAAAGTTGAGTGAATTTCGACTTCTAAGGTATTTGTTGCCTTGTACTCATAAAGGTCCACGTTCGTGATAATTTTCAGATTTTTCGGCTGAAAGGTGTCCAGTCGCGAGGGGGGGGACACAAATTTTGGGTACATTTTGCCTTCCCCTGGACCCCCTAATTCATAAAATGATTTTTTTATTTCAGATTCTAGAAGATCTAATCAAGGCCTTTCATTTGACACCCCACTCGACTATCTTTGATTTAAAAAATTTTTAATGGCCAATTCGTTATTAGGGGGGACCCCCTTTAAAAATTTTTAAAATTTTTTGTAAAGGCCTTAACTTTTGAGAGACCATCACTTCTGATCTTTTCACAAAGCTTGAGCATTCTTGCTTCTATATTTTCTGAGGAAATGAGCTGTGACGCACGGACAGACGGATGGACGGACGGACAGACGGACAGACAGGTCGCGAAACTAGTAGGTCTTTGTAAAAAAAATTTTTACAAAGACCTAATATGTAATAAACTTAATTAATTGAATTTGCTATAGTTTTTATGATGAAATGTGTTAATAATAAAGTATAAATTTAGAGAGCCATTTGGGCCATTAAGTTTTTTTATTGTTATTGTTTGGAATTTGCTTTATATTCTTTTAAAATTTATAACGATTAGTATTAAATAAAGCGCTTTTGACTTTGACTTGGCGCAAAAATGAAAGATAAGTTCCAATAAAATTCACTGAAACTCGCGGAGTTGACGTTTTCTCATCTTGATTTGGTTTTGAAAAGCATGTCACACTTGTCACTCATGTGCGTAAAAAAAAACAAAATAATATTGCTGATGTCTAGGTTACATCACGACGACGCCATTGATGAAACAACAGGAGAACAGCGGAAACCTGAAATAAATAAATATTATAACACGACAAAATGTGGTGTGGATGTAGCCGACGAGCTATGTGCTACGTACGATGTACTATATGTTGTAATTCTAAAAGGTGGCCATTCGCAATTTTTTTAGTATCCCTCATTGAACATAGCTGCTATTAATGGCATAGTAAAAAACTAGGACTCGGTTTTGCCATGGAACACCTAAAACTTCACCAAAATGTATCAGTGCTCGCACGTGAGTTGTGATAATAAAATTGGAAAATTTGTTGCTGAGTCTTCAAGGGAACCTTTTACAAAAAAGGCTAATGTTCGCAAAAGGTTCTAAGTGTGTCCAGCCAAAAAATACCTTAAAACAAATTACACCTGCGAGAGTTGCCACAAACATATTTGTTTAGAACATATTGTAACTTTCTGTGCTGACTGTACGAAAGATAATGATTCAGAGTGATTAATTTTTTTCCTTCTAAAGATAATTTTGTTTCCTCCAAAAAAGTGCCATTAAAACATTGACTGATTGTTAATTAATAATAGAATTACATTTAAATAGAAGAAAAAGATTTCGTTGATATATGTCGCTTTTTTTCAAAGCTTTAATAAATATGATTGAAACATACTCGTATTATGATACGATATTTGTTTCATTTATTTATATAAATGCCTAAAAAACGTAACGCGAATAAAATATTAACTTTATTGCTTATGAAGTATTGGATAAATTTTTTATCGAATTAACGGGTCTGCGAGACCCACCGCCACATCCTTGAAACACTTTTCTACCCAAAAGACCCCGGGTTAAACTCTGAACTCAGACTAGTATTTTTTCGGTGGCCGAAAAATGTATTGGGCGAATTACCTACCGTGTAGGAGGAATAACAAGTTGGGTAAACAGACCTACGCTCATGTCAGAAGGGTTTTGTATTCAATTTACAAAATGCAGTCACCAGATCGAAACAAATCAAGAAACATGTCAAAGATGATTTTATTGGAGAAAATATGAAATACGAAGATCATACTATTATTAATAAAGTTGAACGAATCTCGACTTCTGAGGTTTTTGGCATTGTTTTACTCATAATATCTCCCTTGATAATTACGAGGTGTGTTCAAAAAGTATCACGAATGTTGAATTTTCGCGGCTTACGTATATTCGAATTTCGATTTTTTTGTGGCGTTATGTTGGTACTCATGTCTGTCACTTATGCCGACCAGCTCGGCCATTTTGAATGTTCACTTAATTGGTGATAGCTGCTTTACTTGACGTGTTTTCAATCGTCTTCGATTTTTGTTTATTCAAAAAAATGGATCAAAGAACGTGTATCAAATCTTGTGTGAAAAACGAAATTAAGTGCGCGGATGCATTCCGGATGTTGATTGTGGCATACGGAGAAGCTACCTTGGACCGAAGCAACGTTTATCGGTGGTACAAAATGTTTTTAGAAGGCCGAGAAGATGTGAACGACGAAGAGCGTGCCGGACGCCCGAGCACTTCAACAACAGACGAAAAAATTAATGAAGTGGAGAAAATGGTATTGGCCAATCGTCGAATCACCGTTAGAGAAGTTGCTGAGGACCTAAACATATCGATTGGCTCGTGCCATTCGATTTTTATCAACGATTTGGGCATGAGACGGGTCGCCGCGAAATTCGTACCAAAATTGCTCAATTGCGACCAAAAACAGCAACGCATGAACATTGCTAATGAGATGTTAAACTCTGTCCGCGACGAACCAAATTTGCTCCAGAGGGTCATAACTGGTGACGAATCGTGGGTTTTTGGTTATGACGTGGAAACCAAAGCTCAATCATCTCAATGGAAGCTGCCGCATGAACCAAGACCGAAAAAAGCGCGCCAAGTTCGGTCGAATGTAAAAGTTTTGCTGACAGTTTTCTTCAATTGCAGGGGCGTGGTGCATCATGAGTTCTTGCCACAGGGAAGAACGGTCAAAAAGGAATATTACCTGCAAGTTATGCGCAATTTGCGCGAAGCAATCCACCAGAAACGCCCGGATTTGTGGGAGAACAAAAATTGGCTTTTGCACCACGATAACGCCCCTGCTCACACATCGTTGCTTGTGCGCGACTTTTTGGCCAAAAACAACACACTAATGATGTCGCAGCCACCGTATTCCCCAGATCTGGCCCCCTGTGACTTTTTCTTGTTTCCTAAACTGAAGAGGCCCATGAAAGGACGACGTTACGCTACGCTTGACGAGATAAAGACGGCATCGAAGGAGGAGCTGAGCAAGATTAAAAAAAATGATTTTTTGAAGTGCTTCGAAGATTGGAAAACCGTTGGCACAAGTGTATAATATCTCATGGGGATTACTTTGAAGGGGACAAAATAGATATTCATGAATAAATAAATAATTTTAGAAAAAAAACGAAATTCGCGATATTTTTTGAACACACCTCGTATTTCAGATGTCCATCCGCGACGGGGGAAACACATTTTTCATGTATTTCCCCCCTGTGCCCCCACTGAAGCAAAAACTGACAGTTTAACAACTGTTTTGAAAAGCTCCCATGAACACTTTCATTTCATACTCATATCGGCTACGTTTGATGAATTTTTTTTTTCAGGGGCCACTCTCCTTTACTGTAATCATCGATTAACGGCCAATTTTTTCGAGTCCTAGAATGGTTACAAAACCCTTTTGCTAGGAGCTCTCTCCCACCTCCTTGACTTGTTTCACTTATGAGCATTAATTGTAGGTACTCATCTTCAGTCATTCATTAAATTGAATCAAGTGTTCAAAGCATGCACCTTAAACGTTGAAGTTGGGAAAAAATAACTCAAAATTATTCAATCTTCGCATTTAAAACAGCCACTATTTTGTTTTACGATTACTGACACCACTAGCTGAACCGATTCTCAAAGATATACATGACACCTTTCATTCCTGAAATTCTCATGCAAATCCTAGCAAAACTGTAGGGTCTGAGCCGGTAAAAAGCGCATGTTGTTCCATAGCCATATGTTGCCATAGTAATAAATGCAGCGCATATTGTTCCATAGTAATACAGGAAAATTCAAACCGCTGTAACTTCACTCAATATGATTCAATCTTTATGAAACTTTCAGGATAGATCAATCTTATAAACAAACATCTACGTACTGAATTTCATTGAATTTGAGGGTACCGTTAAGATTTTATTCGAGAAAACATAAAATCGATAAATCATACTATTACTAACAAAGTTGAGTGAATTGCGACTTCTAACGTATTTGTTGTTTTTGTGCTCACCAAGGCCTACATTCCTGATTTTTTTCAGATTTTTCGGACCACAGGTGTCCAATCGCGAGGGGGGGGACACAAATTTTTCGTGTATTTCCCCTCCCTGTGCGTCCCTCGAAGCAAACTTTGCCAAATTAAGACCTGTTTTGAAAAGTTCTCATCAAGACCTTTCATTTGATACCCATATCAGCTTTTTTGGGGGGGGTCACTCTCCTATATGGGGAGACCCCCCTTAAATACCTTATAAAACTTGTTTGTAGTTGAACTTTGAAGAGATCACCACTTTACACCTACACACAAAATTTGATGTTTCTAGCTTCAGTAGTTTCCGAGAAAAAGTGCTGTGACACACCGACGGACGGACGGACGGACGGACGGACGGACAGACGGACAGACGGACAGACTGGTCGCGAAACTAGTAGGGTTTTGTAAAATTATTTTACAAAACCCTAAAAATGGCTGTTTTCAGAACAAGTGTAATTTTTGTGTAGACTTCCAGTTTCCAGTACTGTAGGCATAATTTTTATTTGATTGTTAAAACTTCGGTTTCGTCTCACAGCTTGCTTTGTTTGGGTTTCGTCAAGTGTAAATATGTAGTAGTTTGCATGAGAATAATATGTTTTATCACGCTTAGGAGATTTATACTCGAATTATCAAAATTTTGATCTCATTTTTAGGGTTTTATACTAAAATACAACACCCTATTGCAATCACGACCTGTGTCCGTCTGTCCATCTGTCTGTCCGTCCGTCCGTCCGTCCGTCCGTCCGTCCGTCTGTATGTCACAGCACTTTTTCTCCGAAACTATAGAGGCTACAGCCATGAAACTTTGTGGAAACTTCAGAAGTGGTGACCTCTTGAAAGTTCAAGGGTGAAAAAAATTTTCAAAGGGGTTTAAGGGGGGTCTCCCCATATAGGGCGTTGACCCATCAAAAAAAATTTTTCACCATTGGTAGTCGAATAGTGTGTCATTGGAAAGACCTCAATGAGATCTTTTCAAAACAGGTCTTAAAATTGCCTTATAAATACCGAGGAGGAGGGGAAGGGGAAATGTACGAACTTTCCGCGTACCCCCCCTCGCGATTGGACACCTTCAATCCGAAAAATCTGAAAAAAATCATGAATGTAGGCCTAAATGGAGACAACAACAACAAATACATGAAAAGTCAAAATTCACTCAACTTTGTTAGTAATAGTATGATTTATCGATTTTATGTTTTCTTGAATAAAATCTAAATGGTACCCTTAAATTCAATAAAATTTAGCAAACAGATGACTATTTATAGGCTTGATCTTTTCTGAAAGTTTGATAAAGATCGAACAGTATTTAACGAAGTTATAGCGATTTGAATTTTCCTGTATTACTATGGAACAATGTGCCCTGTATTACTATGGAAACATATGGCTATCGAGCCATATGCGCTTTTTACCGACTTAGACACAACAGCTTTGCTAGGATTTGCATGAAAACTTCAGGAATGATAGATATCATGAGGATGACTACATACAGTTGAAACAAGTCGAAGAGGCAGGAGAGAGCTCCTAGCAAAAGGGCTTTGTAATCATTCTAGGATTCGAAAAAATAGGCCATGAATCGATGCTTACAGTAGAGGAGTGGCCCCTGTAAAAAATTTCATGAAAGGTAGCCGATATGAGTATCAAATGAAAGTTCTCTATGAGAGCTTTTCAAAACAGTTCTTAAACTGACAGTTTTTGCTTCAGTTGGGGCACAGAGGGGGGGGGGAAATACATGAAAAATGTGTTTTTTCCCTCGCGAATGGACACCAGTGATCTAAAAAAATCTGAAAAAATTATCAAGCCAGATATTTATGGGTATAACTTTAACAAATACCTCAGAATTCAAAATTCTTTCAACTTAGTTAATAATAGTATGATCCTCGAACATGACGTGTTTCTTAATTTTATTCGTTGCTGGTTACGGCATTTTGTAAGTTGAGTACAAAACCCTTCTGACACGAGCATAGGTCTGTCTACCCAACTTGTTAGCTGTTGTTTGTTGCTATGTCAAATACAAATTTGTATTACTTGGAATAAGATCACCAGTTTTTATGAGGGTTAAAATAGGTATATATTGAAAAGAAAGAAACTTATCTGTATTAAAACTGCATGGGTAATTTTTAAAAATTTCCCATAAATTAAAATTAACACATGACTGTGAAAAATAAATCAAAATAAAACGTATTTTTCTAAAAAGTCTATTAAACGAGAGACGAGAACGGTGCGATATGAACTTAGCCTACAAAAAAAAACGAAAATTTTTGAACTTTGAAACTCTTCATTTGACTCAAATTTCTACCCACCGAGTGACTTTTTAGCATTTTGTAAAATAATTTTACAAAACCCTACTAAAATTGTAACCCTTCTGTTTGCCTACCCGTCTGTCCGTCAGTCCATCCATCCGTCCGTTCGTGTATCACAGCAATTTTTCTCGCAAGCGATATAAACTAGAAATATGGAATTTTGTATGTAGGGGTAAAGTGGTGCCCTCTTCAAAGTTAAACTACAAAAAATTTTATAAGGTTTTTAAGAGGGGGTCTTCCCATATAGGGGAGGGGCCCCTGAATAAAAGAACTTCATCAAAGGTCGCCAAAATGGGTATCAAATAAAAGGTGTTAATGAGAGCTTTTTCAAACAGATATTAAACTGACATTTTTTGTTTCGAAGGACGCACAGGGAGGGGAAATATACGAAAAAGGTGTCCCCTCCCCCCTCGCAATTGGACATCTGTAACCTGGAAAATCTGGAAAAAGTTATGAAGGTAGTTGTTTATCAGTATAATAACAACAAATAATTCAGTAGCCAAAATTCGCTCAATTTTGTTAAAAATAGTATGATCTTTGAATTTCACAATTTCCCTAATAAAATTGCATGGATACTCTTGACGTCAATTAAATTCTGTAAGTTTGATAAAAATTGAATCATAATTACGGAAGATATAGCCATTTGAAACTTATCCAATTACAACAACAATAACACACAATTTTGGCATTTTATGGACTTTCCATCGAACGAAACACTGCAGTTTTGATTTGACCTAAAATTCATGATCTAAGTGATTTTTGTTAGTTTGCCACAAAAGGGCGACCATTTAAAATGGAGAAACAATTGATTTTCCATAAAACGTGCACATCTTTTTGACACGTATCACCACTTTATTTGTTGCTGATGACTGCATTTCGTAAGTTGTGTACAAAATCCTTCTGACATGAGTGTAGGTCTGTCTACCAATATTATTAAAGTTTGGAAACAAAAAGAAGTTGCACGGGGCCAAATCTAAAGAATGCGGTGGATTTTGTTGCAGTCATCGCCCGATTTGGCCGCGGCAAGGCGGAGGTGTGAGCCGGTTTGTTGTCATGGTGGAAGACTACTTTTTTCCTCGTTAATGAAGCCTTTTTCTGCAATTCTTCGTCAAATCAGCCAAATAATTCGGCATAGTAGAGCTATGTGACCGTTTTGCCTTTCTCTAGGTAGCCAATGCAGATTACACCTTGTGAATTCCAGGTAACGTTGGCCATCATTTTTCCGATCAAGAGGACAGTTTTTGCCTTCTTTGGAGCATGCTCACCGTGCGAAGACTACTGTTTTGACTGCTTCTTGGTCTCTGGTGTATAGCATTGCAGCATTTTTCATCAACGGTCACAGAGCTATGCAGAAACTACTTCGGATTGCGCTTAAACAGCGTCAAACACTCTTGTGAAGTGATCTCATGGTTGCATTATTGTCCGGTGTGAGCGAACCATGACGACAACCCTTATGCTCAAAATTTCATTTAGGATGTAACCCAAATGTTTTTAGAGATGCCTACTATCTCAACTAGCTTTTGCACCTTCAATCGGTGGTCTGTCAATATGAGCTCTTCCGTGGTAGCCGTTTTGAGGCACTTGAGTGTGGCTCGGAAAAAATCTACATGCGATCACGTTGAAACTCGCCATCGCAGGAGCAGAGTCACCGTACAGAGCACCCAAGCGCTTTTTGATTTTGCTACCTTTATGGCATTATTTTGGCTAGATTTTCCAACTGATTTTTGATTTTTTGGCAGTGATGGGAGGGTTATTGTCTGAAGTTTCCAAAAATGTTACATGTGTGGTACTTTAAAAAAGTTTAAGAGCAGGCTTAGTTGTCCAAAGCCAAAAAATTTCCAATTCTTTACGTATCAATACCCAAAACTTTAAATCAATTTGTCTTAAACGTGTGAATTTTGATTTTATCATTTTTATCTGAAAGAGTTAACATAAGCTAGTCCACGTGGCTTAGTGGATACAGCACTAAGCCCGTAAACCGAAGGTCTCTGGTTCAAGTTTCATTGACGTCAACGAGATTTAGTTCGAGTGGTTCTTTGGACGGACTATAAGCCTGTTCAGTTATGATACGTGCAGGTTTAAAATCAGAACGTATCGCAGCTGGGTGGACGGACATACGGCCAAAGCGTGATAATGATCATATCACTTTGTGGAGTGCCGATACATTAGGTCATGACAATGAGATACTCAAACTATCTCTAACCAAGGCCCGAAATGAATGTTCATTTCATCTTGTAGATATGGCCAGATATTTTCCACTTAAATGAAAAACTCATACAAACATAAATCGCATGAATTTTTCCTTCAAATGAAAAACATAACGGTTTCAGATTTATGTTATAATCTTATATGATGGAATTACATAATACTATAACATAAATAAGAGACTCAAGCCGAAGGCTACTCTACTCTGCGAGAGCACCTGTAACGCAAAAGAAGGGGTGGAGAGGCCTGCCAACGTGAAGGGTCCCATAAACCGGTCTACTGAGTTCGAAATTCAATTTATCTCTTCATTTTTCTCTCAACATTAAAATATTATTTCAAATACAAATAATATACTCAAATGTATTTACAAAAAAAAATTCGATATCCTTATCAATTCGATATTTCATCATTTCAATTGCAACGAATCAAAAAATTCAAACTCCAAGAGGTAGTGTCTTTCACTAAAATGTCATTACGCTGTCGTCAAAAATGAATTATAAATATTTTACATGGTAAACAATTTCAATCCATATCAAAAATAAAAGGGTACTTACCCAATCCTCCTCCAAAGAGCACTCGTTGAGGCCTGTAAACATTAAAAGTAAAGATGTTTTTGTATTTTGTGATTCTCTAGGAGTGTCACAACTACTGGTTGATTGGTAATCACAGTCCAACACCGTGTTATCTACAGATTTCTTTCCCGAAGTACGATTACCGCGCGTTTTGCGATAGTAACTGAGTAGGTTAGACTTATTTTGCGTATAGACAAATGCATAGCTAAATGATTTGATTGTTGCTGTTCGGTTGCTTTACCGAAGGTTTGGTTTTGGAGGCTCCTCATTTTGAGATACTGATGGGTTTCCAACTACTGTTGCAGCACTATATTCCTTTCGAACACGAACGTTATTCAAACGATTGATGTCTGCCGTAAATTGTGGGCTGGGGTACTGAAGTCGTTTGATGTTCGCGGTCGTGTTCTTGAAGCTACGCAATCACGTTTCGACGAGTGGTTTTGCTTCTCACTTGAATCCTTCTGGTGAGATTTATCTTATTTTCGATTAGTGTTACTATAAATCTTCACGACTTGGAACGAGTTTTGGTCCGATATCCGTTCTCATTCAAATCTTTTAGATGCAGGATTTGGTGATTGAAATTTATGTGACTTAATAGATCCACTCGTATTGGTACTATTTTTGAACAGAAGTTGTTGTGGACGTCGCTGTATTGCCAACGTTATACAAGGAGTCGGCGTTGGCTTTGTTATATGTCAATTTTGTTCATAGATTTCGCGAGCTTTTTCCTGATTTGTGTTTTTGCTTCTATTTTGATGGCTATTGTAATATGAATTGCTACTAGAAGTTTGTGAACCTGGCACCACGGTCGTGTTACTATGATGTCCCTCCGTCATTTCAGAGAGCAATTGATTGCTAACGAGTTTGGCCATAGACGACACTTAACCGTCCATTCTATGTCACTATCATGCCCTTGAAGCGAATTTTGCCTATCCTCGCCCTATTTAATGTCTTGATTGAGAGTTAACCGATGGGAACAACACTAGTTCCAATATCTAGGCTACCCCTTTTTAGGTCTTTGTAAAAATTTTTTTTAACAAAGACCTACTAGTTTTGCGACTTGTCTGTCCGTCTGTCCATGCGTCAGAGCAAGTTTCCTCACAAAATATAGAAACTAGAATGCTCAAGCTTTGTGAAAAGGCCAGAAGTGATGGTCTCTCAAAAGTTAAAGTCTTACCAAAAATTTAAAAAATTTTAAGGGGGCCCCCCTGATATCGAATTAGCCCTTAAAAATTTTTTTTTATCAAAGGTAGTCGAGTGGGATATCAAATGAAAAGGCTTGACTAGAACTTTCCGAATCTGAAATAAAAAAATCATTTTATGAATTAGGGGGTCCAGGGGAAGGCAAAATGTAGCCAAAATTTGTGTACGTCCCTCGCGATTGGACACCTTTGGGCCGAAAAATCTGAAAATTATCACGAATATGGGACTTTGTGCGTACAAGGGGAACAAATAACTCAGAATTCGATATTCACTCAACTTTGTTAATAATAGTATGATTTGTAGATTTTACATTTTTGCCCATAAAATCAAAACGGTACCTTTAAACTTTCTGATATTTTGCAATTATATAGACTGATGTAAGGTTTTTTCTGTCCACAAAATTTTATTGAGATCGAATCATAAGCAAGGTGGTTATAGCCATTTCAATAACAATAACACGTATTTATGGTTGATACAGGCACTTTTATTTTCTTTCAATTTTCACGAAAATTTAAGGAATAGTGTTTTGCTTGAATATGTTCAATCGGCCGAGCATTCAGAAAAATCATTTAAGCTGAATCAAAATGGCAGCTGCACTGTGCTTATGAAAGAAACTGCGCATCTTTTGCATAAATTTGAACGATTTCATATCAAAGTATTGGATGAATAATTCATGCTATTAGAAAACTTATTTCCAACCCTAGGATGTTTAAAAAGACGTTCTGGTAGGAGCACTCTCCTGCTTACTCAAGTTGTTTATGTGTCGTTTGGGTAAGGTGACTGTGGCTGAGTGCTTGAATAATGCTGACGTAATTTCTACTCGAGATTAATTAAACAAAATATAGACCTGATGCAAGTTCAGAGCCATTCACTATATTTCAAATGTAAATATTGTTCATAAAGTCATCAGCACAAACCATTATACTGCATTCCGTCTCAATTTCGAGTCTTTCTAAAAGCACCATTTCACGCTGTGTCATTAAACTCGTATTGTGATTTAGCCAACATGTCTTTTCCTGGCAGCCTTTCCAATGCGAGTCCACGTGATTTTTGCATTGAAAATTCTCTGCACTGCCCTGATTATATCGAATATCAGAAACTCAAGTAGTTAAGAATGTACGGTAAGTTTAATTCGTATTCATTGTAATAAATGGTAAGCGTTCAGATTGCACAACCAGAATCAATTTTACTAGCAACAATGTCGGTCGCAAGTAGTCGATATAGTTGGGCTAGGGTGAATTGCTTGCGTGACTACAAAGGGCAACTTCTTTCCTTGCGTTTATAGCATTTTGTCAATGAAAAAACTTAAATTTAATTTCCAAAGCCACAATGTTTCTAAAGCCTTGACTTGACTGAATACATGTGTATGATTTTTATTGTAGAAATTAAATGTAACACCGGCACTGACACGTAAACGCAAGGCGATAACACGCAGAATCTTGACCTCGTTGGCTTGGAATAATTTACGAAACAAGTTGCCAAGCATCACAAATCACAGTTGATTCTGCTTTTTTGCGCCGGACGCGCCTCACTCGACGTTTTCCCGTCGACCTTTCCAGTGCGAGTCCCACTGCCATCAATGGTGGTTTATTTGGCGAGCCCTCTGCTTGGCGTCAACGGTGATTACGAGATTACGCAATTAGGTTTCTAAATTGCGTTGCAAAGGGGTGCCTTCATCGAATTTCAATTGTAATTAATTTTTAATTTAACATTTTTATAATGAACATTTTTTTAAATCATTTTTCGAGCGGTTTGCCTAGGCGACTGCTCGATTACCGCACTCCTACCAAGTACTCCAACGAACTGAACAAAATTTATAGACTAGCTAGTAATAACAGATACAAGCAACGTGACAGTGATAAACTGATTACACAATACAAACAAAAAAAGAAGCGCCAACCGAATGAAATGCATAAAAATGACCAACAGTGGATTCTGCTAACTCCGTCAAAAAAGAGACATACATAAATACACACATAAATACAAACTGTATTCAAAACCAAAAACCACATTGGAACCAAACTGAATCAGACATCAATATACTAGATCAGTGGCATAAATAAACTGACATGCAAGGACGGTATACATTAAAAGGATAAAATAGAAACCAACGAAAAAATACAAAAAGGACTTAAGCTCTTTCTTACACAACAACGCAGACTCCAATTATGCAACGTACTTACGAAAATGCGCACACGAACCAGACGCTATGACAATCATTTTGACATTGCTACACAAACAAAGCAAAGGACCGAGACTTGATATCCTAGAAAGACTTGAAATATATAAACAAAGAAAAACGGACGGTAATATTATCAACGTACAATTTATTATGAACCCTGGCGCAATTTTCTCAGTACAAATAGACATCCAACAATACAAAAAAACAAAAACTTAATACACCTCTATCTGACTTAACTTAGTATTTACCTACGTATGATTTTATGAAGTCATTCATTTCCACACATCCTTTAGACACTGGAGATGACTCAAAGGAGTTGAATCGCGTCTGCTCACATAACAAAGCAAGGCCCGACGGCTTTTCAAAAAAAGAGAGAATTGGCCTGGTTATATCAAATAGATAAAATAATTGACCAATTTTAATTTAATTAAATTTGATATATATTTCTTTCCTTTTGGTTAAATGTTTTTGATTTAAAATGTATCAGTTTAAAGGGCCATCCGGGGTAAACCTTGTAATTCTGTTGTTTGGAATTTGCTTTTTATTCTTTGAAAATGTATAATAATTAATATTGATTGATCCACTTCTGACTTTGAATTTATATTCACGTTGAATGACAGAGAAGTAACGTTGATAGAAATAAAGATGATCTGCAAACTTGACAGCATATGCTTGAAGTCACTGATATCTTGAATAAGACAAGGAGAGTCTTCCACTCAAGTAGGACCATCCTTGCGGTAATTTGTTATTGGCCGTTCAATTTCAAAGCTAGTTTGGTCCTATTCTCTGGCCAAATCTACCATTTTGCCTGCACTTAATTGGCCCAAAAGAATATGTGCTTCATTATACCTTGCATTTTGGTCCAATACCGATACTCTTTGAAAAAACTTGAAGAACAGGTCAAGCTTGAAATAAAACCAATTTTTTAAATGATTACAAGCAACTGACCAATTTATTTTAACACTCTCCTTCTTAAATACAGATAGACTTTATGTGTGTTGTGTTTAAAGAAAATAAAAACTTGAGCATTCACTAAATTAAATTAACCCAAGGATGAACACAGTGGCGTACCCAGGGGGGGATATCGGGATATATCCGCACCCGAAACTTTAAAAATAAGAGCAAAAATATTTTAAGCAGGTTAATATATTACTGTAAAATAAAAATTTATGTATCTTTCAATAAGATATAAAAATTAAAAAAACTAAAACGTTCTATACCCGGTACTGCTCACCTATTCTTGCACTAGGCCATCCATGCGAATGCGGCAGCTATATTGATCTCAAGTGAACGTTGGCCTTGCTCATTTGTTTGTAGTTCTGTACACATTTGACTAGTAACCGCGAGTTTCTCTTTTTGTGTAATAAATATGGAGAAGTGGTTTTTAACAGGTAGCTGCAAAGGTGGCAAAAAGGATTCTTTGATATCCAGTGAGACAGTAGAAACTTGAAGGCAGACTCTAGATGCTCATTTGAATCAACCAGAAAAGAGGCAAAAGACCGTTATTGGTAAGAACGATTTACTTCACTTTTAAGAGTTTCATCTTATGTTGACCAAATGCTCTAGATTTCAAATTTATTCCTGTTTTGAGTGATTGTTGCTGCATTCATAGGGTTTTGTACTAGTTAAAAAATCCTATTGAAATTACGACTGTTTATCCGCCTGTGTGTGTGTGTCATATCAGTTTTTCTCCGAAACCATAGCAGCTACGGACACCAAACTGTGTATGCATATTAGAAGTTATATGCTTAGAAATTTCCAGATATTAGAAAATTGTTCAAGTGGTTTCAGGAGGGTCCCCGATATCGAAGGGGAATCCCTCAAAATAAAATTTAACTGGAAAAGAAATTTCCTAAACTGGTCTTCAAGCAGTGCTACCAGCTTCATAGAATGCAGAGGGAAAGAAAATGTACGAAAACCGGCCGGGCTTCATCACGCTGGGTATAGTTAGGCTATTGGCAGAGCATATATACTAAATAGAACTTGCAATCGATCAGCTGTTTGAATGAAGAGAGAGGGAGGAATTGATTAAAATATACGATGTGTTAGTGCCATTTCCGTGCAAGTTCAATTTTTGATTTGCTATGCATATACAATACATACAAACTTTTAATCCATTTACCCCAATTTTCTCCTTGCTCCATAAGTATTGCTAGAAATAAAATTTGTTCGAACTGCAAGTGCTATCTTGTAGATATGCTCTGCTATTGGTACGGCAAGAACAGAATAAATGTGCACTTTCAAATAGTATACAAAGTTAGGTGGGTCTATTAGCCACCTAGGGGTAGGGGCCGATGCATGTGTTACAAACCAGTATACCCTATGAATACTAGTTTGAACTAGGAGCTCAACTTGATGCGTATCTTATACACAACATCAAGGCTCCCGGTGTAAGAACTCACTGTAACACCACTTACCTGCTACTCTGTCCATTTTCACTAAATCAACCAAGACAAAAAGTTTATTTTATTAATTATTTTATTTTCTCTGTTCATATTTTTTTTAACATTACATTTTACATATTAAATTATTGGAGACATATCAATGTTGAGCCTGTAGAGAATCAACTGGACGTGTTAATGGTTTGGGGTGGCCATATGGCGTGGAACGTCAAAAGGCCGATTGAGGATCGCGGCACAAGCCAACACCTCACTCCTCACCACTTCGTTGAACACTGGACGATATCTTCGGCTGAACTTTAAATCGCGAATACTTTAACCGTCTAAATGATAACCGGGTAGCAGCACGCTCCCTTTTGGATTTGAACAAGACTCGCTCGAATGCTTTGCCCAAGATCTTTAAATACTGTTCTTTCGTGGGCTTTCAATCTAAATTCTCTTTAAAGGCGCTGAGTAGCTGAACACGTGCGCTCTCGTTCTACGAAAGTTTTTCCGACCCGTTTCGTCTCACTTGCTCGGCTGGTGAATATGCGAAACTGGGGAAATTGAGCGAAAGAGTGTTTTTCGCTTAAGCTTTCGACTTTGAAAGAGTGCTTTCAGCTTGAGCTTTCGGCTGTCCCACGATCTCTCGAGGTAAATCGCGAAACTGGGGACATTGAGCAATAGAGTGCTTATGCCGGAACTTTCGGTTTTCCTTTCCACTTACCTCTCTTCGAAGCACCCCGTTTGTTCATGATGTAAATATAATTGCGGGTTAAACTTTCTCGTTTACTTAACTGCTTGCTTATTTACTTGCGCATGTGGTTCTATGGCTAATTTCCATTGGCGAAGTGCGAGTACATAGGTGTTGTTTGCTCGCTACTATTGCAGTTATGAAGCGGGAATATATCCGAGCATGTTTTATGTGTTTACTCGCAACACATGTTTATCCTGATATATAAGCCTAGGTGCTAGATGATCCTTAACAATATTTATTTATTTTCAGGATCAAGTCAAGATGAAGTTGCTAATAGCAGCTTCAAATTGAAAGCTGATAAAATTGGTTTTGTTGATGTCGGAACTTTTTTAAATAAACCTATGACAGATATTGAAAAGTATCAAGTGTTGACAAAGCCATGGATTCCAAATGATTTATATACTTTTCCACCAGGACATAGAAATTTGAAATTTCACAAAAATTGGCTCAGTGAATTTTCTTGGCTGGCATATTCAGAGGAAAACGTCGGCACTTTCTGTAAGTTTAGTGTGATTTTTGCTAAAAACACTGAAGTGTTAAGAAGCAACATGTGCATTTGGGTGCCTTCGTAAACACACCTTTTATTTGCTGGAAAGATGCCAAAGACGAGTTTCGGCGACATGAGCAAAGCAATTACCACAAAAATTCAAGTGTGTCAGCTCAATATTTTTTAAATATCTTTGAAGGAAAATGTGACGACATAAGTTGTGAAATTGAAAAAGGAAGAAAACAAAAAGTAATGGAAAACAGACAGAAAATATTACCTGTGATAAAAACTGTCATATTCTGTGGAAAGCAAGAAATAGCTCTGCGAGGACATGATGACAGTGGAAAAATTAATTTGAACGATTTTGAAACCAATCAAGGTAATTTTAGGGCCCTTTAAGAATTTAGGGTTGATTCAGGTGATTCTTCCTTAAGGTCACATTTAGAGAATTGCAATGCTAATTCTTCATACATCAGCCCGAAAGTTTAAAATGAAATAATAGACATATGTGGTGAGATCATTCTTTCCAAAATTGTCCAAAAAATAAATGGTGCGAAATGTTTCTCCATACTTGCTGATGAAACCACCGACATCAGTGGCATCGAACAATTTACGCTATGCGCAAGGTACACGGTGAAGAAAGGAAACGGATTTACTTTGAAAGAAAATTTTTTAAAGTTTGTGCCAGTCCACGACACTACAGGAGCTGCGCTTGCATCCAAACTTTTAACTGAATCGGAGTCAATGGGTATCTGTCTGGCCCATTTAAAAGGACAAGGCTATGATGCGGCCGGGGCGATGAGCGGTCGATACAAAGGTTGCGCTGCTATAATAAAGGTAGGTGCATTGCTCTAGCCACGCACTTAACCTAGTCCTTAGTCATACGTGTGATGTCCAAACCGTAAGAAATTGCATTGCCACAATGGAAGAAATAATTAACTTCTTTAGGCTATCCCCGAAACGAAATGCAGTTTTGCAAGAGGAAATCTTGAAAGATAACCCATGTTCAAAAAGAACACGTCTCTTAAAGTTTTGCGAGACTAGATGGTCCGAACATTTGAGCGCACTTATTTCTTTTAGAGAGCTTTGCTTTCCAATTCTTAGGGCACAAGATTTGATTTAAAGCATAGATGATGGTCCTCAAGTTTCAGGATAAGCATTCACTCTATCGACGGCTTTGAGAAATGGAAAATTTTTAGTCTCTATTGTTACCATAAGCAGAGTGCTCTATTTAAGTTTTGGGCTTAGTAAATATTTACAAACAAAATAATATGATCTATCACAAGGTATGAGTTATGCCAATAGCCTATATCAAGAGATTCAAGAAATGAGAAGCCAAGCTGAGAATACGTTTCATGAGATTTTCCAAGAGGCTGAGCAAATTGCTGACGAGGTATGTTTTCTTACGTTTTTAAATATTTTGAAATTTGTCAAGAGTTTTCTTTCACTTGAAGGCAGGAGAAACAATCGAAGTGCCCAGAATTACTGCAAGACAAACTCAAAGGGCTAACTATGAGGCCAATAATCCGGAAGACTACTTCAGACGTAGTATTTACATTCCCTTCCTTGACTATTTTTTAAAAGAAATGCCAGATAGGTTTTTAAACCATAGAGATGTTTTGGAAAAGTTATCAGTACTGCTGCAACAGAAATTGAGTCATGCTCGAAAGTTTTAGCAGAACAGTGGCCAATAATTATTACTGACCTTTCCCAACTCAAGGCTGAGCTGGTAATGTGGAAGAGAATGTGGAGTTCGAAAGCTCAATGTAATATTCTTAAAGACTTCTCATTATCTCTGGATAGCTGGAATGACACAATATTTCCAACTTTACATTTAATGTTGAAGATAAAGCCCAGTAATTTATTAATTTTTAATTGAAAGTCATCATTATTGTATGCTTTCATGCTGCTATATATAGATGTATAGATACATAAATATATATATATATATATATATATATATATATATATATATATATATATATATATATATATATATATATTTATATATATAATAAACAAAGCATATTTCCTCTTTTTTAAGGTCTGTGCAACATTATCCATCACAACAGCCACAGCAGAGCAATCTTTTTCAACCCTGCGCCGAATAAAGACATATCTTCGAAACTCTTCATCACAGAATCGTTTGAATGGACTTGTACATTTATCAATTTGCAAAGACATAAATGTGTCTCCCGTAGAAGTCTTGGATGTTCTGTCAAAAAAAAACCAGAAAATTAGACTTTGTATTATAATTTCTTAAGCGAAATATTTAAGTTTTTTTTTGCCATTTAAAATCCAAAAATAAACTCTTATATAGTACTTTTTCGAGTATTAAATATTTCTGGAAATAACTAGTTGTTAAAAATATAATTTCATGATCAAGCCTTAATCAATTTAGATTTTACGAAAAACTGAGGTTAAGAGACAACCCAGGATAGCCTCAAAATACGTTGATGACACTACATTTTTCAACATATTTTGGTACGATAGTACCTCATCTTTTGTTATGTTTGGAAAGGGGTTTCTATTCAAATATGATCAATATCCCCCCCCCCGAAAAAAATTCCTGGGTACGCCACTGGATGAACACACGTCTACTCTTCCTCGATTGAAGTTGCAGAATTAATTATTTAATATTGCATTTATTTCAATAACTAATTATGTTCTATCTTACTTCACTCAGGGTAACAGTAAAACCAAATGAAAGTAATTGAGAGATTGAAGGACAAATAAGACCCCTGTTACCTCTTAACTGTGAAATATATATTTGATTTCAACTCAGCTGAAATTTGAAAGTGACATCACTTCCCTCTGCTTTTTACTTCAAAAACACAAACAGTACCTGCTGAAATAATTTGCAAATCAATAAACACTTTGACACAGTTATTATGTAATTAGGATCAGTAGTTGGAATCTATCTTCCACTCTTTAGTCATTGGTGGCGGAATAAAGTCATTTTCCATTTGATGTGATTCCAATTTGCGATTCAGTTGCTTCTAATTTCCTAATGAGATTTACGTTCATCCCGTTCGACAGTTGCTTGTGGATTTACGTGACTCCTTCATGGTTCTGTCATCCTGAAGCAATCAATCGAGACGAAATCACGAACTTCAGCCACCAGTGCATGTGCTGCAAGTGATAGTTGGATGGCACAATGTCCTTACTCGTAATCTTTGGCATGTTCGTCACATCCAATTGCTTCTACCGACGCTTCTGAGAATTTATTGCGGATGCTAAGTAGGTAGTGCATTATTTTTATAGCGAGTTATAGAAACTAATGCAGTAGAACGTTTTACTGATGAGTGATTGCGTTTAATTTTACAGGATCTGGTTGATAGACCGCTGAGAAGAAATTTAAAAAAAAGTGTTACATAAGAAACATTATTGATTCTCCTGTTCAATACCAAATTATGATACAAGAGCTCAACTAGTGCGAGTTCTACATTTTATAAAATATGTAAAACGTGCTCGATTTCTTTGACTTATTCCACCCTTTTAATCAATTTATTCATTCATTCAAACGTTTTCAGTTTGCACCCTTTCACTTCCACTCAATTGAAGTTACGAGTGAATGCCAACTTGCTCATAAATCATCAATAAATCAAAATGAATCTTGACAAATTGTTCGAGTCATTGGACAAAATTTGAAATTTAAACACTCTCGTCAGGGTATTAGACTCGAATCGTTCATATTTCTTCGAATTCCCAAACAAATTGGAAAAATATGGAAATAAAATAAATCAAATGGATTCCACTGGAATAAGGTTAAAAAAATTTAAATCCTGTCATAAATTCCCACTGCGAAAATATCTTTCACATGAATGATGGCGTGTTATACAGCGAACTGCTCGGAAGGTTTCAATTGTGGTGGCACAAATTCAATTCATAAATATTGAACGATTTGTCATTGTGCTTTGGAGTAGTTTAAGTGAATTCAGCCATGAGCGAGTGGTAAGTCGACTAAAGTATTTAGTTCTAGATCGTCAATATGATTTTTGGACCAATATTCATACATTTCTGAATGTTGCTACGTAATATACGTATAAAGGTCGCACTGGAAGTATTAAACAAGTTGGGTAAACAGACCTACGCTCATGTCAGAAGGGTTTTGTATTCAATTTACAAAATGCAGTCACCAGATCGAATAAAATCAAGAAAAATGTCAAAGACGATTTTATTGGAGAAAATATGAAATTCGAAGATCATACTATTATTAACGAAGTTGAACGAATTTCGACTTCTGAGGTTTTTGTTATTGTTATACTCATAAATATCTCCCTTGATAATTATTTCAGATATCCATTCGCGAGGGAGGAAACACATTTTTCATGTATTTCCCCCCTGTGCTCCCACTGAAGCAAAAACTGACAGTTTAACAACTGTTTTGAAAAGCTCCCATGTAAACTTTCATTTCATACTCATATCGGCTACGTTTGACAAATTTTTATTTTCAGGGGCCACTCTCCTTTACTGTTATCATCGATTAATGGCCAATTTTTTCGAATCCTAGAATGGTAACAAAGTCCTTTTGCTAGAAGCTCTTTCCCGCCTCCTTGCCTTGTTTCGCTTATGAGTATTAATTGTAGGTACTCATCTTCAGTCATTCATTAAATTGAATCAAGCATTCAAAGCATTCACCTTAAACGTTGAAGTTGGGAAAAAAGAACTCAAAATTATTCAATCTTCGCATTTAAAACAGCCGCTATTTTGTTTTACGATTACTGATACCACTAGCTGAACCGATTCTCGAAGATATTCATGGCACCTATCATTCCTGAAATTTTCATGCAAATCCTAACAAAACTGTAGTGTCTGAGTCGGTAAAAAGCGCATGTTGTTCCATAGCCATGTGTTGCCATAGTAATAAATGCAGCGCATATTGTTCCATAGTAATACAGGAAAATTTAAACCACTGTGACTTCGCTAAATATGATTCAATCTTTATGAAACTTTCAGAATAGATCAATCTTATTAATAACCATCTGCGTACTGAATTTTATTGAACTTAAGGGCACCGTTAAGATTTTATTCAAGAAAACATAAAATCGATAAATCATACTATTACTAACAAAGTTGAGTGTATTGCGACTTCTAACGTATTTGTTGTTATTGTACTCATGAAGACCTACATTCTTGATTTTTTTCAGATTTTTCGGATCACAGGTGTCCAATCGCGAGGGGGGGGGTGGGGGACACAAATTTTTCGTGTATTTCCCCTCCCTGTGCGCCCTCGAAGCAAACTTTGCCAAACGAAGACCTGTTTTGAAAAGTTCTCATCAAGACCTTTCATTTGATACCCATATCGGCTACCTTCAATGAAATTTTTTTTCGGGGGGTCACTCCCCTATATGGGGAGACCCCCCTTAAATACCTTATAATTTTTTTTTTTATATTTGAATTTTGAAGAGATCACCACTTTACACCTACATACAAAATTTGATGTTTCTAGCTTAAGTAGTTTCCGAGAAAAACTGCTGTGACACACGGACGGACGGACGGACGGACGGACGGACGGACGAACGGACGGACAGACAGACGGACAGACAGGAAGCGATTTTAGAAGGGTTTTGTAAAATTATTTTACAAAACCCTAAAAATTGACTGTTCTGAATATTAACAAGTTGGGTAGGGACCTATGCTCATGTCAGAAGGGTTTTGCACTCAACTTACAAAATGCAGTAACCAGCAACGAATAAAATCAAGAAGCATGTCAAAGACAATTTTATTGGAGAAAATGTGAAATTCGAGGATCATACTATTATTAACAAAGTTGAAAAAATTTTGACTTCTGAGGTATTTGTTATAGTTATACCCATAAATATCTCCCTTGATAATTTTTTCAGATTTTTTAGATCACGGGTGTCCATTCGCGAGGGAGGAAACACAGTCTTCGTGTATTTACCCACTGTGCCCCCACTGAAGCAAAAACTGTCAGTTTAAGATCTGTTTTGAAAAGCTCTCATAGAGAACTTTCAGTTGATACTCATATCGGCCACCTGTCATGTAATTTTTTTCAGGGGCCACTCCTCTGTACTGTAATCATCGATTCATGGCCTATTTTTTCGAATCTTAGAATGGTTACAAAGCCATTTTGCTAGGAGTTCTCTCCTGCCTCTTCGACTTGTTTCGATTGCATGTACTCATCTCCATGATACCTATCATTCCTGAAATTTTCATGCAAGTCCTAGCAAAGCTGTAGTGTCTAAGTCAGTAAAAAGAGCATATGGCCCATAGCCAATGATTCCATAGTAATACAGGGCATATTGTTTCATAGTAATACAGGAAAATTCAAATCACTAAAACAGGGGTCGCCAATATGTTTCGCTCCGGGTCCGTTTAAAGAAATCAAATGACCATCGCGGTCCGCACAACCGTTGATAAATTTTATAGAAAAAAATCTTTATCATACGAATGTTATTACGGAAATTACAAACGTATTTTTTTACATCAATGGGAAAAATGACATTTTTTGTTGAGGACAATCTGTCTGAAGTTTTGTGTATAATTGGTGCAAAATATTGACATAAAATCCTGGAGATGTTTACTGTATTTACTTTGGCTCTCAGTCTTGTAAGGCAGTACTCAGTGTTCGCTTAACACTTTGTACAAGCCGTTTCCAAGCTCCTTCACCGAGCAGCCGAACACCAATTCAATTCCAAAATTGGTAGATTCCACTTTGAAACTGCTCGGATATTGACGAAATTCCTTATAGCTACTATGCAAGCATCTGTTGACAAATTCGTTGCCATTTCCAAGGAGACTGCCCGCGTGGTGAGGCTCATAAAAAGTGCTACTCATCACTTTTTAGGTCTTTATAAAAAAATGTTTTACAAAGACCTACTAGTTTTGAGACCTATCTGCCCGCCTTTCCGTCCGTCCATCTGTCCGTGCCGCACAGCAACTTTCCTCAGAAACTATAGACGTTAGGATGCTCAAACTTTGTTGAAAGGTCAGAAATGATGGTCTCTCGAAAGTTTAGGTCTTGCCAAAAATTTAAAAAGTTTTTAAAAGGGTACCTCCTAATAAGGAATAAGGCCTTAAAATGTTTTTTAATCAAAGGTAGTTGATTGGGGTATCCAAACGAAAGGTCTTGATAAGAAATTATAGAAATAACCAAATCATTTTATGCATCAAGGGGCCCACGGGAAGGCAAAATATACCAAAATGTTGGGTCCCCCCCCCCCACGTTTGGATACTTTTGAGCCGATAAATCTGAAAATTACCAGTGAGGCGGGTCTTTATGAATACATGGGCAACGAATGCCCCATAAATTGAAATTTGCTCAGCTTTGTTAACAAAAGTATGTTTTGTATATTTTAAATGTTTGCCCAGAAAATGAAAACGGTGCCCTTAATCTTCTTGAAATTCGACAATTATGTAAACTAACATAGGATCGCTATGCCCACGATATTTTAGGCAAATGAAATCCTAATATTGTGAGCTATAGCTATTTCTGTTGGATGGAACAACAACAACAATAACACGTACTTATGTTTGATACATATTCAAATTGACCTAGGTACTTTTATTTTCTTTCAATTTTCATGAAAATTTCAGGAATAGTATTTAATTTGAATATATTTCATCAGCTGAGCTTTCAAAAAAGAAATATTTAAGCTGGATCATAATGGCAGCTGTATTGTGCCTATGAAAGAAAATTTGCATCTTTTGCATAAATTTGAATGATTTCATATCCAAGTATTGGAAGAATAATTCAAGTTATCGATTCAGGCTATTAGTAAACTTGTTTCGAACCCTAAGATAATTACAAAGACCTTATGGTAGGAGCACTCTACTGCTTACTCAACTTGTTTATTCATTTTCCGATTGCCACCAAGTCTGGTCCAAAATAAAACAGACCAGTAAACGTAAAGGGAGCTTCATATATGGCTATTCAATTAAACGGCTGTGAACCCATTAGAGGACGATTCTGTCTAGCATTCTTAGCTTTTCACTCTTGATAACTTTGCTTGACAGCCGTTAGTTGTGTTTTCAGGCTATATATTCAAAATTTCTGTCAGACAACATATTGTTAGACGACCAAACAATTCTGCGAACCACTCTCGCAATAGTTGGTGAAACTATTAATAACATCATGATCAATAAACGAATTTACTCGAAAGCACAAGAATCGATGAAGTAGATCCATGGTCAATATCTGAAAGTGACGTCACTGCAGGTATACAGAATTGCTCGAATATTCCAGGCAGTTCTCGTCAGAACATTCGCCAATATATGAGAAATATATTGAATGACTAGAGATCCTATATAAAACTGAGCTGAATAAATGAGAGTAAAAGTAAAAACTGCGATAAGAGTCGAGCGCGAATTTAAGGCGATATTGATTGATAGTGAAATGATTTTCGTGATACAGATAAATGGAATATGCAAGGAGTGTTCAAAAATAAACGAGACTTTTGTCATAATTTTTTTTGTGGCGCCATCTGTGAATGAGTGCGTTGAAAAGTTGCACCCCTCTCTGATTTCCAGTGAAAGTTTGGTGACATTCGGTTCAGTGGAAGCGAAGTTATTGCATCTAAAGTGACAGTATGTTTGTGTCATCGGTACAAAAATGAGTTTCCAACAAAGAGCTAATATCAAATTTTCTTTTAAAATCGGTAGAACGTTTACCGAAACATTTGAATTGATGAAACAAGTTTATAGTGATGATTGTCTACCTTGTGCCAGAGTTCATGAGTGGTTTACACTTTTCAGAGATGGTCATGGAGACATGAATGCAGATGAACGTACGGACCACCCAAAATCAGTGATCACCAAAAACTCCGTCGAAATTGTGTATGAATTAATCAAAAATGAGCCAAAATCATCGTTGAAATTCATGAAATTGGAGTTAAACATCTCTAAAACATCGATTTATCGCATTTTACCTAAACAGTTGGGCTTAAAGAAGGTCTGTGGACGTTTTGTTCCGCACATGTCAAGGCACGCCCCAAAATAAACGAGATTTTTGTCATAAAAATCCACTCTTGTGACTGATTTTTTGAGTAGAAATCGCATTTTAACCATCAATCACTCACCGTATTCACCTGATATGGCTCCCTGTAATTTCTACCTATTCGGTAAATTGCATTTGGCCATGAAAGGAAAACGTTTTGGGTCCGTAGAAGACATCCAAAAGGCTTGTACCAACATTCTGAAGGACTGAAAAACTCTTTTGAAAAACTTTTGGATCGCTCAAAACAGTGTATCGAGGCCGGAGGAGACTATTTTGAATAAATAAACTCGAATTTATCAGAACTAAGCTCCTGTTGTTTCTATTTTAGCTCAGTCTCGTTTGTTTTGGAATGCTCCTTGTAAGTTTATAGACAGTGAAAATTAAATTAAATTGCGATTTGTAAAGTAGTGAAATGAATGATTGTGCATTCTTAGTAAATAAACTTTTAGGTAAATTTCTCGAGAGAAACTTACTAGGTAAATTTCTCGAGAGTAATTGACCTTTTGCGGAGAGTATCATATATATATATATATATATATATATATATATATATATATATATATATATATATATATATATATATATATACGAGGTGTGTTCAAAGATTATCGCGAATTTTGAATTTTCGCGGGTTACGTATATTCGAATTTCGATTTTTTTTTTGTGGCGTTATGTTGGGACTCATGTCTGTCACTTATGCCGACAAGCTCGGCCATTTTGAATGTTCACTTGATTGGTGATAGCTGCTTTACTTGCACGTGTTTTCAATCGTCTTCGATTTTTACTTATTCAAAAAAATGGATCAAAGAACGTGTATCAAATTTTGTGTGAAAAACGAAATTAAGTGCGCGGATGCATTCCGAATGTTGACTGCGGCATACGAAGAAGCTACCTTGGACCGAAGCAACGTTTATCGGTGGTACAAAATGTTTTTAGAAGGCCGAGAAGATGTGAACGACGAAGAGCGTGCCGGACGCCCGAGCACTTCAACAACAGACGAAAAAATTAATGAAGTGGAGAAAATGGTATTGGCCAATCGTCGAATCACCGTTAGAGAAGTTGCTGAGGACCTAAACATATCGATTGGCTCGTGCCATTCGATTTTCATCAACGATTTGGGCATGAGACGGGTCGCCGCGAAATTCGTATCAAAATTGCTCAATTGCGACCAAAAACAGCAACGCATGAACATTGCTAATGAGATGTTAAACTCTGTCCGCGACGAACCAAATTTGCTCCAGAGGATCATAACTGGTGACGAATCGTGGGTTTTTGGTTATGACGTGGAAACCAAAGCTCAATCATCTCAATGGAAGCTGCCGCATGAACCAAGACCGAAAAAAGCGCGCCAAGTTCGGTCGAATGTGAAAGTTTTGCTGACAGTTTTCTTCGATTGCAGGGGCGTGGTGCATCATGAGTTCTTGCCACAGGGAAGAACGGTCAATAAGGAATATTACCTGCAAGTTATGCGCAATTTGCGCGAAGCAATCCACCAGAAACGCCCGGATTTGTGGGAGAACAAAAATTGGCTTTTGCACCACGATAACGCCCCTGCTCACACATCGTTGCTTGTGCGCGACTTTTTGGCCAAAAACAACACACTAATGATGCCGCAGCCACCGTATTCCCCAGATCTGGCCCCCTGTGACTTTTTCTTGTTTCCTAAACTGAAGAGGCCCATGAAAGGACGACGTTACGCTACGCTCGACGAGATAAAGACGGCATCGAAGGAGGAGCTGAACAAGATTAAAAAAAATGATTTTTTGAAGTGCTTCGAAGATTGGAAAAACTGTTGGCACAAGTGTATAATATCTCATGGAGATTACTTTGAAGGGGACAAAATAGATATTCAAATAATTTTTGAAAAAAAACAAAATTCGTGATATTTTCTGAACACACCTCGTATATATATATATATATATATATATATATATATATATATATATATATATATATATATATATATATATATATCTATCTATAAATATATATATATATATATATATATATATCCATCTCTATCTTTATATAGTGTATATATATATATATATATATATATATATATATATATATATATATATATATATATGGGATCTAACGAAATTTGTGACCACGCTAGAGGTTGCAATTTTGCTCCGATTTTAACCAAATTCTCAGGAAAGGTGCATAGAGTAAATATCTCAGTTAAGTTCGTGAACCAGCTATATCGGTAGGGCAAAAACAAAATGGCGGCAATTTATACGCAAAATCGTGATTTCCGTTCTGACCAAAGTATAGCTCCGATTTGGATGAAATTTGGTAGAAAAGTTCACTGATGTATGCGATGAATCCCGCAATAAAAAATCTAAAGTCGGTATGGCAGAAACATACTGGCGGCCGCTCAAAAGTCAAAAAACGTGCAAAATTTTGTTGTTGTAATAGTGGTCAAAGCTTTAACAGATTTTCATGAAATTTGTCTGTTAGATAGAAATTATAAGTATCTAAAGAATTACGTAAAAAAAACCGGAGGTCAGGTCACGAAAATTAAAATGGCGGCCAGTTGAAACTCAAAATTTGAAAGGCTTCTAAAAGTCCCAGTTTTAATCCGACATATATGAAACTTGGTTTCAAGATAGGCATTACATAGATCTACACACTTTTTTTGGTGATCATGCATGTGCAAATTTCAAAATGGCGGCGGTGTAAATATGCGTTTTTTCAGGTTTTTGTGGCGCTATACTGGTCACATTTTCCAGCGGATTTTGATGAAACTTGAGATTATGGATCTGAGCGCTAGGTTCTTGTATTGTGCATTATTAAAATTGCATTATTAAAATTGAATGAAAAATAAAAAAATCGAAAATTTAAATCCCAATATTTTTAGCTGCTATTTACACTAAAAATTGAATTATTTTGCCCTGTCTAGAGTTAAACTCCGATTTGAACGAAATTTGGCACATTGGTTGGTGAGGTCCTAGCCCACAAAGATTTAAAATAGTCCAATATCAAATGCATGCGTTCAAAATGGCGGCCCCCAAAGGTCAGGAGCAAGCGCAATTCGCTATTTTAGCAGCAAATGAAATAATGAATTTTTTTCAAGGAAACGTTTTAAATGACTTATCTTGAACGAATTTATAAATCAGAATATTTTTTAAATATTGTAAAATATGTTTAACAATACCCTTAAAAATTATAAAATCACGACTTGTCTGTCTGTCCGTCCGTCCGTTTGGTCGTGCGTCACAAGTTTTCTCGCAAACCACATAAGCTAGAATGAGGAAATTTTCTATGAGGTCAAAAGTGGATCCTCTTGAAATTTGCAGTGTAAGAAAATATTTCAAAGTATTTAAGGGGATCTCCCCATACAGGGGTGTGACATAAACATTTTTTTTTCATTTGTGTAGCCCTCTAGCAGCCAAGTCTCTCAACAGATTCCGATAAAACTTGAAATTATAAGTTATTAAGGTAAGCTAATTTAATTTAATTATGCAAATCGGATGAAAAATAAAAAATTTGAAAATTTACAGCTTAATAATTTTAGCAGCCGTTTTCAATAAAAATTAAAATGATGGCCCCTGATGGTTCAGAAAAGAGTCGAAAATGTATATATTAATGGCAATGCAAGTGCTGATTAAACTTTTATGGAAATCTTTTGAAATTAGCTATTTCAGCTATTCAAGCTAAAAATTTATCACCTTTGTGTGGTAACCACTGTGAAATGTATAAATAGCAAATGTGAGAAGGGCGAAACCAGTATAAATATGTTTAACACAATTTATTAAGCGCCGATTTTCAATACGTGATCCATATGTGTGCAACTCAATTTAGTTAGCAAAATATTTGCGTCTCTACGAAGGGTCTCCAAATAGGAACGGCGGCAGATTCGTTTTGTTAATAAATACTCATGTAGTGACACAAAAATAGCAGTAAGAAGTCAGTAGGAGGCAAGAAAACTTCTTTTTCAAAATCTTACGCTACATAATAGAACCTTTCCTTTCCGGCTGGTGCTGCCAACGGGGATTAAGTAGGTGTTTGCTGAAGTCCGATCACTGTCGAAAATATATGTCTTCAAGTGTTCTAAAATGCTGAAGAATCTTTCTAAAACGCAGCCTTTGCTTAACCATCTCAGATTATTATGCAACAGTAGATCATAATATTGTGCGTCAACTTCTTCAAGAAATTATTTCAATTCACGATGTTGCAGTGATGATTTCGCACGAAGAAAATTGATTATTTTCATCACTTCTTGCATAATACGTTCAAAATCATGATTGAGCTTGCAGCAAAGCACAGTTTGGTTAATAATACAGTGGCAGAAAATCAAATTTTCATTACATCTTGCATTACTACTCAACAGGTGCACTAGTCCATTTTTCCTCCCAACCATTGCTGGCGCACCATCAGTAGTTACCGATAAAAGCTTTTTATCAAAATGATTAATCTCTGCTTTGATCATGTCTTCTCCTCGGGTTCTTCCTAATAGTGGCAAAATAGCCAATATCTCCTCAACAAAAGTTTGTCTCGCTTGGTCCAGGTAGCGTACAAAAATAATTAATTGTGCCGTATCAGTGAAATCACATGATTCATCCAAAGCCAAGGCGTAAAAGTTCGCATTATTTAACTGCCGCTCGACATCACAATGATTTTCTTCTGCCAAAATGTGTGTTTTTCTGGTGCTAGTAGAAGCAGATAACGGAATCCGTCGTATCCTTTTTGCTCTCAAACAAGGCATTATCCGCCTCGAGAAAGTATTCTTTAACTATGTCAGCATCAGTAAATGGTTTCATATGTTCAGCAAGAGTCCAAGAAATACGTAAAGAAGCCTCACCACGTTTTTCCTGCTCAATCATCGAGCGACTTATGATCCGGATCGAAGACGAGTAACCTGATAGTAAACTTGCAATTTTAGACTTACGAAGGTCACTACCAAGTGGAAAATTTTCGGTATCATAATGTCGTTTTATATTTGAGTTTTTAATTAACGCCACTGTTTGGCTACAAATCAAGCACATTGGTACCGCTCCAGCACGATTTGGCAGCGTGAAACAATATAAATCGGTCCAATCTGGCCAAAACTGTCTATTTTCACCTTCAACTTTTCTTTTTTTCAGTTCCATAGTAATAAAACTCGCTAATGTAAACAGGTAGGTACTTAAACTCGTAAAGTAAACAAGCAAACGTAATATTTCAAGCACGTGTGTCAACGCGGCGCTCGTCACACAAAATTAAAACAAAACACTGGTGGCCGGCGGCAGCGCGGTCGTATGATTAACCCCGCCCCGCGACGCCCCGCGCGCTTTACCGCCGCACTTTTCGAATTGATGTCGACAAAGATAATGCGGATTACGTACTTTGTAGTGCAAGTTGCTGTGTTCTCGCGGTCCGCAGAAAATGGGTCGGCGGTCCGGATGCGGACTGTGGTCTGCCTTTTGGCGACCCCTGCACTATAACTTCGTTAAATACCATTCGATCTTTATGAAACTTTCAGAAAAAATCAATCTTATAAATATACATCTGTTTGTTAAATCTTATTGAATTTGAAGGTACCGTTTAGATTTTATTCAAGAAAACATGAAATCGATAAATCATACTATTACTAACTAAGTTGAGTGAATTTCGACTTCTCATGTATTGGTTGTTGTTGTACTCAGTAAGGCCTACATTCATGATTTTTTTCAGATTTTTCAGATAGAAGGTGTCCAATCGTGAGGGGGTGTGCGAAAAGTTCGTACATTTCCCCTTCCCCTGCCCCCCTCGGTACTCATAAGGCAATTTCAAGACTTGTTTTGAAAAGATCTCATTAAGACCTTTCCAATGACACCCTACTCAACTACCAATGGTGAAATTTTTTTTGAGGGGTCATCTCCCTATATGGGGACACCCCCCAAACCCCTTTGAAAAATTTTTCCACCCTTGAATTTTCAAGGTCACCACTTCTGACCTTCCCATAAAGTTTCATGGCTGTAGCCCTTATAGTTTCGAAGAAAAATGCTGTGACATACAGACGGACGAACGGACAGACGGACACAGGTCGTGATTGCAATAGGGTTTTGTATTTTAGTATAAAACCCTGAAAATCTCTGTTGCCACCACCAGCCAGAAAAGTCAATTTCACGTAAACATCGTTAGATTTCTATCAGCAAATAGGCTTGGGGATCTGATTGCAACTTGCCCACTACTAAACAATTATCATCGAAAAGGAATCTTAAGACGGGTAAACTTTGAAAAAATTGTCTGCCTGGGCTGGGCCACCATACAAAAAAAACTGCCGTAAAAGGAAGGAAGGGAAAGGGGGAGGTCGTTAAGAGAAATGAAAAATGTTTTTTCTTAGAAAGACTTGGCCGTTTTTGTTTCGCAAATTTCACAAAAAAAATATATATATACATATATATATATATATATATATATATATATATATATATATATATATATATATATAAACCAAAAGCAAATCCGCCCATTCAAAATCGAATACAATTCAATGTAAACATAAATAAGGTTAACTAAGTATACCGTATAAGCGAAAACTAAGTAGTTTGATAAAATGCAAAAAATAAAATAGAGCTCGGTGAAAGAAAAAAAAGAAGCGCGCGGTCATTGAGAATTAGGATGGAAGTATCTGTGATGTTAAAAAAAATTAAAAGAATGCAAAGCTGCCACTTTCACAAACAACATCCGCTGTCTATCTATCTCTTTTGTTCTGTCTGCTAGCAGAAAATTCAACTTGTTTTATCAAATCTCACTGCACTTTTTTAGGGTTTTGTACTAAAATACAAAACCCTATTGCAATCACGACCTGTGTCCGTCTGTCCGTCCGTCCGTCCGTCCGTCCGTCCGTCTGTATGTCACAGCACTTTTTCTCGGAAACTGTAGGGGCTACAGCCATGAAACTTTGTAGAAAGGTCAGAAGTGGTGACCTCTTGAAAGTTCAAGGGCGGAAAATTTTTTCAAAGGCGTTTAAGGGGGGTCTCCCCATATAGGGGGGTGACCCCTCAAAAAAAAAATTTCACCATTGGTAGTCGAGTAGGGTGTCATTGGAAAGGTCTCAATAAGATCTTTTCAAAACAAGTCTTAAAATTGTCTTATCTGTACCGAGGGGGGCAGGGGAAGGGGAAATGTACGAACTTTTCGCGTACCCCCCCCTCGCGATTAGACACCTTCCATCCGAAAAATCTGAAAAAAATCATGAATGTAGGACTTTATGAGTACAACAACAACAAATACATGAGAAGTCGAAATTCACTCAACTTTGTTAGTAATAGTATGATTTATCGATTTTGTGTTTTCTTGAATAAAATCCAAACGGTACCTTTAAACTCAATAAAATTTAGCGAAGAGATGACTATTTATAAGATTGATCTTTTCGGAAAGCTTCATAAAGATCGAATAGTATTTACCGAAGTTATAGCGATTTGAATTTTCGTGTATTACTATGGAGCAATATGCCCTGTATTACTATGGAAACATATTGCTATGGAGCCATATGCGCTTTTTACCGACTTAGACACTACAGCTTTGCTAGAATTTGCATGAAAATTTCAGGAGTGATAGGTATCATGAAGATGAGTACATACAATTGAAACAATTCGAAGAGGCAGGAGAGAGCTCCTAGCAAAGGGGCTTTGTAACCATTCTAGGATTCGAAAAAATAGGCCATGAATCGATGATTACAGTACAGAGGAGTGGCCCCTGAAAAAAAATTTCATGAAAGGTAGCCGATATGAATATCAACTGAAAATTCTCTATGAGAGCTTTTCAAAACAGTTCTTAAACTGACAGTTTTTGCTTCAGTGGGAGCACAGGGGGGGAAATACATGAAAAATGTGTTTCCTCCCTCGCGAATGGACACCCGTGATCTAAAAAATCTGAAAAAAATATCAAAGGAGATATTTATGGGTATAACTATAACAAATATCTCAGAAGTCAAAATTCGTTCAACTTTGTTAATAATAGTATGATCCTCGAATTTCACATTTTCTCCAATGAAATCGTCTTTGACATGTTTCTTGATTTTATTCGTTGCTGGTTACTGCATTTTGTAAGTTGAGTACAAAACCCTTCTGACATGAGCATAGGTCTGTCCACCCAACTTGTTATCATTTAAATCCTGTCGTTTTTGTATCGCACATGATTTTACTTCCACCACAATTTTGGTGGTTACCTTTTAGAAGTATATTTAAATTATCGTTAACGGTTTCTTATTTTTTCCCACTTGACTCCTTTCAATTTCGATTTTATCCACTAAATTAAAATCAAATTTTAGTTATTTCTTTTTCTAACATTTTGTACCTGCGTGAAAGACAATGAAACTAAATGAATGATTGCTTGGATAACAATGTTCATTTTTTCCAGATCTGTACATATTCATTGTGAGATTTTGCTGACATACAAAATTGCTCGTAAGTAATTTTTGCCGGTTCAATCAAATTCATCATTCTTGAACTGAACTTTGAATTGATTTTCTGTTCGCAGAAAAATGTTGAAATGACAAGAATTGTACATATGCGAATTATTAGAATTTCAGTTGCGGTCATAAAACATGCACTATTGCAAACTGAAGTGTTTTATTTCATTTTCAATGCAGTGTTACATTTTTAATGAAATTTATATTGATTTTATGAACTTTAACTTATATCGAACATATCACCCTCCAAGAACCGCCAGGATCTTACAACGGTGCTCATCGTACCAGGTAGAAGAGGTAGAGGATTGTGATGTAGTCGAGACTCTCCGGATGCTTCTTCGTATGTATTGATAAATGATGGTAACTATCACTACAGTAAGAATTAATCCTGGCAGCTAATGGAAACTGTCGATAATGTTTGGTGGTGTCTAATTGTTCCCCATTGCGTGTTTTCAAGTTCTGTTACTAGGTTTTCCTGCGCGATTATGATGCACGAAAAGGACTCTCCTGTTCCAATAACGGTTGATACATTCAACAATCTGAAGTTGGTACTGGGCGTGATGACAGGGATTTCTGGCATGGTTGGCGAGATGAAGGTCCCAAAGGAGCGTGTTATCTGGCTCTGGTCAGCTACGAGCTACGATCGGCTTGTAGTTGGCAATCTTGGGTTGGCTTTATCAATCCTGTTCTGTTGATGAGGATGTCGGTTCATTGTCCACGGCAAGGGTTTTGACTATGAGTAGGTTGCGGGATGACGAATAACCATATGTTGATCGACATGAGTTGTTGGAAGATCAGTGAATTTGTACTGAAAATAGTTTGTGGACACGTGGGTTGGTTGTGTAAATTATAGAGCTCTCTTATCACACAATTTGGTTTGGCTTTCAAGTCTATTAGAATTGTGCTGGACAATAGATAAACTCCCGTGGCCAGTACTGGAGATCCTGCAAGATCGCTGCTGCTTGTTTCAAAGTAGACTTGATCGTTGTAATTGATTCCGAGGATGGAGTTGGCTATGTTAAATGTTGCAAATATGTTACGGTTTTGTTGAAGAGGAATCGCTGTAGCCTTAACTAAGTCAAATCTGCCGTTGTTGATGATTGGCAAGTAGCCGTGAATCTTAAAGCAGGTTGTGTTGGAGTCAATCACCAATGTAGAGGCTGCAGAGTGTAATATCGTAAAATGAGCTGGTAGGATAGACTGTGTGTTTTGAATGGTAGATTGAAGATTGGCCAACTGAATACATTCCAGTATTCCTTCCTTGGTATTTATGGCCTTCAAAATATTGCTTATTTGGCAGAGACTTCTTCGATATAGTTAACCGCGCGTTGGTATGTGGCTAAGAATTGAATGCTTATTTGATTCGCATCTACTTTCGAAAACCATTTTTTCTTGCCTTTTACCTTAATGGTTGATCAAGTTTTTGAACGTTTCCTGATTTGATAACAGTGTTTGTACGTCTGTCATAATTTTGTCGTTGAATCCAAAGATAGCAGTAAGCATTTGTCCGAACATTCCTCGATTTATTCGAACATGCGCAAACCGTAGGACTTCGATTTTGTTTTATGTTGCATTGATCAGTTCTGAAATATGATGAACTACATCCAAACACTGTACGCTTCCGGCTTGAATACTTTGAGAACACTGATAGTGTAAGCTTGTACTCAAGTTGTGTAGGTTGTTTTCATTAGTGGCTGAGTCAGAGAATGGAAGCTCGATCTTCAGCTGTAATGCTCCACGAATGATATTACTTTTTTCCTTTTTCTTCTATATAAAGACCACCATCGAAGCATCTTATACCGGCCTCTGCTTCAGTAGGAGTAGGTAAGACTCCAAGTACGAGTAGCGTGGAGAGCAGAACTGTTGAAAGGCTTGATAATATTTTTGCTGGCTTTCTTTTCCATTCTTGTATGTTAATATCTCCTGGTTTTGGTCGATTAACAGGCTTTGCATTCATCTGAATGCTTATAGCTGATACTTGTGGGGTTTTTGCTTCCGCATCATTGAACGGTAGTTTGCAAATTTTGATAAAAGGACGTTTTTTAACACTTCCGTTCATTTTCCCAGATACTGTTCAAACTAACCCATCTTCTCCTGGGTGTGTGGCTTCGATCTTTCCCATTGGCCATTGTTTAAATTAGTACAAGTTCACCGACTTTTGGGTTCTCTTGTTTCTCCAACTACTTGGACCTCTACTGCAAACGTTGCAAGTACCCTTCTGACTATCTTTTTCAAAACGGTTGTTTCATTTGTTGCACTACTTGCGATGTTCTCAATAAAGTGCAGTTTGCTTCGCAAGGGTCATCTTTTATTTCAAAGAAGTTGTCTCCAGTAATGAAATGACCTGGAGTCAATGCGGCGTCATCACTTGGATTGTCACTTGTTTGGCTCAGCGGTCGTGAATTCATGCAAGCTTCAATCTGAGCTAACAGTGTGTTCATTTCTTCGATGTTCAGTATCCGACTTCCAATCGTCTTTTAGAGATGAGATTTCATTGACTTTACGCCGACTTCTCACAGTCCATCGAAATGGGGGCTGCTCCGAGGGATGAACTTCCCTTGTATCCCGTGATTAGCAACTTCTGATGAACAAGCTTGCAGTGATGGTCCCAGAAAATTTGGCCACAATCACTACATATTGTGTGACAAATTCCTCGCCTTACCACAAATCGTTCGATTGCTGCGATGCATGTCAAATCGGACACCAGCTCTAAGTGAACGGCTTTTATCGCCATACAGAGAAAATTGGCAATTTATGCTTTTGTAGTTTTGAGACCTCTTCATATACCCCATTTAATGGTTATTGGACCTGCACAATTAATTACGGTTTGAAAAAAGGGTCTAATCAGTTGAACTCTTGCGGCTGGCAGATTCTCCGTGAATTGCCCTGTGTTTGTCCTGATATAGTCTGGCATTTTAACCTAAATGTATTCAGAGTCAAATGACATCCTTCGGGTAAGATTTCTTCTATATTGGCAATTAAGGATGTTATCCTTCTTTCTTCTTACCCTTGCGTTGTTGGCTGTAGTGCTGGTGGCATTCGAATAAGACGTGCATTGAGCCAGTTTGGTCCATTTCACCATAGGGTTGAGTTGAGAAATTCATTTGGAAGTAATTCTCGTGATGCAACGTCAGCTGGGCTATCATTGCTGGCCCCGTAATGCCAGTTTTTAATTGAGCTGTGTTCTTGGATAATACTGACACGATTTGCAACGAAAATTTGCAATTTGATGGGAGGACTTTGTATCCAATGAAGAACGATGGTTGAGTTGCA
Source organism: Odontomyia ornata (assembly GCA_963969285.1). NCBI lineage: Eukaryota > Metazoa > Arthropoda > Insecta > Diptera > Stratiomyidae > Odontomyia > Odontomyia ornata. Next base: position 135,296,573 of record OZ017742.1, on the reverse strand, counting down.
GCAGTAAAATGTAGGTCCAATTATATGCTTTTGTTGCCTCAGTCAAAAGTTCAGCTAATAATACTGCTCCATTAAGCTCAAGTCTTGACACATTCCGGAAATAGACTGGAGCAACCTTTGATTTGGCAGTGATGAATGTCACCTTTGTTTCTGATGGAGTTATGACTCGGAGGTATATTACCACCGCGTATGCTGTAAACGAAGCATCACAGAAACCGTAAATTCCAATTTTATGAGATGGACTGAAGTCAATCCACCATTTTATCCTCAGTGTCTCGAGGACAGGAAGCTCTTGTCTTAATTTTGTCCAAAGTTTTGTTGTCACCTCACCCAAATCTTCATCCCAACCCTTGTTGTCCAGCCAACATTTACTTATTGTCAAATTACCAATGATAATACATGGCTGAAGCTAGCCCATAGGGTCAAATAGCCCGGCAATTTCAGCTAATGTAGACCGCTTTGAAGATGCTTTTTGCTTGATGGATCTTGCAACAGCAAATGAAAACTCGTCTTGTGCTGGGTGCCACTGAATATCTAACGCTTTGATATTTCCCGTAGTCACTATATTCAAAGGAAGCTGTGTGTTTCGATCTTCTATGTGTATCCATTCTAACAATGACGGGAGATTCGCAGACCATTTCCTCGAGTTAAATTCCCCTCTTTTCAGAAGATTTCCGAGCTCTGCCTGCAGTTTCAGAAGATCACCTAGGTTGTCTGGTTCAGTCAGTACGTCGTCAACGTAGAAATCTTGAAGTAGTTATTTTGAGGCTTCTGGATACAAATTAATTTCATCTGCAGTGAGCGGATTTAACGTTTGTATCGCAAAATACGGTGCACATACTGCTCCGTATGTAACAGTGCTTAACTGATAATGTAAAATGGGCTCATTATCTTTGAAATGCCATGAAATATTTTGATGATGCTGGTCTCGTTCGTGTATTGCAATCTGTCCGTACATTTCCTCGATGTCGGCTGCAATAACGTATCTATGCTACCTCAATCGCATGAGAAGATGTAAAGAATTTCCTTAAATTGAGTGACCAGTGTGTAACAAATCGTTTAATGATTTCCCTCTCGGTCCTTGATGAGACGCGTTGAAAACTACTCTTAGCTTAGTAGTACCACTGTTTTCCTTGATCACGGCATAATGTGGTAAATAGCATGCTGTTGTCATCTTCACTCGAATTGCTGGAACTCCTTTCATAAGACCCAGGTCAATATATTCTTTCATGAAGACTCAATATTACTCGTAAATTTTTAGATCACATTTTACCTGGTGTTCCAGAGATCTAAATTGTTTGTATACGTCTGTTATTGTTTCACAAATCTCAGGTGTTGGATCTGCATTGCTTTTGAATGGCAAGCTAACAGAACATCTTCTTGTGCTTTGCCGAATCACGTTTTGCACATAATAATTCCCGTTCTCTCTCTCTTCTTGTGTCAGCCGATTTTTGAGAGGTATTTCTTCAGTCTCCCAAAATTGCCATAACGCTTCCTCTAAGCCTTGACAAGCCACAAATGCGCAATGTGATATTGGTTATTTACATGGCACGGATCCAAACAAAACGCATTCAAGTATTGTCCTTTGTGCGCATGGTTAACCGGGAAGAAGTCCTGGTAACAAAAACCTGTCTTAGAGATCAGCTCCAATCAAAATATTGATTTTAGAAGGCTCATTGAACCTTGGATCTGCTAAGTCACAGATTATCAGCTCGTTAGAAACGATCAGTGGAATCTGAGTGCATGGAAGAGGAGCAGTTATTGTAGTGAGAATGAGTGGGGTGAATCTTAGTTCTTCTGGGTGACCGTCCGCAGAAAGGACCAAGGCGTACAGCTTCGTCTCTCCTCTCGACGTCACGTTCTCTACAGCCCCTATAACACTGATCTTGAAGTTGGAGTGGCTGCACTTTGCCCGCAGAAGACTGACAGCTACTTTGTTAGCGAAAGATCTCTGCGCTCCAGAAGCTAGTAGGGCACGAAACGTCAAACATTCTCCATCTGGACGACAGATTGTTATTTGCGCGGTTGCGAGTAGCACGTAGTTTTGTTTGGTGTATGCACCACGTCCTTGAGCAGTAGTTGATATTCCTGGCTGCTGTGGAGTCTCCATGGGCGATAAGTGAAACAATGTGTTATGCTTCTTCCCACATACTTTGCAGCCATGGCTGTACGAGCATTTGTTGGCTTGATGTTGTTCGAAACAGTTGAAATAATGATTACCCTTTTTCACCCCATCACGGCAGGCCCGAATAGAAGCTTCTTTGAACATGCTGCATTCAGAAAGCTCATGTGCTGCTTTACACATTACACAGGAGGTCTTTGCTTCTACTTGCATTGTATTTACTTTGATCAGCCTTGGCTTAGGCTTTTCAGGAGACAGAGCTTCTAACATTGAAAACCGTTGCTTTAGAAACTCAAAAAATTGATTCAGACAAGAAATGCTACTCGAGTTCGAAATATGCCTCTGCCACTCTTTTCTTGAATCTTCTTCAAGTTTTCGGTTCAACAAGTAGATTGTAGTGAGTTAGAATGTATCAGCTTTCAACATTTTGATGTTCGCTAGAAGTTGATTCATCGTGTCTAGCATTCTTCAAAGTCCTATTGGATCGTTCCGTGCGCAGTTCTAAATATTTAATAAGCACTGCATCATCGTTGTGCTTGTCTTCATACTTTGTCCACACATCTTTTAGTTTTTCCATCCTTGTTTGGTAATATGCAAGGCTATTTCGGGACTCACTGTCCTTCTTAAAGTTAGTGATCAGCCTTTGAATCACTTTGAACGTGGTTTCCTGACCTATAATGTTGATGTTGCCTAGTTTGTCATTGATAACCGAAAACGCTCCCTTTACTGTACTAACACCTTTTGGAAATAGGTGCAACGTTGTTCACAAAAATCTTCAGACACCTAATTGTCTTAAAAATGCTCCTGATACCACTCCCTGCGATTTTACGTTCAGGCTGATCTCCTTGCTAATTAATCCTCTGAAATTAGCTGTCCCAATAGCTACGTGAGCTCAGACCTTAGTACCTACAAGTCCACTACCGTTTCACCAGGCAAGTTTTTATGAATGATTTACTTCCTAGTGGATTCAGCTCGACGAACCAAATGTTCCTGTGTGAAAGACAACGAAACCAAATGAATGATTGCTAGGATAATAATGTTTATTTTTCCCAGATCTTTACATATTTATTGTAAGACTGACATACAAAATTGCTCGTAAGTAATGGACTATGGCATTGGATCCTGGAATGTCAGATCACTCAATTACTCTGGTGCTGTTAAATACCTTTAACAACAGGCCAGTCAATATCTTAAAAATACTGGCAGTCCAGGAAACGAATTGGACTGGAAACGACATTCAAAACATGAAATCACACACAATATTTAAAAGTGGGAAGCCTACTGGAAAATGAGAATTGGGAGTGGCCTTCACTGTGGGTAGGGAGTTCAAATCGCACGGTATTGATTTTAAGGCAGTCAATGAACGGCTATATGCGATCCGTATAAAAGCGAAATTCTTCAAAATCTGGCTAAACAATTTTCACGCCCCGACCCAAGAAAAAGACGAAGAAACGAAGGAATCGTTTAATAATCACCCGGAAAGACTGGTCGACTCATTGCCCACAAACGACACAAAATTATAATTGGTGATTTCAACGCTAAGGTTGGCAATGAGCTATCTCATCGGGGAACGACTGGAGGATATAGCCTCCACGATGAAACAAATGACAACGGCCGGCATCTGATTGGCTTCGCATGTAGCAGAAATCTAGTCATAGGTTCGACTTGCTTCCCACATCGACGCATTCATAAAATGATTTGGGTATCACCGGATGTTAACACACAAAACCAGATCGATCCCGCTCTGATTCAACAACGTTGGACCTCGAGCATACTTGGGGTCCGTACATACCGAGGAGCCAATTGTAACTCAGATCATTACTTGATCAAATTAAACTATCGATGTAATATGTCAAAGGCAAAGGAAGACCAGCCCTCTACGAAAATTTGACAACGAAAGGTTCCAAATGGCGTCTGTGGCCGAAAATTTGACGGAGACCCTCGACAACCAGCTGGCTCTCATCTTATTAGACGCATCGTTAAAGACGAGCAACGAGCTCTAGATGAAGGTTAAAGGGGCTATTAAGACCGTGCCAGAACAGACAATTGGACATCAAGCCCGGTGCAAGAGGAATGATTGGTTCGATGATGAGTGCCAGAATGCGCTAGATAAAAAGAATCAGACGTACAAAGAATATGTAATTAGGAAAACCAGGACGAAGGGAGAACACTATGAAAATCTCAGAAGAGTAACAAATAAGATAATTGGGATTTAGAAAAGAAAATACTAAGATGACCAATTGAGAAGTATAGATGTAAGTTTAGCGAGCAATAACACAAGACAAGCATACAAAGTAGTAAACGTGATTATCAGTCAAAAACCACGCTCTGTTGTGATGACATCGGCAATATCATCATTGATGGAATCAAAATTAAGGAAGGAAAGGTATCATATTTCAAAAACCTTCCTAATCCTCCACAGAGCTCCAGAACATCGGAGCTTATAGATGTCTGCGGAGAGCTTCCATTGGCCCCAGAACTTTGGATGAAGTTTGTTCCATCATCAAAGCCCAAAAGAATAATAAAGCGCCGGGCATTGATGAGATTGCAGTAGAGCTCATCAAATATGGTGACAGTAGTGTTCATCAAGCTATTCACAAAGTCATCCAGTACATTTAGCAATAAGAACATATGCCGAAAGAGTGGAGCCAATCAATTATATTCCCTATCCACAAAAGAGGTGACAAGCTACAGTGCGAAAATTATAGAGGCACATCACTGCTTTGTACGGCGTACGAAATATTTTAAAAATCTTAGAAAATCAAATCGGATCAAACGCCAACAGTATTATTGGGGAGTATGAAGATGGTTTTAGGGCAGGTAGATCAACAACAGACCAACTGTTCACAGTCAAGCAGGTACTTAAAAAATGCTGAGAGTTCAACATAAACGTACACTAAATTTTCGTTGACTTCAAGCAAGCATACGACAGTATTGATCGTTATATACTGTACCAAATAATGCTTGATTTTGGCATCCCAGCCAAATCAATCTGTCTCACCAAAATGACAATGGCATCGACAACCTCCCAAGTCCTCATCAATAACCAACTCACCGATGCCTTTGACACAAATATCGGACTAAAGCAAGGAGATGAGCTGGCCCCATTGCTATGCAAATTGACTCTAGAGTACGTCATACGGAAGCTACATGTCGATACGCGAGGTACATTACTATACAAGTCGAGCCAGGTAGTGGCCTATGCGGATGACATCAACATTCTGTCACGGTCACTAACAACTACCAAAGAACTCTTCCTGAAACTCGACAGCGAAGCAAAACTAGTAAGGCTATAAATCAACGAAAATAAAACAAAGCTCATGACGCAGTCGAGGAAAAATACCCCAAATACACAAAATATCACACTTGGCGAATACAGTATCGAAAATGTTAGATTTGTGTATTCAAGCAAAAAATAACGAAAACGGGCAATGAAAGAGACGAAATACGCGGCAGAATACAGCTCACAAATAAAATATTCTATTCAGTATTGACGATCTTGAAGACCAGCTGCTTACACAGAAAAACAAAGCTTCAAGTTTACAAATCTGTGATAAGACCTGTGTTATGCTATGGGTGTGAAACATGGACCCTGAACCCAAGCATCCGCAAATATATTGAATGCCTTTGAGTGACGGGCCCTGGTGCAAATAATCGGAGCGAAGCTAGATGGGGACCAGTGGTGAATTCGATACAACCATGAGCTGTATGAAATTTTTGACGAACCGGAGGTCTCAACGATTGTAAGACTGGGGAAGCTGCAAAAGGCTGGCCACATGAATCGTATTGACGAACAACGGATACCCAAAAAGGTATTCGTTGGGAGAACTGAAGGCCAGAGACCAGTGGAGAAACTGAGGAAACGCTGGTCTGACTCGGTCGACGAAGACAGTTCATCGTTGCTCGCATTTCGGAATTGGATGACGCGGTCAACGGACTGAAACCGTTGGAGGCGCTGTTTGCAGGAAGCGAAGGCCCCAAAGGGGCTGTAGTGCTGAGAAGAAGAAGTAATTTTTGCTAGTTCAATCAAGTTCATCATTTTTGAACTGAACTTTGAATTTTCTGTTAGCAGAAAAATGTTGAAATGGCAAGAATTGTACATGTGCGAATTATTGGAAGCTCATTTGCGGTCATTAAACTTTCAATATTGCAAACTGATGTATTTTATTTTATTTTCAATGAAGTGTTACATTTTTAATGAAATATACATTAATTTAATGAACTTTAACTTATATCTAACACATTTCACTACCAAATTTCCGTAATGCCCTGTTTCCACTTACATCAAATCTCAAGACTTTGCAAAAAATTCAAAATCTACAACAAAATCATTTAGATTAGCCATATAAAAATCCAAATCTGTATATTTCGAAATCTAGTAGATTTGAGCCAAATCTACCCAAAATCTTGTAGCTACCTGTGGCACTACTAAAAATTCAGATATTCAGCAAATATCAAACGTCAAATGGGAAACGTCAATAGTGACAAGTTCGGGTGAGCTAATTAGAAATGTCGAGAGAAACGAGATGAATTAATAAAATAAAAGTGAATTGGGCGTTATTTGCCGAATTAGAGCTAATCGAATTGTGGAAAAACAAAATAGTGGAACTACGAGGCTCCACGAAACACACTCATATTTTTGCCAAAATGGCACAAGCCCTAAAAGAAAATGGTTTGGAGAACACGGCAGAGGAAGTAAAAATCAAAATCCATGACTTAACTAGTCGCTATAGATATATGAATCAATTTTTGTTGGTGATAATTAATTTGTATGTTTTCAGAATTAAAAAACAAAAGGTGGGTCCATCAGGTGAATCACCTTCTTAGTGGACTTTGTTCGAGGCTGTCCATGAAGTTATTGGAGGGTTCAAAAGCATCGACATGAACAATTTAGTCAATGAAAGCATATCAATAGGTAACGTAATTATCTATGAGCTAATTCAAACAAATAATTTTAATTTTTACATAAAACTTTCTTTTCTTATAGTAGAACGCTATCTTCGACTACCGTCTGCAGTCTTCTTTGATGCATTAAATGTTTTAAATTATGAAGATGTTTATATATCTAATTGAGTTAAAATGGACCAAAATCACTCGTTTAATTTGTTCAATATAAACATTTGAGCAATTGCAGTACGATCATCCTAATTTTAAAAAAAAATCAATGCACTGAAAAAGATAGCGAATGATAGTCGTAAACGGCGTTCTACGATAAGGAAAAGGAATCTAATGTAAAACAAGTTCGGTAAACAGACCTACGCTCATGTCAGAAGGGTTTTGTATTCACTTTACAAAATGCAGTCACGCAGATCGAATCAAATCAAGAAACATGCCAAAGACGATTTTATTGGAGAAAATATGAAATACGAAGATCATACTATTATTAACAAAGTTGAACGAATTTCGACTTCTGATGTTTTTGGTATTGTTATATTCATAAATATCTCCCTTGATAATAAGCAAAAACTGACAGTTTAACAACTGTTTTTAAAAGCTCACATGAAAACTTTCATTTCATTCTCATATCGGCTACGTTTGATGAATTTTTTTTTTCAGTGGCCACTCCCCTGTACTGTTATCATCGATTCCTGGCCAATTTTTTCGAATCCTAGAATGGTTACAAAACCCTTTTTCTAGGAGCTCTCTCCCACCTCCTTGACTTGTTTCACTTATGAGCATTAATTGTAGGTACTCATCTTCAGTCATTCATCAAATTGAATCAAGTGTTCAAAGCATGCACCTTGTAATAAACATAAGCAGACGAGCAGCCCCGTGGTGATCAGGAGTGGCTGCTCCTGAAGAGAAAAGGTGGTCACCCCGTCGAAACTGCTTAGTTTGTTGTTGTACTAGTGTAAAGTAAACTGCATCCGTCAAGTTTCCATCCTTTAGGCAGAGATGAGTGGTTCACTTCTGCCACTTTAACATCTTTAGGTTTGACATTCCCCTTGTAATGCAATGACCTTCTTCGGTGAAAGTAACGGTTGCTTTTTGTGTAATGTTTGCGTTTGTCTCAAGCGTCCGTGTCCGCTAACTTTAACGAAGCAAAACAATATTGAATTTCTGTAGAGTAGATTAGTTGACACCTAATAGAACTTTTCTAAAGACAATAAAAATTGATCGGTGCGTCTTGTAGAGTAGAGTACGCGTGATAAGTATTTTGTAGTGTAGCTTCGTGGCTCGACAAGAACCCGCCTCATATGATCCCGCAAATGCTAGTCATCAAGCACGCGTACGCGGTCGTTAAGCGAAGCTAGTTAGCTGAGCTCGGTGTTGTTTTAGCTCGCTGACACTTGTGCCAGACCATCGGCACCCGTGTCCTACACGGACATTTCGAAAATCATTACAACCTTAAACGTTGAAGTTGGGAGAAAATAACTCAAAATTATTCAATCTTCGCATTTAAAACAGCCACTATTTAGTTTTACGATTACTGATACCACTAGCTGAACCAATTCTCAAAGATATACATGACACCTATCATTCCTGAAATTTTCATGCAAATCCTTGCAAAACTGTAGTGTCTGAGTCGGTTAAAAGCGCATGTTGTTCCATAGCCATATGTTGCCATAGTAATAAATGCAGCGCATATTGTTCCATAGTAATACAGGAAAATTTAAATCGCTATAACTTCGCTAAATATTATTCAATCTTTATGAAACTTTCAGGATAGCTCAACCTTATAAATAGATTTCTACGTTCTGAATTTCATTGAATTTAAGGGTACCGTTAAGATTTTATTCAAGAAAACATAAAATCGATAAATCATACTATTACTAACGAAGTTGAGGGAATTGTGACTTCTCACGTATTTGTTCTTGTTGTTGTACTCACGAAGGCCTACATTCCCGATTTTTTTCAGATTTTTCGGATCACACGTGTCCAATCGCGAGGAGGGAACACAAATTTTTCGTATATTTCTCCTCCCTGTGCGCCCCTCGAAGCAAATTTTGCCAAACTAAGACCTGTTTTGAAAAGTGCTCATCAAGACCTTCCATTTGATACCCATATCGGCTACCATCAATGAAATTTTTTTTTGGTGGGTCACTCTCCTATATGGGGAGACCCCCCTTAAAAACCTTATAAAATTTTTTGTAGTTGAATTTTGAAGAAATTACCACTCTACACCTACACACAAAATTTGATGTTTCTAGCTTAAGTAGTTTCCGAGAAAAACTGCTGTGACACACGGACGGACGGACGGACAGACGGGCAGACTGGTCGCGAAACTAGTAGGGTTTTGTAAAATTATTTTACAAAACCCTAAAAAACCAGCCAATATTCCATATACATCTATTATGCTCGTATTTAATGCAATAATGTTTTGAGTGTACTTCTTGTTGTACATGGTTTAAAGTTAATTTTTTATCATATTGTTATATATCTAGACTATTCTGCGAGCTACTGTCATAATTTTTGTCGCAACTATTAATAAGATCATGATCAATAAATTAATGTACACGAAGGCGCAAGAATCGACTAAGTATTTCGAGTAGTTCTCGTCAGAATATTCGCCAAAATACGAGAAATGGATTGAATGACTAGAGACCCTATATAAAGCCAAGCTAAATGAATGGGGAGAGTAATAGTAAAACCTCGATAGTAAAAACTGCGATTAGAGTGAAGTGCGAATTAAACGCGATATTGATTGATAGTGAAGTGATTTTCGTGATACAGACAGTTGGAATATAAATTGATAGTCAAGTGAAAAATAACATTTTAATTATTTGTAAAATAGTGGAATTAATGATTGTGCATTATTAGTCAAGAAACTCTCTTAACTTAATTTAAAAGACAGTGTTGCGAATTCCGGCGTACCAACTTCCTCCCATTCGCAACTTCAAATTGCCGCCGTAACATTGTCACTTTCCTTTGGGCATTCCTACCTTTTCCTCCATAAATTTATTTATTTTTTTTACATGTTTCCATTTTCCCTTTAATTTTTACTCCCCCATCATCACAATACTACCCTTTTTCCTTATTAACAACTACAAAAAATAATACCTACTAATAATTTCAATTTTCCCACTAATAACGTTCCATTTATTAATTCCCACTAACAAAATTTCATTCTATTCATTTTCCCTAACAAAACCTAATTCCTTCCTTAACACTAACTAATTCCATTCCCACTAACAAATTTTATATTTTTATACTAACAAAAATGAATTGACTAACAAAATTCAATCCCATGCCCAAATGAATCATTGAAGTTGCTTATCTGATGAATGGGAGATCGATAAGGCATAGCTCCATTGGATACGTCGCGAGTTTCGACCGTGCGACTGCTGGAACCCTGAGTTCAAGTTCCCCCGGGCGCACGGAAGCACTCTTTTTGGGGTATCGGCAAAATCAATAGTTTTCGTAATGTACTCGCATGTGTGACACTTTACATTCAATCAAGCGATTCTTGGGGATGTAAATTGCCATATATGCAAGTCAATGGAAACTATTGTGATTGTCGATACGGACCAAAAGATGTGTGGGTAGCGGAATCGAAGTGTAATGAACTTCGATTACGTTACCCAGATGCGACAGCGGTAATTGGAAAAGAATTTGATTTGCGGGATCGGATGGGAGAAAGGTGAAATGTGAAAAGAAAGTGGTTGGGATTGCGGCAGTCAGGATTGGACGTGGAAAAGGAAGGTTGAACGCTTTGGGGAGTCAGGATTTGATTTGACAAAGAAGAGGGAGTTTTTTTTTCGGTTTTTGGTGAAGTGAATATTTGGCTGTTAAAGATAAAGGAGTTTTCTGTGTGGGATATAAGTGAGTTTTGGGGTTTTTAAAATTGGGAAAGAATTGAATAGACTTTTTTTTTAAGTTTTAGTGACGAAGAGTGGAAAGATTGAAAAAGTGAGGGGAGTTTTGCATTTTGGGAAGAGAGGGGATTTGACTTTGTGTAGTGTGAAGAAAAGAAAAATTTTATTAATTTGAAGTGCGGAAAACGAAAATTGTGCGAGAAAAATAAAGATTTTGCTAATTTGAAGTGCGGAAAACGAAAATTGTGCGAGAAAAATAAAGATTTTGCTAATTTGGATTGCGGGAAGACGAAAATTGTTGTCAAAAGCTTGGGTTGAAATTTAGTGAAAAGAAAAAAAAAGACAGATTGGAGGAATCAATTAATGCGGATAAAAGTGGCCGTTACGTTTTTCTTTTTTTTTCTGGTTTAGTGATTCTAAATACAATTAATTTTCAGCGACCCCACGCTTCTTTTGCTGTATTGCACCGGGCGCTCGGAGTTCTACGGGGAAAGAAGTGAGTACAATTTTAGTTTTTTTCCTTTTTTTTTTTAATATATTATCCAATAGTTTGATTATCATATTCTCCATAGTCTTGCATTATTTTATGTTGGTAGATTCTAATTTTTGTATATTGTTTCAAATTTCGAAAGGGGTTTTTGGTAGTTCTGTTTTGATTGATTTTTTTTTGTATACCTTGGATTTAAATTATAACTTGAAATAAAAACGGCCACAATGTTCTGAGAGAACAACTATTTTTCATTTCTCAATGTGACCTCCCCCTTTCCCGTCCTTTTCCCTATGTGCTAGTATTTATATGTCAGGTGGCTCAGCACGAGCAGAGGGTGCCCCAAAAGACCCACGACACGACTGAGCGCTAGCCGGCCTCAGTATGCCACCCCGGGCTACACACCCCTCTGCCAATATTTAATGTCTGCAACTGCGGTGACTTCCGTGGTTGCTACATATGGCGCCCAAATATTGGTTTTCTAATGGTTTCATTAAATTTTAATTATAGTTTGGATTTTACAATTTTAGATTTGTTGGGCTGAGTACCTGGAGTGCCTGACTTGAATAGTGATCTGAGCATTCCAGGGAAATTATTTTTTTTTTTTTTTGTTTTGTCAGGTATTTTTTATGATTTTGAATATGGTTTTTAAAATGATTCTATTGACGGTTTTAAGTTTGATTTTAAGTTTTGATAGTTAATGATAGAATTTTGATCACGGGGTTCGCCGCAGTTGCAGTGGCGCCTACCGTGCTGTTTTGTGTTTGATAGTCTCCACCGGCTATGATAGTAGGCATGCTTTAGCAGTGTGGAAGTTGGTTGGGATCAACCGAATTTTGAGTCGTTGGCTATATCTCCCTGCACGGGATAGTTGGACTTAGATCCATCTCTTGGAATTAGCCAGCCATTATGAAGTCCGTAGTATTTCATAATGGTCTCGTAGTCAGCTTTTGAGGTGACAATTGGAGCGGAGTCCGCCTACAAATTCCATTGTTATACCAGGCACTGTTGTGGTTTGTCTGCTTCGTGTTATGTCTAAATTTTAATCACCATCCCATATAATTACCTGTTCTTTTCCTTTTCCATCAATGGGGAGGATCATTTTGAGAAATGAAATCTTTTTATGAATTGTATCTCCATTTCAATTGCTATTACAAAAGTCAATATTTTTTATAGTTTCCAACACCATTCCATTCCATTCCTCTTCACTGCTAATCAATCGCAATAATAGCCACAACCATTAATTGTTATTATTGCCATAGTCTGTTTGTCAGTCTGTGGAGTCATTTTTATTTCGTATTATCTATAATTTGCGTTTATTTTTTTTATTTTAATTTAGGTAGCTTGAACTTTGGGTTATGGGATTGATCTTTACAGTTAGGTATTTTTGGTTATTTTATTTTATTGGGGAATGTAGGTTTAGCTTAGTTATAGATTATTGGGTTTAATTAGGGTTTTGACTTAGATTAGTTTTAGATTATTGATTTTACGGTTGTTAGTTTAGAATAAATTCTTTTAATTTTAATGATTGAGTTTGTTTTAGTTAATTTTGGATTTGACTGATTTTAGGTTGGGTTTGATTATTGAGTTTAGTTTAGGTTTATCAGTTAGGTTTTGGTTAGGGTTAAGTTTCAAGTATTCAGTTTTTATTTTAGCTAGTAAGATTTTTAAAATTTTTAAAATTCTATATATATATTTACTTGTCCATTTGTCCGTCTGGCATTCAAATTTTAATTTATTTTTGCAGCATCGTTTGTTCGTCCGTCTGTGATTTATAAAATTATTTATTTTATTCAAATTGTCGATGTTGTCCGTCTGTTCATAGATTTTTATATTTCTAAATTGTTTAGATGATCTGTGGTTTTTTATCATTTTTAATTTTCATCATGTTTCCGCACACGCCATATGAGTACTTCGCTTGCCCTTCACCGCGTACTTCTCAGGGTTTGCCAGAATCTCATTCACAGCATCCGTTCCGGGATAATGGCCAGACACCTGAACCGGATGAAACTTTTATTCCCATGCATAAATGGGGATTCAAGTTTGATGGGGGCTCAGGTGGAATGGATGCTCGCCAGTTTGTGTTTCGTGTTAGCACCCTGGCTCAAAGCTACTGTATTTCGGAGCGTGAATTGGTGTTGACCTTACCTATTCTCCTGCAAGGATCTGCCGAAAACTGGTACTGGCAGATGCGTGAACTATATGGAGACTTGAGTTGGAGTCAGCTGAAAGGTGAACTCGTTGAGCGATTTGGATCTCGGCTTGATGATGCACATATTTGGGAAAATATGTTCGCCCGCAAGCAGAGATCTCACGAGCCGTTCATCGAGTTCTTTGATTCCATTGAAGCGATGTCTCTCCAACTCAGGACTCCGATGAGGGACACGGATCTGCGAGAACTAGTCTTTAAGAACATGAATCTCCGATTGCAGGAGCATCTGGCTGGACATGAGTTCTCAACCACCCGAGATCTCGTCAGGATGTGTCGCCGAATTGAAATCACATGGCAACGGCTGGAAATGGATAACCTTCGATATCCAGTTCAGACATGTGAAGTCAATTCTGTGCAACTGCATGACGAATTTTCGGCTGGTTATGATTCATGTCTCCGGTCCGGTGCCCTCCCTGCTGAAGCGCATCCTACTATTCCCCTGCAATCATTTTCTCGGGGAATTGGAATTCAGTCACCGAGGTCTGTAGATGTTTCTACACAGACGTCGCTGCCTGAGGTCCAATTTCACCAAAGCAATTCCCTGGACGTGGCTTGTGACTTTGATTCTGACTGCAAGCCTAACCGCAAGCGGCGAGGATCGAAGTCACGATTCCACAGATCATGGAAATATTTTGTCACGCGACGGTTTCTCAAGCGAGCGTGCATTGAGTCAATCGTGGCATCGCACGAAGACAAGCGGCCTTATGCTGAGATCAGCATTAAGGGACGCAAATTGAAAGGTCTGTTAGACAGTGGTGCAAGCGTTAGCATCCTGGGAGCGGGAGCCCTTGACCTCGTCCGGGACCTTGGTTTGTATCTTCATTCGATGCATGCCGATGTCAAAACGGCATCAGGTCATAGGGCTGACGTGTTGGGATACGTTACTGCATTGGTTCAATTCAATAATCGAACTCGGTTGATTCGGTTTTTGATTGTTCCGGCATTAACGTATTCTATTTATCTCGGGATTGATTTTTGGGACGCTTTTAACATCGCGCCAGTTGTATTGCCCCTGTCTGCAGAATCTCTTATGTCTACTTCAGTCCCCTTGAGTCGTTCTTCTCTTGCGGCCGGTGACCCATCCGAAGTTGTTGACCACCACTTATCGTCCATCGATAAGGTGAAGCTGAGCAAAAGCATCCCGATTTCTAAACGTCATTATTCGGGTACTGCTCATTGCACGGTCGATACTCATTACAGTGGTGAAATCGTACTGCTGAATGAGGTGCACAATGATTCGGATGGAGCATTGTCTGCCGGGAGGAGCGAGTTAAGTGACGGATACTGGGGCTCGCCAATCACCTAAACAGAAACCAGACAGAATATTTCCATGGTGTGAAGTCCAGTGAATGTCTACTTTTTTTGTTTTTTTTCCGGTTACCTCTGCCGACATTCTTTCTTTGCCCGGCTGAATGAGACACTCAGGGTCTGGGTCGTCCCCACGATTGTTGCGAATTCCGGCGTACCAACTTCCTCCCATTCGCAACTTCAAATTGCCGCCGTAACATTGTCCCTTTCCTTTGGGCATTCCTACCTTTTCCTCCATAAATTTATTTATTTTTTTTACATGTTTCCATTTTCCCTTTAATTTTTACTCCCCCATCATCACAATACTACCCTTTTTCCTTATTAACAACTACAAAAAATAATACCTACTAATAATTTCAATTTTCCCACTAATAACGTTCCATTTATTAATTCCCACTAACAAAATTTCATTCTATTCATTTTCCCTAACAAAACCTAATTCCTTCCTTAACACTAACTAATTCCATTCCCACTAACAAATTTTATATTTTTATACTAACAAAAATGAATTGACTAACAAAATTCAATCCCATGCCCAAATGAATCATTGAAGTTGCTTATCTGATGAATGGGAGATCGATAAGGCATAGCTCCATTGGATACGTCGCGAGTTTCGACCGTGCGACTGCTGGAACCCTGAGTTCAAGTTCCCCCGGGCGCACGGAAGCACTCTTTTTGGGGTATCGGCAAAATCAATAGTTTTCGTAATGTACTCGTATGTGTGACACTTTACATTCAATCAAGCGATTCTTGGGGATGTAAATTGCCATATATGCAAGTCAATGGAAACTATTGTGATTGTCGATACGGACCAAAAGATGTGTGGGTAGCGGAATCGAAGTGTAATGAACTTCGATTACGTTACCCAGATGCAACAGCGGTAATTGGAAAAGAATTTGATTTGCGGGATCGGATGGGAGAAAGGTGAAATGTGAAAAGAAAGTGGTTGGGATTGCGGCAGTCAGGATTGGACGTGGAAAAGGAAGGTTGAACGCTTTGGGGAGTCAGGATTTGATTTGACAAAGAAGAGGGAGTTTTTTTTCGGTTTTTGGTGAAGTTAATATTTGGCTGTTAAAGATAAAGGAGTTTTCTGTGTGGGATATAAGTGAGTTTTGGGGTTTTTAAAATTGGGAAAGAATTGAATAGACTTTTTTTTGAAGTTTTAGTGACGAAGAGTGGAAAGATTGAAAAAGTGAGGGGAGTTTTGCATTTTGGGAAGAGAGGGGATTTGACTTTGTGTAGTGTGAAGAAAAGAAAAATTTTATTAATTTGAAGTGCGGAAAACGAAAATTGTGCGAGAAAAATAAAGATTTTGCTAATTTGAAGTGCGGAAAACGAAAATTGTGCGAGAAAAATAAAGATTTTGCTAATTTGGATTGCGGGAAGACGAAAATTGTTGTCAAAAGCTTGGGTTGAAATTTAGTGAAAAGAAAAAAAAAGACAGATTGGAGGAATCAATTAATGCGGATAAAAGTGGCCGTTACGTTTTTCTTTTTTTTTCTGGTTTAGTGATTCTAAATACAATTAATTTTTAGCGACCCCACGCTTCTTTTGCTGTATTGCACCGGGCGCTCGGAGTTCTACGGGGAAAGAAGTGAGTACAATTTTAGTTTTTTTCCTTTTTTTTTTAATATATTATCCAATAGTTTGATTATCATATTCTCCATAGTCTTGAATTATTTTATGTTGGTAGATTCTAATTTTTGTATATTGTTTCAAATTTCGAAAGGGGTTTTTAGTAGTTCTGTTTTGATTGATTTTTTTTTTGTATACCTTGGATTTAAATTATAACTTGAAATAAAAACGGCCACAATGTTCTGAGAGAACAACTATTTTTCATTTCTCAATGTGACCTCCCCCTTTTCCGTCCTTTTCCCTATGTGCTAGTATTTATATGTCAGGTGGCTCAGCACGAGCAGAGGGTGCCCCGAAAGACCCACGACACGACTGAGCGCTAGCCGGCCTCAGTATGCCACCCCGGGCTACACACCCCTCTGCCAATATTTAATGTCTGCAACTGCGGTGACTTCCGTGGTTGCTACAACAGTGCATTTTTACTTTCCTGGAACATTAAAATTATCGGCCGCGAAGCATAGCACCCAATAATATATACTTCAAATTTCAGGAAATTAACAAATCACTTTATAGACCGAACATAATTTTTTAAATATTAAAAATTTCCAAAATTGCAAATTGCTATTCTTTTCAACAAGGGGGAATCAGCATCCACATCATCATCAGCATCGCCACGAGGTACGTCTGAGGCAGTTGGTACAATCAGTTCTGAAGATCTAGAGCAGTCATCTTCAGAGATGTTTGTGGTACCTGAAAAATAAGGAAAATTGCGATGAATTAAATATTTATAAAAGGAAATTTTTAAAGAAGTCAGAGAAGCGAACATAGCAATTATTGCTGAACTAAAACGAATAAAACAATTTGAAGAAAAACCCATCCACTTAGAACAACGAATCGAGGAAGCTGAAGAAACGAGAAATGAAATTCTCAAGTTTTTTTTGCCTAACAATAGCCCTTAGGAAAAAATACTGTAAGTAATTTAAAAACAATGCATTAAACTCTAAGTAAACTACGAAATGTGACAATTAAGTAATGAAACTAATTCCATGAAAACCGTATATTTAAAAATTACTCTACAACTCTGCCATCCCCTTCAAACTAGTCCTCTTGGCGGCTTGTGACATTTCTGGAACGCTTCGACTAGGATGTCTGCGAGTACCCTCGTTACGGCCGCCAATTTTATTCTAGGGAACGGAAAAAGTCACAAGATGATATATCGGGCGGATAAGGCGGCTTTTGAAACACGGCGATCCCTTTAGACAGGGATCTGAGAGCGGAATGGTACAGCGCGTTGTTGTGATGAAGATCCAGTTGCAAGCAATGTCTGGGCGCACCCTGTTGACTCGTTTTCACAATATTTCGAGTGCTTGGCGATAGTAAACTGTTAAACGCCGATCTTCAGGGATTAGGGCGCGCACACGCTGCGCATTTGCATTTGCTGTTTTGTCCAATCTGGCGCACAATTTTATCGTGACGCGTTGCTCTTGATTTTGTTTCTCGATTTTTGTGACGAGCATCACCAACACATGTCTGATCAACACGACACAGAAGGCGAACTAAATAAGCTAGAGCAGTGATAAATATATCAATAAAGAGGAGAAGGATGCCGGGGAATAGAGAGGGAATTTCAAGGTCGCAGCTTTACCACAAGCATGGCAATAAAATCAGTCTCATTATTTAATTGTCACACCTCGTATTCAACATTTGTAAATTTTAACCTTACTGAAAGTTAACTGTAGAGGTTCCTCTATTGTTTACTGAAAAACTGTAAAGTAAACTACAAAGTACAAGGTCAATTGTAAACTATTCTTGAATACCATACTATACTGCAAACCATTTGCTTAGAGGGATTCTGCGCCTTAGCTCGACTATTTTGCTTTTTCACAATTTGATCAGCTCTAATTTGACGAACAACATCCACTTCACTTTTCTTTAGAATTACTAAAAATATACTGTAAAATCTACCTACTTTATCTTAAAGTTTAATATATTTTAAAATTTTAGATAGCTTACCTGACTGTCTATCAACATTTAAACAGTATAATGTTTATCACTAAAGTGTTAACGAATACTTTACAGTAAACCTTGTAGTTTATAGTTAACGTTACAGTTTGTCAGTAAGCAGTAGAGTAAAATCGATACTTTTCTTTCAGTAAGGCTAGAATTTACAAAGAAATCAACTGCAAATAAATAATTTACTTGAAGTTTTCGTTCATAATTTTTAAATTATTGACAGTAAGTTTTCCTATGGGAATGGTTAATTTTTTTACGTTTTTTTAGGCAAATTTCTCGAGAAAAATTAACCTTTTGCGGAGAGTATCATCATATATATATATATATATATATATATATATATATATATATATATATATATATATATATATATATATATATATATATATATATATATATATATATATATAATATATATATATATATATATATATATATATATATATATATATATATATATATATATATGTATATACGAGTATATATGTATATATATATATACATATATATATATATATACATATATATATATCTATATATATATATATATATATATATATATATATATATATATATATATATATATATATATATTTATATTTATATATATATATATTTATATATATATATATATATATTTATATATATATATATATATATATATATATATATATATATATATATATATATATATATATTTATATATTTATATATATATATATATATATATATATATATATATATATATATATTTATATATATATATATATATATATATATATATATATATATATATATATATATATATGGGATATAACGAAATTTGTGACCGCGCTAGAGGTTGCAATTTTGCTCCGATTTCCACCAAATTTTCAGGAAAGGTGTATTGGGTTAATATCTCGACTAAGTTCGTGAACCAGCTATATCAACCGGGCAAAAACAAAATCGTGATTCTGTTCTGACCAAAGTATAGCTCCGATTTGGATGAAATTTGGTACAAAGGTTTGCTGATGTATGTGATGAATCCCGCAATAAAAAATCCAAAGTCGGTACGGCAGAAACAAAATGGCGGCCGCTCAAAGGTA
This sequence comes from Odontomyia ornata, assembly GCA_963969285.1. NCBI lineage: Eukaryota > Metazoa > Arthropoda > Insecta > Diptera > Stratiomyidae > Odontomyia > Odontomyia ornata. The sequence goes on along the minus strand of OZ017742.1, from coordinate 135,277,015 downwards.
AAATAACGTGCAAAATTTTGTTGTTGTAATAGTGGCTAAAACTTTCGACAGATTTTCAAGAAATTCAGCACTTCGATAGAAATTATACGTGTGTAAAGAATTACGTGAAAAAACTGGAAGTCAGGTCACAAAAAACTAAATGGCGGCCAGTTGAAACTCAAAACTTCAAAGGCTTCTAAAAGTTGCAATTTTAATCGGACATATCCAAAACATAGTTTCAAAATAGGCATTACTTAGATCTACAGACTTTGATATTTTGGTGATCATACATGTGCAAATTTCAAAATCGCGGCGGTTTAAATATGCGTTTTTTTCAGGTTTTTTTGGCGCTCTAGCGTTTGTATTTTCCGGCGGATTTTGATGAAACTTGAGATTATGGATCTCTGTACTATGTTCTTGTATTATGCAGAAAATTAAAAAGTCGAATATTTAAAACCCAATATTTCTAGCTGCCATTTTCACTAAAAATTGAATTATTTTGCCCTATCTAGAGTGAAACTCCAATTTGAACGAGATTTGGCACATTGATTGATGAGATCCTAGCCCACAAAGATTTAAAATAGTCCAAAATCAAATGCATGCATTCAAAATGGCGGCCCCCAAAGGTCAGGAGCAAGCGCAATTCGCTATTTTAGTAGCAACTGAAATAATGAATTTTTTTCATGGAAACGTTTTAAATGACTTATCTTGAACGTATTTATAAATCAGAATATTTTTTAAATATTTTAAAATATTTTTAACAATACCCTAAAAAATTATAAATTCGCGACTTGTCTGTCTATCCGTCCGTCCGTTTGTTCGCGCGTCACAAGTTTTCTCGCAAACCACATAAGCTAGAATGAGGAAATTTTCTACGTAGGTCAAAAGTGGTGCCTCTTGAAATTCGCAGTGTAAGAAAATATTTTAAAGTGTTTAAGGGGGTCTGCCCATGCAGAGGGGTGACATAAACATTTTTTTTATTTCTGTAGCCCTCTAGCAGCCAAGTTTCTCAACAGATTCCGATAAAACTTGAAATTATAAGTTATTAAGGCAAGTTAATTTAATTTAATTCTGCAAATCGGATGACAAATAAAAAATTCGAAAATTTACAGCTTAATATTTTTCGCAGCCGTTTTCAATAAATATTCGAAATGACGGCCCCTGATGGTTCAGAAAAGAATCGAAAATCTATATATTAATGGCAATGCAAGTGCTGATTAAACTTCAATGGAAATCTTTTGAAATTAACTATTTGAGCTGTTTAAGCCAAAAAGTTATCATCTTTGTGTGGTAACCACTGTGAAATGCATAAACAGCAAATGTGAGAAGGGCGAAACGAGTATAAATATGTTTATAACAATTTATTACCCGCCGATTTTCAATATCTGATCCATACGTATGCAACTCAATTTAATTAGCAAAATATTTGCTCCTCTATGAAGGGTCTCCAAATACGAACGGTGGCAGATCCTTTCTGTTAATTAATACCCATGTAGTGCTACAAAAATTGCAGTAAGAAGTCCAGTAGTAGGCAAGCCAAATTCTTTTTCGAAACTTTACGCTACATACGAGAAATTTACCTTTCCGGCTGGTGCTACCAACGAGGATTTTTTTCATTTGAAGCATGAATGAAATGTGTATTTCATATTTTAAATGATATACATATGAAATGCAGCGTTATGTTAGAGGCTTTAAGATTTATTAAGTGTTATGTTTGAATTATTCTTTTTATTTCTTGAACGGATTCTATGAATAAAGTGCTATTGGTTTTGAGTTTGAGAAGTAAAAATGTTTTCAATTTGTTATGAGATATAAATAAATATATTTTGAGTAATGAATATGAAACATTAATAAATAAATTTTAGAAAAGTTACAAGCTCACCGATCTATTCACTTAATACTTTTCTTATGGCCTCTGCTCCTCTGTTGCAATCAGCTGCTCTATTCTCCACTTCCGGTTGCTGTCTTCCACGTCTTTGCTCATAGTTTTTTCTGTTCCCTCAAGCCGATTTGAATTCATACGGTCGTTCCTTTCGTTCAAAAAATTGTGAAGCACACAACATGCTTTGATCAAAAGAGGCACGTTTTCGACTTTATTATCAATGCCTTTATCAATACGTCGAAAACGAGCCTTTATGTATCCAAATGCATTCTCGACAACTCTTCTACATTTAGAGAGTGTATAATTGAAGTTCTTCTGCACTGCGTCTGCTTCAACATTAAACATTTATGGGTTGATTAGCATGTTTGATAATCTAATGTGAAATCTAGAATCATGAAAACTGGAACCTCAACGCCTGATAATGGTTTTGACATTTGCTGAAAAATAACATTTTCCAATTCTGGTTTTAACAGAGACTTTTCGAATATAGACGAATCATATCTACTGAAGAAACAAAAAACGATAGCATACTAGCAGATATAGTATAAAAATATATATGCTGGTAATTGACTAACGCTAATAAAATGGTAGAGTACCAACCCTTATAGCTATAGTAGTCTGTTGCGTCTTCAACATGGGGTTTAACCTCAATATGGCTTCCATCTTCAATGAAATAAGGTGAATTAGGAAGTTTGATCACAACAAGAAATTACTTATGGCGGGGGACCAAGTTTTTTAAATCCGTTTATATTTCTTCAACGATTTCCTTTGTTAAAGGAAAAATGTTGAAATGTTTTCCCCACAAAACCCCCATACTCTGTTGCAAAATGCAATCACTATCTTGCAAACAAAATAAGTTCACTACTCTGCTGAAGATCCAAGTGCACAGATTGCTTTTATCACTCTTTTTTTCAAGTCCACACAGCTCCTAAAAGTAGTATCGCGTCTTGAAATTGATTCGACGACAACGCATAAATTTTCAAACGACTCCCTAGTTATTCCGAAATTTTTTTTAAACACAAGTTGAAGTAGTAGGAGACTACTCCCGCCAGTAAGGTTTTGTAAAACAATTCGTAAATCAAACAATATATTCTGCATATCAAAACTTGACTAATATACAGATACAATTAATTAATTCGAAAAATTATTACGGTTTTTATTTTTTTAAGTTCGGCACTATTTTGTCGCAAGTGTTTTGACGCCGTCGCTTAGTCAATCATGATAAGACAGCAATATTCCAAACCATTTGTGAAATTTTTACCAAAACTCCTACATATTTGTAGTGTCTAGGTCCGTTGCAAACGCGTTTCTCCTTAATATCACGTGTTAATGTTGTTGTAATTGTTAAATATTCAACCGGCTGTAACTTAGCTGTTTAATGTTCAATTATTGTGAAATTTTCAGAATACATATAACTTCTCCCAAAAAACTTAAATTATAGCTTTTGGAAAATTTAAGGGTCCCATTTTGATTTTATAGGCCAAAATTTAAAATTTATAATATGAATTATTATCAAAAAAGTTGATCGAATTTCGACTTCTGAGGTATTTGTTGCCCTTGTACTCTTAAAGTCTCATCTCGGTGATTCTTTAGGCTAAAGTTGTGCAATAGCGAGGGAGGGGGGAGGATCACAAAATGTTCATACATTTCCCCTTCCCTTGCACTCCTCGAAGCAAAATTTATCATTTTAAGACCTGTTTTGAAAAGTTTTCATCAAGATCTTTCAATTGATACCCATATTTCCCACATGCAATGACATTTTTTTTAAGGGGCTACTCCCCGTTAAGCACCTTATAAATTTCTTTTTGTGACGAAACTTTAAACAGAGCGTCACTTTGTATCTACCTGGAAAATTTTATGGTTCTAGCTTCTGTAGTTTGCGAGAAAAAGTGGTGTGACATACGGACGGACGGACAGACAGGCACGATTTTAGTAAGGTTTTGTAAAATGATTTTACAAAATCTTAAAATAGTCATCATTTTCATCATCAGTATGTGAACAAACCTTTAACAATATAACATTATTTTTTATGACGGAATATTATATTATATGCGTGGTATCTAACTAAAGTCCATCTCTTTGGAAATGATCTCCAACTTAAAATTGCGCACTGTTAACATGCTTTAGCACTACAGCCCCATTTGGGCCTTTTTTTAAGATAGAGTATCTCATTACCTTGGTTAAATGTGTAATGCAAAGGCAATAGTTTTTGTAATAACGTTTACTTGAACTACTTAAAACACACAATAATAATATATACAGGAAAATCTTTGTTTCGCAGTTGTAGCACTTCGATACTTCGCGTGTGTCTCTCAACTGCTATCTTAACTCGGATGCCTACCGGTGAGCAAAATAACTATCTGTCATGTGATCAACGCTACACTGCTCCCTCTTGAGTGACATTCCCACTGTCACGATGGCGCTTTGCAGGTGGATATGTTCTGATAGCCGTATGAGGTCATGCTATGATCGGTTCCCATGTAATTGTGTTTGTTTTTTCCGGGTGTAGAAACTATTCGCTTTGTTACGGAGTCTGACAGAGCTTCGGTTTGCTGAGTAGCGGCGGCGGTAATAAAGGCTGGCTTCAGTCGTTGGATGGAGACCTTGATTTGTCTACCTTCGGTGTCAATCGTAAACAGTATATTTGAAATACGTTTGATCAATTTGTGTGGTCCTGAATACGGTTGACATAGCGATTTCCTTACGGCGTCAACTCTTAAGAAGACGTGTTTACATGAAATCAATTGATGATGTACGAAGGTTATTTGATCATTGCGGTAGTTAATTGCAACTGGTCGCAATTCACGCATCTGTTGTTTTAACATGGATCTAAAAGCGTGCGGATCAAACAGATTGTCATCGCTCATAAAGGATTCTCCTGGAAGTTTTAAAGTTGTTCCGTAAACAAGCTTCTCGCAACTTGCGCATAGGACTTCCTTGTATGGGTTTCGAAGTCCTAGGAGGACGGTCGGCAGGATGCGAGGCTAGTTGGAATTCTGCCCATGGCACATAATGACGGGTTTCAATGTGTGATGCCATCGCTTTACCAATCCATTGGATGCTGGGTGATACGGCGATGTTCACGTACGCTTACATCCCAAAAGTTTGGAAAGAGAAGAGAAAAGTGCGGACTCAAATTGAGTTCCTTGGTCAGTTGTGATTATGTGCGGCGCTCCAAATCTCGATACCCAGTTAGTGTAAAATGCACATGCGACAGTTTCAGCTGTTTGGTCGTAAATAGGAACTGCTTCTGGCCAGCGTGTAAATCGGTCAACCATCGTTATGCGGCAGCGAAAACCGTTGGCTTTCATCAGTGGTCCAATAATATCAATGTGCCCTTGCTGGAATCGTTTGTTCGGCATTGAAAACTGCTGGATATCGTTTCTTGTATGTTTTCCAATCTTTGATCTTTGACATGGTATACAAGTGCGTGTGTAAGCTTGAATATCTTTCTTTATGTCAGGCCAAACAAACTTTTTTTGTAAAGCTCGAATCATCGTGCGGGCTCCAGAAAGCGAGCATATGTGGAAGGTGTTCATAACTCGATTACGCAGAATTGATGGTACGCATGACCGTATATTGTTCGTTGACGTACCACAATATAAACTTCCATTCCTCTTTAGGTAGTGGATGCAGCTTTAGTGATGAATTGTTTCCAGAGAGAAATGATTGAAGTGCAGTGTGGTTACGTTGTTCATCTATCAGCTCGTGGGTGGTCAATGAAGATGGCAGTTTGATTGCTTTGATTCTTCATAGCGTATCTGCTACAATGTTTTCTTCTCCATCAATGTGGACAATTCAGGTACAAAATTCCGATATAAAACTTAAGTGCCTAATTTGTCTTAGCGAAGATTTTTCTGTTTTTTTGACTGAACGCATAAATCAACGGTTTATGGTCCGTTTTGACAACAAACTGGGTGCCTTCGAACCAGTGTCGAAAGTGTTTTAAACTGCTGCAAATAGTCAACAGCTCTCGGTCTTAAACGCTGTATTTTGATTCAGCGTGATTCAGTTTTCGTTCGAAGTAAGCTAATGGTAGCCAGCTGCTATTCACGTTTTGCTCTTGAACTAGTTCGATTGCAACATCAGATGCATCGGTGACAAGTTGAAATGGTATTGATGGAAAAAATGTACTAGCAATGTCTCCTTTGCAAGACTTTCCTTACAATCGTTAAAGGCTTTTCTGGTTTCGGGTGACCATTGAATCACGCATTTGTCACATTTTTTTTACATTGCGGAGCGGTGCTTGTATGTTGATAGTATTAAAAATGAATGTCCTGTAAAAATTTAATAACAACGTAGTTGTTTGACTGTTGTTGGTAATTGAAAATCACGTGTGGCTTGAACTCACAAATCAGGTGGCGAGATGCCATGTTTATTTATTTTGTGTCCCAGGTACACAATTTCTTCGACGCCAAAGACACATTTTACAACGTTGATTATCACTCCGTAAGTATTTAATCGTTCAAATACTATAAGAAGATGGTCCATATGTTCTTCGATTGAGTTAGATGGTACAAGAATTTCATCTAGATAATAGACACAAAAGTCCAATCCGCGCAACACTACGTTAACAAACCGTTGAAAGATTTGGGCGGCATTCTGGAGGCCAAAGGTCATTAATTACCGTAAATACAAAAAGGCCAAACGGTGTTGTCGCTGCCATCTTTGGAACACCCTCATCCGCAACTGGGATCTGATAGTATGCTCGAAGCAAGTCTATTTTAGAAAGATCTGATGTAATATCCTGAATGTGTCGCATGGGATAGCGATCGGGTATCGCAATCACGTTTAGTTTACGATGATCTCCGCATAAGCACTAGGAACCTTCCTTCTTGGGCACAAGATGCAAAGGGCTAGCCCATGGGCTGTTCGATGGGCGGCAGTAGTTCTTATCCATCATGTACTGGAACTCTGCTTTAGCTATTTTCAGCTTGTCTGGTGGTAGTCGTCTTGGGCGTTCTGCTACCGGGGGGAGAGTAGTGATGATATGGTGTCTTGTAGAGTGCTGTGTAGTGCTTGCTAGAGCAGGGTTCGTTACTTCTGGGAATGATTTCAGTAATGCGTGCAATTCTTCGATCAATGTAGAGATAGATTCTGTGGGAAGAGTTGATACTGCTCCTGCTGTTGTAAGTTTCATTTTGAGTCTACAAGATGTCAGCACCCATTATTGGTGGTGCAACGTCAGCTTTTATAAATGGCCACGTAAATTGTCGCCGTAAATTGAGCCACGTAAATTGTCGACGTAAATTGAGAATTAATGTAAGCAACTTTTCACCATAAGAGTCTATCGGAGATTTATTGGCCGCGTAAAGCTTAAATTCTGTTTTTGTGTTGTTTTTAAGCAATGGAGGTCAGGGATGACTGACACATCTGCACCTGTGTTGATTAGAAACTTAAGTTCAATGACGAGCGGCTATTCCAAATTTTTGATGATAGGAGCAGATTCTTCTTTCGTTTTCTCAATTGCGAGACCGGCTTCAACTTCTGAAGTGTCGTGGTGATGTGAAGCGTCGAGCAGGTGGTATTTGTAATTGTTGGATTGATGCTTTTAATTTTGCGATCTGTGTAACTAAATCTGCAGTATTGGTTGAAATTCCTTTTGATATTTGACAATCTGAGACTTCACAAATTTCGTTAGGCCTTTTGATATCTAGAATTTTGTCAGCCATTTCTGCGAGGCGGGTGAGTTGTCCAAAATGGTGGTACGCAAATATTTGCGATGTCATTGTTGCTAACTGGTGGCTCCTGTATGATTCTGGTGTCGGCTGTCTCCTGTGGTGGGCTCGGTTCCAGTAACTGTTTTGGCCTTAGTGGCTTTTGTATTTTCTGCCTCTGAGTTTTAAGTTGTATCATGTGCAAGTTTTTCTTTAGCAGACATCACGTCATTGGTCATCAATGTAATGCAAAGGCGATAGTTTTTGTAATAACGTTTACTTGCAGTACATAAAAACACACAATAATAATATATACAGGCAAATCTTTATTTCGTAGTTGTGACGCTTCGATGCTTCGGGTATATCTCTCAACTGCTACCTAAACGAAAGTGTCTGGTGGTGAACACAATAACTCTCTGTCATATGGTAAATGCTACAAATGCATCGACATTCGGGAAGCTAATATGGTCAGTACTACGCGTTGGCCTTGTGTCCGTCTCAAGTTCGTCTACGTTCTGATTTTAAACCAGGACATATCATAACTGAACGGGCTCATAGATGGTCCAAAGAATCTCTCGAAACAATTCTCGCTGTCACCGACGGAACTCTAACCAGGAATCTTCAGCTTACCCAGCGAGCGCTCTTAACCACTCGGTCTACCGAATGTTAACTTATGAATCCCAAAATGCCTTGTACCTAATCTAGTGACAGTTGTATTATCCTGCTATCCAATTATATGACACACACATTGTATCAATAAATGTTCTCTTCCATATAAATACGATACAGTCCTAATCCACTCAGGCTGAAATCATATGATAACTTTTCTGCTCACCCCATCAAACTTTGGTTCTAACCAATATTTTCCTGCTCTAAAATGTTAAGATAACAATCAGTTTTGAGACATATGCTCAGTACTCTAACATTTTCTTATGTGTTTTAGAGTAAGTTTGATAATAAATTGGATTAATATTTACGAAAGCTATTCAAATAAAGTAGTTTTGCTCACATTAATGGAAGCTTTTATTTCTCTGAACAAAACGGATAAAATAAACAACTATCAATTATATTTTTGCATTATACATCATTCGCATTTCCTGGATACTTTTCCTAATAACAAAAATGTTGGCCACTACCAAAGCTAGAATTTAACTTAGGCCAGATCCTGATGAAAAAGGTAAATAATGTATAATTTCATGCTAATGACGAACTTTTTCGAACATACGTGTATTAGCACGAAGTTAGGATTTCAGCAAACATCGTTATCCATTTTCAACCCAATCTATTGGACAAGCTTCCATAGTATTTATCACTGATAACACACAGGAAATATCCTTCCGTCCTCCCTGAAGTACAAAGCATTGTTGAGTCTGCTTTGTTGTTATAATGGCTGCCATTGTAGTCAAAACTATGTTCCATGCTCCTACTAAAAATGTTTAGTTAATAGCCCAACTAGGTAACAACAGATGCCATCTTGGCATTATTTCCCTTCCGAGTTGGTCCAGGACATTGTTGAGCATAACATTAAAAGGTAGGCAAGCTAGTTCAGGTACAGGAAGGCAATGACCAATGCTGGCATGTACATTACATTAATGTCCTATCCAAATATGAGAGTGTAGCCTTTTCTTCTTCCTGCTTAACATTTTTCGTTTTTGGGAGATGTGTCTTGCGCCTGTAATGGACAAAGTTTCACTTTTTTATTCACTTCACGGCGCCGGTATCCTAATGAGTCTAATTAGTGAAGTAGTTAACGTAATTACACGTTAAAGTTTCCCTTTAGGACGGCTTTTTAACTTTTTTTATAGTCCTAATTTTCTACTGGCTACAGTCAGTTGGTTCTTTGACTCGAACAAGGATCTTGTAGAGCAAGACTGTTCAGATCTTTGAGGTGATTTTTCGGACGTTAGTTAGTTGAACGTCATTAGAAACTGAGGTTTGACCGGAGAACTTTACCTTGTTCGTTTGCTGATATTTTTGCATTTAATTTCTTTTTGCAACCCCGAGACAATGTGCTACCGTTCAAACGTGAAATTTCAGTTTATAATGAGAATAGAAGTGGAAACAAAGGTAGAATAAGATTAGGGGTTTTGGGTGATTACGGTGAATTAATTCAGCAAATAGAATGGTTTCAAAGTATATTTCGGTAAACTCTCAATATTAAAAAATGATGCATATTAGAGTTGATGTTTTTGTTGCTTTAAGGTTGGTTAATTCATTTCAAATAATTTCATGGTTCGGAAGCTTGTTGACATTATTTATTGCAGATATTGAAGTGTTCTTGATATTATCGTGCTATCAGGCCACGGCACTGAGTGTGTCCCTGGTTTCCGGTTAGTGGCGTTTCTTGCAAGGTTTTCTGGGAATAGCTAATAATAAAACGTGGACCAGGATCAGCAGAGGAGGAAAAATCTTGTGGGTGACTTTTGTCACACAAAAATAGCTGAGTGTTAATTATACATGGATTTCGTCAGAAATCCATGTATCCTTATGGTAGGTTAAAGACTATGAGAAGGAACCCAATTATAAAACCAAATGAGGAAAAAGAGAGGAGGAATGAACCAACAATGCAGGGAGTTTTATTCCTAGTGCTCGTAGCAGAGAGCAGTGGACAGACAGCAACGTTATAGAAGTGTTTCAGTTGGCTTTTATTAAAATATGAATCTTCAATCAAAAATGGAGGAGACAATTGCTGACACCAGCAAAGCGAAGAACTTAGCCTGAGAGAAACTACAGACTCCTCAACAAATAGTTTCATAATCAACACAGTAGCCATCAACATACATACTTACAGCAAAGGTGAAACGATTGAAGATAGACGCGAAATAAAAAACTTAGAACAAACAAGTTGGGTAAACAGACCTACGCTCATGTCAGAAGGGTTTTGTATCCAATTTCTAAGAAATGCAGTCACCAGCAATGAATAACGTCAAGAAGTATGTCAAAGAGATGTGCACGTTCAAAGAAAAATCCATTGTTTTTCTACTTTTGTTGCAAACCAAACAAAAATCACTCAAATCATGAATTCTCAAAAATATTAATGTTATTGACCTTATTGGAAAATTTCATGAAGATAAAGTCAAAACTGCAGTAACTGATTGGATGGAAAGCCCTTAAAATACCAGAATCATGTGTTATCGTTGTTGTAATTGGAGAAATTTCAAACGGCTATAACTTCTGTGTAAATTATTCGATTTTCATCAAACTTGCAAAGTAAAAGCACTCTTGGTAGGACTACGTAAATATCGAATTTTGTTCAGTTTAAGGTACCGATGCGATTTTATTAGGGAAAATGTGAAACTCGAATATCATACTATTATTAACAAAGCTGAGCGAATTTCGACTTCTAAGGTATTTGTTGTTGTTGTACTCATAAACACCTACCAGCATAATTTTTTTAAGATTTTTCGGATCACAGGTGTCCAATCGCGAGGGGGGGGGGGACACAAATTTTCCATGTATTCCCCCTTCATGCGTGTTCCTCGAAGCAAAAAGTATCAGATTAAGAGCTGTTTTGAAAAGTTCTCATCAAGACCTTTCATTTGATACCCATATCGGCTACCTTTGATGCAATTTTTTTTTCAACGGCCACTCCCCTATATGGGGAGACCCCCCATAAATACCTTATAAAATTTTTCGTAGTTGAACTTTGAAAAAAACATCACTTAACACCTGCATACAAAATTTGATGTTCCTAGCTTAAGTAGTTTGTGAGAAAAAGTGCTGTGACACACGGACGGACAGACGGACAGACAGGTCGTGAAACTAGTAGGGTTTTGTAAAATTACTTTACAAAACCCTCAAAATGGAGAAGATGAACAATTTGGAGATTCCTAATGCGTTCTGGTACAACAAAACACTATGCACAGAAGGGAACGCCACCTGTAAGTAGAGCAATCTACCCCTGCAGGTTGAATAGTAGTAGACAACCGAACAGCAAGAGGATCTAAATTGCTTCTGATCGTTCCAAAGAAAAGCAGCTTAGATGGAAGTCTAGAATGGTCTTGAAGGGAACAAAAGCCAGCTGCAGACTCCAAAAGAGCATATGTAAGGACGTCATGATCGAGTGTTATTTATGGAGGTTGAAAAAGCACTGTTGCTGCCGTTTGTTTTGGGCAACGAAGATGTCTGCTCAATGTTCATGGCCAATACTAGACTAGATACTTCTAAGGTTGCAATATCAAGTTTTCCTATCAGCTAGGCAAAAGATGACTGTACCGTACCAATGATTGATTTTGCTTCTTCAAGCGACAACACAGAGGAGGAAATAGAATACTTGTGGCAATCGGAACATTACCAGCAAATTTTTGTTCCAGATGTCATGACATTCTCATATGTGGGATCCATTGAAATTGCGTACTATGCATGAAAAGGCCAGCCAAAGAATCCAAAGCACATTACAAACTAAGTTTTGTGTATTTTGTCGATACAGGGTTCAGCTGAACAGATCGATATTACTTTCCTTTAATGATGCACTGATCATACTAAATTATCAGAGTGAAAAATAATTGAGCAAGAATTCAACCGATCAGTAAAGGACTATCAAAGAAAAAAAATTTAATGGATGTTCATATATGAGAATGCGCTCAAATAAACCACTAAATTTAAGGTAACCACTAAATTTAAGGTAAAGGGTGTTTTTTAGAAGCTGACAACTTGAAAATGACAACACTGCTGCTGGTGATAGCCAATATCAAAGTTCTCGGTTATATTGATGTTAGTTATGTTTTTTTAAGTATTTTATAAGAAATTTCTACACAACACTATTAAAATCGACCCTTCGTCCATCTTTGCATCACTGTTAGTATTCTCAGGAACTATACTCGTAGAAGCTACATTCACCGAATTTCGATAATAGCTCAGAAGTTTCTGGTTAACTAAAAATTCCATAGCAAAATAAAAAAAATTGCAAAGACTGTCTCCCCATATCAAGGTGTGAACAGTAGTAATCGAGCAGTCACATAAGCAAACTGCTCGAAAATCGCCATAACACTGATCCAAATGTTAATTGCAGATTTTAAAAATTCAATAATTCAAATCCACTATTGAAATGAGAACATAGCAACACCTTTTTACGCAGCACATCCACGTATCGCATTGGCGAAGACAATCGATACAGACAAATGAACGATGCTCGTCGACTTCCGGTGTGACAGATGAAGTTGACGACTGGCAACAAAACGAGGAGTCTGGTTTTAGATCACAAGCCAGCACATTGGATGAATACGCATGGTTGTGTATACTAGTCCCGAGCCGTGAACAATAAGGATTAGTGAAAGTAAAGCTTGCAACATTCGTTGGAGTTGAACTGGTGATAGTGATCACTTATATCATGCACAAAAGCACTGATTATTCCAAATTGCTCGAAAAATATCATCGGGAGAACTCCGACATAGTTTAATTAAAACTTCTATACTCTCTTTTAACCTTTTTATTAGTGATAATGTCAGGGTAAACTTGCAGTGCTTAGTTATTCATTTAAACATCTACACCCCATTTCCCGGAGAAGTTTACAACTTCACATAAGAAATAGAAAAAATGTTTGTGTACATGCCCTAACTGCAACCTAAAACCAGATCTGTTGAGTGCTAAAGCAGCGCTTCAAACTTGTCAACAAAACATCTAGTTGATGTGGTATCGAACAGCATTCCAAGTGCATACGTATTCCACAGATCGAGTAAATTGCATAGATTAATAAAGGAGCCCACTGTCATACGTACGCCGTATGTTTGGATTGCATAAACAATAGAAAGCAGCTCGGCGTCGCCTTTACTGCCACACAGTTGAGTTCGTCCACAATTCGTCAGCAGTCGTCGACATCGTCACCGTTGTCACCACCGCTAATTTGCACTTTGTGATTGAAAGTTGTGTGGAATTGCCTTCGTAAGTTTTCCGTAGACACTGCACGTGCGCGTGATACCTGAACTGGGTTCGGAGTCACGGAATCAGAACCATCGGGCTGGGGCGGCTGCTGCTGATCACCTGAGATAGGCAGTGAGTGGAACAACTGGAGACGGCGAGCACTGGGACTTTTCGTCTCGCACGAGAATTGTGTGCAAAACGAGACACATGAAGGAGGTGCCAAAGAATTGGATAATATCACAGAGGAATATTTCATACGTGTTTATCTTGTGAACGCAGTAGAAATTGGAAAGAAAAAGGCTTACGAAAACGTCGGCGGTTTGTGTTGTATAGAAAGTACATTCAGTTATATCCCAATGTTTGTTTTACCACCAGGATATTTGTGTTGATTGCGAACGTTTTTATAGTCTAACATAATACGTGATAATTGTTATCAAAGTAAAAGTCGAGGACGTGGCAATGCCAGACGGAGATAAAGTTGGAGATGTAAATGAAAAACAATTTTTGAATTGTCACCCTTACACTTCAAGGGTAGACGCGCTGTCCAGCCTTGCGGGCCCGGTTTGCTCCGTCGGAGACGGTGCAGGCGCCAACTCGCTATCCCTAGGCTGGATGGATTCAATAATAGGATCGTCAGCGAGTAGACGATCCGTCAGCGCACGCGCGAGGGTTAATCACTAGCACAAAAGGGAAGAAAAGAAAAATGTGTCACCTCCTCTATCTACACTTGACCCTAACCTGCCCAACTTACCCTGTTTACCCACACCATGACCTCCTGAAAGAAAATATGTTAATCCGAACGAGGAAAAAGAAAATTTCCCCGCTTGAACGTCGCGCACAATCCAAGTTACCTTTTTACATTAACAACAATAAGAATATTTTCGTGTTAAGTAGATCAATATATTCACACAAATGAATTCGATGGAATAAATATAAAAGCAGATATAATATAAAAAAAAAGAAATAGGTACCTTTTCCTACTTTTCGCTAAACTATCCTAAACTTGGGGCCCCAGCAAACGATCGTCTGTGGTTATTTGCGCCAATCTCGGGAGCCGGATTCTCGTTCTGTTCAGCTCCTCGCTGAACGAAATTGCTCTTCCGTGGTATCGATGAGTGCCGTGGTGACGATAATGAAGTTGATCTTAGTCCCAATCACCTTTTCACGCTGCTAGACTTGTATCCTTCGATCTCTCTGCCCTGGAGTCAAACCAAAAAAGAGGGCCTCCGTTATCCCTCAGCCCTTTAAATTGGCTCGCCTTAACGGACGCCCGCTACATTGGAGGTGGTTGGCCTCCCATTCGTACGACGAACTTCTTTTCTCCTTTTGGCGCGGTTCGTAGCGCGGCTACCAACCATCTTCGCTACCTCGGCTCCGCACCCATGGTTGCTGTATGCGAGTTGGTCTGCATTACCCATTATTTTGGGATCAGCTGGGCAGTCCCAATATGTGAGTCACTAGATCATCGCAGAATGACATCGCCGAATGACATTTTGTAGTTGTCAGCAGAAAGTGGAAACAAACGCGATTTCGAACAATTAGCTTACGCCATTGAGTTGTATTTCCATCCTGAAAAACGTGTTATTGTCGCTAGAATCGCACGCCCTGCATTCAATCGCTTGTTATGACAACAGTGTAAGTGGTTGGCTCGCAAGTCAGTGTTCAGATTTGTCTTTAAAGAAAATGTTAAATGAATTGCGGAATGGCGTCCCCGAAAGAAATGTTTGTCCGCTTCATTACTTATATGTTGCAAGTGATTGGTTTGCACGTCGCGATAATGTTGCATGTCAGGAATTAGTGAAATAATTTAGAAATTTCCGAATGTCGGTCGACTTGGGCGTAGTACAGGTGATATGTGTACCTGGTCGTGATGCCTGCATTACATCGTGAGTATTGTTCAACTTGGGAGTTGCCTCGTCTTGGCGTCGCACCAGAGACGCAGTCAGGAAAGTGTAAATTGGAGCCGGCAAGTCCCCCGAGGTAAGTCTTTGCATTCGTAACGACAATCAATGTATTTAACGGTAGCCTCGCATGTTTATGTTTCCGTTTGCGCACTACATCCCTTCACGGTTTTGATGTTGACATTACCTTTGATTACGGTTGATCCATCTAGTGCAGTGACCAGGAGTGGGCCCCTTAAACGCCTTCTGAGTAGGTGATAGCCTCTGTGGAGCGCTTGCGTTAGATGCGTTGCCATAGGTTATCCTTGTTGGGAAGAGTGATGGTCGACCGGCCCCCTTCTGATGTCGTTCGTCATCCGTTGCTACCGTTTGCTCCCTACCTAAGTTAAACGCCCTACTCTAGCTCGACTGATAAATAACATTGCTTGTCATACAAAAATAACATTTTTCTTCTGTATTATATAACAATAACATTTTTTTCTTTTGTATGAGAGTAGTATTTGTGTTAAAGTTAAGACCAAAAATACAATGGGTCAACTGCTACCTCGATGCTCAAGCGGGTTTGGGGTGTGTAAATGACATGCATCCCGATCTTCTTAGTGGTCGTGGTGTGGTCTCCGGATGTAAGCTGGTCATCCGTAACATTCCCCCCCTACTTCAAGTGAATTTCCCTGGAAATTCACTCCTTCGCTATGCCCTACTGCTACCGGCTACACTTCTAAAGTAACTGGTTACTCGCAACTTCCTTCAATTTCCAAACCTATTCCCATATACTCCGATGTCTTAATAAAGTTCCAAAACTGTGGCCAATTCACTACTCCCTACTTCTTATTGAGCTTTATCCCTATCTCTATTTATGCCTCCTCTCTACCTGTGCGTCTAAGTAAAACGGTATGGGTATATATATATATAGCTTTGCTATTAATGTGATAATCCTTTTCATTATATGAGCCATACCACTTATTGCTGCTCCAACCCCAATGACGCTACCGATCTACTTCTAACAAGTGCTAATCCTATATCCTTTTATGGTAATTACCCTCCACCAATCATCCCTATTCCCCTATCTTATAACTACCTGTCTAAATAACTATCCCTCCACCAATCATCCCTAATCCCCTATCTTATAACTATCTGTCTAAATAACTATCCCTCCACCAATCATCCCTGATCCCCTATCTTGTAACTACCTGTCTAAATAACTATCCCTCCACCAATCATCCCTACTCCCCTATCTCATAACTATCTGTCTAAATAACTATCATTATTCTAATGTCTCACTACTCGTTTTTAGATCGCAACCTCTATGTGACGGAAAGGAAAACTAACGACTCGGGACCCCACAAAGCCAGCGGATAAAAAAAAAAAAAAAGATAAAAGCACCCACGCAAATGGAGTTCGCGTGTCTTGTTGCATGTGGCGGTTCCAGCGACGCGCAGCGATCGGAACAACACGCCCCGACAACGCGGACGGCGCGGAGCAACTTAATTACTTCCGAATACTTAAATCTAGAGGTAAACATTTACAATTGAAATTACATGTCTGTTGTGTCGTTATATCCCTTTTATTTCTGCTTCTCTCCCCCTTTCTCTGGTGTTTAGCGTCTTAGCTTTGTCCCGCTATTCTATGAACGGCTTCAAATCCTTGACGTGCCAGGTACCCGCGTCTCTGCCTTTCTCTTCCCGTAACTGGTAAAGCCAACCGGACACTTTCTTCCCTATCCTAAACGGACCCAAGTACTCAGGAGCCAACTTGGCGGAGTAGAATTTGGATGAGTCGGAGATAGTATAATTCCTCCTCCATACTCGGTCCCCCACTTGGTAACCCATATCCCGCTTCCTAAGGTTATACCGGTTAGAGTTTTGTTCGGCAGCTGCCTGCATACGCTGCGATACTTCCGTCCGCAGTCTCTCTAGATCCCTTGCCCGTTGCTCAGGATCCATCTCCCCTTGAGGTCGCTCCGGCCCTTCACCCGGTTCCTGCAGAACCCGCATTTCCGTGCCAAAATTGTAAAAGTAAGGGGTGACTCGCATGGTTTCGTGCCTATAGGTTCGTAGCGCGCAAGCGACTTTTGCCAATTGTCGGTCCCAGTCCCGATGATTTTCCGACACGTAGGATCGTAACATGCGTTTGATGTCTTGATTCCTACGCTCGGCAGGGTTCACCTGGGGATGGTATAGCGTAGTAAACTTAATCCGCGTTCCGTACCCCTCGACTAATTGTTGTAGGCCCTTCCCGCGAAATTGGACACCGTTGTCGCACACTAACCACCTCGGAACTCCAAACAGCAGGAATACATGTTCCTCCAATAACCTGCAGATCTCCCTTGCCGTGGCCTTCCGTAGTGGGAATAGTAGAGAAAATTTACTCACATAATCCAGAACGGTCAGAACATAACAGTGTCCGCGTGTAGATCGAGGTAGTGGGCCCACCAACTCTACACAAATCATCTCCCACGGCCTTGTCGCTTCTCCTGCACGCGAAACCATAAAACCAGGCTGAACCTTCCTTTCCACCTTGATTGCCTGACATACCTTACATCGGTTCACATAGGTACGAGCGTCAGCGGACATCTTCGGCCAGTAATAGAACTGCGACAGCCGATGAATCGTTCGGTCGATCCCCATATGACCCGCCGTTGGTTGGTCATGGCAACGCATAAGGGCTTCTCGCCTTTCACCCTTGGGCAAAACCCTTTTCCACAAGTCGGCTCCTTCTAACGCAGGATATCGTCCCGGTACATGTTTCCACAGCTCTTCGTCCTTGATCCTCCAGTCGGGGTATAGCTCTCCGTTAGTGCGTACCCGCGCCTTCATTCGCTCGTACCAAACATCCCCTTGGTTCTTGGCCACCTCCACCGTTTCCACAGTGACTGACCTCGATAATGCATCCGGAACCAAATGCTCGCTGCCTTTGCGGTGCATTACCTCATAATCGAACTGTTGCAGACAGACAGCCCAGCGAGCCAACCTCCCCGTAGGGTCCTTTAGATTGTTGAGCCAAACCAAAGAGTGGTGATCCGTTATTACGCGGAAATGCGAGCCCTCGATATACGGGCGTAGCTTCTCCACCGCCCAAAGGACTGCCAAGCACTCCCTCTCGGTGGTTGAATATTTTCGCTCCGCTTTGGTCAGGGCGCGGCTCAAATAACAGACCACCTTCTCCCCCTCCGGAAAAGTTTGGCTCAACACGGCTCCCACACCCACATCTGAGGCACCCGTCTGCACATTGAATGGGATGCTGAAATCAGGACACGTCAAAATAGGTGCTGAGGCCAGTTTCAATTTACAGCGTTCGAAGGCTTCCTCACATTCGGTGGTCCAGTCAAATCTCTTATGCTTGCGCAGTAAATCGGTTAAGGGTGCTACCAAAGATGCATGATCCGGAATGAACCTCCGATACCACGATACCATCCCAAGGAACTGTCGGATCTGCTTCACCGTATGAGGCCGTGGTATTTTTAATATGCTCTCGACTTTCTCAGGGTCGACATTCAACCCGTTCTCGTTCACCACATAACCCAGATATTTCAGCTCGGCTCGGCAAAAATGACATTTTTCCCGCGATAGCCTCAGTCCCGCTTGCCGCAGACGCTTGAATACCTCGGAGAGAACCTCCAGGTGTTGACTGAACGTGGGTGTTAATGTCATCGAGGTATATGAACACGAAAGGTTCCATTTCCGGGCCCAACACTCTGTCAATTAGGCGCTGCCAGGTCGCTGGCGCATTCGACAGACCAAATGGCATTCTCCGAAATTGAAAAAGACCCCGCCCTGGGATGGTAAACGCCGTGAACTGACGTGATTCTTCCGCCACTGGGACCTGCCAGTAAGCTGATTTAATATCCAAAGTGGATAGATACCTTGCATCCCGTAGCTTATCTTAAGTGGCGGAAATATACGGAAGGGGATACGCATCCCGTGCGGTGACTTGATTCACCTTACGGAAATCTACACAGAATCTGTACGACCCATCCTTTTTCTTCACCATTAATATCGGGGAAGACCATGCGCTCTTAGAGGGCTCCACTACGCCTAGCGCCAACATCTCGTCCAGCTCCGTATTAATGTTCTTCTGCATGGTAGGTGAGACCGGATAATAACGCTGCTTGATGGGCGCTGCATCCGTCTTGATGACGTGCTCCACCAGATTAGTGCAACCCAGCCCCTCCCCCATGTTTTGGAACTCTATCCCAATTAACTGGCCTAGCTCCTCTTCTTCAGACTGAGTCAATACAGACCTACTGTGTAGATGTCCCCCCCAACATCACCGCCTCATGGTATGCAAAACCCCACCTGTTATCCCGCAGGTTACAAAGGACCCCAAACTGCTGCAAAAAATCTACCCCCAAGATAACTTTGTGAGCAAGAGCCGGTACCACCAATACCTCCAGCCACTTCACCCTGCCCTCCAACCGAAAAGGTACCCAAGCCCTCCCCTCTATCGGGCACTGGCCGTTGTCGGCTAGGCTCACCGCCTGATTCTGGGCAGTAATCATCACCACCCCCATTTCCCGCATCTCGGACCAACCATCTCCCCCGACAATTGTATTGGACGCCCCCGAGTCAACGAGGCCCTTGAAGCGCTTGCCCAACACCCAAACCTCCAAATGTGGTCGTTCGTCCCCCCGACTATTTGAAAATAAAAAACTCGTACCCGCGGCCCCCAACTCCTCCCCGGCTCCGGTGCTCAATTCGCTGCCTAACGAGCACCGTGCTCGTTTCCCGACGGACCCGCCCGGGCCGGCGCTCGACCCCGCTTAGTAGAACAATTCGGACAGGTGACTTTTGTTGCTCCAGACCGACCGCAGCCGAAGCATCTACGTGGTTGGCGACATTCCCGGGAGATGTGTCCTACACCGTTGCAGTTCCAGCACTTGACTCCTACAGCCCTGCCCTCCGGAACTATTTCACTCACTGTAGGGACCTCCTCATAGGCTAAGTCTGGTTCTAATAGCTTTGACGTCCTACGGCTGGGTGGGGGCACAAACGCATCAACCGCCGCCTTAGTAGCCTCCATTTTCCGTCCCAACTGCACCAACTGCGCAACCGATGTCACCTCTCTTAATGATAACTTCACCTGGTAGAACGGGCTAATGTTATCCAGCAAAATCTCCAGCTTCCTGGCTTCCGAGCAGGGTTCTCCCAATCTGCGAAACAGTCCATCCATGATAGCCACGTAAACTCCGATGGACTCGTTCCTTCCTTGCGTCCGCTGACGAATTTCTTCCCACAGCCTTTTATTGTAATTTGGGGGTATAAATTCTGTCCGCAGCTCCTGGCAAAGTTCATCCCAAGAAGCTACCCGCTCCCGTACCGAACGAAACCAAATCAGGGCTTTACCCTCAAAAAGCTCCGCGGCCATCCTCATCAGCTGTGGCTTTGTCACGCCCTTCGTTAACCGAAGCTCCTCTACCCTTTCCAGAAAAGCACTTACCGAACCGGGAGAATCGCTGGAGAATTTGATCCCCCACTTGGACACGTCTGGAACCTTGCCTGCTCCTGGATCATTCCGATGTACCTTCCGATTCAAGTAGCCGCCCCTCAGTGATTGCGCTCGGCTCCTCTACTTATTTCTCCGCTCCCGTGTCACTCTCCCCTTCTACCTTCTCCGTGATCCTTTCGGGAGGACCTGCTTTCAGCCCGGGTGCATCGTTAACTCTGCCTCCCGGCTTAGTGCGGTTTTTTCTCCCGTTAACCTCGCTTTCGGTGCAGATGTCCTGCCTCTAGGAACGGTTTCCTCCTCCATCTCCTCCATGTTGCCACCCGCTGTTACATCCAGACCCCCTAACGCCATCATGAAATCTTTTTCCAATCTGTCCACGATCTTTTCCTCCTTGGGATCCTCAGCTTGGATATTCGCCAACCTACGCTGGCAAATCTCGATCTTGGCCAATATCTTCCAATACTCTCCCGACTCTCTATCACCCGAGAATCCTTCCACCAGGGAGTTAACTTCTGCCCATTTTTCCTCCAGCGCCTTGATGTCCTCTGCGGGTGTGTAAGGGTACTCTCTGAAATTCACCATACTTGTGTTTTTTAAATTCTCCGCCCGTACCGCCACCCGTAACTTTGCTCGCATCTCATCCACTGTCCCAGCAGGCAGCCCCCGAATAGCCAATTCATATTGGAGCTCGTCGCTGGCCAGACGATTTATCAGCATCCTTCCCTTCCCTGCCATATTTAACTTATTACTAATTTAAATTAAATTCACGTACTACTTATTTTATATACCTATATATATATATATATATATATATATATATATATATATATATATATATATATATATATATATATATATATATAAATTCCGCTACTATTTTCACCTACACTATACTAACACTAGCGAGAGAGGGGAAAAAAAAATATTATTCATCAGTTCCAATGGTTTACTTTTACTCAATTCACCACTAACGACACATTCACTCCGCAATCATTCATTCCACAGTCAGACCAAAAAAAAAAAGAAAACACTCACTCCCAAACAACCCGCAAATTCGGATTTACCCTTCGCCCTTCCCCTCACACCGACACTCACACTTCTATCCCAACGCACCCCCGCAAACTCACACTTTCACCAACACTCGCACTTTTAACGCAATACACCCCCGCAAATTTACAACCTCACCAACACTCGCACTTCCGTCGCAACACACCCCCGCAAATTCACACTAGGAAACAACACACTATCACTCACTGAATCACCCTAGAAGAACACTCCCGCGATTTCACACTAGATCTTCACTATCACTCACTGAATCACCCTAGAAAATCACTCCCGCAAATTCACACTAGATAATCACTATCACTCACTGAATCACCCTAGAAAAGCACTTCCGCGAGTTCACACTGACTTCCACTTCTATAATGACTTAACTTGTCTCGCCTTAATGAGCCCCACCTTGGGCGCCAATTTGTCACCCTTACACTTCAAGGGTAGACGCGCTGTCCAGCCTTGCGGGCCCGGTTCGCTCCGTCGGAGACGGCGCAGGCGCCAACTCGCTATCCCTAGGCTGGATGGATTCAACAATAGGATCGTCAGCGAGTAGACGAAGAACGAAGAGCGAGTAGACGAAGAAAAGAAAAAAATCCCCGTTGGCAGCACCAGCCGGAAAGGTAAATTTCTCGTATGTAGCATAAAGCTTCGAAAAAAAATTTGGCTTGCCTACTACTCAACTTCTTTCTGCAATTTTCGTAGTACCACATGGGTATTTATTAACATAAAAAAAATCTGGCCACGTTCGTTCTTAGAGACCTTTTATTGGGGCGCAAATATTTTGCTAATTAAATTGAGTTGCATACGTATGGATTACATATTGAAAATTGGCGGATCATAAATTGTTGTAAACATATAAATACCGGTTTCGCCCTTCTCGCATTTGCTGCTTACACAGTTCACAGTGGTAACCACACAAAGGCTTAAATAGCTCGAATAGTTAATTTCAAAAGATTTCCATGAAAGTTTAATCAGCACTTGCGTTGCCATTAATATATACATTTTCAATTTTTTTCTGAACTATGAGGGCCGTCATTTCAATTTTTATTGAAATCGGCTGCTAAAAATATTAAGCTGTAAATTTTCGACTTTTTCATTTGTCATTCGATTTGCATAATTAAATTAAATTAACTTGCCTTAATAACTTATAATTTCAAGTTTCAACGGAATCTGGTGAGAATCTTGGCTGCTACAGAAATAAAAAAAATTGTATGCCACCCCCCTGTATGGGGAGACCCCCCTTAAAATACCTTAAAATATTTTCTTGCACTGCAAATTTCAAGAGGCACCACTTTTGACCTACGTAGAAAATTTCCTCATTCTAGCTCATGTGGTTTGCGAGAAAACTTGTTTTGACGCACGAACAAACGGACGGACAGACAGACAAGTCGCGATTTTATAATTTTTTTAGGGGATTGTTAAAAAGATTTTACAATATCTTAAAAATTGTCTGGTTTATAAATTCTATCAAGTAAAGTCATTTAAAACGTTATCATGAAAAATATTCATTATTTCAGTTGGCACTAAAATAGCGAATTGCGCTTGCCTTCTGACCTTTGGGAGCCGCCATTTTGAATGCATGCATTTTATTTTGGATTATTTTAAATCTTTGTATGCTAGGAACTCATCAATCAATGTACTATCTCGTTCAAATAGAAGTTTCACCCTAAACAGGGCAAAATAATTCAATTTTTAAAGAAAATGGCAGCTAAAAATATTAGGCTTTAAATTTTCGACTTTTTTATTTTGCATTCAATTTTGATAATTTCCTGCATAATACAAGAACATAGTACAGAGATCCATAATCTCAAGTTTCATCAAAATCCGCTGGAAAATGTGACCGCTAGAGGGTCACAAAAACCTGAAAAAAACGCATATTTAAACGGCCGCCATTTTGAAATTTGCTCATGCATGATCACCAAAATATCAAAGACTGTAGGCCTAAATAATGTCTATCTTGAAACCGAATTTCGTATATGTCGGATTAAAATTGCGACTTTAAAAAGCCTTTGAAATTTTGCCCTTTAACTGGCCGCCATTTTGTTTTTTGCAACCTGACCTCCAATTTTTTCACGTAATTCTTTAGATACTTATAATTTCTATCAAGTTATCAAATTTCGTGAAAATCTCTTGAAAGTTTTGACCACTATTACAGCAACAAAATTTTGCACGTTTTTCGACCTTTGAGCGGCCGCCATTTTGTTTCTGCCGTACCGACTTTGGATTTTTTATTGTGAGATTCATCACATACAGCAATGAACCTTTGTACCAAATTTCATCCAAATCGGAGCTATACTTTGGTCAGAACAGAAATCACGATTTTTCGTCTAAAATGGCCGCCATTTTGTTTTTGCCCGGCCGATATAGCTGGTTCACGAACTTAACCGAGATAATTACCCAATACACCCTTCCTGGAAATTTGGTGAAAATCGAAGCAAAATTGCGACCTCTATCGTGGTCACAAATTTCGTTATATCCCATATATATATATATATATATATATATATATATATATATATATATATATATATATATATATATATATATATATATATATATATATATATATATATATATATATATATATATATATATATATATATATATATATATATATATATATATATATATATATGATGCTCTCCGCAATAGGTAAATTTCTCTCGAGAAATTTACCTAAAATGTGTCACCTCCTCTATCTACACTTGACCCTAACCTGCCCAACTTACCCTGTTTACCCACACCACGACCTCCTGAAAGAAAATATGTTAATCCGAACGAGGAAAAAGAAAATCTCCCCGCTTGAACGTCGCGCACAATCCAAGTTACCTTTTTTAATTAACAACAATAAGAATATTTTCGTGTTAAGTAGATCAATATATTCACACAAATGAATTCGATGGAATAAATATAAAAGCAGATATAATATAAAAAAAAAAAGAAATAGGTACCTTTTCCTACTTTTCGCTAAACTATCCTTAACTTGGGGCCCCAGCAAACGATCGTCTGTGGTTATTTGCGCCAATCTCGGGAGCTGGATTCTCGTTCTGTTCAGCTCCTCGCTGAACGAAATTGCTCTTCCGTGGTATCGATGAGTGCCGTGGTGACGATGATGAAGTTGATCTTAGTCCCAATCACCTTTTCGCGCTGCTGGACTTGTATCCTTCGATCTCTCTGCCCTGGAGTCAAACCAAAAAAAAGAGGGCCTCCGTTATCCCTTAGCCCTTTAAATTGGCTCGCTTTAACGGACGCCCGCTACATTGGAGGTGGTTGGCCTCCCATTCGTACGACGAACTTCTTTTCTCCTTTTGGCGCGGTTCGTAGCGCGGCTACCAACCATCTTCGCTACCTCGGCTCCGCACCCATGGTTGCTGTATGCGAGTTGGTCTGCATTACCCATTATTTTGGGATCAGCTGGGCAGTCCCAATATGTGGGTCACTAGATCATCGCAGAATGACATCGCCGAATGACATTTTGTAGTTGTCAGCAGAAAGTGGAAACAAACGCGATTTCGAACAATTAGCTTACGCCATTGAGTTGTATTTCCATCCTGAAAAACGTGTTATTGTCGCTAGAATCGCACGCCCTGCATTCAATCGCTTGTTATGACAACAGTGTAAGTGGTTGGCTCGCAAGTCAGTGTTCAGATTTGTCTTTAAAGAAAATGTTAAATGAATTGCGGAATGGCGTCCCCGAAAGAAATGTTTGTCCGCTTCATTACTTATATGTTGCAAGTGATTGGTTTGCACGTCGCGATAATGTTGCATGTCAGGAATTAGTGAAATAATTTAGAAATTTCCGAATGTCGGTCGACTTGGGCGTAGTACAGGTGATATGTGTACCTGGTCGTGATGCCTGCATTACATCGTGAGTATTGTTCAACTTGGGAGTTGCCTCGTCTTGGCGTCGCACCAGAGACGCAGTCAGGAAAGTGTAAATTGGAGCCGGCAAGTCCCCCGAGGTAAGTCTTTGCATTCGTAACGACAATCAATGTATTTAACGGTAGCCTCGCATGTTTATATTTCCGTTTGCGCGCTGCATCCCTTCACGGTTTTGATGTTGACATTACCTTTGATTACGGTTGATCCATCTAGTGCGGTGACCAGTAGTGGGCCCCTTAAACGCCTTCTGAGTAGGTGATAGCCTTTGTGGAGCGCTTGCGTTAGATGCGTTGCCATAGGTTATCCTTGTTGGGAAGAGTGATGGTCGACCGGCCCCCTTCTGATGTCGTTCGTCATCCGTTGCTGCCGTTTGCTCCCTACCTAAGTTAAACGCCCTACTCTAGCTCGACTGATAAATAACATTGCTTGTCATACAAAAATAACATTTTTCTTCTGTATTATATAACAATAACATTTTTTTCTTTTGTATGAGAGTAGTATTTGTGTTAAAGTTAAGACCAAAAATACAATGGGTCAACTGCTACCTCGATGCTCAAGCGGGTTTGGGGTGTGTAAATGACATGCATCCCGATCTCCTTAGTGGTCGTGGTGTGGTCTCCGGATGGAAGCTGGTCATCCGTAACAGAATATTTTATCGTTTAACTCAAAACACTTGAATGCCCTACTCTTATTTGAGGGCCATAAGTATCGTAGGTAACGACGAAGTCCTCTGAAGTCCATCTGTTTTCTCCCGGCCCGATTTTTTTGTAGTGAGTCCTTGTGCTGGGGAAAAGAACCCACCCCACGATACCGCAATGCTCACCTGCCAGCGCATTCATGCGTCCTTAGGCAACGCCAGTCTAAGCAAAACTCACTATCCTCTCTTGCCGAGGCAGCAGACCATTGCTGCAGTCCTTTATGGACATTTTATCTACCCATGTTCACTACAGAATACTACAAACATTTTTCCACCAAAAACACTCGAGTAAGATACGAGATGAACGATCTTGATGAGATCTCTCGATATTCGTTATTAAAATTTGCAATAAAGTTTGTTTTCTTTTCCTCGCATTTGGCTACCTGTGGGCCTCAAAGTCTGAAAAAATCTGAAATGGGTCGTTTTGGTTACGATTCCGCGCAAAGGTTAATGCATTTGGTGAGGTGAATTTACTTTAATTCGTGAGGAACCAAAACATCGACTTTTTTTACGTGACCAAGCTGTTGTAAGTACAAGTGAACGGTTGAATTTAATATGCTGAGCTTTTTTGCGATCTTTCGAGTTTTTGCACACCGATCAGTTTCGATTAATGCCTTCATTTTGCCGTCTGCAGCTGTTGTTGGACGAATAATTTCTGGTGCATTTTGCACATTAAACTTTCCAGAACAAAAGCGAATAAAGAAACGCCTACACTGGTGTTCGGGATAATAGTCCTCATCATAAACCTTACACAATTTATTTCGTGCTTGCACATCATTTTTCCCCATTCGGAAGTAAAAACAATAAAATATGCTGATAATGCGCTCTTTGATTGTTCATTTTCAATTTTATTTTT
Source organism: Odontomyia ornata (assembly GCA_963969285.1). Taxonomy (NCBI): domain Eukaryota; kingdom Metazoa; phylum Arthropoda; class Insecta; order Diptera; family Stratiomyidae; genus Odontomyia; species Odontomyia ornata. The sequence goes on along the minus strand of OZ017742.1, from coordinate 135,249,804 downwards.
AACCAAATCAGCCTTTGACTGTAGATCGTCTAAAGTCTAATCTTTAAACAAGTTGGGTAGACAGACCTATGCTCATGTCAGAAGGGTTTTGTACTCAACTTACAAAATGCAGTAACCAGCATCGAATAAAATCAAGAAACATGTCAAAGACGATTTTATTGGAGAAAATGTGAAATTCGAGGATCATACTATTATTAACAAAGTTGAAAGAATTTTGGCTTCTGAGGTATTTGTTTTAGTTATACCCCTTGATAATTTTTCCAGATTTTTTAGAAACACATTTTTCATGTTTTTACATCCCCCCCTTTGGCCCCACTGAAGCAAAAACTGTCAGTTTAAGAACTGTTTTGAAAAGCTCTCATAGAGAACTTTCAGTTGATATTCATATCGGCTACCTTTCATGAAATTTTTTTCAGGGCCCACTCCTCTGTAGTGTAATCATCGATTCATGGCCTATTTTTTCGAATCTTAGAATGGTTTCAAAGCCCTTTTGCTAGGAGCTCTTTCCTGCCTCTTCGACTTATTTCAATTGTGTGTACTCATTTTCATGATACCTATGATTACTGAAATTTTCATGCGAATCCTAGCAAAGCTGTAGTGTCTAAATCGATAAAAAGCGCATATGGCATATGTTTCCATAGTAATACAGGGCATATTGTTCCATAGTAATACGGGAAAATTCAAATCGCTATAACTTCGTTAAATACTATTGGATCTTTATGAAACTTTCAGAAAAGATTTATCTTATAAAAAGTAATCTGTTTGTTAAATTTCATTGAATTTAAGGGTACCGTTTAGATTTTATTCAAGAAAACATAAAATCGATAAATCATACTATTACTAACAAAGTTGAGCGAATTTCGACTTCTCATGTATTTGTTGTTGTTGTACTCATTAAGGCCTACATTCGTTTCAGAATTTTCGGATGGAAGGTTTCCAATCGCGAGGGGGGGGTACGCGAAAAGTTCGTACATTTCCCCTTCCCCTGCCCCCCTTGGTACTCATAAGGCAATTTTAAGACTTGTTTTGAAAAGATCTCATTAAGACCTTTCCAATGACACCCTACTCGACTACCAATGGTGCAAATTTTTTTTTGGGGGGACACCTCCCTATATGGGGAGACCCCCCTTTAACCCCTTTGAAAAATGTTTACACCCTTGAACTTTCAAGAGGTCACCACTTCTGACCTTTCCACAAAGTTTCATGGCTGTAGCCCTTATAGTTTTGGAGAAAAAGTGCTGTGACATACAGACGGACGGACGGACGGACGGACGGACGGACAGACGGACAGACGGACACAGGTCGTGATTGCAATAGGGTTTTGTATTTTAGTACAAAACCCTAAAAAGTATACAATAATATAAGCCACACAATCACTATAACATGAAATATACAGCTCACATCATGTGTGAGACAAAACGACATGAATATTTAACGTATTTATGGCGGCTTACATTTTTTATGTTCAATCAACAACAATAAATGGCTATTAAGCACTATATGCTTACAATTGACTCCAAGTCTCCAACAGTACAGTCTTGTTAGAATTTCCATGAAAATTTCAAAAAGGATGTACTCGTACAGGCACATCTTTAAGAATCTGTTCAATGAGTTATACTAGTAATCTTAAACAACATGGCCGTCATTTAAAATGCGAATATTGAGTAAATAGAAGATATTTTGCCCCGACTTCAGCACAAACTATTGATGAAAACATATTTTTTAAAAGCACGAAAATCATGGAGGCAGGCTTTTATGATTGCAACAGTAATACATATATACCTTAAACATTTTAAATCACTCAACTTTGCTTATAATAGTAGGACTCGCAAATATATTTTTCTCGGTAGACTCGCATGAGTACGTTAAATTTTAAACTTACGCAGTCTACGAAAATGTTCACTCCAACCAAAGAAAAGGACGAAAGAAACATTCTACAATCACCTGGCAAGATTTATCAACCTATTGCATACAAAAGATATTACAAGTTGTAGCAGGAGAGTGCTCCTGCCAGAAGGGTATTGTAAAACAATATATTCTGCTTATCAAAACTTGACTAATATACAGATTCCATAAATTAGTCATGATAACCCATCAATATTACAAACCATTTCTAAAATTTTTATCATAATTCCTACATATTTGTAGTGTCTAGGTCCGTTGCAAACGTGTATCTCCCTAGTACCACGTGTTAATGTTGTTTTAATTGTTAAATATTCAATGGGCTGTAACTTAGCTGTTTATTGTTCGATTATTGTGAAATGTTTGGGACACATACAATTACTTTAAAAAAAACTGAAATTGTAGCATTTGGGAAATTTAAGGGTCCCATCTTGATTTTGTAGGCAAAAATGTAAGATATATGAAATGTACTATTATTAACAAAGTTAATAGAATTTCCATTTCGAAGCTATCTGTTGCCCTTGTACTCGTAAAGTCACACTTCTGTGATTTTTTTCAGATTTTTCGGCCCAAAGGTGTCCAATCGCGAGGGGGGGGGACAAAAAATTTTCGTACGTTTCCCCTTCTTCTGCACCCCTCAAAGCATTTTACGCCATTTTAAGACCTGTTTTGTAATTTCTGATTAAGACCTTTCATTTGATACCCATATTGCGTACATGCGATGAAAACTTTATTTTCAGGGGCAACTCCTCTAGATGGGAGATCCCCCTTAAAGACCTTATAATTTCTTTTCGTAGTGAAACTTTGAAGAGGGCGTCACTTTGCACCTATCTACAAGATCTTATGTTTCTAGCTTATGTAGTTTGCGAGAAAAAGTGGTGAGACACACGGACGGACGGAGAGACAGACAGGACGCGATTTCAGTAGGGTATTGTAAAATGATCTTACAATACCCTAAAAAAAGAATTCTGGGTTATTTCAACGTTAACGGTGGCAATGAGCTATCTCAACAGAGAATAACCAGAAGATATAGCTTCCGCAATGAAGCGAATGACAACGGCCAGTACTTGATAGAATTCACATGTAGCAGGAATCTAGTCATAATTTGCATGTAGCAAAAATCTAGTCCTACGATCGAGTTGCTTCCCTCATCGACGTATGCATAAAATTACCTGGGTATCACCAAGTGGCAATACACAAAACCAGATCGAGCATGTTCTGATCTAACAACGTTGGGCCTCGAGCATACTTGATCTCCATACATACCGAGGAGTGGATTGTAACTCTGATCATTAATTGATCTAATTAAATTATCGATGTTATATATCAAACTCCTCTACAAAAATTCGATATTAAAATGCTCCAAACGATATCTGTGGCGAAAAATTTAACGGGACCCGTGACAACCTGCTTGTTACCGTTTTATCAGACACGTCACTGAAAATAAGCAACGAGCTCTGGATGGAAGTGAAACGGCAACTAGGACCATTGGTAGAATAGACGATTGGGCATCAAGACTGGTTCGATGATAAGTGCCGAAATGCATTAGACAATAAGAATCAGGCGTACAAAGAATACAAAGGTAAATAACCAGGACGAATAGAGAACATATTAAAATCTCAGTAGAGTAGCACATAAGATAATTAGAATCAAGGAAAGAAATACTATAACAGCCAATTGAGAAGTATTAATGCAAGTGTAGCAAGCAACAACACAAGACTAGCATACAAAGTAGTGAAAAGCCTTAAACAAGGTTATCAACTCAAGACCATGCTTTGCTGTGACGATATCGCCAACATTGTCGCTGATGATAAAAGGATTAAAAAAAGATGGGCATCATATTTCAAAAACCTTCAGAACCCTCCACACAGCTCCAAAACAACGAAGCCTATAGATGTTTCCAGAGAGCTTCCATTCGCCCCACCCGCTCTGGACGAAGTTTTTTCCATCATCAAAGCCCAAAAGAATAATAAAGCGCCGGGCATCGATAAGATTCCAGCGGAGCTCATCAATTATGGTAGCAGCAGTGTTCGTAAAGCTATTCACAAAGTCATCCAGTATATTTGGCAACAAGAACATATGCCAAAAGAGTGGAGCAAATCAATTATATTCCCCCTTCAAAAAAAATGTGACAAGCTACAGTGCGAAAACTATACAGATATAGTATATCACTTCTTTGTACGGTGTACAAAATATTTTCAAGGATCGTAGAAAATAAAATCGGATCATACACCAATAGTGTTTTTGGGGAGTACCAAGGTGGTTTCAGATGCAGGTAAATCGACAATAGACCAATTGCTCATTGTCAAGTGAATACTTGAAGAATGCTGGGAGTTCAATATAGACGACCATCAAAATTTGGATGACTATAAACAAGCTTACGACAGTATTGATCATAACGTACTATACTAAATAATGCTTTGCTTCAGCATCCCTGCTAAATGACCCTTTCTTGTCAAAATGACAATGGTGTCGACAACCTCACTGGTCCGCATCAATAACAAATGTACCGATGCCTCTGACACAAATATTGGGCTGAAGCAGGGAAACACGCTGGGCTCATTGCTATTCAGTTTGGCTCTAGAATACACCACTAGAAAGCTACCTGTCGAAGCACGAGGTAGCAGCATATGCGAAAGACATTGACATTTTGTCACTGCCATTAAAAATCGCCAAAGAATTCTTCCACAAATTCGACAGTAAAGCAAACCGAGCAGGGCTATAAATTAATGCAAATAAAACAAAGCTCATGACAATTATGAGGAAAAATACCTCAAATACACTAAATATCATAACTGGCGAATACAATATCAAAAATGTGGGCAAATTTGTGTGTATGGTTGTCAAGATAACGAGAATCAGCAATAAAAGGGACGAAATACGCCGAAGAATACAGCCCGCAAATCAATTATTTTTTCAGTTTTGACGATCTTGACGACCAGCTGTATACACAGGAAAACAAAACTCCACGTATACAAATCTGTGGTAAGTTCTGTGTCATGCTATGGGTGTAAAATATGAACCCGAACCCGAGCATCCACAAACATATTGACGCCTTCGAGAGATGAAGGTGAATAATCAGAGCAAAGCTGTACGGAAACCAATGGTGAACTTGATCCAAACATAAGCTGTTTGAAATTTTTAACGAACCAGTGGCCGCAACGATTGTAAGACTGCGAAAGCTGCAATGGGCTGCCCACCTGAATCTTACGGACGAACAACGGATATCCAAGAAGGTATTCATTGGGAGAACTGAAGGATGGAGACCACTGAGAGAACCGTGAGAACCCTGGTCAAATACGGCCGACAAAGACGGTTCATCGCTGCTTGGATTTTGAAATTGGAGAACGCGGTCAATGGACCGAGAAAAATGATGCATGGGAAGACCCGAGCAGAACTGTGGTGATACCAAGAAAAACAGGAAAAAAATATTATCATTTATATTTACTATTTAGTTTGTTAGAATTAATTTAATTGATTTGTATTTGTTTATGGGGATGAATTTTAGTGAGGAAGTTTTCAGCCATATATATATTTAAAGAATTATATTTTCTACCAATATATGGTTTTAATAAAGCAAGTCAACACAATTCAAATTAAACCTTTTTAGTCAATTATTTGTTGCTATTGTTTGTTGTTCAAATTTTAATTTATTGAATTTTGTAAATTAGGGTGTTAGTACTCGAATTTTATTCTTGATTAATTAATTTACTTATCATTTGTTTTATATCACCTAAAATTCGATTGTCACTGGTGCGATCGTTACCGAAGCGACCGATGCAAGGGTCGCAAGTCCCGACATTGCAAAGAAACATCCTGAAGCCAACGAAGAGATTACGGCACGAAAAGCAACGAGTGACCAGACACCGCGTGATTGCACCGCCAACATCGAAAATGTGACACAAGTACTGCACTCGAAAACGGACCGCGATAACCTCTCCCAAGGATGGTTGCAAGGTTCAATTGCCGCCCAGCGATACGAAAGAGACAGGCTACTCCGAAAAGCGGGAGATGTTCTGAAAAGCATAAAATCTGCATGCGACTCCCCAAAAATCAGCGAAGCAGCAAAGGTAGGGCTCCTTGAACTAGAGGAGCTCCTAGATCATATAGGGAACTATCGGAGGAGCTGGCTAAGGGCCGAAGACAAACAGAAGGATAAAGAGGCTCTTGCGGCGAAATCTAAAGACGACATGCAGATAGCTCCACCATTAAAAGTCAATAAAAGAATGGCGTCTAGTCCAATCGAAGGAGATCGGGATAAAAGAAGGAAGGAAGAGGCACTTGATGCGCGTGGAGTATCAAATCACTTGTGACAGACAGTGCTTACAAAAGGAGTGAAGAAAGCCACACAGAAACTCCGTCAAAAAGTACCAGAAGGTAAAGTTTGGATGGACGCCCAATTAGAAAAAGGACCTGATGCAAAACAGGAGAAGCAGAAGCCCCGACGAAGACCCCGGCAGCAGGCACTGCTCGTAAAGCCCCAAGACGGCCGATCCTATGCGGAGGTACTGCGGGATATCAGGGGAAACGTAAAGCCCGAAGACACCAATACTACCATTAAATTAGCACGACCAACGCGGTCGGGCCACAAACTGGTCGAATTCGGAGCAGAGGCCGGCAATAAAGAAGCATTCTGTGACGCAGTAAAGAAAGTTCATGGCAAAAGCGCAACCATAGCCCCGCTCGAGCCGATTGCAACGATCGAAATACGAGACTTTGACTGCGTCACGGATCTGGCCGAGGTAGAAGAGGCCATCAAAAGGGAGTTCCCTAGCGTGGGAAGGATGAAAGCAAGACTGACACCAGAAAACATAAGGGGGCAATGCATGGCCATAGTTGACTTGACGTAAGGACGCCGAACAATTCCTGAACAAGGACAAAGTACGAATAGGGTGGGTTGTCTGTAGGATACGGCGAAGAGCAACGCCTCTTCAATGTTTCAAATACCCACACCACACAAGCATGCAAAGGACCCGATAGGGGTTCCCTATGTTACAAATACATTGAAATGGGACATAAAAGAAAAGGGTGTACGAGGGAGGCACACTGTATTCTTTGCAAGGATGCTGATCCAAAACCTGATTTTGGACATGTCTTGGGATCACGAAAATGCCAGGCGTTCCAGGAAGCCCTAGCCAGGGCAAAATCAGAACTCCGATGACCCGCATCCTGCAGCTAAACTTACACCGCAGTTCAACCACCCAAAATCTGCTTAAGCAGTTTGCGAGGGGCATAAAAGCCGACTTCTTGCTGCTGAGTGAGCAACACCATAATAAAAGTCCTCCATTATGGTATTCTGATGAAACTGGTACTGCCGCCATCTCGGTTCGGAAAAGTGACTTTCAAGCGGAGAGTTGTGGACGGGGGGATGGTTCCGTGTGGGTTCCGTGCTCAGGAACCACCTTCTTTAGTGTGTACCTAACGCCGAACGAATCAATATCATCTTTCCAAGCCAAGCTTAATGCTTTCTAGGGCACTGTCTCAAACGCAGAGGGCAAAATGCTCGTTGGGGGCGACATCAACGCTAAAGCAATCGAATGGGGCATGCCTCAGATGGATCCGCGGGGGAAACGAATCCTGGAAATGGCGGCCAAGACGGCCTTTGTCGTACTAAACTCCGGAAATACGCCGACTTCCCACCGTATCGGCTGCGTGGGAACCATACCGGACGTGATATTCACCTCGGAGTCCTTGGTACGGAGGATACACAACTGGAAAGTATTAGAGGACTACTCAGCCAGTGATCATCAGCGCATTCTGCTTGAGATAAGTGATGCTGTCCCCCGTGGTCCATGCTCTCGGCTTTCTACAACTGGATGGAACATCGGAAGGATGGACGTTGAGAGGTTCGTCGAGGTGCTCACAGCAGGTGAGCCGCCGCAGGAAGCCTCGGAGGGGACAGGAGAACTGGCAGCTCAAGACATGTGAACTCTACTATGAGCATCATTACGACTGCTTGCTGCGCTTCTATGCCCCGTCGAAGACCCCGGCACGGCAAGCCCCCAGGGTACTGGTGGTCAACTGAAATCGCTGAAGAGCGACGGAAGTGTCACAAGCTTCGACGTGAGGTTCAACGGGCGCGAAATGGTGACGAGGCATGCAACTGGGTGGCAGCATATAAGTCGGCCAGAAAATGAAAACTGACCAACAGTAGCAAGGCTCGCTGCTGGCAAAACCTAGTGGTTAATGTGAACAAGGATCCGTGGGGCCTTGGCTACAAGCTAGTCATGTGGAAGCTTGGTGCCCTACGGAAGCCTTGTATACATGACGCGGAAAAGAAGGACGCGATAGTGCGGAGACTCTTCCCCACCCATCTCGTCCATGTTGACGCTGTCCATGATGAAACAGCAGTAGAGTGCCCACTCTTCACACAGCTGGAACTGGAGGAGGCAGTCCTCTCATTGAAAGCGAGGAAGGCTCCAGGTCCAGATGGTATTCCAGCTAAGGTGTTGCGGTTCGTCCATCACCATTGTCCTGACTTGCTGCTCAGCACATTCAACGCTTGCTTACGGGACAGGGTTTTCCCGGTGCGATGGAAGGTGGCGAGGCTCGTGCTGGCCAGCAAGGGGAAGGGAAATCCCGAATCACCGTCTGCATACCGCCCGTTATGCATGCTAGACATGGCTGGGAAAGTTCTAGAGAAACTCATCAAGGGAAGACTCACTGACGCGATTCGTGCTGCTGGGGATCTATCTCCTTGGCAGTACGGCTTTAGAGCAGGACGTTTTACCATTGATGCGATTGCAGAGGTGGTGAACGCGGTCCGAAGGGCAGAGGCACATAGTCGCACCAAGCGACGGATCGTCCTGTTGGTGACACTTGACGTCAGGAATGCCTCCAACTCCGCTAGATGGGTGGATATTCTGGACAAGTTCAAGTTCCAGAATATCTAATGCGGCTTTTGAGGAACTACCTAAACGACCAAAGCCTGCTCTACAACACGACACAGGGCCAACGAAGGGTGGAAGTTAAATCGGGTGTTGCCCAGGGATCTATTCTTCCTCCGGACATGCGGAACGTGTCTTACGACGGGCTACTGAGACTTGAGATGCCAGATGAGTCGCGCTTGGTCGGCTATGCGGGTGATGTTGCGGCTCTGGTCACTGAACGCACCGTTCAACAAGCGCAACTTAGGCTAGGTATGCTAGTGTGCCGAGCAAGGGACTAGATGACTGCTCACGGGCTCAGTTGAGCACTGGAGTAAACCGAAGTGGTCATCTTGACAAAAAAGAGAATCTCTAGAGTAAGGATGATCAGTATTGGCGACTTACGAATCGAATCGAAGTCTGTTGTGAAGTACCTGGGGCAACTATTCGATTCGAAGATGAGTTTCTCTGAGCAAATCAGGGCAACGGCTGAAAAGGCTTTTTTTGGGAATATCGGCTCTGAGTCGACTTATGGCCAACGTAGGGGGACCAAGCCCATCAAAAAGACGCCTTTTGATGAATGCTGTAGGGTCAGTGCTACTGTACGAAAGCATGAGGCGACGCTCTCAGCAAGAAGGTATACTGAAAACGTTTGGCACAGGTACAGAGAAGAGGAGCACTGAGAATTGCATCTTCGTATCCAACAGTCTCTGACTCGGCGGTGAGAGTGATTGCAGGCGTGATACCTGTCGCCACTTTGGCTTGGAGAGATTTCATACCTAGTCTACGGGAAGAATAATATATTCTTCCCGTAGACTAGGTATGATATCCCTCCAAGCCAACCATTACAAGACCTGAAATGAAAGTGCGACAAGTTCAAGACAAATTCAAAAAAGGAACAAAAAGCCTGAACTTTGACCGTAAAATTTAACAAAAAGAAAATTTCGCTAATATACATACATAATACTAGCTAACCTTTCTTTGCTACCTATAAAAACCTACAACGAAACCTTCTATATGAGTTCCATCATCGGCATTACGGAAAAGTGATCTGCTCAGATTCCACCCCAGCACGATTAAATTCAAGAAATCTCCTGTTGACGCAGTCGGTTTGTAGCCAAATCTCGCTGTTTTTCCAGGCAAACTTGTCTCTTTCGGCAGTAATCCTATTTTCCTAGCATTTCCCACTCTCATAACTTTCCCCAGCAACTTCATACTCCAAATTTTTACTAAAAATTCAACATATCAAAATTTTTAATAACACCAATCCTGTCACTTTCTATTAATCAAGAACAAAAGCGAATCTTTTGCTTTGCCCTTCGCCCTTATATTCCCAACAGAACACTGCTAATACCTGCTATGAACTTTCTAGTCCTCCGTTTTTGAAAATCTATACAAACCAATTCTTTTTGCAGCTGGGTGAGCAACACCACGATAAAAGCTCAGCATCATGGTATCCTGATGAAACTGCTGCCATCGGGATTCAGAACAGTGATTTCCAGGCACAGAGTTGTGGACGGGAGGATGGTTTCATGTGGTTTGGTGCTCAGAGGCAAGTCCCCAGTGTGCTGGTGGTCGACTGAAATCATTGAAAAGCAAAGGAAGTGTCACAAGCTTTGGCGTGAGGATCAACGGGCACGGAACCGTGGCGAGGCATGCAACTGGGTAGCAGCATATAGTTCATTCAGAAAATGACTTCGCAAATTGTCTAACAACAACAAGGCTTGCTGCTGGCAAGATCTATTAGACAATGTGAACAAGGATCCATTGAGCTTTGGCTAGAAGCTAGTCAGGTGGAAGCTTGGTGCCCTACAGAAGCGTTGTATGCATGATGCGGAAAAGATAAACGATGTAGTGTGTGCACTCTTCCCCGTCCATCCCATCCATGCTGTCACCGTCGAGTATCCACCGTTCATACAGCTGGTATTGGAAGAAGCAGCCCTTACACTAAAAGCAAGGAAGGCTTTAGGTCTGGATAGTGTTCTAGCTGAGTTGTTACAACTTGTCCATCACCATTGTCCTGACTTAATGCTCAGCACATTCAAAGCTTTCCTACGCAACGGGGGTTTTCCGGTATGATGAAAGGTGGTGAGGCTCATGATGATCAGCAAGGGAAAGAGAAATCCTGGATCGCCGTCTGCATATCGCACTGGGGCACTGCTGGGAAAGTGCTAAAGAACCACGTCAAGAGAAGATTAACTTAAACGATTCACGCTGCAGGGGACCTATCTCCTCGGCAGTACGGCTAAAGAGCAGAACGTTTCACCATTGATGCGATTGAAGAGACGGTGAACCATAGTGGAAAGTGGACTGCGCACCTCATCCTAAACGTGAGACCATTGCTTAATCGAATGTATGGTGAAACTGACTTCTATCTGAACCAGTTTTCAAGCAGGTATGGATTCTTTCAGTCTTATCTGCACAGGATTGTTAAGTCACACACTCCGATTGTGAGTTTTTCCCAGGAGAGGAAGACGCTGGCTGCCACATATTTTTTGCGAGCAAAAAATGGGACAAGCTCTGATGGGACCTCTACAGGGAGATGAGAGAGCACACCACAGATAGTGCAGTCGCGGTGATACTTCGATTGGTTGACAAATGGAATCATATGGCAGATTATGCTCGGGCAGTCCTATAAGATAAAAGGGACTCACAGCAGCTAGGAGCATTGGGGCTGGGGGATCGCTTGTCTAGCAACTCTTTTTCGCCTCTGCCCTCCCACTAGAAAAGGGATCCCCTAGCTTGAAGGTGCCACATAGCGTAATAAAACGAGACCTAGTCCGAAACATTGTGTCAAACGATTCCAGACTGGGTTCTCGGGTTGACGAGGGGGGGCGGGATTAGTAGGTTGTCCAGTCACTTGCAAGCATGGAGCTCTCACAGTCAGTGCAAACATGGTTTCATCCCCCAACCACAAAAAACCGATTCTTGCAATACGGCAATCGTTTGCAGTTTTTTCCACACGTTCCTGTTTTGTCACGGTAACGGACATTTAACAAGTTTCCGCCTCCGTAATATTTATTTACATTGGACGTGTTCCGGGAGGTTGTGTGAATTTTTGAATTTCTAGTTTGGGCTCTATCCTTGGATATGATTTTTGTGCGCCTTTTTTCCATTCTTTTCCAGGTATTGTTGGTCGACTCCAACGTCTGACGATCGAAAATTGATGCAAGTAGCCTTCTCATGGCAGGTGATGTAAAGGCCTATGTTAACCATTCAACTATACTTTTCACTATGTAAATACCATTTGGCACAATTGGAACCATTTCGTCATCTTGTGTTGGAGGGTATCTTCTTGATTTGAATTTGAAGGGGTCCACTTATAGGCAAATCTGATAGTTGTTGGGTCAGAAGTCTTCTATTGATGACATTTTCTGCTTTTAAGTTCAATTTTTACCTAGGACTAGGCGTCTGGTGGTTCTCAATGAACATGAAAATCAGGAGCTAATGGTGAATGTCTCGATTCACCATTCGGTCACTGATATTATAATGTTCTTCCATGTAGGCTAATCCAGAGGGTGATTTTAAAAGCACATCCATAGCCTTATTTTCCTCAATAGGCTTAATTGTAAAAGCATCTCCTGCATTAGCAATTATCCTCTATTTCATATTTGTGGGCATTTGGTTGTTTGTGGTATGTAAAGCATCAGCGATTTCATTCAAAATTGATTCGTTTTTTGACAAGATGCGAAAAATTTGACTTATTTGGTTCTTACAATATTTACACTTGCGTATTTCATCAATAGAAACTTTTATTTGAGTGTACGTATTGAGACTCGTAAGTGTATTGCCGTTTGTTGAGGTAGATGCATCACGTGTCGCAGGAGAAGAGTTTGAACTGCTTGCTGTATCTTTAAACTGGTGCCATTTCCGAAAATTCTTTTAGCAATTTCCTATTGATGATTGTTGTTCTTAATCGCTGACAATGTTACTGCTTCCTTTTCCATTCCTCACAAGACAACATCTCCCTAAAATGCATCCTGTCAGTTAGGAGTGAGCCAGAGTATGTTGATGCGGTGATGGCGAAGGGAACTTATTGAACAAAGACAATACTGCTGATGTGGAAGATAAGCCAAGCAATTCATCTTCACTATCAGAGATTTTGATAACTACTGTTGGTGATGGTATGTCATCTACTGTGGTTCTTTGCTGTCACTTGGTAGTTACTCCATGACTTTTTGTAGTAATGTTGCCAATGGCTTGGGCTGAAGCTTCTCAGGTTTTTGTAGTGCTGTTGCCGTTGAACTGGGCTGAAGCTTCCCAGTCAATGACAAAGAATCCAACATGAGCTAGTCTGAGCCAGTCGAGAGTTGTCAAACCGTGGGTTTTGTGGAGCAGCAATACCCATACGGGAGTGGTATCGAAGGCTTCGTTCAGTCAAACTATTCTACTTTGAATTGCATTCACTTACATAAGATATCATAGATCTATTCTGCTATAGTCATTACTATTATTATTTCATCTTTTCTTTTAGCTTTACAAAGAATGTGTACAATATACTCGTACAGTAAACTTCTCTAACCCAGTTTAGCTCGAGGATGCACTATTTGTACCACATCTCCCTGATAAAGTGTCGCTGGTGTTGTTTTGATTGGCTGACCTAAGCTATTCCTGGATTTTCCGTAACAAATTTTTGAATACGTTTTTATATCCAAACTTTTAAGGGCCATCATTTAAAATCCACCCGCCAAATTTAATGTCTATAGTTATTTTAGTTTTGGAGTGAGACAGCTGTGACCGATAAACGAGTGGACGGATAGATAGACGGTCAGAAAGGTCACGATTTCAATAGGATTTTGAAACATAGTAAAGACACTCAAAAGTAAGTCAATGAATAGTTACCCAAGCCACGTAGTTGAATTTAATGAAAAGCAAAGCTTACCATCTTTGTATCTTCATTTCACGCTGGGAATTTTCGTTTTATATGACACCGTTTTTGTGTAATGCGTAAAAAGAAATAAAAAAATATTTTTGTTGAGTTGCTCAGGTGTGAATTGTTAAAGCATGAACGATTTTCAGAATTTACCTTATTGAAGTTCTTCAAATGCACGTTTGATAAGGCAACAGTTGCCTCTCCCTGACTTGAAGCGTCAGTGCTGATTTTTTCAGGAAAACGCAGATTGTGTTCTCGATGAATTTATTTTACCAGCATCAGACATTATAAATTAATAACAAATTCAAGGAATCGATTCTGCTTTTAGCTCAATTTAAGCAATATAAATGATTTCAATGTTACGAAATTGCTAGAGAACATTTTGTATACCTACAAACACTCAGGTAAGATATTTATCGAGCAGGATCAAATTTATTATGAGAATTTCTGAAGATACCAACTTACTACAAAGCTGCTTGTTTTCTCTGCAAGCATACACCTTGCTAAGCTACATCGTTCCAATAAGGTTACAATAATGTACTGAACGATATTTGAACACAGAACGCAGATTCGTTTCACTAAAGATTTTTACGGTTCATTGCACATATTGTCAATGCTATCGATTTCATACAGAGTGAAACGTTGTAATTTTAGATAAGAGCCTCTTTTGCTGGTGCTGCTACTCCTGTGCACAAGCATGATTCTTGAACATTGAATAAAAGTATGATATAGGGTACCACAAGTTATTTCTCTCTCTTGTTATGGATGATTTCAAGGACACTTGAGTTGTGGGTTGAGGTTGAAGAAAGTATCGACTGTTTTGTCGTTAATATCGGCACTAGAGAAATTTCTCACGTCACTTGAATCTCTATGCAAATTTTGTTAGAGTAAGCAATGAGGAGATTAGTGAGGCGATAACCGAAGGTACTTACTCCTCACACGTTAATAGCACTTATGGCATTTTTTTAATTACCCTTTTGAAAATTCTAAGGTCGATTGGTGTATAGAAGCAGACAATATGGGTCAGAAGATAGACTAGACAGTAAAATTGTTTGTCCTTTATGAAAGTGACGAGGAAACCTAAAACTTTTTGGTATCAGGAGAGGAATGAACAACGGATTTTAAAAGTCTATACTGACCACTTATGCACGAAAAAATTATATAATTGTGCTAAAGGATTTTCAAGCAGTCAGTACTGAGTCAAATAACATTCGTTGACTTAAGAAGTGTTATAAGGAATTGTGAACCATATACGTAGGCCTAGGATATTTTTGCCGGTGGTAATAATCTTAAAGTCCACCGTAAAATGCTGCTTGGCGGAACGAATGGCAGGAAATTGTTTTAAATGACATTAAAGAGAAAACAGGAGCTAGAATCATGAAGACTGTACGCTGAACCTTATGCACATTGGTATTGCTTTAAGATAACATGTGAGCCTGTTTGTTGTCACTAAGCAAAAGTTGAATAATGCGAATAATGCAAAGGTGGACCTCGTCAAAATGCATGATATCAAATTGTTTCATGAACGCACATAAAAAGCCAATACCTCTTCATACGTATGAAGTAACTTTACTTTTTTTTCAAATTAAAATGTGCTTTATTGATTCAATCGTAATAAATTTCATAAAACTATAAAGCAAGTTTTAACGCAGTATAGTACTCAAAAACTTAATGGCCCTTATGGCTTTCTTTAAAAAAATATCTAATCAAAAACGAAGAAATTACTCAAATATGACAAGAAAACTACTACACATTATCGATTAATTCAAAACAAGTTGAGTAGACAGAGCTACGCCCATGTCAGAAGGTGTTTGTACTTAACATACAATATGCAGACATATAGAATGATCCGATTCGAGAAAAACTTTAATGACATGCAAAAAGACAAATATTTTTGCTTTAAAAGGAACACCAGTGTTACTTCATTTTGTTGCAATATTGCCAAATACATTGACTAACCCGAATCTTAAATGCTTCTTGTTATATTATATATTTGGAGAAAAAAACTCTGGTTTGTTGGAAAGCTTTTGTAGTACAAGACAAGTTGAGTAAGCAGGAGAGTGCTCCTACCAGAAGGTCTTTGTAAACATCCTAGTATTAGAAACAAGTTTTCTAAAAGCGTGAATCGATAACTTGAATAATTCATCCAATATTTAGATATAAAATTGTTCAAATTTATACAAAAGATGCACAGTTTCCTTCATAAGCACAATGCAACCGCCATTTTGATCCATCTTAAATAATTTTGCTGAATGCTCGGCCGATTAGACATATTCAATTTAAACACTATTCCTTAAATTTTCATGAAAATTGAAGGAAAATAAAAGTGTCTACGTCAATTTGAAATCTGTATCAACCATAAACACGTGTTATTGTTGTTGTAATTCCATATAATTGAAATGGCTATAACTCACATGATTATGATTTGAACCCAATTAAATTTTGTGGGTATCTTATATCATAAGAAATTTTGTTTAAGTAATGCTGGTTGTCCTAAGTGAAAGAACTACATTGTTCTTTCGCCCGAGCATTTTAGCTATCAACTTAATAGCATTTTTGGCTCGATAGACTTCAGCTGTTTCCAGCATATGGGCTGGTTCCATTTAAAATCTCGCGGTTTCGTACGGGGTGACCAATATACTCCTCAGGGGCTGCCACATCAGTCACCTCGGGGCAGCTCGACTGCGGGGTTCCAGGTGACCACGAACCCATATATATATATATATATGTTGCAGCATGGCAGTGCTGCAAGCTCTATCGAGCAATAATTTCCACTATTACGCAGTGGTGGCAAATTAATAAGAAATTTTGTTTAAGTTATGCTGGTTGTCCTAAGTGTATCTTATATTAGTCTATATAATTACAAAATTTCAAAAAGTTTAAAGGTACCGTTTTGATTTTATGGGTGAAAATGTAAAATCTACAAATCATACTATTATTAACATAATTGAGTGGATTTAGATTTCTGAGGTATTTGTTGCCCTTATACTCATAAAGTCCCAGATTCGTGGAAATTTGCAGTTTTTTCGGCCGAAAGGTATCCAATCGCGAGGGGGTGGGGGGCACAAATTTTTGGTACATTTTGCTTTCTGCTAGACCCCCTAGTTCATAACATGACTTATTTATGTCAGATTCTAAAAGTTCTAATCAAGACCTTTCATTTGTTATGCCACTCGACTACCTTTGATTAAAAAATTTTTTTCAAAGGCTCATTCGTTATTGGGAGGGACCCTCCTTAAAAAAATTTTAAATTTTTGATAAGACCTAAACTTTTGAGAGACTATCACTTCTGACCTTTTCACGAAAATTGAGCATTCTAGCTTCTATAGTTTCTGAAGAAACTAGCTGTGACGCACGGACAGACGGACAGACAGGTCGGGAAACCAGTAGGTCTTTTTAAAAAAAAAATTTACAAAGACCTAAACACGTGTATGATTGCACATTCCATTAAAACTTAAAGATTATAAGGACTGTTTCAAGAACTAATTAAGTCTTGCGAAAGCAATAAATTTAAAAATCCTACTATAATGAGCAAACTTCAACAAATTTCAACCTTCGAGTGTTTTTTTTTTCCGTTAAAAGCCATCGGGCCTTGCTTAGCGATGTGATCGGATTCTCACGTATCAAACACTCACACATTGAAGATGACTCAAAGGAATCGAAAAGCTCTGCTCACACAACAGAGCAAGGCTCGATGGCTTTAAAAAAAAGACAATTGGCCTGCGGATACCAAATAAAAAAATTGATCTTAAGTTATCTGTTATTGGATCCACCTCCATAATTTTTTCACCTATTACTTTGAGGTGCTTATTTCCAGCTGCTCATTATAAATTTAATCAAGTGTGTCAGGGGAGGCCAATTGCGATAGCGGATTGGATATAAATAATACACGGGCGTTTGATTTTACACTTTATTGGGGAAGAACCGTACCCCTTCGCGTCTACCCTTCCCTGGGTAGACCCTCCACTACGTATCGGTTGAATCTCAGGGCCTTTTGACTCAGTACGGCCCTCGGTATCGTGGTTCCAATTTCCTTGACTCTACGGTTGACGGCAAGGAATTTTCGATGACTACGAGGTCTCCGGCCTCATAGGTTCTGGGCTTTCGGTGTCGCTGGTCCAATCGGGAGTTCCATCGATTCCGCTTGGTCAAGGTATTCTGTGCAGCGGCATTTCGTCTTTCCGCCGTTGATGAGCGTTGTGCCGCATCTTCGGATCAGGGCGGCTCGTCGTCGTTGGGTGCAAGCACCAAGTGATTATGGATGACGTCCCTGAACGGAAAATCGAAGACGATCTCGTTCGGACTAAATTTCGTAGTTGCGTTCTCCATCGAATCGATGCTCCACTGTAAGTCGACGTTCACAGGTAATCGAGGATGGTTTTATTCAGTCTCTCAACCTGCCCATTGCCTCTTGGACTGTGGACGGCGGTCTTCGAACGGGCGATCTGATTATCGTTGCAATATGTTTCGAGTTCGGTTGATGTAAAGGCGGTTCCTCTGTCGGTGATTAGTCAATTCGGCACTTCAAAGTATGCGGTTAGCTCGTTGAGTATTTCGATAACAGGGTGACTCTTGGCCAATCGGACGGAAAGAGGAGGAAAAATCCCGTAAGTCCAAAAAAACGGCGCACTTCGGTTACATTAGTCGGAGTTGGGAAACTTCCGGTCGCTGATGTCTTCTCCACTCCGGGCTTCAGCAAGTCTTCAGCTAGTCGGTGTCCCAAGAATGTTGTTTCTCGTGCGAGGAAGTTGCACTTCGATAATCTCAGTGTTAGTCCAGCTTCCTTCAACTGTGTGAGGAACGATCGTAGGCATTCGATGCCCTCACGGACGGTACGGCTCGGAATAATGACTTCGTCAACGTATGGTATGGCTTCTCCAGGAGTCATTTTATGGATGAGCGGTGCGATGGCCTTCTGGAACACAGTTGAGGCATTAACCAGACCGAAAGGCATCACGTTGAATTCAAATGCTCCTTTGTGCGTCATAAAGCTGGCTTACTTTTTGGAATTTTCTTCCATCGAGATTTGGTAGTAACCGGCCATCATATCCAATGTGGTAAACAATTTGTTGCCGGAAATCATGGCAAGTTGCTCATCAACAGATGGCATCGGGTAAGGCTGCTTCACGGTGATGGCATTTAGTGCTCGATAGTCGATACATAGTCGATCTTTGCGGTTCGACTTTTTGACGAGGACGACTGGCGATGAAAACTCGGATTTGGTCGGTCGAATGATTCCATTTCGGAGCAATTCGCCAGTCATCTGACGAACAATTTTCCTCTTCGGGAACGGTATTTTGTACGGCTTCGAATTTACGACGTTGTTTGAGTTAAGCTGGATGCACATCTCAATATTACGGCAGCAACCCAATTCCGATATGTCATTAGCGAAACATTCGGAACATTCACTAATTAGTTGGTATAGCTCTTGGCATTCGGTTTCAATTAGCTCGTTTCCGATATTTACGTTCATCGGATCAATCTTCTCCATTCGGCACGTACCAGATCGGATAACTAGTTGACTGTTTTCACTGCATAGCACGTCTCTATCCAGCAACACGGGCAGCGGTAACAGGTCATCGTCCACGACTACTAATTTAGCCCTCTGTCTGCACTCATCAATGGTGACGTCGGCGATGACGAGTTGATTGCTCTCAGTGAACCCACTAGCGAAGCCTTTTAGCAGTACGGGTTCATCTTCGACGATTTGGCACAACTTGTGGACAATGCTGTGTCGAATTAAAGATCAATCGCTCCCTGGATCAACAAACGTGTCCACTTCGTTGCGGCACACCATGATTTTTTTGTTGCACGTCTTCAAATATGGTTGTAGTGCGGTTGAGATCTGACGAACGTTTGCGTGCCTGTCTCTCTCGGGGCACTGGGATGTCATGTGTGTTGCTCGTGAACACTTTCCGCATCCCTCCCGTCGCTGCGGTTGTGGACAGTTAATTACAATGTGTCCACTGGCCCAGCAGTTGTAGCATACCGGATCCTTTCACCGTGTGGATCGGTCGGTGTCGATTCGTTTCGGTTTCGGATCCTCTCGTGATTCCCTTCCTCCACCATCGTGCTTGTCGGTTTGCAACTGTTGGTTTGCGAAGAAACGGCGGATCGCTACTAATAGGTCGGTGGTTGCTGCAAATTCTATGCATGAGATAGAATTTTGCAGTGCGGGATGCCAAAGATTCGATCGGATGTAACGATTTGTAGCCCTTTCGCTCACGTTTCCGCGTCGGGCTATGGAGCACATTCAGTGGAAGAACATCTCCACCAACTCTCCAGTTAACCGAGTTGTGGATATCAATTTCACGTGCGCGTCACTTTCGTTGAACTGATTTGGGAATTCTCTCACGAGATCCATGGCGAGCGATTGCCATGATCCATGCGGCATCGGTTGGCTATTGTACCACATCTTCGCTGTGGATTTGAGTTTACCCGGTACGGCCAGCAGGAGTAAATCATCTCCCCACGAGAACGTTGTTCGCAAGGTGTTGACTCGATCAACAAATTTTATCGCGGAAAGCGATAGTTCAGACAGCGGGTCGAATGCAGGCAGCATGTCACTCACTTCGCGGACGGTTGGCATTCGGGTGTTAACCCAGGTAGCTGGCGTTGCTACCCCATGTTTCGATTCAGGAAACATAGAATTTGCACACGGAAGTGCTGATGCTGTCGGCTCGTGGAATTCGGTTTGTGTTCCTTCGGTGGACGATTGCGCTCTAGCGGCGAGCGGGTGTAGCAGTGGCTGATTCCTTGTTGGCATGTTGCACACGACGACGGCTGGATCAGCTCATTTGCGGCATTCGATTCGGCGGGGGACGGCGGACGAGCAGGTTGCTCAACATCGGACGGTGTGCCAATGTTGCTCGGCGAAGACTCGGTTGAATGGCTTTCGGCGGCAACTGGCTGCTGGTTGGGGTGCGAACGACTTTGCACTAATTCTTGCAAAATTGCAGAAATGTTGGCGATCTCGGACTTTAATTCGGTGAATTCTGCACGGGACACAAACGATAACAACGGGTCGATGGGATGTCGTCCATCTCGATTTCGTCCGCGCCCAGTTCACTCAGCAAACGGTTCACCAGTTCCGTTTTTGTTCCTCCGGTGAAACGATATCGCGTCCCGAGCACAGCACGGAGTTGTTTTGCGGTTAATGAGTCGATTTTTCCCAACGGCATTGCAAACCATACTTGCCCTCGATCTGACAAGAGTGTCCTCTTTGCCACGCGGTACACGGGTTACTGTTTTTTTTACTCCTGAATATACGGACGGGACCAATGTACTGTTTTTCGCACTCGCGTTTATACGGATCGAACAGAGTATTGTTTTTCCCTCGCGAAAATGCGAACGGCACCCAGTATTGTTTTTGACTATCCCGGACGGGTGATCTTTCACTTCCCACACACACGAGTCGCTAGCACGACGCGATCCCGGGTGTGTGTGTGTGAACGGCATCAAGTTTTGTCGCTTGTTCGATGGCGATGACGACGAATGCGTAGACGGAACGATTGATAGCGTTGCCGGACGAATGCATCGACGGAACGATTGATAGCGTTGCCGGGCGAATGCATAAACGAAACGATTGATAGCGTTGCCGCACGGACGGATACGTAGACGATGCGAGATGTTGACAAGCAAAAGCGGCGGATGCGCAGACGATTCGGATGGTTGACGACGATGACTGACTGATTACTATCCCTGCAGTGATGCGCGGAAAGTGCAAAGTGTTGAAATGCCCAAGGCGGACGGATGCGCATACGGATCGGAACGATTAACGTTGACGGACGGTTGAATTTCAACTTCACACACACAAGTCGCCAGCACGACACGATACGGGGTGTGTGTGTGTGGACGGAACGGAGTTCTACCGACTGTTGGATGGCGATAATAAACAGATGCGCGGACGGAACGATGTGTAGCGGAACACACTGACGGTCGAGTGCCGACGACACGCACACAGGTTGATGGCGCAACCCGTAAATGGTGTATTTATGTAACGATACGATGAGTCGGTGTTGTAGCGTTCGGACGAGTTTCCTGACACGAACATGATGGCGACGGATCGAAATAAGTTCTTGCACGATCAAGAACAATGTTCAATAGACACTAATTTCAGGTTCACTTTCCCGCGGTACCGACGCGATTTTTGGGATTATTCCACTTCTGATATTGTCAGGGGAGGCCGATTGCGATAGCGGATCGGATATAAATAATACACGGGCGTTTGATTTTACACTTTATTGGGGAAGAAACGTACTCCTTCACGTCTACACACCGACTGCCTCGGTTAGTCCTATTCGGGTCTCAACTTGGCACGAGTCGGTGACAAGTGTTAGTAACATGTACCTTACATGTTGAGATTCTGTAAAAATAACAAAATTTTTTGCAATATTCTCATTTAAAACGTCCATCGTTATGTTTTACAATTACGGATGTCACTCGTTGAACAAATCTTCAAAGGTATTTATCACTAATATAACTCCCGAAACGTTCATGTACATCCTAGCAAACTCGTAGTGTCTGAATTGATCGGAAGTTCATTTTGTCCCGTAACCATGTATGATTGTTACTGTAATACAGGAAAACTTAAACTCCCATGGCTTTGTTAAATACTATTCCATCTTTCTGAAATTTTCACTTATGATCAAATTTGTAAATTGGAATTTGCTTTTTGAATTTCATTAAAATTAAGTATGTCCTTAGTGTAAAATTGATATGTCATACTGTCACTAGCTATTTTTGAGCGAATTTCGACTTCAGATGTTTGTTTTGTTGTACTCAAAGTCTTTTTCAGATTTTTTGGATGAAAGATGTCCAATTGTGAGGGGGAGATACGTTAAAATTTCGTTCACTTGACACTCGTAAATTAATTTTAAGATCTGTTTTGAAAAGAACTCATTGAGACCTTTCATATAATATCTGATCACCTTTGATGAACAAATTTTGTTTAAGGATCACTCTTCTATAGGGGGGACGCCCTTAAAATTATTTGAAATTTTTATCAATCTTAAATATTCTAAAAGCCATAAATCCCGACCTTTCCACAAAGCTTCATGGCTGTAGCTTCTACGGTTCTAGAGAAAAACTGCTGTGATATACGGAGGGACATAGGTACTGATTTTAATAGGGCTTTGTATTTTAGCACAAAACCCTAAAAAGGAAAAAAAAACCAACCAACTCTATTAAAAATTATCCAGGGAGTTTCGCTCACAGTTACCATAGTTTGCAAGATTATTGTGAACAAGCTTCAATATGAATGAATCGACTCTCGTCACTTTGGCAGTTTGATTAATTCTTTGATTCAATGTATAGTGTTTGCAATCCTCTAGGGCTTTCTTTATCAAAACACTTCTTTTCATAAACTAGTAGCAATTCCATGGTCCAAACACTCTGATTATACTAAATTGTACATCAGTTTATCAAAACTGGTTTAACCAAAGCCTTGTAAAAGATACCTTTAACCTTTTGATCAAAGTATCTTGAATGAAAGAGTTGTTGAAAGGCCATGAGCACTTTACGCGCTTTACTGAATATGACTTTGAAATGTCCATTATAGTACTAATACTGATCGAGATAAAAACCAAGTTATTACACACAAGATTGATGTGGAAGCTATTTTCAACTACCTTCACTAACCATAATGTGAAAATCTCTTTAGTAACGTATCAGCTCTTGATTCGCCAACCACAGCGTTGTTCGAAATAAAATTGTTTTATGTGTTTGCCTTTTCACCTTCACTTACCAATTGTTCATGAAGGCTTACACATCGTTGAACATTTTTTGAAGGTTTCTTTAAATGACTGATGCTTTTAGATCTGCCATTTAAATTGTCAGGTCATCGGCAAACGCCACTGATGGTCGTGTTGGCGACATACTTAAATCATAGCCGTTCAATATGTTGTCAATGAATATGGAGAAGAGCCGATATTCAGTGACTATTCTTTGCTGTAAGCCATTGAAGACCTTAAAATCACACATCACTGTCAGTTTCTGCTTAGTTCCAAGAAACAATTTTTCATAGACATATTACACATCATCGCGACAAGGTATCTGGGGAACTTGCCCTGAAACAGATTTAAAGTTAGTTTGTCGAAACAAACTGTATTGAAAGGTTAGTATCTATATCAATTAGACCCGCTCCAACATATTCTCTATTATTTAGTTTTGAATAAATGTTCGAGGTCACTTTTCCTATCGCCTGTATGGTCAAATGCCTGGCATGTAACCTAAATTGGTAATTCGGCCAGAGCATTTAAACAAACAAGCAAGTTCACCAGCTGATCGGCCAAATTAAAAGAGAGGAAAAATATTTGAATGAAACAAGCGATGAACTTGCACAAGATAGAAAGCGCGTTTATCATCATTTGCGTTTGCGTTTGCAAACGCTTATACTTACTCAAATCGACCTTTGAAGGTTGAATGATTTGTTCTATAAGAACTCGTTTGTTAGTTCATATGCTCTGTCACGGCTTCAACTCAAATTCCTCAATGTGAGCCCTTAATCTTGTTTAAGTATCACTTCAAACACCTTCCTGATACTATGCAGCAAGCTGATCGGGTGAGTGCCTCGAAGATTCCTCATCTTTCTCCAAGATCGGGAATACCTTGGATTTTTCCTCTGATTTGGGAAATATGAATTGTTCAACATGTTGTTGGACTGTATGCAATAATTGTTGACAGGAAACGCAAGCAAATTTTGTAGTACTTAATTGGGAATACCGTCAATACCATAAAAGTTCTTGTTATTGACTCTTGCTTAATATGAAACATAAGTCTTCATAGCTAATAAAATAATCAAAAAGATTTCCGCTCAGTATGAGATCGGAGGTCAATGTTACAATAAATTGAACAATAGATTCACCGCTTAGTCTTGATTTGAAATTGGAAACTTTTGCTTCGACTTTTGAAAGTGTTTGGCTCCCTCTCTTAGGGCTTAATAGATAGGACAATTCAAAATAAGTTTCAATCAGAGCATGCAAGCCATCACATACATTCCTATGTTCATCTATGTCTGGAGTCATAGTATTAACTCCGATGCCAGTCCTATATTAAAGATCTATGTGTACATCCTAGCAAACTCCCCACTATAAATACTATTACTACTACTATGAATTTCTCTCCACCTTATGTACCGGTGGTGCATGGCACAGTTAGCAGCTGATACGCTAAATTTTTGGAGTTAGTAACATTATTCTACTTCTTTTTCTGGAGGCGTTCCAACCTCACCACCCTGAAGTTCAAGTACCTTATCTGTTGAAGGGTACTTGTACTGCTTTTATGAGAAATTTGCACCAGATAATGTAATAATAATAATCCATCACACAACAGTCCAAATCCAGACTGTTACCTTGGGATTTATAGATAGGGTATCTCATAACATGACCGTAACGGAATTCTAGGTAATATGTCAATATCACGCTCAACTATGTAATTATTACCTAATTTTTCAATTTGTGCCCACCCCACCCAGGCGGGCTGATAGTTCAAGAGCAGTATCAATAACTCAAGCTCGATGCCACCACGGAGGTTCGAACTTCGGTGATGCTGCACAAGTAGAGTATGTATATTATGGAAGATTTCTTTCGATGGTTGGTCTTTTTGGTGCGAAATTCTTTACTGACATGAATTCAATTGTTGGTGCAGTTTTTTGAGTACTTGAAGGAGATTGACCTGTCTTCAATGGCAAGGTTTAATTTTTCGGTCTTTGTAAATTTTTTTTTAACAAAGACCTACTAGTTTATCGACCTGTCTGTCCGTCCGTCCGTCCCTCTGTCCACCTGTCTGTGCGTCACAGCTAGTTTCCTCAGAAACTATAGAAGCTAGAATGCTCAAACTTTGTGAAAAGATCAAAAGTTATGGTCTCTCAAAAGTTGTTTTTTCAAATATTTTAAAAATGTTTAAGAGGGGTCCCCCCTAATAACGTATAAGCCCTTAAAAATTTTTTTTAACCAAGGGTAGTCGAGCGGGGTATCAAATAAAAGGACTTGATTAGAACTTTTAGAGTCTGTAATAAAAAATCATTTTATGAATTAGGGGTCCAGGGGAAGGCAAAATGTACCAAAAATTTGTGCCCCCCCTCCCGATTGGACACTTTTTGGCCCAAAAATCTGAAAATTATCAGAAATGTGGGCCTTTATGAGTACAAGGGCAACAAATACCTCAGAAATCGAAGTTCACTCAACTTTGTTAATAATAGTATGATTTATAGATTTTTCATTTTTGCCCATAAAATCAAAACGGTACCTTTAAATTTCTTGAAATTTTGCGGTTATATAGACGCATATAAGATATTGACGTTTACAAAATTTGATGGAGATCGAATCCTAATCAAGTGAATTATAGCCATTTCAATTGTATGGAATTACAACAACAATAACACGTGTTTATGGTTGACACATTTCAAATTGACCTATGCACTTTTATTTTCTTTCAGTTTTCTTGAAAATTGAAGGAAAAGTGTTTAATTTGAATATGTTCAACCGGCCGAGCATTCAGAAAAATTATTTAATGGCGGCTGCACTGTGCTTACGAAAGAAACTGTGCATCTTTTGCATAAATTTGAACGATTTTATATCCAAGTATTAGATAAATAATTCAAGTTATCGATTCAGTTCAGTTCAGTCTTCTCATGACAAAGCAGCGGCGAGCAATACCATTATAGCTCCAGCCTCATACACATATACACATACATATAATTTTGCATCACGTACAAGCTACTCTCAGTACTGGCATCACCTCAGTACATACGAGTACGTACGATAACTGTAAATCTTTTTTCTATCGGGAGTGATGCTAAGACTGCGATTAGTCTTCCTCCTGTTCAAATTTGCCGTTATCATAGTGCGGACGTTGGCAATTTACCCTTTTTGTTTGTAGCCTTTTTCTCGGCCTTTGTTCCACTTGCATTATCGATTTAACTGTAAATAAATTCTTGAAACAAAATTCAAAAACGCTTGAAATTTTTACATGGTACGTCAAGCCGGATAATTGTCGCAATGCAGTTTTCCTTCTCGGAATTAATTATCTAAAGCATTTATCGCCCATCGTTTTTCGCTTGACAATTATCAGTAATCGCATAGTTTTCATTTCCCCATGTGATTTGCGTGATCATCTTTGAAACTTTTCGTGAAAATTCATCGCGCTATCAGTGAATTCAATTGTGCAAAATGGCCGGTGGCGATCATCCAAAACTCGACCCCAAGGTCACCTCAAGTGCAAAGGCAATATGGGAATTGCGTATACAACGTGGCGTCATTCTGGCCCAGCAAACTCGGATGAAAACCTTTCTCGATGGCAAAGTGGATAATATATCCGTTTTCGAGGCCAAAAGCAAACTCGGTCTACTTGAGACACAGCTCAAAAACTTTGAAACTGTTCAGTGCCAACTCGAGGTTTTAGACGCAGAAGAGCCATCATCTGGGAAACGGGACTTATATGAAGACAGTTATTGCCAACTCAAGGCTAATTTGCTATCAATTATCGAGAAGCTTCGCCCGAGGCAATCAGTCGATGCATCTGCTATTTGGTTTCGACCGCTGTCTCCGAAACCTCATCAACCAGACTTCACTTGCAGAAACTGAATTTGACCAAGTTTTCGGGTTTGTACAGTAAGTGGTTAGGTTTTTTTGGGATGTTCGAGAAATTGATCGACTCCAATACCCACTCATCGTCTTTGGAAAAATTCAAATATCTTCGTTCTGCACTAACCGGTACAGCTGCTTCAGTGATAGAGGGGATTGAGCTTACCGAAGAAAATTATTCTAAGGCAAAGGAGCTTTTAAAAAGGAGATTCGACAACAAGCCATACATTTTCGCTTCGCATATCAACGACTTGCGTCAGATGACTGATCCTATAAACAAGCATGTGCGCTGTTTGCTGAGCCTCGGTACAAAGGAAAATATCGCAGATGGATTCTTGCTGCACATTCTCGTATCAAAGCTTGTTGCCGAGTCCCATCTCAAATGGTAAGAATTAATTACCAGCTGTTCTCGATCATCCATAGAATCTGGCGCTCAATTTCCAACTTGGGAAACGTTTACTGATTTCTTGAATCTACGATGCTCAGCGCTAGAATTCGTAGAAGAAACAAAATCCAACAACAAACCTCTTTCAATCGTCAATAAATCCAAGCGGACTTGTTTAATTGCTAGTAACTGTGATACGAGAGCGAAGTGCAGTTTTTGTGATTCACGCAGCCGACACACATTATTCGACTGCAATGGGTTAAAGTGCATGCCACCCGACCAAATTTACCAAAGAGCTAAGCAATTGAATTTGTGTTACAATTGCCTTCGAAAGGGGTATTCATTGAAAAGTTGCTTATCGAGCAAGTGTCGCACATGTAAGCCATCATACTCTACTCCACGGTAACGTAAAGAATTCAGGCATCTCTCAAAGATCTCATCAGTCGACTGAAATTGAAACTCCAACAAACGACGAACATTCGTCGCTGATCGGTCAAACGAGATCTAGACATCAATTGTCCCGCCTGAAAGAAGATGCTCAACCCAACGACGTTATTTTGCGTACTGCTGTTATCAGAGTCAAATCACCTGATGGAGCTTCAATCGAATGCCGCGCGATATTGGACAGTGGTTCCCAGTTGCACTTCCTGACAGAGAGACTCGCCCAGCAACTTCGTTTACGCCGAGAAAAAACTGATGTGGCTATCAGTGGAATTTGTATGACGACATCCCGATATATTTCGAAAACCGTTGTCACCGTGCAATCACTACAAAACGGTTACAGTTCATTGCTAGAGTTTTTGATCGTACCAAATTTCGTTGGATTGCAGCCATTGCAAAGGATCAATACATCAGACTGGAATATTCCTAAGAAGACTCCACTAGCGGACCCTCAGTTCGACATACCTCAGAAATTTGATATTTTGATTGGTGCTGCCTTGTTTTTCAAATTACTTGCTGTTGGATAGATTGATTTAGGTGTTAATTGGCCTATCGTGCAGAAAACTCTTTTCGGCTGGGTGGTTTCGGGGCAATCCAGTACTTCATACAACTCACTCAGTGTAAACATTAGTGCCGACAGTAACAGTGAACCGCGCGAACAAAATTTAAATAATATCGTCGCTAAGTTTTGGGAGCTAGACCACTGTAATAGTGAAATAGACAAAAGTTCAGCTGAGGAGATTGCTTGTGAAAAACACTTTCGTGTCAATACAATTCGTGATGTAAACGGTCGGTTCGTTGTGAGATTACCCTTAAGGCAAGATGCGTCAGTGCTTGGTGACACATACGAAATCGCATCAAAACAATTTTATAGCCTTGAAAGAAAACTTGAGAAATGCCATGAATTACGCGTCAGTTACTACGATTTTATGAATCAATATTTATCGTTGGGACGTATGGAGGAAGTCATTGATTCACAGTGTGTGTTACACAAACCTCATTTTGTTCTCCCCCATCATTGTGTTGTAAAGAATTATGGCAGCGGCACTAAATTACGCGTAGTCTTTGATGGTTCTGCGAAATCCTCCAGTGGTGTATCCTTAAACGATATTCTAATGGTAGGATCCACAGTTCAAGATGACCTGTTTTCGATTTTACTTCGATTTCGTTTCAATCTTTATGTAATATCAGCTGACATAGAAAAAATGTATCGGCAAGTCATAGTGCATCTCAGTGATAGAGACCTACAACTAATAGTTTTTTGTAATTCAAGTCATGATCGTGTGAAGCTCTATCGATTAAAAACAGTTGCTTATGGCACTGGGTCTGCTCAATATCACGCAGTAGAATCTATTCGTCAAGCGGTCAAGGATGCTAGGAGTGAGTTTCGAGTAGGAGAATTGATTATCAAGCGAGATGCATGTGTCGATAACTTATTGACTGGAAGTGATGACTTGGATGAAGCTGCAAATATCAGAAACGAAGTTACCGATATTCTACTATCAGGCGGCTTCCTCCTTGAAAAATGGGCATCAAATGAACCACCGTTGCTAGAAAAAATTGATGAAAATGACAAGGAAGTAATGACTTGACTAGATGACAAGGATTTCATCAAAACTCTTGGCCTAGCCTGGAACCCAACTGCCGATGAATTTCTGATTACATATCACTCGCCAGAAATACGAAGTTCTGTGACCAAAAGAATCGTGTTGTCGAAAACTGCTCGATCCTTCGATCCAATAGGATTACTCAGCCCAGTGATTTTTACCGCCAAACTCTTTCTACAGGAGTTGTGGAAGCTTAATATTGATTGGGACGAAAGCTTACCCATCGAGATGCAAACAAGACGGCAGTCTTTTCGCTCGGATATGGCCAGGGTCAACAACTTTAGTATCCCATGACATGTTTGTTTGTCGAATTCCAGCCTTCAAATCCATGGATTCGCTGATGTCAGTCCACCCGCTTATGGAGCTTGTGTATATATTCGAAATGAAACCCCCAATAAGAAAGTATCGATGAACCTGCTTTGTTCAGAATCCCGTATAGCTCCATTGAAAACTACTACGATACCGCGTCTAGAGCTCTGTGCAGCCCTAATACTTTGCGAGCTCATAGAACGTGCTACGAAGACTATCCCCCGTGACCTCACGGATGTCGTGTGTTGGAATGACTCACAAATCGTGTTAGCCTGGCTAAGTGCACCTTCGTACCAATGGTCCACATTTGTAGCCAATCGTGTGTCCAAAATTCAAGCTGTTACATCCGTTACATGGCGCTGTGTTCCAACGCAACATAACCCGGCAGATTTGATCTCGCGATGCGCTAAATCAGAAAGTCTACAAGGATCCAACTTATGACTGCATGGGACAAGCTTTTTGTCCGCATCGTCATCATAATGGCCATATCATGGAAAGGTTCCAGATCAAATCGATGTTCCAGAATATCGCAAGCTGAACTTCATAGTCTTGTCGTCTTATGCAGTGGAAAACCTAGTTAAGGGCACAAAATATATTAACTGGAAAACTCTTCGAGTATTTGGATACGTTAATCGATACCTCAAATCATTGCGGTTGCGAGCACGTAGGTCAACGAAATCTAGCTTTGCGCTACGAAGCTTTACAGTATCAGAGTTAGAAGAAGCTGTCACGGTTATCGTTCGTTGCATACAATGAGTATATTTTAATTGTGACTATACTGACCTCCTTAAGGGTGCATCCGTAAATGCGAGAAATCGAATTTTACCCCTACGTCCTTTCCTTGATGGAAATGGAGTTATTCGAGTCGGTGGACGTATTACGTAATCTGATCAACCCTTTGATGCGCGCCATCAAATGCTTCTTCCGCAAGCGCATCCCTTTACAAACGCATTGTTAACCTTCTTGCATGTTAACAACTCACATGCTGGCTGCCATACCTTGGTAAACATTTTTTGGCAAAGGTTTTGGTTAATCAACGTAAAGCCGGAGGCTAAACAAGTTATTCATCAGTGCAAGATATGCTTTCGAGTGAAGCCTCGCTTCTTTCAGCAAATAATGGGAAACCTCCCATCGGATAGGCTGAAAGTATCACATCCCTTTGCGGTTACCAGTGTAGACTTTTGTGGACCGTTTTTCATGTGAGCTCAACTACGAGGAAGATCTCCAATCAAAGGCTACTTATCGGTTTTTATATGTTTCGCTACCAAGGCTGTACATTTTGAACACGTTTCAGATTTATCGACAGCAGCATTCATTTTATGCCTTAAACGGTTCTTCGCTCGTAGAGAAAAATGCAACAAGCAACACTCGGACAACACTACTAATTTTATCGGTGCCAATAACCAGTTGCGAGAGTTAAGAAAACTTTTCTCAACTCAATCACATATTGACCAAGTCCAGCAAGCTTGCCTTCTGGAAGGCATTGGATGGTGCTTCATCCCACCGCGCCCCCCACAATTTGGTGGCTCGTGGAAAGCGGTGGTGAAGAAGGCAAAATTTCACCTTATCAGAGCAGTCGCCAATGCATCGCTAACCCACGAACAAATGCTTACGGTTATCTATCAAGCGGAGGCGATCGTTAATTTTCGACCCATCACGAAGATGTCATCAGAGCCAACTGATTTGGAAGCCCTCAAACCCGGACATTTCTTGATTGGATGACCAATTACAACCTTACCCGAACCAATCATCACACAACTTAAATTCGATTCCTTGGACAACTTTCGAAAAATATCCTTCATCCAGCAATCCTTTTGGACTCGATGGCGCAACGACTATCTTCACCTTTTGCAGTCGCGACCTAAGTGGACCTCAATCAATAGCAATGCCAAGGTTAACCAACTTGAAAATCTTCCACCTATGAAGTGGCCTCTCGCTAGAATTATCGATGTGACACACGGCGAAGATGATAAGGTTCGAGTTGCTACAGTACGTACAGCTTCGTGAATCTTCAACCAGGCCATAGTGAAGCTATGTCCATTGCCTATCGAATAATTGGATGAAAACAGAAGTTTTCATGGTGGGGAAGATGTTCAGTCTTCTCATGACAAAGCAGCGGCGAGCAATACCATTATAGTTCCAGCCTAATACACATACATACATACATATAATTTTGCATCATGTACAAGCTACTCTCAGCGCTGGCATCACCCCCGTACATACTTACGACAACAGGAAATCTTTTTTTCTATCGGGAGTGATGCTAAGACTGCGATTACTCTTCCCCCTGTTCAAATTTGTCGTTATCATAGTGCGGACATTGGCAATTTACCCTTTTCGTTTGTAGCTTTTTTCTCGGCCTTTGTTCCGCTTGCATTATCGATTTAATTTTAAATAAATTCTCGAAACAAATTTCAAAAACGCTTGAAATTTCTACCACACGCTTTTAAGAAATTTGTTTCTAACCCTAGGATATTTACAAAGACCTTCTGGTAGGAGCAATCTCCTGCTAACTCAACTTGTTTGTTTATCGTGCGATAAGCAAGAAATATAACTACCTATCTTACTTCACCACACCTATACAAACTTATTTCCTCCCACACATCCTCTGGACACTGAATATGACTTAATCGATTCAAAATGCATCGGATAACCAAAAAAGCAAGGTCCGGCGGCTTTCCGAGAAAATACAAAATACATTTATTTAACTTGAACCCCATATGATTAAATATCCATTACTTAGATTTTCACATTGCTGCTTGCCACAACTTAAAACATTTAAAGAGCCAAAAATGTAGAACAAACGAGTAAAGCAACAATACTACACTGCCTCGTCAGCTTTAATGTCAATACCCTTTTCTGGCAAACTTCATAAGCAATGAGAAATTTACTCGGAAAACATGAAAAATAGCAGGGTCTACAAAACACAAACAAAACTTGGCAAAAACAAGGGAAAGCTTCAGATGAATTCAAATCTGTCATTATTTTTTCGAGCAACAATACAACACAATATGTGTATGTGTGTACATGTTTGCCGGCAGAACAAGGATTCAACATACAACAGAACTATTCTCTCAACAACCTCCTCCTCATCTTGGGCCACTCGAAAAACATTCCTAGATATATATGTTTGTACTTCATCAACATTATCCCGAAGGAACAAAAATATTTTTCCAGAGTAGCTGCTGAGTGCCACTCATTTATCACACCTCCACGGCAAATTTGCACTATAAATGCTCTCCCACTGGGCTCGCACTGCTTAAATTATATGAAATGAATTCAAGCTTAAATCTTCTCCTTTTTTCGAACAATGAATGGGTTTTGCTGGAAAAAAATGCGAGAATGCTTGAGTTAGGTTATTCCCCAAAAGGAATGTAACGTCATTTGATTATTCCTTGACATAAAAGGATTCAGGTGGATATGGCGTTAAGTTCCGGACACTTGGGGATAAGAAGTGGATTAATTGTGCTTTGTAATTCTCCTTGTTTCTGCTGAACGGCCAAGGATTTGTTGATAATATATCGGCTAAAAGTGGAAAGGATTCGATTGGGATTTCTCTTTCATGAGTTGAATTTTTCGTTGTTTGTTATTAGTCTGAGCCTTTTCCAAGGAACTTGTTTTTACAAATTAAGCAAAAGCAACTCTGAAGAGAGAGAAAGGAAAATTCCAAACAAAAGGTTTATTGCGTTGGCTTTGAAGTTCCGTTTTCATATTCGATGCCTTAAATTTGGATTGCAATGGAGTAATTTGGCATTCAAATTAAATGAATTCCAAGAAATTTGTGATGAATGCTCTTGGCAAAGGACACTCTATGCCACCTTGTGAAACAAAATTGGACCGTGGTGAAATGTTTCCGCTAGACCAAGGATAGAAACGGGAGTACAGTCAAGTTTGAAGGTCGCAACAATGCTTTGTCCTGCCTGGCAGGTTTCATGTTTTGTACCTTGCCTATTTGCCTTTGCATTCACATGCCAACTTTCTCTTTATTCGGACAGGAATTTCAATTAGAGGGGCTATCGTGAATATTTTACGGAAAATATGAAAAAGTACGTTTGTATACAAAGCAAATATTCATTGAAAATTTTCCCGAGAAATATGGGATATGAATTTTCAATGAATTTGATTGTTATGCAAAGTGTTTTTGGTAAAGGGCGGTAATTACCTTAGCAGCAGGGTGAAGTTTTACCCTATCACTGGGACGATTGGATCCTCGTTTCGACATTATAACTTTAAACTTATGACTTATCATCTGTTATGAAGCTGCACAAGAAGTTTTTATCTCCTTGTGAATCAAACAGTTACTGGCATACCCCATATGTTTTTTTCATCTACGAGTATATAAGGTGTGGCCACAAACTCCATTGGAATGCATTTCGTTCGAATCTCGTCCCGAAACTCGTTATAAGATTCAACTGATACCCAAAATCCTTCTACAAGATTCCTGATGGGCAGAAGCTTATTTGCCCTTGCAATATAGTTATGTCAAAGTGTAGAGGGACGCCCCGAACGGCTATGTCATCTAAAACAGGATATACACTTCACGGAAGCATTACTGTAAGCCATGTTGAACATATTAATTGTTTTGATTACGGTAAGTCGTTGCGTCCTCAGGTATTTTTTTTTTAAATTTAATACAACAAAAAAGTCATACATACCTCACTAAACATTGGATTGCTAATTAGAAAATGGTAGAATCTGCGATCAAAGAAGACATTATTTTTTGTACAAATTTAGCGATACCAAACTGGTTTTCTGAAACTAACGGGAGTCTCGCAGCTTTTGAGCACCGCGAAACGTAGTTACTGCAATTTTTTTGCAAATTCAAAACAAACTTTTTCTCTATTTACATGTGATGATCGAAGTTTGAGTTCAAATAAGGTTTGGAAGCGGAGGTTTCAAAGAAGAAAGACTGTTGAACAGATAGTAGTATGCTCTAGTCGGATGAACGTTGCACATTGAAGACTTTTTGGCATTTTGACTAATTGTAGAGTTTCATTGAGTGTAGGTCCCGTTTAGAGCTGCAGTGGTTGACTGCTACCCCAGTGAGCGCAAGATTTATGTTCAAGTGGAGATGGCCTTGTCAGGGGATGGATAAGTATGCTAGCAAGCTAGCTTTGCGGTGTCGTGGGGCGAGTTTCTTTCCCACAGCACAAGGGCCCAACTTAAAGAAATTTTCGCACTTACTTTTCAGGTGACCAAAGTCAAAAAAGAAGAACGACCGAAAACGTGGATATGTGTCTGTTAGAATTTCATAACTTACCTAATTCCAAATGCATAAATGATTTTCGCCACATCATTTCCCACAGTTAGGGTAGGAAAAATAATATGCATTCGCATGTATTTCATACAATTTGGGTCGCTTAGAACCGATCTTGACTCTTCACAGCTTGACGCAGCACACAATACACCCCAGCACTACCTACCTCATCATAGTGTGCTGCACCCAGACAATACAACCACTCTATTGCTAATAATATTCCTTGGATCCGCAAAGACGTCGACCAATTTGTCTCTGAATGACATACTGCATACGGGACCTGCTCTAAAGAATGAACTGTTTAGTAATTTGATCAGGTTTCGCACGTTTAAGTACGCAATGACAGCGGACATACAAAAAATGTTCCGACAAATACTTATTAACCGTGAAGATCAAGAATACCAAAAGATTCTATGGCGAGAGAGTCTGAATGGAGAGCTGAAAACATATCAACCTAAAGACGGTGACATACGAAACCAGATGTGCACCATACTTAGCAACAAAATGTCTCCTAAATTTAGCAGAGACTGCGGAAAAAGTATTTCCAATGGCAGCTCAAGTCACAAGACGGGACTTCTATGTTGACGACTTGCTTACCGGTACGGATGATCTCCAACAAGCCATCAATGCAATGGTGTTCCAACAAGCCATCAATCCACTTGCATAAATGGTGTTCTAATAACATAACACTCAGATTGACAAGGGAGGTGTTTAGTGGGTAGTCCAAGGGTATCCTCCATGGGAGTGCCATACTGCCAGACTCGGCGGGCGTAAATGCCTTCACCTCCCTACAAAAAAAAAAAAACAACACTGCTGAAACGCGTTCCAGCCAATAATCGAGCTACAGAATATAATGTAACCCACTCCGATGATACCGGCATTGTTAAGGTTCTAGAATTAATATGGCAACCTGCACCGGATCAATTCAACATCAATACCAACGTTTTGGACTCAACACAACCAATTACAAAACGAGTTGTTCTTGCACAGATGTCACAACTATTTGATCCCCTCGGACTAGTTAACCCAGTTGTCGTACTTGCAAAGGTACTCATGCAATAACTCTGTGAATCAAAAATTGACTGGAATACACCTCTATTGGAAGAGCTTCAACAAAGCTGGAAGGATTATAGAGCTCAACTATCAACATTGAGGAGATTAGCCATACCACGGTATATAATGAATTCCTCAAAACGAAAAAGTGCACAACGGATGCTAGCAGGCTAGCTTACGGTGCTGATACAAGCACTGAAGACATCTATGGAAACATCGACAATTCTCTAGTTTTGGCGAAGAGTAGAGTCGCACCTACTAAGCAAACAACAATTGCGTGGCTAGAACTATGCGGCGTCAAGCTACTTGCTCAGCTTATGAGAATGGTCCAAAACTCTATATCGACAGAGATTGAAAGAGTTTTTTATTTGAGTGATTCTGTAACTGTTCTCCAATGGACAACCTCACCATCATCTAAATTTACCACCTTTGTCTGCAATCGGGTGGCTGATATTCAAACTTTAACCAAACCGAACATCTAGTAGCACAGCCAGCAACCCAGCGGATATTGTTTCCCGAGAAATGTTCCCCAGCGAACTGCGTTCAAATAAACTCTGGTTTGAAGGTCCCGAATTTTTAAAACAACAGCTGCCAACATTGATCGCGATGCAGGCATCAAAACAGCAAACTTCGGTTCTTAACACCATTCATAGATCCAGACGGACGTATACGCGTGATATTCCAAGGAACGCCCAGCACCCGTTGCTAATATCACCAAATCACGTGTTGACTCCGCTTATATTCAATCATCTCCATCAAAAATACTTGCACGCAGGAGCACTAGCGCTTCATTATGCGTCACGTGAAACATTTTGGTGCATTAATGGCATCCAAAACAGTTTGGCAACGCATGCTATGTGCACGACTTAAACCAAAAACTGAAACTCAATTGATTGGGGACTTACCAGCAGACAGAGTACGAACACCGAGGCTATTTCTCCATGTTGGAGTCGACTTTTGTGATCCAATCCAGTTGCACCATAAAATTCGTGGGAAACGTCCAGACAAGGCCTACATAGCGCTCTTTGTATGCTTTTTAACAAAGGAGATTCACTTGGAGGTAGTTTGTGACCTTTCATCAGTTGCCTTCATTGGATGTCTTAAGCTTTTCATCGCAAGGCGAGGACGTCCTGTGAAAATCTTTAGCGATAACGCTACAAATTTTGTTGGAGCAAGCACGGAGCTCCAGGAACTCACTTTACTGTTTAACCAGCAGTTTGCATAGATTGAGGATTGCTGTGCCGATGAAGGTATAGAATGGTTGCACATACCGCCACGCTCCCTCCTCTCGGTGGATTATGGGAAGCCGGAATTAAGTCTGCTGAGTATTATTTGAAACGAATGGTAGGATGCGCTTCCCTAACGCATGAAGAACTATGTACGGCAATCTGCCAAATAGAGGCCATACTGAATTCTCGGCCAATCTGCTAGATGTCCCCGGATCCAGCTCATGTACAGGCACTAACATCAGGTCATTACTTGATCAGAGAACCTTTAACAACAATTTCTGATTCTCAATTTGACCCTGGATCAAGGAACCTTTAACAACGGTTTCTGATCCTAAATTTGACCCTGGATCCATGCCTCTTTTAACTCGATGGAAATTGGTGAGAGATCTTCACGAAGCCTTCTGGCGCCAATGGTCTAAAGAATACCTTCAAGACTTACAACAGAGGCAAAAATAGCAAGAAATCAAGCACAATGTTCAGCCAGGATTACTAGTCATGCTAAAGAAAGAGAACTTGCTACCCCTCAAATGGTGCTTCGGAAGAATAATCAATGTAAAAAGGAGATCTGATGACAGAGTGAGAGTAGTTGAGATAAAAACTGCTACTAGAGTGACCTCAAGAGCAATAAATATGATCAGTCCACTACTAAACATCGGACAGCCTTCCACAATAGAGAACAACACTACCAACGACCATCGCCGGAAATATATCTCCCCAGTCAACACTGATCTCACTGACGCAGTTAAAGGCAAATCCAGGAAAAGAGTAGAAAATGTATGCAATGACTCAGCACCGAAATGAGAACGACAGTTTCTTCTACAAACTTTACTCTGCCTCCAACTAGTCCTTCCGGTATTAGTAGTTGGAGAAACGGAAACGACTTCAGCCGAAGGAATAGTGGAGCTAATACCATTCAAGGAAACCCCTGGTATATATTTTGAGGAAGTCAAAAGGATAAAATTCACGGATGGTAGCTGGAAAATAATCATATGTTACGACTTGACAACCTACTGGATGGAATATGATGGTATTAGAAGATATATTCCTAGATCGATATATGTTCTCAAGAGGATCAGCCACTCCACATTGACCAATATTGCAAGACCCTTATATCGCAGTTCGAATATTTGCTCTGCGAAATCGACCACAAAAACGAACTTTTGCATCCAAATGCACACGAAGATCACCTCTGAATGTTATAGGCTCAGCTGCTCACCTTTTATTTGGAGCATTAAATGAAGTGTTTGCCACTCGGTACGAAAACGACATCGGTCAAATAAAACAAAGCGAAGGCTATTTATTGGAACTTATAAAAAATCAAACAATGATACTCAATTGTACTTCAAACATACTAGCCAAGGAAACAGAACAAATCAACCAACAATTTCGTTTCATGAAAACACGGTTTGAACACTTCGCAAATACAACATTCCAAATTGAGACTCTCAGCAATATTTTTAATTCTTTAGCGCTGCAAACAACAATTCTTCAATTTAACTTCAAAGGTGTGCAGATATCCTATTGCAAGTTGTTACCAAGGCAAAATAAATCCACTGCTAATAAAGCCTTCTCAATTTCGCAGACAACTGCAAATCATCAGAGGAAATCTGAACAAAAATCGAATGTTTCCAGTATCTTCAGAATTTATAAATAAAACCTATAGCATTGCTACCGCGCGTACGAGAATAACTATGAAGCAAAACATATTTGACATGCGGATATGACTCACGTCTGTGGAAAAGTTTTAGTTGCTCAAACTTTACGCTGTTCCAACAACTTTGAACAACATTTCAGCATGCATAGGACCTTCCACTGAGTATCTAGCGACCAACTTGAAAAGAGGCGAATTCTTTCCATTATCAACACAAGAACACAGTAAATACCTCCAACTTTCGGACATCGAACTGATATGCCCTCAGAAATAACTTATTTACACCACACATTTACATATGTACAAATGCAAGACAGCCATTCTTTTTCACAGGATAAATTCTTCTGCATACGGCAATGTACAGATTGGTCTAATGGCCAATACATGGATACCATTAGCTTCTTTCAATAACTGGATATACGTTTTGAAAGAGCGAACAAAATTCGATGCCATATGCCAAGGAAGCGTTCGAACTCTTCAGCTGAATGGTACTGGGGTTCTAAAACTAAGCCCACTTTGTGAACTTAACCATCCAGCAATCATTATAACTGGCCACTCGCAATACCTTGATGGCATGAATTTTTCATTTCACCCGATGAGCAATTTGTCCGACTACATCAGCCAAAATATGTTACATCTCGCTAACATAATGGACCTCAATGATATAACTATTGACAAACGGCTATGGGGCCACATCAAGGAGGGTATTGACAAAATACAGCAGGCCGAATTCCCGGAAACCATTTCTTCGCACAACACGCATACATACATTGTCAGCTACCTCTGCTTACTGTCAATAATAACGACTTTCATATGATTGACCTGGAAAAAATTATGCATTTACCGAAAACCATGTTTGCCAAACATTCCATATCGACCCACAATTCCCCGTCCTAGAACAACAATCCATCAACAGGAACAAGAAATTATCGAAGACTATTCAACTGTTGAATCAGCTCCATGAGTGTTTCAAGTGGGGGAGGATGTTAGAATTTCATAACTTACCTAATTCCAAATGCATAAATGGTTTTCGCCACATCATCATTTCCCACAGTTCGGGTAGGAAAAATAATATGCATAATATGCATTTGCATGTATTTCATACAATTTGTAATTCCCATGGTCCAACGCAGTAAGACTACACCACCAGACAAAACAATAAAGTTCTATGCGGTGCGATCCCACGATCTAGCATAGAACATGAAACCGCAAAAATTCAAACATGCTTAGAAGCAAATTCCAACGACGCGTGAAACCATGGGAAGATTTAATTTGTTTGTAATTAAAAATGTATTTATGGTAAAGTGCGATAATAAAAATATCTTTTATCTCCCAACTACTTGGACTAATCATTTCAAGCTTAAACAGTGTCGATGGTTTAAGTAACCTACCGAACGGATTGACAATAGAAACGCGACGACAATGCCCGTTTAACCGCGCACGAGACTCAAGGCAATTACGCTGTTGCCACGAACACTTACGGACCACAAATAAGAGTGAGGCATCTAGATAGAGGTGGTGCCCCCTCGCACCATCACAGCTGGATCAAGGATCCTAACCGATGCCTTGGTCTGTGTCTTGTGAGGAAGACTAAGCATTCCAGCGAGAGCCCCTGAAATGCTAGAAGTTTCTTTCTGAAGTTTTTCTGAGAATTGACATATAACTTGCAATCACTTTTTTTAACGAATTTAATAATAAATTACAATGCTCACGAAAAACCTGCGGGTTCAAAAATCGTATCACCAAAGAAAAATTACAGCTTGTTCTCGACTCTGTCGTTCACCATTCAATAATTACTTCTTATATTATTTACCCACACGCACGTCTATTACAAAGACTCGTCTTTTTTTCTTGGTTTACCTCAATTTTTAGCAACAAAATATATAGTAATCGAGCAGTCCACCTAGGCAAACTACTCGGGAACCGTCACGAAAAAATTTTAATTATTCTTCCTATTAGCTTCAGAAAGGTAGCTCAAAATATTCCACGGCGAGAAAGGAAGCAAGTATGAGGTAATGAGAGAAATTTGTTACGGAACGCGATCCTTTTGCCGAGAGCAAACAAAAACGGCTGTCTCATCATGGTCGTCAGTTTGGTGTGGCTTCGTTTTTAATTCATTTTCAATATCTCATTGAATTTATGCTCCGTGTCATCAACGACGTTGTGTGAAACATTGAAAACTAAATTCAGAGGCGAAATCAATATTCCAACTGATTGTGTGCGTGATCCACGATCGCAACGGCATGTGGAGAATGATACGGGTATGTGCATTGTAAGAAAAAATTATTTACATTCACATCATATGATATATACTCGTATTATTTACCAAACAACATTTTATTTTAAATGACAATAGAAATGGCTTCCGGATCTGCTTGACTTCTTAGAAAATTCATTTGAGAAAGGAGCAGAGAACTCCTTGTTTCCCCAACTCACTGCTTCCATGATTTCGCATTCTAAGCCCCATGATTGAATGATAGCAAATGTTCTCGAGGTCACAAATTGGGTTTATTGGTTCCCCAATTATGGGACATAAAATGCCGAATACTACTAATAACTGTAAAAATATCAACGGCTCGGCTACTAAATCCCACTCACACGCACTTGTGGAGATCTAAGAGGGTGAAGTCAAGTCTTCCGCACCCGATAATAGAATCGAAGTAATAACCATGCCCCGGTATGGAGGTCGGGCGACGGACTAATTCCTCATCCCTGTAAAACACTACAATGTTTCGGAGCCTGCAGGTGGGCTTCAAAATAGATTCGACTGACGGCAACGACCTCGCAAGCGGATAAAGGACTATGGCATTGGATCCTGAAATATCAGATCACTAAATTATACTGGCGCTGTTAAGGACCTTCTACACTAGGCCAGTTAAAATAAATTAAAATATTGGCAATCCAGGAAGCAAACTGGATTAAAAATGATATTCACCACATGAGATTGCACACAATATTCAAAAGTAGGAAGCTTCTGGAAATCGAGAATGCCTTAATTGTGGATGGGGAGTTGTAATCACAAATTATTGCTTTTAAGGCAGTCAATAAGTATCAAGGCGAAATTCTTCGAATTCTGGCTGATAAATGTTCATGCCTCGACCAAAGAAGAGGAAGAAGAAATGAAGGAAACGTTCTACTCTTACAATCATTTGGAAAGGCTGCTTGACTCATTGCCTACAAACAACACATAAATAATTCTGGGTGCTTTCAATGCGTAGGTTGGGAATGAGTTATCTCATTGGAGAACGACTGGAACATATAGCCTCCGCGATGAAACAAATGACTACGGCCAGCGTCTGATTGACTTTGCATGTAGCAGAAATCTCGTCATACGTTTGACTTATTTCCAACATCGGCGCATTCGTATAATGACCTAGGTATCACCGGATGGCAACACATAGAACTAGATCGACCATATTCTGATCCAACAATGTTAGACTTCGAGCGCATTTGACGTCCATACATACCAAGGAGCCAACTGTAACACGGATCAATACTCAATCAAATTAATTCATCAATGTCATATGTCAAAGGCGTGTTCGGCGGAGACCAGCCAACTGCAAAATTTGACATCGAAAGGCTCCAAATGGTGTTTGTCGCCAAATATTTCACGGAGACCCCCAAAAACTAGCTAGCTCCCAATTATCGGATGCATCGTTAAAGAAAATTAATGAGCTCAGGATAGAAGTTTTAGGTGCTATTAGAATAGACAATCGGACATCAAGCCCAGCGCAAGAGATATGATTGGTTTAATGACGAGTGTCAAAATGCGTTTGACTAAAAGAACCAAGCCCACAAAGATTACGTAGGTAGGAAACCAGGACAAAGAGAGAACACTTTGAAAATCTCAGAAGAATAAAATCATTAGAGTTACAAAAAGAAAATATAAATATAAAAAATGAAAGAAAGCAAATTCCCTTTAATCCTACTATTTCTATTTTCATTCCGTATACAATGTTTCATTCTCTACTTGAGAACTTCCGCAGTACTACTATTCCCTAAACTACAAGTGTCCTAATATTTATACTAAGCTCTTCAAACTATTAAACTGAATCTCTAATTACACCTAACATGTCTCTAATCCTTCAAAGCTCTTTTACTTAATTTCTATTTACCTTATCCTTTAACCATTCAAAAATTTTGTTTCTCCTTATTTTTACTTAATTACATTCACTTTTTGTAAGCTTGAAAAGCTAGGTGTATCTGTTACCTGGGTCACTATTCCAAATGACTTGCGTCTTTCGATTGAATATCTCCAAACTTTCTGTACATCAAGCTTCTACCCGTTTGTAATCGTTTTCAGCATACTCGCGTTGTCCGCAGTGATGTCATGTTTTTCAAGGGCTAAATGCTCCGCCACTTTTGATTTGAAGTTTTTTGCATCCTGCTTTTTTTTTGTCGACTGTTTGCCTTAAGTGTTATTGTCCGCATGGTGTCCGTTGGTTTGCGGTATATTTCCAATCCATTAGCTCCTCTACATACCATCACATCCTGGCACGGTAGCTGCCCCTCCAACTCCAGCTCGTGGGTGAAACTGATGTTGTTGTGTATCGAGTTGATCACCGTGAGAATTTGCTGGACCTAATCCTCTTTGATAATCGTGGAGATATTGTCTACATAACTCACCCATCGATGTGGCAGTTTACCTTCTTTTGCTAGCTTCGCTTCCAAAAATGCCATAAAAACTTCGCTTCGAAACGGGGAAAGAGGGTTTTCCATTGGAGCACCACGTGTTTGTTTAGGAAATTCTCCCCTGAAAGTGAAACAGCTCTCACCCGTACAGAGTCTAGCCAGTTTCAAATACATTTCTGCTCGTTCTTTCCATTGTTCTCTTGATCCTTGTATCAGAATCCACTCCTCAAGGAACGCAAGTGCTTCTTTGATCGAAATATTGACAAAAAGTGCCTTGACGTCAAATGACACCATCTTATCGCCATCTTCCAAAAGTCCCCAAGACAAAACCCTTAAAGTAAATTCTGCCAAATTCGCTACTGATCTGGTAAGAAATTTTTCGTCCATGTTATTGAACCTTTAACCATTAAAATGACACCCAAGCCTACCGCTGAAGTCAATGAGTTTATCAGTTTAAGAAAGTCTGTCACATCACTAGGAAGGGACTAAAGTTTTTTTTTAAAAAACGCAAGCACAACAACATCACCCCGAAAAGCCACAACATTAAACTCAAGACAAGTACTGTATACCGTTCAAGAAAAGTACAATGATCAAGTATCTAGAAATGCAGTTGGTGAAGGAAAGTGTTGAAAAACTCCATGCGAAATTGGATAGGACAAGCAGAGAGGCGCACAAATTATATCTGAGTCTGGCCTAGTAATATCCGTTAGGTTTCCCGTTGTTTCTAACAAAAGTGAAAGTAGCGGAAGAGTGTAAAAGCAAGCGGAAGAAATTAATATTGGAAAAGAAGTTTAATCAATTAAGACGAGAACAAGTGACAGTGTCCCAACAAATCAAGGTGCGTACAGTCAAAAACATAGTCATCAATCAATCGTCCCAGGTATTTACGCAAGCTCAACCGAATCTACTAAATATGGGGCTGAAATACTCCATTAACGCGAACGTTAAACCTGAAGATGTCGTCTAGAATGCATGGACTGACGGCAAAGAGAAAACAAAGGATAAGAACCAGCACTGCAGATACACTGAAAAAAAAACTAGATGTGTCGGAAAGCAGGACGAGCATAC
Source organism: Odontomyia ornata (assembly GCA_963969285.1). Classification (NCBI taxonomy): domain Eukaryota; kingdom Metazoa; phylum Arthropoda; class Insecta; order Diptera; family Stratiomyidae; genus Odontomyia; species Odontomyia ornata. The sequence continues at coordinate 135,204,948 of OZ017742.1, read as the reverse complement.
GATCCTCAATGAGCTCATAAATCTGCCCGCTTACTACATGAAAGCGGATAAAGGGGATGCCTTAGTGGTCATGGACAAAGCCGAGTACGACAATAGAATTTGGGAAAAAATAAATACGGGACCATACTTCAGTCTACGAAATAATCCGCTGACTGAGTCAATAAAAAGAGTGGAGAACGTGCTGAAAGAATGTGAACCATAGATTCCGGACCTCAAGAAATTCTTAAAAGTAACCAACCCATTGCGACCAAGGATCATAGGACTTCCAAAGATTCACAAGCCAGGCCATGGAATGCGTGAAATTGTGTCAGCAGAAAACGCCCCCACTCAGAAAATTTCGAAGTGGTTGGTTACATGGACCAAAAATTTTTTAACCAGATCAGCAGCGAATTCAGCAGAATTTACTTCAAAGGTTTTGTCCTGGAGACCTTTGGAAGAAAGCGATACGATGATTTCATTTGACGTCAAGGCACTTTTTCCAGTATTCCGGTCAAGGAAGCTTTTGCGTTGCTTGAGGAGTGGATTCTGATACAGAGATCAGGAGAACAATGGAAAGTACGAGCCAAAATGTATTTGAAAGCTGTTTCACATTCAGGGAAGAATTTTTTAAACAAACAGGTGGCGCTCCAATGGGAAACCCCTCGTTCCCCGTTTCGAAGCGAAGTTTTTATGGCATTTTTGGAAGCGAAGCTAGCAAAAGAAGGTAAACTGTCACATCAATGGGTGCGTTATGTAGACAATATCTTTACGATCATCAAAGAGGATCAGGTCCAGCAAACTCTCACGGCGATCAACTCGATACACAACAACATCAGTTTCATCCACCAGCTGGAGTCAGAGGGGTGACTACCATTCCTGGATGTGATGATATGTAGAGGAGCTAATGGACAAGAATTTGAAATATACCGCAAACCAATGGACACCATGCGGATAATACCTTTCACTTCGAATCATTGCCAACAGCAAAAATGGGCGACATTTAACTGGCTTGTGAATCGAATGCTCACGCTTCCATTGAATAAGGAAGACCTGAAAATAAAACGTCTCACATTTCTAAGTTAGCCGAGTGGAATGGATACCCTACGGATGAAATCACCAAATTGATAGGCAAACGAACGAAGGAGATCTTCAACAAAAAGTTCACAACGCTAACTGCAGAAGTCCAGCAACGAAATAGGTTGGTTGTAACTTTTGACTCAAGGACGGAGACAATGAAGAGGGCAATGAAAAACGTAGACAGTTTATACGAGCCGGACCACAAAACTGCAGAGCTTGCTAGGATCAACCAAGGACCTCATGCCCAAAATGGAGCGGAGCGGAGTCTACAATGCGAAATGTAATGGAGATCACTAGGTGTCAGATGGAACGAGCACTTAAGGCAAACAGTCGACAAAAACAAAAAGCAGGATGCAAAAAACTTCAAATCAAAAGTGGCGAAGCATTTAGACCTTGAAAAACATGACATCACTGCGGACAACGTGAGTATGCTGAAAACAATTACAAACGGATGGACGCTTGATGTACAGAAAGTTTGGAGATATTCAGTCGAAAGATACAGGACATTTGGAATAGCGACCCAGATAACAGATAAACTAGCTATTCAAGCTTACAAAAAATGAATGTAATTAAGTAGAAATAAGGAAAACAAAATTTTTAAATGGGAAATGGATCAGGTAACCAGAGATTAATTAAAAATACTTTGAAAGATTAGAGACATGTTAGGTGTAATGAGAGATTCGATTTAATAGTTTAAAGAGCTTAGTATAAATATTAGGACACTTGTAGTTTAGGGAATAGTAGTACTGAGGAAGTTTTCAATTGGCCGCGCCAACTCTGGATGAAGTTTGTTCCGTCATCAAAGCCCAAAAGAATAATAAAGTGCCGGGCATCGAGGAAATTCCAGTTGAGCTCATCAAATGTGGTGACAGCAGTGTTCATAAAACTTCTCACAAAGTCATCCAGCACATTTGGCAACAAGAGCACGTGCCAAAAGAGTGAAGCATATCAATTATATTCCCTATCCACAAAAAAGGTATTAAGCTACAGTACCGATATCATTGAGGCATATCACTGCTTTGTATGGCGTACAAAATATTTTCAAAGATCTTACAAAATAAAATCGGATCATACGCCAACAATATTTTTGGAGAGTATCAAGGTGGTTTAGAGTAGGTAGATCGGCAATAGAGCAATTGTACACAGTCCAGCAGATACTTGAAAAATGCTGGGAGCTCAACATAGACGTGCTCCAAAGTTTTTTTTTTTTTTTGATTCTAAGCAATCATATGACAGTATTGATCATAATGTGCTGTACCCAACAACGCTTCGCTTTGGCATCCCATCTAGATTAATCCGTCTTACCAAAATGACAGTTATGTCAACGACCTTCCAATCCCGCATCAATAACCAACTCACCGATGCCTTTGACACAAATATCGGATTAAAGCAGGGAGATTGGCTGGCGCCATGACTACTCATTCTGTGGTACATCATAAGGAAGCTACCTGTCGATACACGAGGTAAATTACTATACAAGTCAAGCCAAGTGGTAGCCTATGCGGATGACACCAATATTTTGTCACGGTCATGAACAACTGCCAAAGAATTCTCCCTAAAACTTGATAGGGAAGCAAAGATTGTAGGGTTAAAAATGAATGAGAATATAGAACCAAGCTCATGATGCAGTCAAGGAAAAATACCTCAAGCACATTAAATATCACACTTGACGAATGCAACATCAAAAATATGGGCAAGTTTGGGTGTTTAGGTGCCAAAACTACGAGAACCGCAAATGAAAGAGACGAAATACGCCGAAGAATACAGCTCGCAAATAAAATATTTTATTCAGTTTTGACGATCATGAAGACCAGCTGCATACACAGGAAAACAAAGCTCCAAGTATACAAATCTGTGATAAGACCTTTGTTATGCTATGGGTGTGAAACATGGATCCTAACCCAAGCATCGACAAATATAGTAAAAGTCTTTGAGTGACGGGCCCTGAGACGAATAGTCAAAGTGATGGTATTCGTTCAGATGACTGAAGGCCGAAGGCCTGTGGGGAAACCGTAGAAATGCTGGTTTGACTCGGTTTGAAATTGAAAGACGCAGTCAATGGACTGAGATTGTTGGAGGTGCTGTTTGCAGAATGAGAATGAGCTCGAAAATGAAACGAATCACCACCATATTTTCTTAAATGTTTCCAATAATATATCAGCTCTTAATATTGCTATACCGATTTTGTCATTCCAAAGTTGTGTCACGCATTATTTATATGAGCGATGTGCGCCAGCTGGGAGCAACAAACAGAAATATGCGTGCAAAGTAACCAAGCTGATGTCTTTTCACTTTCGTGTGCCACACAAATTTATTATAGCAGAACATGTTTAGTTGGTCTGAGAAAGATTAGAAATGCTGTCAAAGAATCAAAAATATTGGCACATGCAATTAGTTTTGGACGCAAAGACATAAATAAAAAAACTCCCGTTGGCATCAGAAAAAGATCTGTCATTCAAACAATTGCCACTATCTGATAGAAGCTGCCATAGTACCGTATGCCAGGTCTCTGTTCGAGATCCAACCATCAAGTTATTACAGAGATCTGTAGAGTTGGTGCTACTATGTGGAGTTAAAATATGGAATGACGCTCACACCACAGAGTTGTACCGAGAACGCTTGGCACATGCACAGAGAGGAAAAGCACTGAGAATAACATATTCATATCCAACAGTCTCTGATTTGGTGATGCTAGGCGACGTAGGCATGATACCTATAGCTCTTCTTGGTAGCAAGCGCCGTACTATCTACCTGTAAAGAAACAAAGATAGAAGGGAGATACTTGTACGTACGGATAGACTACGTTCACTCATTGATTGGCAGTAGTCCTTCGTGAACAGTATGAAGGGAAAATGAACTGCGTGCCTCATTCCCAGATTTGAGATAGTGGTTCAATCAAATGCACGGTGAGACTGATTTCTACTTGGAGCAGCACTTATTCGGACATGGGTGTTTTCAGTCTTACTTGCACAAGATTTATACATCCCGCTTCCTCGACTGTATATTTTATGCAACAAAGGAAGATGATACCTTCCACTAATTTTTTGAGTGTAAAAGATGGGACAAGCTGCACCGGGACCTCTACGAGGAACCAAGAGAGCTCTCACCAGATAGTTGGCACAGCAAAATGAAGCTTAGCCCGAAATAATATGTCAATCAATTCAACACTAGGTTCTTATGTTGATAGAGAAGGTGTTTAGTGGGTGAACTAGATGTTTTGTGGGCCTAGGAGCTTCTCATTTAGAGTGTAAATAGCCTTCACTTCCCAGCCACAAAAAAAGTGTAGTGTAGTGTAGCAATGGTCTGCTGCCTTGGCGAGCGAGGATATTGGTGCTCGGCGAGATCGGCCTTGTCTGAGGATGCGTGAAGGTACTGGCAGGCTAGCATTATGGTGTCGTAGGGCGGGTCCATTTTCCCAACACAAGGGCCCACTACAAAAAAATCTCACATTCACAAATTTGCGGATGACATGATTCGGTCCGATGGTGTCGAGGCGAAGGTAACCTACTAAGGGTGGAGATCATCAAAGCAAACAACGAACTGGGCTTGGCGAAAATAGACTAGATTTGGGAATATTTCGAGATTAACGACAATAATTGTGGCTCCCAATAAGAGAGGGGCATCCAGGTAGAAGTGTTGCTCCCTCGCAATCCCCCCTAATCCGGATCAAGATCCATCGTAGACGTGGTCAGGTGTTTTTCATTTGAATGAAAGATTCATACAAACATTATTCGCTTGAACTTTACTTAAAATCAAAACCATCAATGTTGCAAGTTTATGTTATAGTCTTATGCGATGTAACCACATAAAACTGTAACATACAACGAAATGATCACACAAGTGGAAGGCCACTCTACCCCGAGAAAGCATCTGTAACATCATAATAAATATGATGGCTAGCTCAAAAGTGGAGGGGTCAACCAACGTGGCGGGTCCCATACCCGGTCAGGTTTCAAAATGAATAGAAAGACTGAGTTTATGGTTAATTTATCTATTCATTATAATTCAACTAAAAATATAAAAGATTTAAATAAATTGAATGCAAAGTACTATAATTTTACCCGATCCCAACAATCAACCCACACCCCATCGCATTTGCTCTCGTTTTTTTTCGTTTTAATATTTTTCTTTTAAATTCTAGTCTTATTACTATGACATTTCACATGATAAACCAAAATAGATGCGATAATTGCAAATATCAAAAAGAAATTTGATCAACCAAAAAGTATTAATTATTAATAGGATGCAGAATTTACTGTATTTATTATTTTCATTTCATAATTGTGCACATCAGATACAACATACCCAATGTTTGGAAAATTTCATATTAATTGTTTCTTTTCATTAATAAATTAAGATTTAAAAATAAAGAATATGATTGACGATACTTTTAATATAAACATAAAAAAAAAGAGTACTCACCCAATCCTCCTCCGACGAGTGCTCGTTTTTGGGGTGGGCAAGACTCCTTATTGGACTGAAAGTACTGATTAATGTAATTGATGTGAGGACTTCGACTGGTCGACAATTTAATATTGTATATGAAACTGATTCTTGAATGAACTATGAGAGATATGATCCGCGACGACGAATTTCTTGACTCCAACATGAATGTCATAGAAGAGATGATGAGACACAATTTTTAGGCAACATTACTCTTGATCAGCGATAGGCTAGTGCAGCTCTCCTGTTGTTAGAATCCAAATAAGAAGGATGAGAACTGCATCACGTAAGTCCATGCCGTATGTTGAGTTTGTTAGCGTTACTTTTGTCGTTAGTTTTGAATTTCTTATAATTATTGTATGATTGTTTTTATTAGTACCCTTGCTTTTTATGCAAATTTTTCATTTCAGCAGTATTATTTGTCTCTCATGGTTTAATATTATCTCATTTGACTTTTTTAATACAAAATTTAGATTGTGATTTTAAAAGTTATAACACAGATAATGAGCGATTTATTCTTTTCTTTCTAAGAATGATGCAAAAAAAATTTAAGGGTTCGCCACCCTACGCAATTCGACAAGAGTATTTTCGAGGATCGGACGGCACTTGACCATTGAGACTTTGATCACGTTATATTCCTCCATTTTTTTTTGTCCGATTACGTGTGGTCGAAAAAGCATTGAATATTTGATTTATTTTTATAATTGTTAAACATATGGAATATACACACGTTAAAGATCAATTATTGGAGCTGTCAATTGTACCAGTACTAATCTGTTTGTCAATGAATGGAGGGATGTATGGCAAGATAACAGGGGCGGTTCATCGTTGTACGCAAGGAAAGCACTGCTTCCCTTATCAAATCAACTAATGCTTTCATGATGCTTTCAATATTGTTTTCTAAAAGAAATAAAATTTTTAAATAAAATTCTCCAGGAAATTTTCTAATATTCTGAACTCTTAAACAGTGGATTCCCAGTTAAACTTTTCAATATTTAACCTTCCACAGACATGTAACCTGCGCTATCTTTACTCATATTTATCAATAAATCTATTTACTCGGATGATCGCACACAGAAATTTTTATTCATTTTATGAATGACCAACGAAAAAACTAGCGTTCATTCATTTCGAATGCTAAACAAAATTTTCTGAAAGGAAATATTCATCATCGACTCGCTATACAACCAACTTTCGAAAGTCACGCATAGCGCTCAATCGTTCATTCACAAACCTCGTTCAATATACTATCATCAGCTTGTATATACTCTACTATGCAACTACAGATTGCCCAGGAAAGTACCACAGAGCTCTGCGTACAAAACCGAGCACCTTTGTTCCTTCGATCCCTCAATGTATCCAATAAAATGTAGGAAAAATGTTCAAATAAACGGTGGTCCAACCATAATGCACGATGTTAATTGTGAGTTACACCTTAAGTTCAAATTTTTCGCCCAACTTAGTTTGACATTTCTTTTTTTAAGTGCTTGACAAATTCATAAATGAAGAGGTATACCATTGAGCAGCCTGTTAAGGTTGTTGAAGCCCTTTACGAAAATAGGCGTTCAAATCAAAATGCATTTCGTGCACTTCGTGATTTTTTTGGTCGGCATAATCGTCCAAATATGTCCACAATTGGGAGAATTGTGCGCTAATTTCAGCAAACCAGATCTGTAGGAAACGTGAAATCACCTATACATGCTCACCCAGTTCGTTCTATGGCAAACATTGCTGTTGTTCGCGATAGTGTGGCAGAAGAGCCATCGACCTCGACTCATCGTCGTGCCCAACAATTGAACATCTCACGAACATCACTGATGCGAATTTTGAATAAAGATTTGAATTTAAACACTTACAAGGTACAAGTGACTCAAGAGCTGAAGCCTACTGACCATTTCAAGAGTCAGCAATACGCCGAATAGTTGGTTGAACAGACAGAAGGAAATGGTGACGGTACAAAGAAAATCATTTTCAGCGACGAGGCACACTTTCACCTGAGTGGATCCGTTAACAAGCAGAATCGCCACATTTAGGCAAATGAGAATCCATGAGTGATTGTTTTAAAGCCGATGCATCCACAAAGAGTGACTGTTTAGTGCGGGGGCTGGCGGCGTCACCTGGCCGTACTTCTTCGAAAATGAGGACGGCCAAGCAGTTATCGTGAATGGCGTTCACTATTGCGAGATAATAACGGTCTACTTGTGGCCAGAATTTGAGGTTAATTACCTGGACAATATGTGGTTCCAACAGGATGGTGCCACTTGCCACACAGCCAACGAAACAATGGCTCTTTTGCACAAGAAATTCAATGGCCGTGGTATCTCACGTTGTGGTGATGTTAATTGGATGTGGTTTGATACGATTGGACTTCTTTCTCTGAGTATATTGAAAAGTAAAAGTGAACGTCAATAAACACAGAACAATTCAAGAGCTAAACAATAAGATTATTCAGCACATTAACGACATTGAACCTCAATTATGTCTCAGAGTCATTGAAAATATGGACCATCGGATAAAAATATGCCATTGTAGCCGTGGCAACCATTTAGGCGATATTTTCTCCTGCGCATAATTGTCATAGATGCTTGTAGTAATTGAGCAGTTTGTTAAATTTATTATTATTTTTTTATTATTTTAAATTATTTGATAATCTTATGTAAAATTTAAATTTTAAATTTTTTATGTCAAATTTATAGATTCTATATTGAATATATTCAATATAACTAAAAATGCTCGATTCGAATCCAGCGCAGGAAAAGGGTTAAAGGAAATTCCTGCATAATATAGGCTAGATCTGTTAAATCACTACACAACCAGCAAAACATTTCTATATAGAAAATCCTACTATGGCTTGATAGTATGGATATTACACATTCTCGCATTCCGCTCATCGTAATCATAGCCATACAAAAACATACACTTACACTCATCGAATTGTTAGTAACAACTCTCATCAGTGAACAAGCTACTCAATGCAACTTGCTATTCCATGCATCCCATCCGGGGATGCACATTTACATTCAGGCGTGGCGCACGTACCATTTAAGCTCAACAACCTGCCTCTATACATTTGCGTGGAGTATGTATTGATCACATAATGACAAGGTTCGATCAAATACAACATCAACAACAGCTACAACACATCAACAACATCCAGATCTAGAGGGTTATGGTATGCTATTTCATCCGACACAGCAATGATGCTCGTCGCGATGATGGTCGTGAGCTGGGAACCTTCCGCGAGACATTGAGAGAGCATGCTTGCAATCGCCAACGCGCGTGGACGCGAGGAGTGAAAGTAGATTGCAAGAAAAACGGCGCATTCTTAGACATTCTCGCTATTTTCTTCCTGAAAAGTGCTCATAATCGCATTAAGTATCGAGACTATATGCAAATTGAATTCAAAAAATGTGTTAACAACTTGATCGTGCGCATGCAGTGATTAATATGGCATTGGTGACAGTGCAGTGATCACCAAGCATAACGGGATCATTACAATGTTCTATTTCGGTGGGGTTGGAGAGAAAACGGTTGTGTGAATAGCGTTTGCATGATTTTTGCCCGAAACGCTTGAAAAGTCAGACGAAATAAGAGTGCGTAGCTTGCTTGCGGAGTGAAGGATGCCATTCGGTGTTTTGGTGTACTCGCCTGTATTGTGTGTGGAAATTGCGAGATTTCCGAGTGTTCGCTCCGCTTGTGGATGTTTTGTTGCCAAATAGTGTAGAAAAATCATCTCCACGCGCTTTGTGCTTTATTGATTTCATCTAAGCCAGCCATACACATTTCGTGAAGTTCGCATGGATGTTGCAACCACTTTTTGCTTTCTCATTGCCTACTAAGCGCCATATGCTTGCTTTCGTAGCCTTGGGACACTCGATCTTGTGAATACTACACCAAAATTTCGGGTTTTTTCTCATTCATCAAGGACTTTGATGTATTTGATTGTCTGCTTGGCAATTTGTTTATTGGACTTCATCGCATAACAACGGCCTGTGCTAAACGACGAACGCCAGTTGGGATTTGGTGCGTACGCTCAAGTCAAGGACATGACGAATTATAAGCTGGGATGAAAAAGCAAATTGAACGAGGGAGAGGACGAAGTAAACCGGGAAGTGATAAGACTACTAAAGCGAAATAAATTTTGCATGCACGAAAGTGGGACGACGGCAATCTCCTATTGATGGTGGCGCATCTTCCATGGTAACAAAACAAAAGTGCTTCGAACTGCAATACGTAGTAGCGCACTATTCTAAGGAGGTCTTATACATAATAGTAGAATGTTAATTTGGAATAAATATTTTGTTTTGACTTGTGCGATTTGTTGAAAATTTTACAATGTGAGCTATCTCAAGTCTATTTTTTTGAAATCGTCAAGTGAGAAACTCTCGTTCTAGGGAAATTAAGAATTTTTTCTTTTATTGGAAATTTAGAGGATACCTGCATTGTCATTGAGCGCTCGAAGGACCATGTGGGTAAGTACCCCGATTTGTTTGAAAATTATTTATTACCAATTGTAAATCTCGTTTTTCTGTTTTTCTTTGCAATGAAAAAAAAACCGTATGAAATCAAATTGAAAGCACAGTTTACTTTAAATTGAAATTGAAATTTCCGTCCGACATTTTGTTTAGATATTTACTAGTTTTAGACTGAAAAATTTTGTTTTGCTTTAAGCAATCCAAATTAAAAATAACTTACGTTTTATTGTGTTTGGAAGAAGCACTATTTACGGAAGAAATTCCTTTTTTTTGAAAATATTATTAACGTCCAGTTGAAATGCAGAAAATAAAAAGAAAAATGCTTCATTAAAATAAACCGTCAGTTTTTCCGTTCCTTCTTTTTGACCGGGTATAGGACCCGGTACGATGGTAGGCTCTTCACGCCACAAATGAGCCAGCCATCGGGCATTAAATAACCTCTTTGTTTCAGGTGACGTCGCGGGTTGAGTGGCCCGAGCAAGGTGCCTCTTTATGACATAGGGTTATGTTATCGAATTACATAATTCTATGGCATAAATTGGTCTCCGGGGTACTTCTCCTCTGATGGGAAGGCTCATGCAAGTTATGTTGTATGAGTTTTCCACTCAGAAGGGAAATACCTGGCCACTGCAACATTCATGGATTTTGATCCGTTTGGGCGGGTACGAGCAGGCTCCATCACCACCCGGTTGCCCCTCTCTCATTTGTGGGCCATGAGCCTCTTCAGGTGAGGACGAAGTTACCCTTATTCCGCCCTTTTTACTTGTTTCACTTGTTTCATGAACGAGTCATTTCTCCTGTTGTAGTTGCCTACAATTTTTGCGACTTCGGTCGCCTTGCTTTTGTTCGACCTCAGAAATTCGTGAATGCGAAATTCTTTGAAGTGGGTCCTTGTGTTGGGGGAATGAACCCGCCTGACGACACCGCAATGCTAGCCGGCCAGCGCATTCACACGTCCCCAGACAAGGGCATTCTCGGCAGATACCGACACCTTCTTCTGCCGAGGCAGCAGACCATCGCTGCAGTCCTCACGGACATTTGATTTGACCCTCACACTACATGCTTCTATTATCATGAAAAATATTAACATAATTCTCTAAAAACTTTTTGGTTTATTTACAATTAACATTGTGCGTTTTAGTTGAGCCACCCTTTATATGGGAAAGACGCTATGTTAACAGCTGTTTCTGAATTTAATTGCTACAGGCCAATGTAGAATAACATTTCCTAAAGCAAAATGATCATTCTGTATTAGCAAATTACGCTGGGATGACTGTAGAGTTACTCGTAAATCAGTGCAAAAGCGTGATGGTGCTGTATGTTTCATGATTTCAAAATTTGTTTACAGAAGCAGCATATGAAGAATGGATGAAAAGTACGAAACTTGTTGAAAATTTTGGCGCGAAAGAGGTTTGGATGATATCGTTTTATTATAGAGATTTATGATGGATCGATAAAAAGTAGGAAATCTATGAACGTATGGCTGAAAAAGGTGTTTGGAAGACTTGGTTTTGTTACAGAAATTTTTTGATGGATTTCGGCTTGTACTTGACTTGAGAGAGCCTAGCATCTGAGGGATTGGGGAAATGTTTACGATTTTAAGAATTTCCCATTCAACGTAAATTTCTTGATTTTGCTTTTGGTTTTTAAACTTCAATTTTTTTCATACAATGCACTTCATCCATTTTATCAGCTTCATGCATGTACGTATTGGTGTAATATTTCTATTTACACCAATGCATACATGCATGAAGCTTGAATTTTTTCACATGAAGTACAAGGTTGTGTCGCAAAATTTTTACTTCTCTTCCCTCGAAACATTGAGTAATTAAATAATACTGGAGTGGACAACCACGTGACAATATGGTTGCAACAACCCCTGCGACCACTTTTCCTACTGCTACTCTCTTGTTTACAACCTTAGAGAGAGCCGAATTGCACAAGCAAACATGGCTGCTGCTCAATGTAAACAAATTTTCATACAATACCAAAAATTTGCTTTCTATTTGAAAAACCCTCAGCATTGTATGAAAAACATGCAAAACATTAATATAATAACTACTCACTTGTGAAAGGAAACACGTACAGATCCTTTTCCACTATGATTTTTTCACGAAGGCACTACACATTTCATTTCATAATTCTAAGTTAATTACACAGTGTCACACGTTAAAGTAACTTGAATCACAAAATCCAATCGAATGTTTAAACACTTGGAACGAATTTAGATCGCAAACGCTTTCCACAGTTTTAATATCGGATAAAATTCGCGACGAAACTTGCAAATTGGCCAATTTGGCGTCCAATTTGCATCAGTCAACTTGACAGTCAGTTTACACCTAGTCAGCTTTTGGAACAAGAAAATGACCAGCAAGAGGCAGACGGGGAGGAATTGACAGACTGTTCACTTGAAAGAGAGCAGAAACCGGTCGCATGCTCTCTCATGCATTTTATATGAGCTTAGCCCATCTAGTTCTTATTAATCTTAGCCTCGAAACCCATGCGCCAGTGTTTTCTGAGAACACAAATTGTTACTAATCACGTTGCCACTTTTTAAGCGTCAAAGAGTGTGGAGGACTGATAATCATCTCAACAAGTCCTCAGTGCTCTCGTAAACATTAGAATAATTTCATAAACATTGAATATATAAATTGAATACTGACTTTATATAAGAAATAGTTATATACATATATTTAACCTGAAAATCTCTTTTTCCTAAATGTTAGACTTATCGTTTTCTAATAAAAATTTGAATTATCCTTCCATGGAACTTTATACTTAAGTATTTTCTTTATTTATATATTTAGAAAAAGTATTAGCTGTGTTTATTACTTAAAGTTGATTTGTTTGTCTGACTATTAGTAACTTACCTGATGAAGAATTTATTTTTGATTGACTTGTTCTGGGTCAATTTGAATCTTTGGACATTTAAACATTGGGTGAAAATGCTGTTTAACGGATGGTATTTGTCTCAACGATTTAGTTAGAAATTCAATATTTCTATAGTCCATTATTTCCTTCAAACTCTCAAACAACGAAATGTTACTTCTTGATCGCGTAAGAAATTTTTGTGGGCCGGTTCATTAGCTTCAGATTTGAAAGGTCACAATTGTTTGATATCGTTGGTGGCGGGTGCGAAAACACAGGTGTCCGATAGGATTAGCAATGGCCAAGTGCTACCATTTAAAGCAGCCCTGGAGCCCAATAATGTATTTATTTATTTATTTATTCATTGCTATTTTACAGATATAATCCAATTACAAAAACAGTATTAATAGTGAAAGATAGAGAGACATAGAAAATATATAAGAAAAAATTCAAAGCTTAGCAAGTGCAGAAGTTACTCTATTTTTAAAATGGAGATAAGAAGTGGGGAAAGATCCAAGCTGAAGATCATCGTGTTTACGCGTAATCCTTAGTAGAGGAGAGTGAAAATTAGTCGCGCTCCGGGCAAACGGAACATCAAAGATTTTGGAATTTCTGGTAGGACGGACAGCATTTCTGACCAGGAGTTCAGCTACCAACTTCGTGTTAAGGTAACCAAGGGAGAGACGATAAAGGAAACACACATCCAGATAAATATAGCGGTGTTCTAAAGAAGGAATACCAAAGATAGACAAACGAACATGATAATAACAATAAGGAATACGAAATTTTAACAGTAAAATTCTCGTAAACTTACGCTGAATAGATTCGATCGAGGATTTAAGGTAAACGAAATGAGGAGACCAGACTAGGGAGCAGTATTCAAGGATAGAACGAACTAAACTTACAAATATCTTAATACAAGAAAAGGGATCAGAAAATATGATGGACTGACGTAAAATAAATCCAGATACACGTGATGCTCTGGAAACAATATCATAGACGTGAAGATTGAATTTTAGTTTGGAGTCAAAGGTGGCTCCAAGATCTTTGATATGAGTCACGGTGCTACGACGTTTATTTTTTATTAAGAAATGACCAATGAATGGATAAAGTTTGGAGAAAAAGGATACATGTATACATTTAGAAACGTTGAGCGGAAGCTGATTAGATTGACACCTAAGGTCCAAGGAATTTAGATCAGCTTGCAGTAAGTAAAGGTCATTTTGAGAGGATACGACCTTGAATAATTTCACATCGTCTGCATAAAGAAGGCAGGAGGAGTTAACGACTGAAGGCAGATCATTGATAAAGGTGACAAATAAAAGCGAACCGAGAATGGACCCATGGGAACGCCACTAGACGGGACAAAAGGAGAAGAGGTAAAACCATTGAAAGTAACATAACATATTCGATTCGAAAGGTAGGAGGAGAGCAACTTGAACAATTTGCCAACGACACAAAGTGCATGAATTTTTCGGAGCAAAATATGGTAACTGACGGAATCAAAGGCCTTAGAAAAATCAAGATACAGGATTTCTACCTGAAATCGATTCTCAAAGGCTCCAGCAACAACCGTAGTAAATTCCATAAGGTTTTTTTTGTTTTTTTTTTGTGGTAGGGAGGTGAAGGCATTTATACCCGCCGAGTCTGGCAGTGTGGGACTCCCATGGAGGATGCCCTTGGACTACCCACTAAACACCTCCCCTGTCAACCCTGCCTGGAACCGTTTGACACATTACTTCGGGCCAGGTCTCGTTTTGTTACGCCGTGGGGCGCCTTCAACCTGGGGAGTCCCTTTCCCGGCGCGAGGGGAGAGGGGAAGAGGAAATGCCTGCAAAACGATCCCCCAGCCTCAGCACCTCCGGCTGCTGCGAGTTCCTTTTATCTTTTAGGACTGTCCGAGCATAATGTGCCACCTGGTTCCATTTGTCAACCGATTCGAGCGTCACCGCAACTATATTATCCGGGGTGAGCTCTCCCGTCTCCCTGTAGAGTTCCCTTCGCAGCCTGGCCCATTTGGTAGACGCAAAAAATGTGTGACAGGCATAGTCCTCCTCTCCTGGGCAAAACCGACACTCGGGAGACCGTGACTTACCGATCTTGTGCAGGTAAGACTGAAAACACCCGTGCCCACTCAAAAGCTGGGTCAGATAGAAGTCAGTCTCACCATGCCTTCGATTAAGCCACGGTCTCACTTTCGGGATGAGGCGCGCAGTCCACCTTCCCTTCGTGCAATTCCTCCAAGACTGCTGCCAATCGTTGAGTGAGCGTTGTCTCTCCTCGCGGACAACCATCTCCCTCGCATCCTCGTTTCGGCGCAGGTAAATAGCGCAGCGCTCTCTAGCAAGGAGGGCGACAGGTATCACGCCTGCAATCACTCTCACCTGCAATTCTCAGTGCTCCTCTTCTCTGTACCTGTGCCAATCGTTTTCGGTATACCTCCTTGCTGAGAGCGTCGCCCCATACCTCTGCTCCGTACATTAGCACTGACCCTACAGCACTCATCAAGAGGCGTCTTCTTGATGGGCTGGGTCCCCCTACGTTGGCCATAAGTGGACTCAGGACCGATATTCCCGAAGCAGCTTTCTCAGCCATTGCCCTGATTTGCTCAGAGAAACTCATCTTCGAGTCGATCAGTAGCCCCAGGTAATTCACCGCTGGCTTCGATTCGATTTGTATATCTCCAATACTGATCAGCCTTACTCTAGGGATTCTTTTTTTTGTCAAGATGACCACTTTGGTTTTCTCCTGTGCTAAACTGAGCCCGCGAGCAGTCATCCAGTCCCTCACTCGGCGCATTAGCATATCTAGCCTAAGTTGCGCTTGTTCAACGTGCGTCTGGCTACCAAAGCCGCAACATCATCCGCATAGCCGACCAAGCGCGACTCATCTGGCATCTCAAGTCTCAGTAGCCCGTCGTAAGACACGTACCACAGGTCCGGGCCAAGGATAGATCCTTGGGCAACACCCGATGTAATTTCCATCCTTCGTTGGCCCTGTGTCGTGTCGTAGAGCAGGCTTCGGTCCTTTAGGTAGTTCCTCAAAAGCCGCATTAGATATTCTGGAACTTGAAAAGAGTTTTCCAGCGTGTCCAGAATATTCACCCATCTAGCGGAGTTGAAGGCATTCCTGACGTCGAGTGTCACCAACAGGACGATCCGTCGCTTGGTGCGACTATATGCCTCTGCCTTTTGGACCGCGTTCACCACCTCTACAATCGCATCAATTGTAGAACGTTCTACTCTAAAGCCGTACTGACGAGGAGATAGGTCCCCAGCAGCATGAATCGCGTCAGTGAGTCTTCCATTGATGAGTTTCTCTAGCACTTTCCCAGCCGTGTCTAGCATGCATAACAGGCGATATGCAGACGGTGATTCGGGATTTACCTTCCCCTTGCTGACCAGCACGAGCCTCGCCACCTTCCATCGTACCGGGAAAACCCCGTCCCGTAGGCAACCGTTGAATGTACTGAGCAGCAAGTCAGGACAATGGTGATAGACGAGCTGCAAAACCTCAGCTGGAACACCATCTGGACCTGGAGCCTTCCTCGCTTTCAGGGGGAGGACTGCCTCCTCCAGTTCCAGCTGTGTGAAGAGTGGGCACTCGGCTGCTGTTTCACCATGGACAGCGTCAACACGGTCGGGATGGGCGGGGAAGAGTCCCCGCACTATCGCGTCCATCTTTTCCGCGTCATGTATACAAGGCTTCCGTAGGGCACCAAGTTTCCCCATGACCAGCTTGTAGCTAAGGCCCCACGGATCCCTATTTACATCGTCCACGAGGTCTTGCCAGCGTCGGGCCTTGCTCTTGTTAATAAGCCTGCGAAGATATTTCCTGCTGGACCAGTATGCTGCTAGCCTAGTGTCTGCCTCCTCCCGTGTTCGCGCCCGCTGGGCCTCTCGCCGAAGTTTGTGACACTCGCTTCTTTGTTTGGCGATCTCGTTTGACCACCAGTATACTGGAGGCTTACCGTGTCGGGGTCTCCGACGGAGCATGGAAGACTCGTAAGCAGCTATGATGGTACTCATAGTTGAGTTCACCAAGTCCTTGGCTGTAGGCCCTCCACTCCCTGGCGGAGCTCCCAGCAACGGTGCGTCTGCCGCAAGCGCGTCAGCGAACCTCTCAACGTCCATTCTCCCAGTCCTCCATCCGAGGATTGAAGTTTGGGCATATGCACGCAGAGTGGCACTGTCGTGAATCTCAACCGCTATATACTGGTGATCACTAGCCGAGTAGTCCTCTAGTACTCGCCAGTTGTGTACTCTAGGTACCAGGGACTCCGAAGCGAGTGTCACATCGGGTATGGTTCCTACGCAACCCCAGCGGCGGAAAGTAGGGGTGTTACTAGTATTTAGGACAAAAAGCGCTGTTCTGGCCGCCATGTCCAAGATTTGCTTTCCCCTTGGGTCGGATTGTGGCATACCCCATTCAATGGCTCTAGCGTTGAAGTCTCTCCCGACCAGCATGTGGCCCTCTGTGTTTGAGACAGCGTCCTCCAGGGCATTGAGTTTGGTTCGAAAAGATCGCATTGCCTCGTTAGGCGTCAGATAAACACTGAAATATGTTATCCCTGAACACCGCACCCACACAAAACCATCCCCGCGTCCATGGCCCTGCACCTGAAGGCGGGCGCTGTTTCGAACCCAGATGGCCGAGGTACTAGATTTGTGAGGGTACCACGCTTGCGAGTCCTTGTTATGATGTTGCTCGCTCCGCAACGGCAGGTCAGCTTTCTTATCCCTCGCAAACTGCTCAAGTAGGTCCTGGGCGTTTCTGCTTCGGTGCAAATTGACCTGCAGGATACGGATCATTTGAGTATCGATTTGGCTTTAGTTAGGGCCTCCTTGTAAACCCGGCATCTCCCTGTCCCCGGCTCATGTTTGAGGTCGCCGGGTGCTAGCTTAGCATCCTTGCAAAGAATGCATTTTGCCTCGTTCGTGCACTCCTTCCTTTTGTGCCCCATTTCACCACATTTGTAGCACAGAGATCTCTTGTCGGGTCCCCTACAGCCATACGCGGTGTGTCCGTATTCGAAGCATCTGAAGCAGCGGAAAGGGATCGCTCTTCTCCGTATCCTGCAGATCACCCAACCTATCTTAATTTTGCCCTTCGCCAGTATTTGCTGGGCATCTTTATCAGCTAGTTCGACAATAGCCATGCGTTGCCCCCTTGTGTTTTCACGTGTCAATCTTGCCTTCACTTCACTTAAGCTGGGGAACTCCCTCCTAATGGCATCCTCTACTTCAGCTTTGTCCGTGACGCAATCAAGGTCCCTGATTTCCAGGGTGGCCATTGGTTCGAGCGAGGCAACGGTTGCCGCATCTCCAAGAACCTTTTGAACCGCGTCACGGAATGCATCTTTGTTTGTGGCCTCTGACCTGAATTCCACCAGCGGGCCACCGGTCCGGGTTGGTTGAACTGCTTTGATGGCAGTTTTGGTGTCGTCTGGCTTGACCACTCCTTTAATTTCACGGAGGACATCTGCGTAGGTTCGGCCCTTAGTGGGTTTAATAAGCAGTGCCTCTCGCAAGGGTTTGCGCCGCGGTTTGCTTTTTGTTTTCTGCGGTATATCGGGGGGTTCTTTGTTCTTTGTCTGTTTTTTCTAGGAGTAGCTTTTTGGCCGCTTTTTTCGCTGCCTTGTTTCGCACCACATGAAACTCCTCGCCTGGAGTGACAACTTCATTTATGGTCTCGTCCTTCCTCCTTTTCTCACGGTCGCCTTCAATTGGGCTACCGGCCATTCTTTTGCTATTGCTAGGACCCACTGATGTCTCGAGGGAGAGCGTGTCTTTTTGGTGCTTTTCGGTTGCAAGCCACCTCCGCCTGTAGTGCGTTATGCGGCCAAAAAGCTCCTCCAGTTCAAGAATGCCATTCTTGACACTCTTGCCTATGTTTTTCGGCACTTCGCAGGCAGCCCTCAGTTGTTTGACGATAGTCCCCGCTTTCCGAGTAAGCCGCTCCTCTTCGGCGCGGTCAGGGGCGATTGTGTTATTTGGCGCCACCTCTCGGGAGAGGCCCCCGTTTCCTAGCCCTTTTGTTTCTATCGCTTGGGTCGCGTTTGAAGTGGCGTCGGCCAACGGCAAAACTTCTCCCTCCCCCAGTCTTACACTGGCCTCTGTTGGTGTCGCAGCTTGATCCGCATCGTGTACGTCTTGCACTGGACGCTCCGGGGTGCACAAAGGCCGCAATGATGCCAGGTTGCACAACGCACTCTGCCTTCTTTCGTTCGTTAGTCCGTCTGTGGTCTGTCTCCGATGATTTAACCTGTGATGATGACTTTAACAGTGTTTCTGGGGTTTGCTGCCTCCCCCCTTAATCGGTGACTTGTTTTATCGGTGTTCTTGCCAACAGGGGTTTTTGCCTGAAAGGATTCTCCGTGCTAGCGTCCTGTTTGCTTCTAGTTATATCTGTTACAGAAGCCAAGTTCACCACTTCTATAACATTGCAGTCACTGGATGACGACGGCCGGGAGCCTGCTCGCTCACTACTCCTGCCGCCGGTACTGGGGATCCGACCCCCTGCACCGTAATTTGGTTCCTCTTGTGGACCTGCATGATTTGGTTTTCTGTCTGGGTTTCCGTTCCCATAGCATTTAACCTACTGCCAGGATATATGGATAATTGATGACGCCATATGTTTCGTCATGTCACAGTGAAGATCATTGACACTCACGTATTTGTCCTGAGATTCTCCCTTCACTGCCGACCATTGTCCGCGGCTGCTTATTGGTCATTTGCAGCGAACCTTTCGAGAAAGGTCTTCCCCTATCCGCAACCCTTTAGACGCGTTTGGTTCCCCGGTCTGAGGGCACTATCGATTAATCAATAACCAGAAAATCCCATAAGGTTGGTCATAGTAGAATGACCTTTGATGAAACCATGCTGTTCAGGAATCAGCTTATCCTCCACAGCCGCAAGCAGTTTGGAGTAAACAATAAAGAGTTTGGAGTAAGCAATAAAGAGCACCAACAGAAACATCAAGAGTATTGATAAGATTTTCAATTTCTACAGAAGAACAAGTGATAGAGGAAATAGTGGGTTGATGATAAACAGGGAGGGTGAACTTTGCGCAGGCGTGGTAGAGAGATTGAAAAGTGAAGAAAAATAATTACAGAAAAGTTCGCACATTTCCTGAGGAGATGACGCGAGCTGCCCATTTAAGGTTAATGAGGAGGGATTTTTAGTCGACGATTTAAGAGAACGGATGTACTTCCAAAATGGCTTGGATTGGTTAGAGTTAAGCGAAGACTCGATACTCCTGAAGTAAGAAGCTTTTGCCCAGTTTACTTCCCTTTTTGCAGCAGATCTAAACTGAGTATAGCTTACACGATCCTCAAAAGACCTGGTACGTAGAAAGATACGACGAGCCCGATCCTTTTTTTTCAGGGCACAAATCACATTGTGATTCAACCAGAGTGTACCATGGGAGTCACGAGCACAGGAAAAGGGAGTTGCTGCTGATATGACAGAGTTGAGGAAATCATAAAATTTCTCACAGGCGTCATTTGAATCAAGACCATGAAAGAAGGTATTCCAATTAACAGCGGATAAAGAATTAGAAACTAGGGAGCAATTTGCCTTGTAGAAGTTAAAGTGCATTTTTTTCGATATACGCTTTGGATTGGTTCGATCAAGTGACCTTCATACCGAAGCGGAGGGTGATGAGGATCCAGTGGGACATACGGAAAAAGAACAGGAGAATGCTTCATAGAGGAAGAACCAAGGTTGCTAAGGACTAAATCCAGGGAGCGATCATTCATATTGGATAAATTATTAAATTGAGAGAAAGAACATAAAGACATAAAGGAAGAAATTAAGAGCGAGACTTGTGAGGGGCCTGAAACATGATTTCCAACCCAGGACAGAGAGGGAAGATTAAAGTCACCACACAGTATAATAGAGTAGCTAGAAAAACGAGTCAAGTAATATGAGGAATATTCAGAAAAGAAAGTGTCGTAGACAGAATATGGAGAACTACAAGGAATATGTACACAAGCCACGAGGAGAGGACGAGCAGGTGAAAAAGATATCTTAGCGACAACGCATTCAGCAGGAGGAGAAAAGTGAAGATTAGAGAGAGGAATGCCAGATAGGGAATTATGGTAGGCAATAAGAACACCGCCACCATCCCTCTTATTTGATAATTGTCGATCGCGATCTTGCCTTATTAAAAAATGGTTGGAAAAAATCTCGGCGTCATGAAAACTGTCAGTTAGCCACGTTTCTGTGAGGCAGATTATTTTATCACAGTAGAGAAAGCATGATAAAGAGAGATACTTCAGCTTAGATCTTAGACCACGTTCATTTTGGTGATAAATGAAAAATGAATTCTGCTTAGTGATAAAGTTAGGCTGATTAAAGGAAGAATGACTAGAAGCTAATGTTGTTGAAGTTTTGGTTTGAATGTTCGAAAACTTCTTTTGGTGTTCGAAGAAAAAGGCTTAACTAAGACGCCTGGGGGCCAGAAATTTCTGTTTTGTTCTGCATCACAGTTTACGTTTCGATTGTAATATTTACACTGGTAGTGCTGCAAACCCTTCTGTGCTTCTAGCGATGTCTTCTTCATCCCGAAACATTTTCTTCTGGCAAAACTTTCCAAATCTTGAGCACCTGATTATGGAAATTCTTTTTGCTCTATTTCCCCGTGTTTCTATTTGCAGAACATGGCAGTTATTTTTATTTTTTGTTGCAAGAGTAGGGACTCAGGCTCAAATCACTTTGCCCGAATCCATTTTTTCTGTCATAAGTACACATTTAACACTACAGCCATACAGTCACCATTCCAAGCGTTTACTTTGTGAGTTTTAATCATGGTGGCGCTAGATTTAATGCAGATTCATTATAGAAGGAAGCTACACAAAGCCTCGTTAGTGCCTTGGGGCTTAGCTGTTTGGCCACTAGCAAGGCAGACCTGGTGACCCCGTGGAAGCTAAGTACACCCAAAAAACTTTGCCTTATTGCTACAGGGGTGCACTAAACTACGAAATTCCAATTATGTTTACCAAAGCTGTTTGAAAATTTTCGACAACATACTGTGACGCGTCGAACGAGCACAAAAACAAGTCAACCAACACTTTCAGAACAATTTTGGAAATAATAAATGATCGTCCAATGTCCACTCTGCACTATGGAATTAATATTTTTAGAACTCGATCATGCATCACTTCATCTGCTACTGCTCGACAGCCCCTCGGTTTAATCCCACTTCGATGCAGGCGTGGTTCTCGCAGCCTGCGCTATGTGTGGAGATCTTTAACAGACTCTTCGTGTGGCAACGAGCTCCCTCATGCCGTCAACTCTAGTTTACATACGCAATTCGTTGGTTAGTTACGTTACAAAGGGTTTGCCGTGATCAAATTTTAAATGTTGTTCCTGCGTGAAAGAAAATAAAACAAAATGAATGATTGCTTGGATAACAATGTTTATTTTACCCAGATCGATACACATTTATTGTAAAATTTTGCTGACATACAAAATTGCTCGCAAGTATTTTTTGCCAGTTTAATCAAATTCATCATTCTTGAACTGAACTTTGAATTGATTTTCTGTTCGCAGAAAAATGTTGAAATGACAAGAATTGTACATATGCGAATTATTGGAATTTCAGTTGCGGTCATAAAACATGCACTATTGCAAACTGAAGTGTTTTATTTCATTTTCAATGCTGTGTTACATTTTTAATGAATTTTATATTAATTTTATGAACTTTAACTTAAATCTAACATATCGCCCTCCAAGAACCACCAGGATCTTACAAATGGTCCTCATCGTACCAAGTAGAAGAAGTAAAAAGTTGTGATGTATTAGAGACTCTCCGGGTGCTTTTTCGTATGTATTGATAAATGATGGTAACTATCACTGCAGTAAGAATTAATCCTTACAAGCTGATGGGAACTGTCGATAATGTTTGGTGGTGTCTAATTGTTCCCCATTGCGTGTTTTCAAGTTCTGTTACTAGGTGTTCCTGCGCAGTTATGATCTTCTAAAAGGACTTTCCTGTCCCACTAACGGTTGATACATTCAATAATCTGATGTCGGTACTTTGCATGATGATAGGTATTTCTGGCATGGTTGGCGAGATGAAGGTCCGAAAGGAGCGTGTTATCTGGCTCTGGTCAGCTACGAGGATAAAACCTTCGGCTTGTAGTTGGCAATTATGGGTTAGCTTGTTTCGTCAATGTGGATGTCGGTCCGTTGTCCACGGCAAAGAGTTTGAGCATGAACAGGTTGCGGGGTGGCGAATAACGATGTGTTGATCGACATGAGCTATTGGAAGATCAGTGAATTTGTACTGAAAAAAGTTTTTGGACACGTGGGTTGGTTATGTAAATTGTAGAGATCTCTTATTACACAATTTGGTTTGGCTTTTGGGTCTACTAGAATTGTGCTGGATAATAGATAAACTCCCGTGTCAGTTCTGGTGCTCGTGCAAGATTGCTGCTGCTTGTTTCAAAGTAGACTTGATCGTTGTAATTGATTCCGATGATAGAGTTGGCTATGTTAAATGTTGCAAATAGGGTACAGTTTTGTTGAAAAGGAATCGCTGTAGTTTTAACTTGAGGCAGGTTGTGTTGGAGTCAGCCACACATGTAGAGGCTGCAGAAGAGTCTAATGTTGTCAAATGAGCTGGTAGGAATGATTGCGTATTTTGAGTGGTCAATTGAAGATTGGCCAACTGAATATGTTTCAGTATTCCTTCCTTGGCATTTACGGCCTTCAAAATGTTGCTGTATTTGGCAGAGACTTCTTCGATATAGTTGACCATGCGTTGGTATGTGACTACGAATTGAATGCTTATTTGATTTGTATCCACTTTCGAAAACCATTTTTTTGAATCGTTGATCTGCTCTAGTCCCTTTCTCAGTTAATCAGAGAATCTTTGCAGTTGTCTGTTGATTTTGCTGGAGGTTGTGCTTAGCGTTTTCGTGGCTTGCAGTATGATTTTGCCTTGATGGTTGATCAGGTTTTTGAACGTTTCCTGGCTTAATGACAGTGTTTGTACGTCTGTGATAATTTCTTCATTCACTCCAAAGATAGCAATAAACATTTGCCCGAATATTCCTCGTTTTACTCGGCCATGTGCAAACCGTAGGACTTTGACTTTGTTTTGTGTAGCATCGATCAGTTCTGAAATATTATGAACTAGGTGCAAACAGTGTACGCTTCCAGCTTGACTGCATTGAGAAAAGAGAGAATGTAGGCTTGTATTCAAGTGGTGTAGGTTGTTTTTATTAGTGGCTGAGTCAGAGAATGGAAGTTCGATGTTCAGCTGTAATGCTTCTTTTTAAAAACCACCATCCAAACGTCTTATAGTGGCCTCTGCTACAGTAAAAGTAGGTAAGACTCCAAGTACGAGTAGCATGGCGAGCAGAACTGTTGACAGGCTAGATAATATTGTTGCTGACTTTCTTTTCCGTTCTTGTATGTCCATATCTACTGGTTTTGGTCGTTTAACCGGCTTTGTATTCATCTGAACGTTTACAGCTGATACTTGTGGGGTTTGTGGTTCTGTATCATTGAACGGTAGTTTGCAAATTTTGACAATGGGAGGTTTTTAGCACTTCCATTCATTTTCACTGATACTGTGCGAACCAACCCGTTTTCTCCTGGGTGTGTGGCTACAATCTTTCCCAGTGGCCATGGCATTGACGGAATGTTATCAGTTTTAACTAGTACAAGTTCACTGACTTTCGGGTTCTCTTGCTTCTCCAACCATTTGGACTTGTGCTGCAAACGTTGCAAGTACCTTTCTGGCCATCTTTTCCAAAAAGATTGTTTCATTTGTTGCACTAATTGCGATGTTCTCAATAAAGTGCAGTTTACTTCGCAAGGGTCATCTTTTATTTCAAATAAGTTGTCTCCAGTAAAGAAATAAGTTGAAGTCAACGCGGCGTCATCACTTGGATTGTCATTTATTTGCATCAGCGGCCGTGAATTCATGCAAGCTTCAATCTGGGCTAACAGTGTGTTCATTTCTTCAATGTTCAGTATCTGACTTCCAATCATCTTATAGAGGTGAGATTTCAATGACTTCCCGCCGACTTCCCACAGTCCACCGAAATGGGGGCTGCTGGGAGGGGTAAACATTTGTTGTCAAATCGGACACCAGCTCTAAGTGAACGGCTTTCGTCACCA
This sequence comes from Odontomyia ornata, assembly GCA_963969285.1. Lineage (NCBI taxonomy): Eukaryota > Metazoa > Arthropoda > Insecta > Diptera > Stratiomyidae > Odontomyia > Odontomyia ornata. The sequence goes on along the minus strand of OZ017742.1, from coordinate 135,179,972 downwards.
TACGGATAAAAATGGCAATATTTGCTTTTGTAGATTTGAAATCTCTTCCTCTACGTCATTTAATGGTTATTTGACCTGCATAATCAAAGGGTTTAGTCAGTTGAATTCTTGTGGCTGGCAGATTTCCCATAAATTAAGTCCTTGGTCTGGCTGTGATTTTGAAGTATGTCATGCATTCTCGAAGCACTTTTTTGACCTGTGTTTGCCCTGATATAATCTAAGATTTTAACTCTAATGTATTCAGAGTCAAATAACAGTCTCCATGTAAGGTTTGCTGATAAGCCTGTCGAAGAAACAACTTAGATAAATGGCCCTTGGATATGATAGCAGGATGTTTCAATGTTTCTGTAGTGCGTGCAAAATGAATGCGACCGCCCACCCTGAAGATACCTGCACTGTCCATCCAAGGAACTAATCTTTTTATAGGGTTGCTTCTATGTACGTCCTTAGTTCTTGCTAATTCCTCAATTTCAGTCTTGAATGCGTGAGCTTGAGACATTTTTATACACACATTAGCTGCTTCTTGAATTTCGCTTAGTGATAACCTTCCAAAGCGTTTCAGATTGGAATTTTTCGTATTGAACGTGAACCGTTGGCACAGTGCTATAACTCTGTTAAGTTTGTTGAACGACGAAAATCTCGTAAGTATTGATGGTTTTTCTTCTATATTGGCAATTAAGGATGTTATCCTTCTTTCTTCTTACCCTTGCGTTGTTGGCTGTAGTGGTGGTGGTATTCGAATAAGACATGCGCTGAGCCAAGTTGGTCCTTTCCACCATAGGGTTCAGTTGAAAAGTTCATTTGGAAGTTATCCTCGCGATGCAATATCAGCTGGGTTATCATTGCTGGCCATGTAATGCCAGTTTTCAATTGAGCTGTGTTCTTGGATAGTACTGACATGATTTGCAACGAAAACTTTCCATTTGATGGGAGGACTTTGTATCTAATAAAGAACGATGGTCGATTCGCACCAGTAAAATCTAGATACGTTTGTCTTATTATATGATTTTGTTACTTCATTCATAAGTTCAGCTAATAATACTGCTCCATTCAGCTCAAGTCTTGACACATTCCGGAGATTGACTGGAGAAACCTTTGATTTGGCAATGATGAATGTCATCTTTTTTGCTGATGGAATCATGACGCGGAGGTATATTACCGCTGCATATGCTGTAAATGAAGCATCACAGAAACCATGAATTCCAATTTTACGAGATGGAGTAATGTCAATCTACCATTTTATCCTCAGTATCTTGAGGACAGGAAGCTCTTGTCTTACTTTTGTCAAAAGTTTTATTGTCGCCTCATCCAAATCTTCATTCCAACTATTGTTGTCTAGCCAAAGTTTCCTTATCGTCGCCTTACCAATGATAATACATGGCTGGAGCCAGCTTATAATGTCGAATAGCCGGGCAATTTCAGCTAATATAGACCACTTTGAAGACGCTTTGTGCTCGATTGGTCTTGCAATAGTAAACGAAAAATCGTCTGTTATTGGGTGCCACTGAATACCTAACGTTTTGATATTTCCCGTAGCCACTATATTCACAGAAAGCTGTGTTTAGCGGTCTTATGTTGGTATCCATTCTAACAATGTCGGGTGATTTGTAGACCATTTCCTCAAGTTAAATCCTCCTCGTTTCAGGAGATTTCGGAGTTTTGCTTGTAGTTGCAGAAGATCACCTAGGTTGTCTGCTCCAGTCAGTACGTCATTAACCTAGAAGTCTCGAAGTAGTACTTTTGAGGCTTTTGGATACGAATTGATTGCATCTGCAGCGAGCTGATGTAACTTTCGTATCGCAAGATAGGGAACACATGCTGTTCCGTATGTAACTTAACTTATAATGTAACTAGTGTGTAACGAATCATTTAATGATTTCCCTCTCGGTCCTTGATGTAACGCGTTGAATACTACTTTTAGCTTAGTAGTACTACTGTTTTCCTTGATCATGGCGTGATGTGGTAAGAAGTATGCTGTTGTCATCTTCACTCAATTCGCTGGAACTCTTATCATATGACCCAAGTCAATATATTCTTTCATGAAGACTCTATATTGCTCGTAAATTGTTGGATCACATTTTAACTGGTGTTTCAGACGTCTAAATTGTTTGTATGTGTCTGTTACTGTTTAACCAATTTCAACTGTTGGATCTGCATTGCTTTTAAATGGCAAGCTAACAGAGTACCTTCACATGTTTTGCCAAACTACGTTTTCCACATAATAATTCTCGTTCTCTCTCTCTCTCTCTCTTCTTGTGTCAACCGATTTTTGAGAGGAGTTTCTTCAGTCTCACAAAATTGCCGTAAGGCTTCCTCTAAGCCTTGACAAGACAGAAATGCGCAAAGTGATGTTAATTGTTTACATGGCACTTATCCAAACAAAACGTATCCAAGTTTTGTCCTTTGTGCACATGATTGATCGGGGAGAAGTCCTGGTAACAAAAGCCTGTCGTAGAGATCAGCTACAATCAAAATGTCAATTGTAGAAGGCTCATTGAACCTTGGATCTGCTAAGTCACGGATCATCAGCTCGTTGGGAATGCTCAGTGGAATCTGAGTGCATGGAAGAGGAGCAGTTATTGTAGTGAGAATGAGTTGGGTGAAACTTAGTTCTCCTGGGTGACCGTCCGCAGATAGGACCAAGGCACACAGTTTCGTCTCTCCTCTCTCCGCCACGTTCTTCACAGCTCCCTATGCTAATGATCTTGTACTTGGAATGGCTGCGCTTTGCCTGCAGAAGACTGACTCTGCGCTCCAGAATCTAGTAGAGCACGAACGTCAAATACGTAGTCTTGGTTGGTGTATGCACCATGGAACAGTAGTTGATGTTGGTGCGTGAAGGAAAATGAAACTAAATGAACGACAGCTTGGATAACACTACACATATTTATTTTTCCCAGATCGATACACATTTATTGTAAGTATTTTTTGCCAGTCCAATCAATTTCATCATTCTTGAACTGAACTTTGAATTGATTTTCTGTAGCAGAAAAATGCTGAAATAGCAAGAATTGTACAATTGCGAATCTTTTTTTTTTGTGGTCGGGAGGTGAATGCCATTTATGCACAGAGTGTGGGGCTCCCATGCTCGCAAGAAGGCGACTAGACTACCCTGGCAACCTGAGAATCCAGCCTGGAACCGTTTGACACATTACTTCGGGGCATTTCAGTTGCGGTCATTAAACTTGCAATAGTGCAAACTGAAGTTTTTTATTTTATTTTCAATGCAGTGTTACATTTTCAATGAATTTTATATTAATTTTATGAACATTAACTTATATGTAACAAACGTAAATTTAAGTATTATTTATTTTTTTAAATTTACAATTGAAATTGGATCAAGCATTATGTTGGTTTTCGAGCAGTTTGCCTAGGAGACTGCTTGATTACTACAAAAGGTGTCTAGACTTAAGGTATTCAAATCGTCAAAAGGTCAATATGCATTTCTTCACGCATTGTGATAGAAAATTATGAATTAAATATTTTTTCTTAGACTTCTTATTTTCAGCAAATTCTGATAGTTGCACCCTTTTGGCATTTTCAACGCTAGTGTATGTGCAATTCCTCTAATTTTAAAGTTTACAAGTTGATTTAATGATAAAAATATCGAGTCGGAATTTGATTTACTCATAAAAATATCGAGTCGGAATTAATTAACGACAATAGTAACAAATTGTCTCCTCAATTCAAGGTCGGTGCAATAAAGTAACTGCCGATGGGTTAATAGAGCAGTTTTACTGCGAAAGAAAGTTTAGTGATCTATCTGTTATTCAGTTCTGGATCCAGACATTATGATGGACATTTCATTTCACCTGCTCCGTTTGACCCATCTGCGTCACACGTTGATTGCAAACTTTAATTCATTTTTTGCCAGTTGCTTAATTTCGAACTCAATTTTATTTACATATTCATTTATTTGTATTGGCAAGCCATTAGCAAGTTGCAAGCAAAACTTTTAACATTGTTTAAATTTCGAAAAGCTGAGTGAGCATCAAGTGAAGTTAACGTCACAAAAAGAACTACCACCGGGGAAAACCATGGAGCCTGGCTGCAAGGAAGCGGGGAGTCGTTTTCGAGAAGTCACATCCTGGCCAAATTAACAATCAAAACGAGGAAACGCTTCGCGAATGGAATGTTAATGTCGACGGCTCTGTTGGAGAGTAAGCTTCGAGTTCGTTTTCATCCCTTAGTCGACAGTCCCAACAGATTGAAACAAAATAATACAACTGAGACAGGGGGAAAATAAATAAATAATGGTCAATATTATCCGCGAATGCAAACAAATCGATTTGAGTTATTGACGAAAAATGTGGTGGGGGCGATAATATACAACCTAGGGATCATTCAATTGCAGTTCCGCCCGTGTACAATGCACATGGTTGTTGGTGCACGCAAAGTGCAAGCTATTATGGCGATCGGAGCGAAAATGCGATTAATCCGAAAACAACTTTAAACGTGCCGCAGGTCGCTAAAAATAACGATGGCACGGTGTGCATTCGCTCATTTATAATTTTGAAACAATTCATTGGCAATCTGAAAAGGGAAATCCTTGTAATTAAAATGAATAATGCATGATCGAATGATTTGAGTTAAAACGTGATGTTGGTTGTCTGGGAGACACATAGGCTGAAGGTGTATGGAATTAAAGGATGTTTATTTTTGCCACGAAATTCAAGTGGAAGATAAATATAACAATATGGCTTAAAAAAGGTTAAATCTGAATTATGTGGATTCATTGCAATTTATTTCCCAGATGCATTTTGAAATTATTTGCAATTTTTGTTGTTGAAGATGATGTTTGAAATAAAAGGAAAGCACTTTTGTGATGAACACACTAGTCTTTCATTTAATTCACAGATACAACGTGTTGATTTTTAGAAGAGTAGAACGGAAGTGATACAAAGAAAAATTTATACCAACATAGACATTTGAACAACATATCATATTTGTATTGTTGCCAACTTAAACATTTTCAAATAAACATTGCCATATTAATAACACCCCTTCTCAATGTTTATGCATTTTAAACAAATTAATCTAAATCAGCATCAACATATGATTGGTAACATTATTAATTCTCTACTTCCTTTCTATTTGACATTGCATTTTGTCAGAAACTTAATTAATAACTCTTCATTTAATGACTTTTTTTTTATGATTTTTGATTAAATCTTTTATGAAGTGGTATCAAATGTCAACATGTTTAAGAAGTTTGACTGAGTCTGTACTTGCATTCAAAATAGCTGACTGATTTTCACAATACAACTTAACTGGGCTATCATTTTATACATCCAAATCATGTAATAAATTAACAAGCAAGCACGCTTCACTTGCTGCCATACTCATAGAAACATATTCAGCTTCAGTAGAAGACAAGCTTACAGAAGATTACTTCTTTGAACACCACATAACCAAACAATTCGCAAAAGTGAACAAATAGCCAGATGTGGACTTCCTGTCCCTCTGATCACCTCTCCAATCGGCATCACACTAGCCTTGCAATACACTAGCATTACACTTGTAAACTTTTTTATAATCTAAAGTATGCTTCACGTAGCGCAATACTCTCTTAAGTGCACTAAGTAATGTACTATTGGCACACTTCGGATATCTACTTAGTAAGGAAACTGCAAAACACAGGTCAGGCCTAGTGCCTGAGACAGGATACAGTAGACAGCCAATAATTTGTCCACAGATTTCTTCAATGCCTATATCGCAATAAGTGTTTAAATAAAATATTTTAGTATTAAAGTTGCTATCCAAAGGTGTCAACATGGGTTTGCAATTTTCCATCTTTCCATATTAAATTTTTTTAATACATTTTGTAAGTAATTTCTTTGTGATAATGTAGTTATACCATTTTCAAAGTTTTGCTCTACATGTATTCCTAAAAATTCTGAAATTTGCCCTAAATCTTTCATTTTGAATCTTTTGTTTAACATTGTTTTAAGGCTGGTGACCTCACTTTCATTGCTTCCAAAGATTAGCAAGTCATCTACATATATTAATACAAATGCTTTATCTTTGCCACTTTACTTTTTATACAAACATGGATCACATTTAGATTTTATAAAGCCTTCTCTAGTTAATACAGAATTAACTTTAATGTTCCAGGATTTAGGTGAACTTTTCAACCCGTACAATGACTTGTTTAACTTTACAATACTATTCTTTCCTTTGTAGGCCCCTTCTGGCAAACTTACATATACATTTTCTTTAATATCAGCACATAGAAAAGCCCCAGTGACATCCATCAGGTATATAGGTAAATTATATTTTGTTGCAATTATTACAAACAACCTGAAAGTTGCTAGCTTAGCAACTGGGGCATAAATGTCACTTAAGTTGATTATATCTTGTTGTTCAAGCCCCCTAGCAACTAGCCTAGCCTTGTACTCCATGACATTATTTATATTTTTATTTTAAAAACCCATTTGCTGCTTATGGGCACATATTATTATCACTCAGAGTCTTAAGTTCCCTGGCAATAGCTACACTCCACTTACCGGCATCACTTCGGCTCACGGCATCATCATATGTGATGGGATCACATTCACTTTGGTCCGACTGCACATTGTTACACTTGTAGAAATCAGTTTGTTTACGCTCACGCTTACACCTTTCCCTTTCTATGGGTGAATCAATTCCATCCAATAGATGTTCTTCTTCGCTGCATGGCAGATAGTCACTATCATCTTCTGAGTTATCTCCTAAGATATTACTTATGTGGGTTGTCTCTATCTCATTGTGGTCAAGGGTTGTTATTTCATCAATATCTGTCTCGGGACTATTCTCTTGCACTGTTTTCACTTCAAGATTTAAGGGCACAACAGTTTGCTCTTCACCTTTCTTCACTTGATGTTTTTTCTTCTCTTCTTGCTGTTAGAATACAATGTCTCTTTTTGTTTCCACTACATTCTTTTCAGGATAGTAAATACGATAACCTTTCACATCTTCCTCATATCCGACCATCAATCCCTTCTCTCCTTTCGGATCCCACTTCAGTCTCTTCTCTTTTGGAATGTGTACTTATACTTCTGTACCAAAGGCTCTTAACTCATGGATCTTATATGTTTCCCCAGTCCATACCTCAAATGGAGATCGCCCATCCTTTTGGCTCTTCCCAGTCCTGTGTTACGTACAAAATCAAGCCGTTCACGGCGCGACCTCAGGGATATTGCCGGCCAACTCGCGGAGACGAGTCGTGGTGACGCCACGCGCTTACTTTGTGTATCCCTGGGGCCAACTGGTCGCTTGAAGCGCGAACCCTCGACCAGAGCCGTTGCTCCTTGTTTGAATACCCTGGGGAGCTAGGTTTTCACAGGATGTGCTATTCGTTGCGATAACCCCCGTCGCGGCACACTCGAAAGTTTCCTCCTATCACCGTAGCAAAGTCTTTGCCTAAAACCCGCTGAAAGAAAACTTTGCCTAAGTCACACAAAAGGGATCTTCGCCTAAAACTACACTTCCTGCAGAGCCACCGGCACTACGTTCTGCCACCATACACTTTGTGGCCACTTCTTTTTAGGCAACAACCTTCACTTTCGCGATTAGCGAGGAAAGAAAGAACTCCGATAATTGAAAGAAAAACCAGCGGCTCCAATCCGTTACACAATTCATCTATTTTTCTCACTAATAGAACAAAAAAAACCTATCCTCCTGGATCACTTACATTACAGCATTTACAGATTAAATAAAATATATTGGATTTGTATCGAATGTAGTAATTTATATTTTAAAGGCACTCTTACTCGCTCACCTACAATTTCCCTAACCGGTGGGGGCCCCTTTCAACGTCCTTCGTACTCGAACGGCTCCTTAGAGGAGAATTACGCCAACCGACACAATCCGCACCGAGAGTTATAGTTGCTTTATGCCACAAATTTAACGCTCGCCAACAATGATCACCCTTATTAACTTTTATATGACGACTTCGACACCTGTATCCACTTCAGCACCTCCGTCCACAGCAAAAAAAAACCAAAGGAAAAGAAGAACGAGCGCGCCAAATCTCCTCCTTATATCACCTCCATAAAATAACGGCGGGACCACTTTCCCGGATTTTTCTCCCCGGTTAACGAACTTTGCACACATTCCACCGCTCTTCCAAGAATCGTCCCTGTTCGGGTTGGTTCGCTCCATTTCCCATGTTCCGTGTTCACGCCGTCCCACTGAAGTCATATGGGATGGATTATCCGAGTTGTTCCGAAACGTCAATCGCAATTGTTTATGTTTTGCAATGGTCGCCGCGCGGGTGCTATTTTCGGTGGTTTTGCGCGATTATGAGTGCTCGAGTCGCGTAAAGTGGATTCCTCAATCCTGGTAGGTTGTGGCTTGCTACTTTCCCCCTAAAACTATTAGTTTTGTGGTTGATCAGAGTGTTGTCGCGGCCGCCGCGCGGATATTATGGAAACTCGTGTGATAATTGGGCCTAGGCTTCCCTAGTAGGTTTCCACTTGGCATTTTCCCCCTAAAATAATTAGGTTTGAGGTTGGTTGAAGAGTTTCCGCGGCCGCTGCGCAGATGTTTTGGAAGTGATAATTCGTGTAATGGGGCGAAATGGGGCGATCAACATCAGGTTTTGAATTACCCCCAACGACGTTTCGGTTCGGTTCTTCCCTATTGCCACTGGTGCATCCTTTTCTGTCTTCTCCTTTTCGATGTGTCCTCCATTGAGTGGGTGGCGGTTAGCGATTGCTTGGTTGGTTGAGCCGTGCAGTTTAGCTGCCCTGTTTTGGTCCTTGCGGTGGCAATTCGCTTTAGCTTTAGTTCGATTAAGTGGCGGATTGTCATCATGTAGCGCATAATTGTATAACATTGACGCTGCTGCGACGGTTGACATAGCCTCGTAGTAGTTGATGTAATGCGCTCTAATAATATGCCTGGTATCTAGTTAATCTAATAGTGCCTGATGGTTAGTTAAATTATTGCTACATGTAAATAGTGCCTTCTATTCAATAAAATAAAATGTGATCCAGGTTACATTATTCTATTCTCCTGACCTGAAAACGGATTGGAGCCTGTTCACCCTTGAATGATTGTCGGTCATGGTTCGAATACATCTCGCGAGGGCGGAAGTGTATGGTGGTTACTTGGCCCCGATTATCTCATGGTGACATTTCCCCCATCGCCTGAAGAGGATTTCTCCGAAATCCGTGTTTGGCCTATTTAATATTTAACGTTCCAACCTGACTCAGCTTTAAACCGCCGACCATTGCCAACTTAAGTACCGAGCTGCTACTCTAAGAATATCTATCTACAAACGTATCTAACCAAGAAAAGCAATCCCCTTCTTAAAAAAAATTCCTAGCCTACCCAGCACCTCTGAAATTTTCTAAAATTCCTATCTACTCTACCTAATAATTTCAGTAACTAATCTAACTAAAATCAACAGATGATTGTAAAATTTAACTAATAGTGACCTAACATCTACCCGCGACCACCCCCGTGGAAGTATTTTAATGTGTAAGAATTATTTCTTTTAGTTTCTTGTCCTGGCTCTTTGTGTTCATTTCAATATTATTTTTATAATATTTTTTTTTTGTTTGTCCTATTTTTTTTTAAATGAGCTTTCAAAATTCATTTCCTAGCCTAGTCCTAAATAAATCTAACTTGACCTTATTCGTATTGATGTAATTTTCCCTCTAATACTACATTAAAAACTGATTCTGTAGACTAACCGCAACCTTACACCTATCTGAACGAACCTATCCTAAACATTTTTGCTACTTTTTCTTTTAGCCTGTTGTAATACTGCTCATCAAATGAAAAAAAAGAAAAAACTAAAGTGGAGGAGGAAATTCCAAAAGAAAACAAAGGGGAAAATAAAGGAGGGGGGAGGGAAAAATAAAGCGGAATCCACCAGTCGCTATGCGCCAGCTACGAGGAAAAGGAAAAAAAAAACGTAAAGGTTATCAAGCTGATAGCAGCCAGGATACGCAGGTAGATCTAAATAAATTTTATCGATGTATCCTTGTATCGTATCTATCTTGTTTGAGTCGTCTATCCCTAATATCGTTGCCTGTCCCAGCGTATTCCCGGAGGAACAGTGGGTTAAACTACCTTTCCATTACTAACGTTCCTAATTAAAGGAAAATCCTTATCTAATTTAAGCTAAACTATTTTAGGTGGGCCGGAGTTAAGCAGACCAATGCGGAAAAATAAATAAAACAAAGAAAGTAAAACTTAAACGAAGTGGGAAGAAAAAAAAACAAAAAAAACGACAAACAACGCAGGAAGGAGAAAAAAAAGAACGACGCCCCGCCAAGCTACAACCGTCACCTGGACCGGCTTATGGTAACATTTTCTTTTACTTTTCAAAAATTTTTAATGTTGTGTCGTCCATTTAGCTTTCTTTATTTTATTACTCACGTCCTTGTTTCCCTTGGTTTGTTGTTTGTTTTTCTTTTTTTTGTTGGAACCTCCCTACGATGGTATTGCTACTCAACGTAGCGTTTTAAATCCTTCGCGTGCCAGACGCCTGCATTTCGGCCGCCTATATCCGTCAAGGTGAAAGAAGATGCGGACTCGCGGTTTGCGATTCGATATGGCCCCAGATATTCGGGTGCCAGCTTTGCCGAATAGAATTGAGCCGCATCTGACAGGGCATAGTTCCGCCTCCATACCAAGTCACCGATTTTAAATGGTGGAGGTCTATTCCTTAAATTGTATCGCTGCGTACTCTTGCCTGCAGCTTCCTTAAGGTGTTTCAGTACCTCATCCCGGACCATCCTTAGCTTCTCGGCCCTTTTCAAGGGATCCCTCAAAGTATTCTCTTCCGTTGGCTGAACGGGCCTCTTCCGGGAGACTACCATCTCTCGATCGAAGTTGACGAAATAAGGCGTGCTCCCCATAACTTCATGTGTGTATGTACGTAACGCACATCCGACTCGCCCTAAGTCTCGGTCCCACTTGCGATGGTTTTCTCCCACATAGGCCCGCAGCATCCGCTTAATGTTTTGATTGATCCTTTCCGCTGGATTAGCCTGAGGGTGATAGAACGCGGTATATTGCACATCCGTACCATAGGCTGACAGCAGCGCTTGCAGCTCCTTTGACTTGAACTGCACGCCGTTGTCACATACCACTGTTGCAGGCACTCCAAACAGCAAAAATACTCTATCTTCTAGAATCTTCGACACTTGTGTCGCCGTGGCCTGCCGTAATGGAAAAATCAAAGAGAATTTGGAAAAATAATCCACAACGGTCAGGATATGAGTATGCCCCTGCGTTGACCGAGGCAAAGGTCCCACCAGATCGATGCAAATAGTTTCCCAGGGCACCTTACATCTTGAGACATACCGATGAACATCAGAACGCATCTTGGGCCAAAAAAATCTCTGAGCAATGCGGTCGTAGGTAAGACTTACGCCCATGTGGCCGGCAGTGGAATCGTCGTGGCACTCTTGGAGGACTTTACTTCTATCCGACTTTGGCACTACCTGCTTCCAGAAATTCCCACTGAGTTCCGCATGTCGGTTGGGGATTCTTTTCCATAGGACATCTCTCTCCACACGCCGGTCTGCAAATTGGTCTGGATTGCCTCGTACTTTGTCCATCATCCCCTGTATCCATTTGTCGTCTGGTGGACTGTCGCTTTCAATGGTCCCTACCTCCGGGACTGATCTTGAGAGCGCGTCCGGCACCAAATGCTCTTTCCCTTTTCGATGTATCACATCAAAATCGAACTGCTGGAGCCGCACGGCCCACCGGGTCAGCCGACCCGTGGGATCCTTTAGATTGTGCAGCCAGACCAGGGAATGGTGATCCGTGAACACGTTGAATTTCGTTCCTTCGATATAGGGCCGAAGCGTTTCTACTGCCCAAAGGACGGCTAGGCACTCTTTTTCCGTCGTGGAATATTTCCTTTCGGCCCTACTCAACGACCGGCTTAAATAGCAGATTACCCGCTCTCCCTCTGGGAAGGCCTGGCTCAATACCGCCCCCAGTCCGACATCTGATGCGTCTGTCTGTACGTTAAAAGGCAAACTGAAGTCGGGACAAGACAATATTGGGGCTGACGCTAATTTCAACTTACACCTGTTGAACGCTAATTCGCACTCCGGAGACCATTGCATTTTTTTATCCTTACGCAGGAGCCCTGTTAAAGGCGCTACCAGAGAGGCATGGTCTGGGATAAACGGACGGTACCACGATACCATACCCAGGAACTACCGAATCTGCTTCACGCTTTGTGGCCTGGGGATATTCATAACACTTCCTACCTTTTCAGGGTCTGCGCTCAATCCGTTCCCATCGACTACATACCCTAGGTATCGCAATTGCGACCGACAGAAATAGCACTTGTCCCGCGAGAGTTTCAGTCCGGCGTCCCTCAGACGCCTAAACACTTCCTTCAAAATCTCCAAGTGTTTCTCGAAGGTCTGCGTCACGATGATTATGTCGTCGAGGTATGTGAAGACATAGGGCTCTAACTCCGGGCCTAAAACACGGTCGATCAAGCGCTGCCAGGTAGCCGGTGCATTTGACAGTCCAAAAGGCATTCTACAGGACTGGAATAATCCCCTCCCGGGTATGGTGAAAGCGGTGAACTGTCGAGACTCCTTCTGCACTGGCACCTGCCAGTACGCTGATTTAATGTCTAGCGTAGACAAGTACTTGGCATCCCGCAGTTTGTCCAGGGTGGCTGATATATAGGGAAGGGGGTAGACGTCTTTTTCGGTCACTTTAGTAACTTTTCGGAAATCCACACAAAATCGGTAACTTCCATCCTTCTTCTTTACCATTAGAATAGGCGAGGACCACGCGCTGGAAGAAGGCTCGACCACCCCCAGACTCAACATTTCCTCCAATTCCGCGTTGATGTGCTTTTGGAGGGCTGGTGAGACCGGATAGTATCTCTGCTTGATGGGCATTGCATCCGTCTTAATGACGTGCTCCACCAAGGAGGTACACCCCAGCCCTTCTCCCATACGCGAGAACTCGCCATTCACCATCTCCTCCAAACGCAATTCGTCTGGGTGAGGGAGGATGGACCTGCTATGCAAGTGGCCTGCTGTTAGGGTGACTTCACTAACGAAATCCCATCGCTCATGCCGGAGATTAAGGGTAATTCCGAATTCCCTCAAAAAGTCTACCCCCAAAATCAGACCATGGGGTAGCGAAGGGACCACCAACATCTCTAGCCACCTTGTCCTCCTCTGCAATTTAATCGGGACTAAAACTTTTCCCAACACCTTACACTGCCCCTCATCTGCTAAGCGAACTGCCTCTTGTGCCGTTGACCCCAGTTCTACCCCTATCTGTTGTAAACGGAGCCATCCTTCCTTGCCTGCAATAGTAGTGGAGGCACCTGAGTCCACCAAGCCGGTAAACTTATTCCCCATAATATCCACGGAGAGATGGGGGCGCACATCTCCTGACTCCTGAGTGAATACATAGGATATACTTCCGCTTGCAGCCTTTCTTTTACTGGTAGAGGTGGAACCCAGTACGCCGCCTCCTGGGCACCGCGACCGTTTCCCGATGACGTGGCAAGAGGTTGGCTTACTGGCTGCCGAGTAGTTGCCGCACTTGGTGAACAGTTCGGACACCTTGTCTTAACTACCCCCCTTCTTCCACAGCCAAAACATCTTCGAGGCTCTTGGCACTCTCGTGCAAAATGGCCTGTCCCACCACATGTCCAACAAGCGCCACGCTGTATATTGCTGGCAGGAGCCACCGCATCCAGAGGATAAGCCTCCACGTAGGCCAAGTCTGGTTCTAGCAGTCTAGTCGTCCGTCCATCCGGAGGAGGCACGAAGGCTTCTACCGTCGCCCGAGTTTCCTCCAGCTCTCGTCCCAGGGTAATCAACTCGGAGACCGTGGCAATTTTCCTCAGGGATAATCGTGTCTGGTAAAAGGGACTTATGTTTTTACGTAAAATCTTCATTTTCTCTATCTCCGTATATGGCTCGTTCAACCGTCTAAACAACCCATCCATGACAGCCACGTACACACCGATTGATTCGTCTCTACCTTGGGTGCGATGACGAATTTCCTCCAACAACTGGTCTTCATAGTTTGGTGGTAGAAACTCCTCCTTGAGTTCTCGACATAGCTCCTCCCAGTTTGCAACCCGATCCTTGGCTGACCTAAACCACACCAAGGCTTTGCCCTCGAAGAGTTCCGCTGCCATTCGGAAAAGTTGGTCCTGAGATACTCCTTTGGCCACTCGGATCTCCTCTACCCTCTCCAAAAAGGCGTTTACTGACCCTGGAGAGTCACTGGAGAACCGAATGCCCCATTTGGCTATGTCTGGTGGCTTCTTCAGATCCTGTTCCACCCGCGGGGTAGAATATACGGGTCCATGCCGCAGTTCCGGGGTTCGAGGTTCCAGTTCCTCAGTGATAGCCGACAAATTCCTCCTTTCGGGTTCCTCCTGCTCCATCCTCCTGGACGGTCCGGCCACGCTGGTTAATGGTGGTTGCTTGCGCTCCCTTTCCACTGGTTCTGCTGACCCCTGAGCTAGAGTTGTACACTCTTTCCCTTCGCCGCCCTCACCTTCAGCCTTGTCTATCAGGTCCCCTAACGCCATCAACAACCCCCTCTTTATTTTCTTTGCCTGTCCTGCAAGGTCAGGATCCGTAGTGGGTACGTACTCCCAACGGCGTAACGCATACCCGATTTTGTTCCTTATTTTTAGGAAGTCGGAGCATTCCTTGTTCCCTTTGAAATTCCTAGTCAGGGTCAGGATTTCCTCCAATTTATTCAAAACCGCTTCAATATCCTCTGCTGGAGTGAATGGGTAGGCCTGTAAATCCACGAAGCTCTCATCGGCATCTTGTTCTGACTTCAAAGCCTTCCTTAGACGGCGCCTCATGTCGTCGACTGTTCCTTCTGGCTCCTCCCGGATTGCCAGCTCATACACCAGCTCATCCTTCTCGAGCCTATCCACCAGGATTTTTATCGTTTTCGCCATCCTTCTAGTGTGTGCTGGAAAATAAATCTAATTCTAGCACTTATTCTAATATTCCAAACAATTATTTGCTTCAAAAGTTTTGTTTTATTTATAGAATTTTGTTTACACAATCTTAAACTAATTGCATCCACTCACACAATTTTTCACACAAAACAAACAATCAATCGACTCACATAACCTTAAGCAAGCATTCTAAGTCATCCACACAACCCACAAACAGAATCACTTAATTCAGTCACCAACTCACGCAATTTCACTCACTACCTTACCCACCACTCAACATACAACTCACTATCCACAGTCACCCTCTATCGCACTATCTCCTCAAACACTCTAAATTCAGACTCGTTCGCACTTCTATTCCAAAAATATCGCACTTTTCACTTAAAATTGAAACCACAAACACCCGCAAATCCACACTTAGCACGCACAATCACTCTTTCCACCCTTTACTTCACACTCCCGCAAATTAACACTTCACTTGCACTCGCACCACACCACTGACCCACTATTTCTCACTCTTTCACTTTACAATTTGTACACTATCACTTTCACCACTTGACTTACTGCCCCACGTTGGGCGCTAAAACTGTTACGTACAAAATCAAGCCGTTCACGGCGCGACCTCAGGGATATTGCCGGCCAACTCGCGGAGACGAGTCGTGGTGACGCCACGCGCTTACTTTGTGTATCCCTGGGGCCAACTGGTCGCTTGAAGCGCGAACCCTCGACCAGAGCCGTTGCTCCTTGTTTGAATACCCTGGGGAGCTAGGTTTTCACAGGATGTGCTATTCGTTGCGATAACCCCCGTCGCGGCACACTCGAAAGTTTCCTCCTATCACCGTAGCAAAGTCTTTGCCTAAAACCCGCTGAAAGAAAACTTTGCCTAAGTCACACAAAAGGGATCTTCGCCTAAAACCACACTTCCTGCAGAGCCACCGGCACTACGTTCTGCCACCATACACTTTGTGGCCACTTCCTTTTAGGCAACAACCTTCACTTTCGCGATTAGCGAGGAAAGAAAGAACTCCGATAATTGAAAGAAAAACCAGCGGCTCCAATCCGTTACACAATTCATCTATTTTTCTCACTAATAGAACAAAAAAACCTATCCTCCTGGATCACTTACATTACAGCATTTACAGATTAAATAAAATATATTGGATTTGTATCGAATGTAGTAATTTATATTTTAAAGGCACTCTTACTCGCTCACCTACAATTTCCCTAACCGGTGGGGGCCCCTTTCAACGTCCTTCGTACTCAAACGGCTCCTTAGAGGAGAATTACGCCAACCGACACAATCCGCACCGAGAGTTATAGTTGCTTTATGCCACAAATTTAACGCTCGCCAACAATGATCACCCTTATTAACTTTTATATGACGACTTCGACACCTGTATCCACTTCAGCACCTCCGTCCACAGCAAAAAAAAAACCAAAGGAAAAGAAGAACGAGCGCGCCAAATCTCCTCCTTATATCACCTCCATAAAATAACGGCGGGACCACTTTCCCGGATTTTTCTCCCCGGTTAACGAACTTTGCACACATTCCACCGCTCTTCCAAGAATCGTCCCTGTTCGGGTTGGTTCGCTCCATTTCCCATGTTCCGTGTTCACGCCGTCCCACTGAAGTCATATGGGATGGATTATCCGAGTTGTTCCGAAACGTCAATCGCAATTGTTTATGTTTTGCAATGGTCGCCGCGCGGGTGCTATTTTCGGTGGTTTTGCGCGATTATGAGTGCTCGAGTCGCGTAAAGTGGATTCCTCAATCCTGGTAGGTTGTGGCTTGCTACTTTCCCCCTAAAACTATTAGTTTTGTGGTTGATCAGAGTGTTGTCGCGGCCGCCGCGCGGATATTATGGAAACTCGTGTGATAATTGGGCCTAGGCTTCCCTAGTAGGTTTCCACTTGGCATTTTCCCCCTAAAATAATTAGGTTTGAGGTTGGTTGAAGAGTTTCCGCGGCCGCCGCGCAGATGTTGTGGAAGTGATAATTCGTGTAATGGGGCGAAGTGGGGCGATCAACATCAGGTTTTGAATTACCCCCAACGACGTTTCGGTTCAGTTCTTCCCTATTGCCACTGGTGCATCCTTTTCTGTCTTCTCCTTTTCGATGTGTCCTCCATTGAGTGGGTGGCGGTTAGCGATTGCTTGGTTGGTTGAGCCGTGCAGTTTAGCTGCCCTGTTTTGGTCCTTGCGGTGGCAATTCGCTTTAGCTTTAGTTCGATTAAGTGGCGGATTGTCATCATGTAGCGCATAATTGTATAACATTGACGCTGCTGCGACGGTTGACATAGCCTCGTAGTAGTTGATGTAATGCGCTCTAATAATATGCCTGGTATCTAGTTAATCTAATAGTGCCTGGTGGTTAGTTAAATTATTGCTACATGTAAATAGCACCTTCTATTCAATAAAATAAATTGTGATCCAGGTTACATTTTTCTATTCTCCTGACCTGAAAACGGATTGGAGCCTGTTCACCCTTGAATGATTGTCGGTCATGGTTCGAATACATCTCGCGAGGGCGGAAGTGTATGGTGGTTACTTGGCCCCGATTATCTCATGGTGACATTTCCCCCATCGCCTGAAGAGGATTTCTCCGAAATCCGTGTTTGGCCTATTTAATATTTAACGTTCCAACCTGACTCAGCTTTAAACCGCCGACCATTGCCAACTTAAGTACCGAGCTGCTACTCTAAGAATATCTATCTACAAACGTATCTAACCAAGAAAAGCAATCCCCTTCTTAAAAAAAATTCCTAGCCTACCCAGCACCTCTGAAATTTTCTAAAATTCCTATCTACTCTACCTAATAATTTCAGTAACTAATCTAACTAAAATCAACAGATGATTGTAAAATTTAACTAATAGTGACCTAACATCTACCCGCGACCACCCCCGTGGAAGTATTTTAATGTGTAAGAATTATTTCTTTTAGTTTCTTGTCCTGGCTCTTTGTGTTCATTTCAATATTATTTTTATAATATTTTTTTTTTGTTTGTCCTATTTTTTTTTAAATGAGCTTTCAAAATTCATTTCCTAGCCTAGTCCTAAATAAATCTAACTTGACCCTATTCGTATTGATGTAATTTTCCCTCTAATACTACATTAAAAACTGATTCTGTAGACTAACCGCAACCTTACACCTATCTGAACGAACCTATCCTAAACATTTTTGCTACTTTTTCTTTTAGCCTGTTGTAATACTGCTCATCAAATGAAAAAAAAGAAAAAACTAAAGTGGAGGAGGAAATTACAAAAGAAAACAAAGGGGAAAATAAAGGAGGGGGGAGGGAAAAATAAAGCGGAATCCACCAGTCGCTATGCGCCAGCTACGGGGAAAAGGAAAAAAAAAACGTAAAGGTTATCAAGCTGATAGCAGCCAGGATACGCAGGTAGATCTAAATAAATTTTATCGATGTATCCTTGTATCGTATCTATCTTGTTTGAGTCGTCTATCCCTATTATCGTTGCCTGTCCCAGCGTATTCCCGGAGGAAAAGTGGGTTAAACTACCTTCCCATTACTAACGTTCCTAATTAAAGGAAAATCCTTATCTAATTTAAGCTAAACTATTTTAGGTGGGCCGGAGTTAAGCAGACCAATGCGGAAAAATAAATAAAACAAAGAAAGTAAAACTTAAACGAAGTGGGAAGAAAAAAAAAACAAAAAAAACGACAAACAACGCAGGAAGGAGAAAAAAAACAACGACGCCCCGCCAAGCTACAACCGTCACCTGGACCGGCTTATGGTAACATTTTCTTTTACTTTTCAAAAATTTTTAATGTTGTGTCGTCCATTTAGCTTTCTTTATTTTATTACTCACGTCCTTGTTTCCCTTGGTTTGTTGTTTGTTTTTCTTTTTTTTGTTGGAACCTCCCTACGATGGTATCGCTACTCAACGTAGCGTTTTAAATCCTTCGCGTGCCAGACGCCTGCATTTCGGCCGCCTATATCCGTCAACGTGAAAGAAGATGCGGACTCGCGGTTTGCGATTCGATATGGCCCCAGATATTCGGGTGCCAGCTTTGCCGAATAGAATTGAGCCGCATCTGACAGGGCATAGTTCCGCCTCCATACCAAGTCACCGATTTTAAATGGTGGAGGTCTATTCCTTAAATTGTATCGCTGCGTACTCTTGCCTGCAGCTTCCTTAAGGTGTTTCAGTACCTCATCCCGGACCATCCTTAGCTTCTCGGCCCTTTTCAAGGGATCCCTCAAAGTATTCTCTTCCGTTGGCTGAACT
Source organism: Odontomyia ornata (assembly GCA_963969285.1). Taxonomy (NCBI): domain Eukaryota; kingdom Metazoa; phylum Arthropoda; class Insecta; order Diptera; family Stratiomyidae; genus Odontomyia; species Odontomyia ornata. Next base: position 135,160,802 of record OZ017742.1, on the reverse strand, counting down.
GGCCTCTTCCGGGAGACTACCATCTCTCGATCGAAGTTGACGAAATAAGGCGTGCTCCCCATAACTTCATGTGTGTATGTACGTAACGCACATCCGACTCGCCCTAAGTCTCGGTCCCACTTGCGATGGTTTTCTCCCACATAGGCCCGCAGCATCCGCTTAATGTTTTGATTGATCCTTTCCGCTGGATTAGCCTGAGGGTGATAGAACGCGGTATATTGCACATCCGTACCATAGGCTGACAGCAGCGCTTGCAGCTCTTTTGACTTGAACTGCACGCCGTTGTCACATACCACTGTTGCAGGCACTCCAACCAGCAAAAATACTCTATCTTCTAGAATCTTCGACACTTGTGTCGCCGTGGCCTGCCGTAATGGAAAAATCAAAGAGAATTTGGAAAAATAATCCACAACGGTCAGGATATGAGTATGCCCCTGCGTTGACCGAGGCAAAGGTCCCACCAGATCGATGCAAATAGTTTCCCAGGGCACCTTACATCTTGGGACATACCGATGAACATCAGAACGCATCTCGGGCCAAAAAAATCTCTGAGCAATTCGGTCGTAGGTAAGACTTACGCCCATGTGGCTGGCAGTGGGATCGTCGTGGCACTCTTGGAGGACTTTACTTCTATCCGACTTTGGCACTACCTGCTTCCAGAAATTCCCACTGAGTTCCGCATGTCGGTTGGGGATTCTTTTCCATAGGACATCTCTCTCCACACGCCGGTCTGCAAATTGGTCTGGATTGCCTCGTACTTTGTCCATCATCCCCTGTATCCATTTGTCGTCTGGTGGACTGTCGCTTTCAATGGTCCCTACCTCCGGGACTGATCTTGAGAGCGCGTCCGGCACCAAATGCTCTTTCCCTTTTCGATGTATCACATCAAAATCGAACTGCTGGAGCCGCACGGCCCACCGGGTCAGCCGACCCGTGGGATCCTTTAGATTGTGCAGCCAGACCAGGGAATGGTGATCCGTGAACACGTTGAATTTCGTTCCTTCGATATAGGGCCGAAGCGTTTCTACTGCCCAAAGGACGGCTAGGCACTCTTTTTCCGTCGTGGAATATTTCCTTTCGGCCCTACTCAACGACCGGCTTAAATAGCAGATTACCCGCTCTCCCTCTGGGAAGGCCTGGCTCAATACCGCCCCCAGTCCGACATCTGATGCGTCTGTCTGTACGTTAAAAGGCAAACTGAAGTCGGGACAAGACAATATTGGGGCTGACGCTAATTTCAACTTACACCTGTTGAACGCTAATTCGCACTCCGGAGACCATTGCATTTTTTTATCCTTACGCAGGAGCCCTGTTAAAGGCGCTACCAGAGAGGCATGGTCTGGGATAAACGGACGGTACCACGATACCATACCCAGGAACTGCCGAATCTGCTTCACGCTTTGTGGCCTGGGGATATTCATAACACTTTCTACCTTTTCAGGGTCTGTGCTCAATCCGTTCCCATCGACTACATACCCTAGGTAGCGCAATTGCGACCGACAGAAATAGCACTTGTCCCGCGAGAGTTTCAGTCCGGCGTCCCTCAGACGCCTAAACACTTCCTTCAAAATCTCCAAGTGTTTCTCGAAGGTCTGCGTCACGATGATTATGTCGTCGAGGTATGTGAAGACATAGGGCTCTAACTCCGGGCCTAAAACACGGTCGATCAAGCGCTGCCAGGTAGCCGGTGCATTTGACAGTCCAAAAGGCATTCTACAGGACTGGAATAATCCCCTCCCGGGTATGGTGAAAGCGGTGAACTGTCGAGACTCCTTCTGCACTGGCACCTGCCAGTACGCTGATTTAATGTCTAGCGTAGACAAGTACTTGGCATCCCGCAGTTTGTCCAGGGTGGCTGATATATAGGGAAGGGGGTAGGCGTCTTTTTCGGTCACTTTAGTAACTTTTCGGAAATCCACACAAAATCGGTAACTTCCATCCTTCTTCTTTACCATTAGAATAGGCGAGGACCCCGCGCTGGAGGAAGGCTCGACCACCTCCAGACTCAACATTTCCTCCAATTCCGCGTTGATGTGCTTTTGGAGGGCTGGTGAGACCGGATAGTATCTCTGCTTGATGGGCATTGCATCCGTCTTAATGACGTGCTCCACCAAGGAGGTACACCCCAGCCCTTCTCCCATACGCGAGAACTCGCCATTCACCATCTCCTCCAAACGCAATTCGTCTGGGTGAGGGAGGATGGACCTGCTATGCAAGTGGCCTGCTGTTAGGGTGACTTCACTAACGAAATCCCATCGCTCATGCCGGAGATTAAGGGTAATTCCGAATTCCCTCAAAAAGTCTACCCCCAAAATCAGACCATGGGGTAGCGAAGGGACCACCAACATCTCTAGCCACCTTGTGCTCCTCTGCAATTTAATCGGGACTAAAACTTTTCCCAACACCTTACACTGCCCCTCATCTGCTAAGCGAACTGCCTCTTGTGCCGTTGACCCCAGTTCTACCCCTATCTCTTGTAAACGGAGCCATCCTTCCTTGCCTGCAATAGTAGTGGAGGCACCTGAGTCCACCAAGCCGGTAAACTTATTCCCCATAATATCCACGGAGAGATGGGGGCGCACATCTCCTGACTCCTGAGTGAATACATAGGATATACTTCCGCTTGCAGCCTTTCTTTTACTGGTAGAGGTGGAACCCAGTACGCCGCCTACTGGGCACCGCGACCGTTTCCCGATGACGTGGCAAGAGGTTGGCTTACTGGCTGCCGAGTAGTTGCCGCACTTGGTGAACAGTTCGGACACCTTGTCTTAACTACCCCCCTTCTTCCACAGCAAAAACATCTTCGAGGCTCTTGGCACTCTCGTGCAAAATGGCCTGTCCCACCACATGTCCAACAAGCGCCACGCTGTATATTGCTGGCAGGAGCCACCGCATCCAGAGGATAAGCCTCCACGTAGGCCAAGTCTGGTTCTAGCAGTCTAGTCGTCCGTCCATCCGGAGGAGGCACGAAGGCTTCTACCGTCGCCCGAGTTTCCTCCAGCTCTCGTCCCAGGGTAATCAACTCGGAGACCGTGGCAATTTTCCTCAGGGATAATCGTGTCTGGTAAAAGGGACTTATGTTTTTACGTAAAATCTTCATTTTCTCTATCTCTGTATATGGCTCGTTCAACCGTCTAAACAACCCATCCATGACAGCCACGTACACACCGATTGATTCATCTCTACCTTGGGTGCGATGACGAATTTCCTCCAACAACTGGTCTTCATAGTTTGGTGGTAGAAACTCCTCCTTGAGTTCTCGACATAGCTCCTCCCAGTTTGCAACCCGATCCTTGGCTGACCTAAACCACACCAAGGCTTTGCCCTCGAAGAGTTCCGCTGCCATTCGGAAAAGTTGGTCCTGAGATACTCCTTTGGCCACTCGGATCTCCTCTACCCTCTCCAAAAAGGCGTTTACTGACCCTGGAGAGTCACTGGAGAACCGAATACCCCATTTGGCTATGTCTGGTGGCTTCCTCAGATCCTGTTCCACCCGCGGGGTAGAATATACGGGTCCATGCCGCAGTTCCGGGGTTCGAGGTTCCAGTTCCTCGGTGATAGCCGACAAATTCCTCCTTTCGGGTTCCTCCTGCTCCATCCTCCTGGACGGTCCGGCCACGCTGGTTAATGGTGGTTGCTTGCGCTCCCTTTCCACTGGTTCTGCTGACCCCTGAGCTAGTGTTGTACACTCTTTCCCTTCGCCGCCCTCACCTTCAGCCTTGTTTATCAGGTCCCCTAACACCATCAACAACCCCCTCTTTATTTTCTTTGCCTGTCCTGCAAGGTCAGGATCCGTAGTGGGTACGTACTCCCAACGGCGCAACGCATACCCGATTTTGTTCCTAATTTTTAGGAAGTCGGAGCATTCCTTGTTCCCTTTGAAATTCCTAGTCAGGGTCAGGATTTCCTCCAATTTATTCAAAACCGCTTCAATATCCTCTGCTGGAGTGAATGGGTAGGCCTGTAAATCCACGAAGCTCTCATCGGCATCTTGTTCTGACTTCAAAGCCTTCCTTAGACGGCGCCTCATGTCGTCGACTGTTCCTTCTGGCTCCTCCCGGATTGCCAGCTCATACACCAGCTCATCCTTCTCGAGCCTATCCACCAGGATTTTTATCGTTTTCGCCATCCTTCTAGTGTGTGCTGGAAAATAAATCTAATTCTAGCACTTATTCTAATATTCCAAACAATTATTTGCTTCAAAAGTTTTGTTTTATTTATAGAATTTTGTTTACACAATCTTAAACTAATTGCATCCACTCACACAATTTTCCACACAAAACAAACAATCAATCTACTCACATAACCTTAAGCAAGCACTCTAAGTCATCCACACAACCCACAAACAGAATCACTTAATTCAGTCACCAACTCACGCAATTTCACTCACTACCTTACCCACCACTCAACATACAACTCACTATCCACAGTCACCCTCTATCGCACTATCTCCTCAAACACTCTAAATTCAGACTCGTTCGCACTTCTATTCCAAAAATATCGCACTTTTCACTTAAAATTGAAACCACAAACACCCGCAAATCCACACTTAGCACGCACAATCACTCTTTCCACCCTTTACTTCACACTCCCGCAAATTAACACTTCACTTGCACTCGCACCACACCACTGACCCACTATTTCTCACTCTTTCACTTTACAATTTGTACACTATCACTTTCACCACTTGACTTACTGCCCCACGTTGGGCGCTAAAACTGTTACGTACAAAATCAAGCCGTTCACGGCGCGACCTCAGGGATATTGCCGGCCAACTCGCGGAGACGAGTCGTGGTGACGCCACGCGCTTACTTTGTGTATCCCTGGAGCCAACTGGTCGCTTGAAGCGCGAACCCTCGACCAGAGCCGTTGCTCCTTGTTTGAATACCCTGGGGAGCTAGGTTTTCACAGGATGTGCTATTCGTTACGATAACCCCCGTCGCGGCTCACTCGAAAGTTTCCTCCTATCACCGTAGAAAAGTCTTTGCCTAAAACCCGCTGAAAGAAAACTTTGCCTAAGTCACACAAAAGGGATCTTCGCCTAAAACCACACTTCCTGCAGAGCCACCGGCACTACGTTCTGCCACCATACACTTTGTGGCCACTTCCTTTTAGGCAACAACCTTCACTTTCGCGATTAGCGAGGAAAGAAAGAACTCCGATAATTGAAAGAAAAACCAGCGGCTCCAATCCGTTACACAATTCATCTATTTTTCTCACTAATAGAACAAAAAAAACCTATCCTCCTGGATCACTTACATTACAGCATTTACAGATTAAATAAAATATATTGGATTTGTATCGAATGTAGTAATTTATATTTTAAAGGCACTCTTACTCGCTCACCTACAATTTCCCTAACCGGTGGGGGCCCCTTTCAACGTCCTTCGTACTCAAACGGCTCCTTAGAGGAGAATTACGCCAACCGACACAATCCGCACCGAGAGTTATAGTTGCTTTATGCCACAAATTTAACGCTCGCCAACAATGATCACCCTTATTAACTTTTATATGACGACTTCGACACCTGTATCCACTTCAGCACCTCCGTCCACAGCAAAAAAAAAACCAAAGGAAAAGAAGAACGAGCGCGCCAAATCTCCTCCTTATATCACCTCCATAAAATAACGGCGGGACCACTTTCCCGGATTTTTCTCCCCGGTTAACGAACTTTGCACACATTCCACCGCTCTTCCAAGAATCGTCCCTGTTCGGGTTGGTTCGCTCCATTTCCCATGTTCCGTGTTCACGCCGTCCCACTGAAGTCATATGGGATGGATTATCCGAGTTGTTCCGAAACGTCAATCGCAATTGTTTATGTTTTGCAATGGTCGCCGCGCGGGTGCTATTTTCGGTGGTTTTGCGCGATTATGAGTGCTCGAGTCGCGTAAAGTGGATTCCTCAATCCTGGTAGGTTGTGGCTTGCTACTTTCCCCCTAAAACTATTAGTTTTGTGGTTGATCAGAGTGTTGTCGCGGCCGCCGCGCGGATATTATGGAAACTCGTGTGATAATTGGGCCTAGGCTTCCCTAGTAGGTTTCCACTTGGCATTTTCCCCCTAAAATAATTAGGTTTGAGGTTGGTTGAAGAGTTTCCGCGGCCGCCGCGCAGATGTTGTGGAAGTGATAATTCGTGTAATGGGGCGAAGTGGGGCGATCAACATCAGGTTTTGAATTACCCCCAACGACGTTTCGGTTTGGTTCTTCCCTATTGCCACTGGTGCATCCTTTTCTGTCTTCTCCTTATCGATGTATCCTCCATTGAGTGGGTGGCGGTTAGCGATTGCTTGGTTGGTTAAGCCGTGCAGTTTAGCTGCCCTGTTTTGGTCCTTGCGGTGGCAATTCGCTTTAGCTTTAGTTCGATTAAGTGGCGGATTGTTATCATGTAGCGCATAATTGTATAACATTGACGCTGCTGCGACGGTTGACATAGCCTCGTAGTAGTTGATGTAATGCGCTCTAATAATATGCCTGGTATCTAGTTAATCTAATAGTGCCTGGTGGTTAGTTAAATTATTGCTACATGTAAATAGCACCTTCTATTCAATAAAATAAAATGTGATCCAGGTTACATTTTTCTATTCTCCTGACCTGAAAACGGATTGGAGCCTGTTCTTCCTTGAATGATTGTCGGTCATGGTTCGAATACATCTCGCGAGGGCGGAAGTGTATGGTGGTTACTTGGCCCCGATTATCTCATGGTGACACCTGTTCAACACGAACAATGCAGTATTTATGGCTTCAGCCCATAATTTCTTTGGTAAATTTCTTTCATGTAACATTGTCCTGGCCGCTTCCAGCAATGTCCTGTTTTCTCGCTCAGCCTTGCCATTCTGTTCTGGGGTGTATGGAACTGTGGTTTGGTGTGTTATTCCACGCCTTGTAAACATTTCCTTCACATTCCTGTTCACAAACTCCAGGCCGTTATCACTTCTGAATGTCTTCACCTGTTTCCAGTACTATTCTCGGCCTCATTTATAAAGTCCTCAATTATATACTTGATCTTATCTTTTGTCCTTACAAAATACACACTTCTCAAATTCGAATAATCATCATTCACAACGAAGTATCTTGACCCGCCAACTGACGATTCTTCCATGGGACGGCATGTATCAGCATGAATTAATTCACGAATCCTGGTACTCTTGTATTCGCTTCTATTGAATGGCAATCTGTGTATTTTCCCAATCAAGCAACTCTTACACACCGGGTTGGATGTTTGTTTAACCTCAATGTTGTTTTGCCCCAAAGTATCTTTGACGTAGGTGAAGTTTTGTTGCACCAATCCTCTGTGCCACTCGTTTAAATCGTTCAACGCTAGCTTTGCAGTACTCGCAATTTCACAATTATTACTCGTATTAAAGCGAAAGTCCAAATAAAATGAATTTCCAACTCTTTCCGCAACCGCGCAAATTTTATTTGCCTTGAAAAATTTGCATGAGCTATTATCTGTCACTATGACATAACCTTTATCTGTTGCGCGATTGACCGAAAACAGATTCGTTTTTAACAAAGGAACATACAACACTCTGTCTATAACTGTGTCAATCCACTCCTTTCCGTTTAATACTTGAACTGCCATCTGTCCATAACCAATCGCATTTATCACTGCTCCATTACCGATGATTACAGGTTTTGGCGAAGTATTTGAGAATGATGTAAACAATGCACGGTCTCAACACATATGTTCAGTAGCGCCAGAAGCAAGTAGCCACTTTGATTTTTGCAATTGATGCGAAAGATTAGTTACCACGAACGCGTTACTTTTCGTTTTATTTTCACTTCTTAACATTTTTTGTTTTTGAAAACGACACTGAGCTTTAAAATGTCTGAATTTGCCACAATAGAAACAGTTATTATTATCACTCACGTTCCCTTCGCTGTTAGTTTTATTGTTACTTTTACTCTCGGTTTGATACAGTCCACTTTTACCGCATTTGAAAACTTTTGATGGTCCTTTATTTTTCACAAAAATGCAGAAGGTGTTGTTTGCTTTGCTCCTTCGTTCTTCTCTTTTACTCGCTCTTCTTCAATCAGTAGTCTTGCCACTAGACTATCACACGTTTGTTTGTCATCAGGCGCCGACTCCCAAGCTGAAATAAAATGTTTATGATCGTCTGGTAACGACATTAGCACTTTCGTGATTACAAATGTATCTGAGACTTCTTCACCCATTCGTTTCAATTGGTTTTGTAGTTCTTGTATTTAGATAAAAAAACAGATATGTCGATAACTCTTTCGAACTTGTATTGGAAAAATCTCTGTTGTATAATGTGCACACTGGTCTTAGTTTTCTGTTCATATACACTGTGGAGTTTTCGCCACATCTCGGCAGAATTCATACATGTAATAATATGTAACATTGCCTCTTCCGACATTCGTGTTACCAATAACGTCTGCGCTTTGGCATCTTTAGATTCCCATGCAGATATCTCACTGACCACTCCGGGCTTCACTTGTTTTCCCTCCACAATGTTCAACCATCCATGGCCCCTCAACTGTACTTTTGTTTGGAATTTCGATATATTCCAGTTTCTGGCACCTTCTAACTTGATCACATTGACGTTTTTGTTATTTCCCTCCATCATCGGCGATGTTACACAGTGCCCGAGCCTGATCACGATGCCGCAAACTGTAGTCAATTAACCTCACTTTTTCCTTCTGGCCGATTTTGCTGCCGCCATAAATAACATCAATCTACATCAAGCTGTTATATGTGCCTGGGCCCAAAACCTGGTGTTTGAAATAAAAGGAAAGCACTTTTGTGATGAACACACTAGTCTTTTATTTAATTCACTGATACAACATGTTGATTTTTAGAAGCGTAGAACGGAAGTGATACAAAGAAATACTTATACCAACATAGACATTTGAACAACATTTAATATTTGTATTGTTGCCAACTTAAACGTTTTCAAATAAACATTGCCATATTAATAACAGAAGACATTGAAAACGGTATTTTATGTTTAATTTGCAACTTGTAGGAAATGCGCTTCCAAAAGATATTCAAATATATTTAACCGATTCAATTTAATTTTTCTGGGCATTGTTCGTATCTCTAATTTTGGCTGAAAAAGTTTAAGCCGATAGATTACATTGGTTACAAATTTGTTAAGATTATTGAAGAATATATTGATATATATGAGTTCAATTTAAGTGCAACTTGGATATATGTATATTCTATCTCAAACATCTTAATGAAACGCTTTTTAGGGTTTTGTACAAAAATACAAAACCCTATTAAAATCACGAACTGTGTCCGTCTGTATGTCACAGCAGTTTTTTTCTGAAACTATACTAGCTACATCCATAAAATTTTAATGGAAAGATCAGAAGTGATGACTTCTTGAAAGTTTAGGGGTAAACAAATTTTTCAAATGGTTTAACCCCCATATAGGGGGTTGGGCTTTAAAAAAATTGTTCACTTTAGGTAGTTGGGTAGGGTGTCATATGAAAGGCCATGATGAGATCTTTTTAAAAGAGGTCTTAAAACTACCTGATTAGAGCCAAAGGGGGCTAAGAGGAGAGGAGATTCACGAAATTTTCACGTGTTTATGCGAACAATCTGTAAAAACATGGAATTAGGCCTTTATGAGTCAAACACTAAATAAGTCAGAAGTCGAAGACAACAATACATGACTATGGAAGTATATGCACTTCAGAAACAACAGGTTTGCTAGAATTTGCGTCAAAGTTTCAGAAAGGATATATCTATCATGAATATCTTTGAGAATCCCTTCAACGAGCGATATCAGTAAACTCAAAACGGCTGTTTTAAATGACAATATTGAGTAAAGTAGGTACCATTTAGGATTTCCATCACATTAGCAATCACATTTTTTCTTCACCAAATTTTGAGGGTAAATTAGCAACAGAAACATCTTTAACCTGGGAAAGGTAGCCTGAGTCATCTTGACTCATTTGAAAATTTCCAGTCGTTGACTTGGGGTTACCTTTAAACGTAAAATTTTGCAAGTCATTCTGAATCGTGGTTACCAACCATGATATGAAATTTTATGAATCATTTTGACTTATGAGTACCATCAATGGCACTTATAAGTATAAAATTTTATGAGCCTTTTATGTAGTAATAAATAACTTGGCTTTATTTCTACAGATAAGATGGCGAGAAATAAAAACTTAACAGAGAAGGGGATTCTTGAAATATTGGAGAATATAGATTCTGACGATGAAGAAGCGAAAGATAATTTGTAGTCAGAATCAGATACTGATTTTGGATCAGAATATGAGCCTGTGCCAGAAAATTACATGATTGGCGATCAAGAGTTGATGAACGAGATCCACAATTTAGAAGATGACTCTTCGGCAAAAAGAAGGATGCATCCACAAATACAAACAAAAAATCAAGGCTCCGGTGAAAAATGAAAAAGTGAGTCTTCCAATAATCAAGCTCATCCTCATCCTTTGTAGGAGCGAAGGAAATCCTTCGGTGCAAGCTCTGCAAAAACACCTTCAGAATGTTTTGAAAGTTTTTCTCTCCGGACACCGTGGCAATAATTCTACAAAATACAAATAAACAAACTTAGACCTTAAAGCTAACCTGATCAAAGATGAATTGATGCGTCTCTTTGGTTCTCTAGACTATCCAGCAATTATGAGGAACAATCATCTGAATTCTCAAATTTTGCATAGCCCAGTGTAATGTAGTGATAAATATCGTGCCATTATTTCTGAAGAAACAGTACTGAAATACCACAAAATAGCTATGATTGGAACGGTTTGAAAAAATAAAAATAAAATTACCTTCTAAATTCGTTGATATAAAATTCAATAGGAGAAAGCCTGGATTATCGGCCTTTTTTGTTCTTGGATACTATTACAGCAGTTTCTTATAAGCCAGTAACGCAGAAACTTGTAAATCTTATATCCACCGTTCATGGCTATGCTTCTGTCAATCCTGGAAGTCAAAAACTGGAGATTATTCTCAATTATAATACCACCAAAGGTGGTGTTGACGGTCTTGATAGACTCTGCCAAGACACTAATATGGGAAGGAAAACTAAGAGGTGACCTCTAGCATTTTTTTATAACATTTTGAACCTTGCTGTTGTGAGCTCTTATGCAGTTTACCTACATAATTTTAACAAAGATCGACGAGAAGGTAAACCATTTTCGAGATTTAAATTCATTATGGAGTTGGTGCGCACTCTAAGTGAACATGGCTTATCGACTTACTCTCCTAATTTCAGCAAATCTTCGTGAGCCGATCTTGGGGAAAGGAGTGCCAGATGCTTCAGAAAATACAGAAAAATCACAGCAATGCCTTACTAACTGGACGTATTGCAACATCCGCATTATGAGAAGCGAAGAAAGACCCAAACGATTTGAACTAATTGCCATAAGCCTATATTTGCTGAACATACGATCAGAGTATGTTCTTAAGATTATATCTTCATAAGATTATTTTTACATTTAATATACATACATACTTACTATTATAATAATGTAGTTAATGGTTGTATTTTTTATTCGAGTCATTAAATTTTTAAATTCTTTTGAATTTTTGAAGTTACACTTCTTAGTTAATCAAATTATCTTTCGTTTGTTATTTGACTCAATGTACATTGAAGTGGTTACAATAAGAAAAAATTATTTTTATGTAACAAGAAGGCTCTTAATTTACTAAAAGACTGACGATAAATTAAAAAAAAAAAACAAAATAATATTGTAAATTTTGATGTTATTTTGAAAAATTGAAAAATTCCTACATATTTCATTATAAAATTATCTCGGGGTCAAAATAACTCACGGTTACCAACCCCAGCATACAATAAAGGGCAACCTTTACCGGGTTAAGATTTCATTTAGTCAATGAAGTATTTCTTTAATTTTCTCCTTCTCTCCACCAATGCTAGCTCGTGAGTCTGAAGATAAGGTAAGCAGAAACTTATGGATGAATAATATTCCGCATCTATGGCGTGAAAGTCGAGGCCAGGCTTTGGCCTACAGATTGAATCTCCTCCAATCACAGATCTGAGACCTTGTCCGCCATTTGATCACTCCCAGCAAGGATCTGCTGTCAGCTTCAATACTGTCTTCTTTGGGTAGCCAGTTTTCTCCTCTTCTTTCTAAATGGCCACCTTTTCAATTTGCGTTACATTACGTAAGCAGATACACGAGGTTCATCAAATAGCTTATACAACTCATCGTAGTAACGTAGTCTCCTCTCTGCTCCATATTTCACTGGGTTGTGAATTCTCCAAAGCACTTCGCGTTCAAATACGTCCACTGAATTTTCGGATTCGCTCTTAAGTGTCCATGTTTCACTTTCATATAGCAGTACAGATTTTACTAGTGATTTGTAAATATGAAGCTTAATTTACCTTTATACAGCCCTAAATAGAATATAACGTTTATGCGGCGTCCAACCTTGTCATTTTGGCGCCTTTTAATTCAAGTTGGCTTCAAGATAGACAAAATTCTTCACTCTTTCCAGTTTGTAGCCTCCTATGGTCAAGTTTTGTCAGGTTGGAGGTTATTTGCTCGTTGCAGTCATGAATTTAGTTTTTGTTTCATTAACTTATAGGCCAATCCGGCTCGCTACAGGTTCTAGACTGAGAAATGCTACTTTGGCATCTGTGATTGACCATGCGATAATAGTGATATCATCGGGATATGCTACCAATTGTATCGAGTTGAACAATAGTTTTCCAGAGGCTTCAGTTGCTATATTTCTGATGACATATTCGAATGCACTTTTAAAGAGCATTGGGGCAGTGGTTTATTTAATCGAATTCTCGTTAAGCACGATTTAATAGTATCCTGAGAACAGGTCAAGTGTCGCATAATATTTGTTTCCGGATATTAGCGATAAAATTACATCAATTGTTGGCATTAGAACAGGGGTCTTCTCCATTGCAGCGTTGATTACTCGGAAGTCTACACACGATCGGCCGTTTTCTTTTTGCTTCTTGATGGGCACAACCAGCAAAGAATGCGTAGATTCGCTGGATCAGTTGATATTTTGTGCCAATAACTCATTAATCATTGAATCTGCAGCGACTCACTTGCTAAATGGAATTATGTACAGACACCTCTGAATCGGTTTATCGGATGTAAGTCGGATAGACATCAGCACTGACTTACTATGACCCATTTCTGATGTTTTGTTGGCAAAACAGGACCAAAATGTCAACAACAGCTATTCCAACTGCCAACTCGGACTCTATTAGTTCTGTTTTAACTTCTACATTCAACTTTCACATATCCACGATGATACATATGATGGGTCTCAAACTGACTCGTCATGAATCATGCAGGAGTATATGGGTTCCCAACACCATTGAAGCAGGAAATTATTTATTCTCGACGACTGAAAATTCAGCAGGTATTATGCAACTATCTACCTTTAAACCCGTTTGCATTTTTTGTGTAGATGTACGCATCTCTACCAAACGTTCATACGTAACGGGGGTACACTCAATTACATTAGTGGATTTGCTCTCGGGAACGAGTGAACTACTGCTGTTAAGATCGATTTGTACATCGATCGGTTAATTGTCCAACCACACTTGTTTTCTAATTGTCAGTTTAAGAACAGCTCCGCACTAATTCGAGTTTATTAATATGCCCTTCACGTTGCGTAGGACAATTATCAGCAGAGTGTCCGGTTTTTGGCACTTCGAGCAACGAGTCTAACTTTGTGGGGTCGGACAGTTTATCAGGGTGTATGCCGGCTTATGACAGTTATAGCAAACACCTTTTTGTGGAATCGAACGTTTTTGTCCTTCAATAGTTTGCTTGGACGGGGATGAAAGAACCAATTGGGACTTTAGTACTTACAATTCGGGTGGTTCTATTACGTTCGTGCGAAATCGTGAGATACACACATAAACTTTATTTATATCCCGAAAATTGAGACACGCTATACCATTTAGGATGCAAGAAAAATGGTCGCCCGCTGTCAGAGACAGCACTTGCTCCATGATTGGCACTAGTCTTGGATGAATTGCACGAAGGGAAGGTTAACTGCGCAGCTCATCCCAAATCTGAGACAGTGGCTCAATAGAAGGCATGGTGAGATTACCTTCTATCTGACCCAGGTTATGAGCGGGCATAGGTGTTTTTAGTCTAAACTGCACAATATTAGTAAGACATGGTCCCTATACTGCCAATTTTGCTCAGGAGTGGAAGGCAATACCTGCCACACATCTTTTGCTTGCAAGGAATGGGACAAGTTGCGATAAAAATTCTACACGGAAACAGGAGAGCTAACGGTGGATAGTATATTCACGATAATGCTTGGATTGGTTGACAAATGGGACCATGTAGCACATTATGTTCGAGCAGTCCTAAAAGATACAAGGGACATAATGTAAGAAGGGATGTTGATTAAGTCGAATGGTTTAATCTACGACAGATGTATTGAATCATGGGTTCATCCATCACACATTAGACAAACATACGAAAATCATAGTCCAACACGCACTCAATAAATTTCCTTACATTACCGTCTATAAGTATGATACATAAAAATCGGCTCTATTGTCATCATAGGGTAACGTTTGTAGGCATTCCCGCGAAAACTAATCAAAGTTCACGAACGCTTTGCCAACGAGTCCAGCTACGTTTTAGTAGGGCCCTTTAGTTTGGCCTTTATTTCGAAAATAACTGAATTATCATCCCACCCGTACGCGGACTTTAATTTTACTAAACTTTAGTGAACCTGGGTAGATAAATTGTCCGTATAAGACTGCAGCGATAGTCTGCTGCCTCAGCGAGAGAGGATGGTGGGATTCATCGAGATTGGTCTTGTCTGAGGATGCATGAATGCGCTGGCAGGCTGGTATTGCGGTTTCGTGGGGCGGGCTCTTTTCCCCAGCACAAGGACACATTACAAAAAAATTTCGCATCCACAAATTTAAAGATACAAATACATATTGACCGGAGTGGAGCCTGATGTAACATTCTAACGGTTAAAGATTGCTCAAGTAAATGGCAAACTGGGTTCAGCGAAAACAAACGGGACTTGAGAGGACTTCGTTATTATTGACGATACTTATGGCCCCCAAATAAGAGTGGAGCACCCAGAAGGAAGCGGTGCCCCCTTGCACCTCTCAACCGGATCATGATCCAATGTAAGCATGACCACATATTTTCCATTTAAGTGAAAAACTCATACATACATAATTTGCATGAATTTTGCCCTTAGATGAAAAATATGAACGTACCAAATTTATGTTATAGTATTATGTTATGGAATCCCATCCAGGTAATAAAACACTGAAGGTGCGCTAATGTGTAGGTGGGTAGCAATGAAGATGAGATTCATCTGGTTCAATTATAAATGCCGGGGAGAACGAGCCAACATTTTTATCACGCTACATACACGCAAACCCGACATAATTGCCTATATTAAATGTCAACGACAACAATCAAATTATACAGAGCTTTGGTATTGGCAAATCAAAGGCATTTTTTCAGGTCTCCTCTCCTTGCAACAAGTGCCTCTAACTGTCTCGGTCAATACGCCGCGTCCTCTAATTTTGAAATCCGAGCAGCAATGAAACGTCTTCGTCGACTGAATTAGATCAGCATTTCCTCGGTTTTCCTACTGGTCTTTAGCCATCAGTTCTCCCAAAGAATACGTTTTTGGGTATCCATTGTTCATCTAGATGATTCACATGGCCAGTCCATTGCAGCTCCCCCAGTCTTACAATCGTTGACTTCTCCGGCTCGTCAAAAATTTTAAACAGCTTATGGTTGTACCGAATTCGCCATTGTTTCCCGGCCAGTTTCGTTCAATTATCTGCCTCAGGACCCGTGCAATATGCTTGCGAATACTTGGGTTAGGGTCCGTGTTCCACACCCATAGCATAACACAGGTCTTATCGCAGATTTGTATACTTGGAGCTTTGTTTTCCTGTGTATGCAGCTGGTTTTCAAGATTGTCGAAACTGAATGAATTATTTTATTTGCGAGCTGTATTCTTCGGCGTTTTTTGTCTCTTTTATAAGCATTTCTATTTATTTTGCGCCTACATACAAAAGTTTTCCTAAATTTTTGATATTGTATATGCCAACTGTGATATTTTGTGTTCTTGAGGTATTTTCCTAGACTGCGTCATGAGCTCTATTTTATTTCTGTTGATAATACTCTTCATTGAGATATAAATATTATCAAATATATTAATCAATTAAACTATTTTTTACAAAATTAAATTCTGTTCATAATACTAAATTAATTTAAGCAAAAAATATTTTACATAAGAGACATATTTGATAATTTCTATATCTCAACTAAGAATTTAAAAAATAATAATAATTATTAGTAGAACATTTTAGTTACGAATAAGTTCAGAGATATTATTATTGCAATTGTTCAATATTTGGATAACGTTTTTAACTTTACTTTAAAATTTAATTGATAATTAAGTTTGAAAATAAAATTGAATATTTCTGTACATTATATACCAAATAATTTTGTAATATTTTTAATTTCATTTATTCAGTTGTACGAGTTTTGTTTTGAAAACAAAACAATGCATAAAATTATCAAAATTGAATATCAAGTGGATTAATTAATTTTTAAACTTATGAATTGCGTTATAAATACTCCCTACTAAATAAAAAAAATGAATTGGTAAACAAGAAATACCATCTTTACTTTTCAGCACATGGCCATTCTTTTGCAGAAGGAAAGGAAGGCGGGAGGTGAATATGCCACCGAGGGTTTTGATAATCCCTGACTGGTCGGTTTGGTACACGGCGCTATAGCTTGCCTTTGCCTTTTCAGTTAGAGTAAATTAATTCGGTTTTAGAATTGAGTAGTATTTTCCTGTTGTTGGTGAATGATCGAGAATGCGTGGATATTGATGGGTGATTACTCTTGTTATTCTCTTTTGGATTATACGTACGACCTGAGATAGAAAGAAACAGATTAACGTAGTGTACAATCGTTTAGATAGAAGTTGTTTTGACGCGTTGTAAATCGGGTGTTTGAATCGGTGGCTTATGAGTTATATTCGAACTAAGTTTGCTGTGTGGACGGTACCACACATAAATGAATTTTGGCGTGCGAGGTATTTCGACCACACTATGACGTGTGCACACACTATTGCAAAGCGTATAAAGATGAAAGACAAACAAGTGGGGTGCCGGTGTGGGTGTGTGTAGGCGGCAATCAACCTACAGGCAACACCAATCTAAGTGTAACAAGCCTTCCAGTAGAAATTTGCATTTGTAGTAGTCAGTCCACTTGTGGCCAGCTGGCGGGTGCTGTCAGCCTACTTCAGCAGAATGCAAATGTTCATACGGCGTAATACATTCGATGTTTCATGTGAAAAAGGTACAAATAATATTTGTTGCATGCTTAAAATTCACTTTGCACTGTCTACTCTACACCCACACCATTTAGATCAACCGAATGAAACACACGTTCAACTCCTTCCACTGACATCCAGCTTGAGGAAGTAAACAAATTCCAATTCTTTTAGTTGTGAACAGCAATAAAACATGAACGGATGTATAAACTGAAACGAAATTCACTTCACAAAGAGGGTTACAATGTTTTCCGCAGATAATCTTAATTTCACCATTCAAATCCATCTCAAAACCGTACAAAACCTCAAATTTTTGTCAGCACTTCCACATCTCTCCATATACTACCATATAAACTAGGAAGCAAAGTCAGCCTACATGTAGTCATGTATGTGGTAGTAGTAATAATAACCACTAACTGAATTAAAGAAGTTTTTTTTTGATTCATTTTATCTATAAATTTGGTGAAGATCCAATTAAAAGTGTAGTGTCTGGTTTGATGGAAAACCCGAAGTGTATAACAACCATACATTGGGTTTGTTGCATTCGAAAAACTTTCAAATGGCTATTACTTCCACAAATGAGATTTGATTTCATTGTAAAGTTTAATACATGAGTGGAACATCGGAAAGATGCATGTCGAGAGGTTTGTCGAGGTGCTCACAGCAGGTGCCCCGCTCCAAAGATATTTACAGGGGGTGGAAGAACTGGCAGCTTAAGACGGGGTGCACACAATATGAGCATCATCATGACTGCATGCAATGCTTCTATGCCCCGTCAAAAACCACGGCTGGTGGTCGATTGAAATCTCTAAAAAGCGAAGAGACTCTAACAAGCTTCGGTGTGAGGCTCAACGGGCACGAAACCACGACGAGGCATGCAACCGCAAATTGAT
Organism: Odontomyia ornata; assembly: GCA_963969285.1. Classification (NCBI taxonomy): domain Eukaryota; kingdom Metazoa; phylum Arthropoda; class Insecta; order Diptera; family Stratiomyidae; genus Odontomyia; species Odontomyia ornata. Next base: position 135,142,626 of record OZ017742.1, on the reverse strand, counting down.
TAACAACAGCAATGCAAACAAGTATCCGTGGGGCGTTGGTCACAAGCTAGTTACGTGGAAGCTTGGTGCCCTACGGGAGCCTTGCATATATGATGCGGAAAAGATGGACGAGATAGTGCAGGCACTCTTCCCCACCCATCCTGTCCATGTTGACGCTACCCGCGGTTAAATAGCAACCAAGTGTCCATTGTCACACAGCCGTAACTGGAAGAGGCAGTCCTTTCATTTAAAGCCAGAAAGGCTCCAGGGCCAGATGGTGCTCCAGCTAAGGTGTTGCAAGTTGTCTATCACCATTATCCTGACATGATGTTCACCAGATTTAACGCTTGCCTACGGGACTAAGTTTTCCGGTGTGTTAGATGGTAACGAGGCTCGTGCTGATCAGTAAGGGAAATTCCAAATTGCCGTCTGCATACCGCCCGTTATGCATGCTAGATACTGCTAGGAAAGTGCTAGAAAGACTCACTGCCAGGATTCGTGCTGCTGGGGACCTATCTCCTCGGTAGTACAGCTTTAGAGCAGGACATTTCACCATTGAGTCGATTGCAGAGGTCGTGAGCGCGGTCCAAAAAGCAAAGGCATATAGCCGCACCAAGCGACGGATCATCCTGCTGGTGACATTTGATGTTAGGAACGTCTTCAACTCCGCTAGATGGCTGGATATGCTGGAAAACTCTTTTCAAGTTCCAGAATATCTAATGCGGCTTTTGAAGGACTACCTGAAGGACCAAAGCCTACTTTACGACACGACACAGGGCCAACGAAGGATGAAAGTTACATCAGGTGTTGCCCAGGGATCTATCTTTGGTCTAGAACTGTGGAACGTATCTTACGATAGGCTTTTGAGACTGGAGATGCCAGATGTGTCGACTTGATCGGCTATGTGGATAATTTTGCTGCTTTGGTCGCTGAACGAACCATTGAACAAGCCCAACTTAGGCAAGGTATACTAATGCGCCAAGTGAGAGACTGCATTACTGCATTACTGTGATCATCTTGACAAAAAAGAGTCCCTAGAGTAAGGATTATCAGTATTGGAGACATATTAATCGAATCGAAGCCAGTGGGGAAGTACTTGGGGCCACTGATCAACTCAAAGATAAGTTTCTATGAGCCAATCAGGGCAATGGCTAAGAAGGCTGCTTCGGGAATATCGGCTCTGAGTAGATTCAGTGCATCAACAGGACGCCTCTTGATGAATGCTGTGGGACCAGGGCTACTGTATGGAGCAGAAATATGGGGCGATACTCTCAGTAAAGAGGCATATTGAAACGCCTGGGACAGGTAAGAGAAGAGGAGCACTGAAGATTGCATCCTCGTATCCAACAGTTTCGATTTGGTGGTGAGAGTTATTGTAGGAATGAAACTGTTGCCCTCCTTGCTAGAGAGCGCCGTGCTGTTTGCTTGCATCGGAACAAGGACGCAAAGTAGCAGATTGTCTTCGAGGAGAGACAGCGCTCACTCAACGATTGGCAGTGCGCTTCATCCTGGATGTGAGACCGTGACTAGATCGAAGGCATGGTGAGGCTGACCTCCATCTGACACATTTTTTGAGCTGACATGGATGTTTTCAGTCTTATCTACACACGATTGGTAAGTAACGGCCCCCGATTGCCGGTTTTGCCCAGGAGATGAAGATAATGCCTTTCACTCATTTTTGCATGCACGAAACGGAGCAAACTACAAAGGTACCGCTACAGGGAGACGAAAGAGGTCACCCCGGATAATATATTCGTAGTGATGCTCGAATCGGTTGATAAATGGAACTAGGTGGCACTTTATGCTCGGGCAGTCTTAAACGATAAAAAGGACCCACAGCAATCGGGGGCGTTGGGATGGGAGATCACTGGTCCGATTTTTCTTCTTCTCTCCCGTCTCACTAAAAGAGGGACTCCCCAGCTTGAAGTCACCTCAGGGGGTAACAAAATGAGAGCTGGCCCAAAAAGATGTGTCAAATGGTTCTAGGCTGGGTTCCCAGGTTGACAGAGGAGGTGTTTAGTGGGTAGTCCAGTCACATTTTTGCAAGCATGGGAGTCTCACACTCTGTGCGTAAATGACATTCGCCTCCCAGTTACAGAAAAAAGTATAGCAATCTTTCCTTGGATATTCAAATTTAACAGTATCAATGTGAATTTAATTAGGAAAAAGGTTATATTTACATATTCTACTATTATTGACAAAGTTGAGTGAATTTCAACTTCTAAGGAATTTGCTACTCGTATGTATATGCTCATAAGAGCTTGCAACCATGACTGTACCACTTATAAAATGTAAAGTTTAATTACGAGTTAAAACCCTGTACTTTCAACACTTCCAATTCACTCAATATTAGTGTTTAAAACAGCCACGGTTTTATTTTGCGATTACTCGTATCACTCTTTGAATGGGTTTTCGAAGATCTGCATCCTAAATAACCTTTCTGAAACTTTCATGCAGATTCTAAAAAGCCATTAGTGTCTGAATGATTGGAAGCGCATATTGCTCCACAGCCATGTATTGTTGTTGCTGTAACACCAAAAATTTTATCCCCGATAACTTCACTAAATGTAGTCTGTGTGGTCTAGTGGTTAGAGCATGAACCCATAAGCCGAAGGTCCCAGGTTCACATCACGTTGGGAGCAACGTGATTTAGTTCAAGGGATTTTTTGGACAGACTATGAGTGTTCACTCAGTGGTGATATGTACTGATTTAATCAAATCATATCATAGCTGAGCAGGCACACGGAAGCATGGTACTGACCAAACCAACTTCTGAAAAAGTCAACACGGTCATGAAAACGAGATACTCTAATTATCTCTAAGCGAAGGCCCAAGAGGAGCTGTAGTGCTACAAACAACTACAACTCGAAGCCACTGAAATTTTCATGATTGATTAGTCGTAAAAATAGCCATTTAAATATCAAGTTTCATCAGTTTTAAAGGTACCCTTACAATTTTATAAATAAAAAAATTAAAATTGATAAATCATACTATTACTAACGAGTTCTAGGGAATTTCAACAAATGGAGTATTTTTCGGTATTGTACTCATTAAGAACTACCTCCATGCAGTTTTCCAGATTTTTCGGTCCCCAGGTGTCCTATTGCAGCAATATTATGCTTTAAATAGCTGATACTGAAAAACTTAATCCTAAGATTCTGTTTACGGAGTCAATCTTTTGTCAATCCGGGATAGTTGAATTTTCTTTGATTTTGGTATCAACGCCGCCTGAACCGTTATACTGCAATGATAAAAGTTTTAATTCAATTCACTTGGATAACGACGGCACTTTTAACCATGTTATTCCTTAGAGTAAATAATAAACAACAACGGCACTTGCAACCGTGATGTTCGCGATGATGATCATAGCTCGTTGAAAGAAAGACTTTTGTTATCAGACTATCAAATTTATTGCAATTTGAACTGTTTATATACATTTTACTTACTTACTTGCACAACAAAACAAACAAAGTTCCCACGTCATCAGCAAAATACATATTTGCCTTGACTACCTGGTAATCTTAGTGTCGCATAGCCAAAATGCAATGCGAGAAGAGATGTGCACGAGTGCAAGTAATAGTAAATATGAACTTGACTTAGAATTAGTGTATTTTCTTGACGACACATCTGGTTGCTTGTGGGAAATCTAATGTTCTTAATTTCTTGTGTGAATTTAAATATGCAATCAAAAGAGAGTCTTTGGATGATGATGAAGACGCTGATGGCGAAGTTTTGTGATAAAGATGCGTAGTCCTAGCGGTTAATTCATCGGTTAGCATGTATATTATATGTATGGTGTTTCACAAAATAGCACAATTTGACTAAAAACACTTTACCTTGACTGTTTGTTTGTTTCATTTAAACACATTTTTCCAAGTTCAATGAAAGCTAAATATATTGTGAATAGCGATCTTAAATTTACAGACTTACTGAACAAAGTAAAACCAAATTCCTTTGTCTTGAAAATTTTGGAATGTTCTATTCTCGCTAGAAACTAGTTCCCCTATTCAACGTAATAAAGCAATGTAATATTTGATGCTTTATTGTGGGAGAATTTTACAATATATTTTATTCAAAGTATTGTCTATCGGAAGCTACAACATTTCCCCATCTTTCAGACAATTTATGAATTCAATCCCAAAAAAATTGCGCCGGCTTGGCGGCCAAAAACGAATCTATCCAATTTCGGATGCCTTGCTCTGAAGTGAAGCGTATTCTGGTGAGGGCGTTTTGTACCGAGCGAAATAAATGAAAGTCAGACGGAACAAGATCCGGTCTATAAAGCGGGTGGGCAAAAACTTCCCATCCACTATTTTCCAAATAGTTTTTCACGGGTCTTGCAATATGCGGCCGAGCGTTGTCATGATGAAAAATTATAGCCTCGTGTTTGGTCACATATTCCGGGCGTTTTTTGATGATGGCACGCTTCAAAAGTATTAATTGTGTTTGGTACAGGTCACTTGTGATTGTCTGGCCCGATTTCAACAACTCATAATATAACAGCCCCTTCTGATCCCACTAAATACACAGGATAACCTTGGCGCCATGGATATAAGCAAACGATGACTTTTCGCAGCAGTTTTCTTTGCAAAAAAAAATGACCCAACAGAACCTTCCGCAAATGCTGTCTTCTTCTCCAATTTTCGAAGTTATTCATCGTGAAAAGTAATAATGATGCACCCAAGATAAAATTGTTTTGTTGACTGATTTTGATAGCTGTCAGAATGACATATATATAAAGTTCGAGCTTTCACGATACTTGTTAGTACGCACATGTAGCGTCAAATTCCGGTTATTAAAACTACTACTTAATTGAAATTTAACGCTGTGAATTAATTGAAATTTAACATTGTGAATATACATCAATTCTATGTTCATGCTAGCCATCAGATGACAATTGTCCAACTGACATTGTCATAAATCGTTTCCATTCGATTAGTCGTATTGTTGATTACAATCAGTGTTGGGTTTTACGCAAGGTATTCTACTGGACCCGAAAAGCACAGTTCACTCCTTAAAAAGCAACAGACGGAATCCAACCGCAATCAGATAATTGTAATAATATTTATCCAAAAGACATGATTATTTGTTCTTGTTTAGTTTCTTGCAGGGTTCCAGCGACAGTGGCGGGGGACTTTACGATTCACAACCAGTTGTATTGGGATTTAACAGATGGCGTCCATCGAAACAGTACTGGACTGATTATCTTTTGAAAGTAAAAATGTTACTTTAAAAGGTAACCATCCCATATTTCACTAAAATGTAAAATGAGTACTAAAATCACTAAATTCAGAAAAACTTTCAGGGAAATTAATCCAAAATGATTTGATTGCGATAATACAACGTTATACCTAACTAAATAGCTTTAAAACTAAATCGAAAAACAGAGCTTAGAGTGAAAGCGACATGGAATTATTCAACACTTTCACCACTCACAAGCTGTTAGAAAAACATTTCACAAATAAATATTTTCTATAGGAATTTTCAAACCGAGTCGTAAAGCCTTAACGTGCACATTCATAGAAAAATCCTTGCACAGGAATTGTTCTCCAACATATGCTCGTACATACTCACCACCTTAGGTGGTTTCTAAGAGACATTTGTATCCTGCGTGCTTGCATGTATGGCATACTCGTATGCCCAAAACAAATAAGATTTTCCCAACTTTCTAACAGAAGCCTTGCGTATTATATTCAACCATCCATGCCGCATGAAAAAAGTTCAACTTACATCGACTTCAACGTCGGCCTGTTGAAGAAGGTCGAACACGGTTTGATAATTTTGTTTTCTTTCTCGCTATTTGAATATTCATTCTGACTTTGTCTTGTTGATGTTTTTGACCTTGTTGCTAGTACTGCAAATATTTCTGCTGTAGATTCCACCGAAAAGGATGGCGCAAGGAGGGAGGGAGAGATATGTATGTAAATATTCATGTGTGTAATGTTTGTTGCGGTTCGAAATGAAAACAGCTCATGGAAGACGTAAAAACGAGAGGATGTGGTTTTGCTCAAGGTTTTTCAAGGAATTTCGCCTATTTGACATTGATCCAAGGGTTTGAAGAAATATGCGTCGTTGGGAAAGGGTTCATAGAAGAAGTATTTCTATGCAAATTTCAAACATAATATTCAGTCTCAGAAGGGTAAAAAAGTCATTTCGGATGGTTAGCATGTGAAAAGTTAACTTCGAGAAGGACTGGGCTTTCTTTTGGAAATTTTATGCATCCTGTCTACAGAGCGATATGCTGGACTGAAACGTTCACACAAATCAGAGCATAATCAGTGAAGCAAGCCCAACCTTTTGTACATATTAACTAATCCTACCCGATTAGCCAAATGCCTCATACCTTTTCAATCTTTAAAATAAATTCGCTTCATGCTTAATTGAATTTTCCATTTAAACGCTGGATAAAAGCCTGTTCGGCTAGAATTAATTTGCATGTCTCTAGTGCACTCACGTACCGACACACGTACTCGATAGATTCGATTACCACATTACATTTCATCCTAACACAAAGTCCGCACTGTGAGCACTACAACATGCTGGGTGCGGCCAAATAGACGTGACTCCCAGCCTGACCTTGTCTCACCCTCAACTGGCCAACCCCACCATGCTTTCGCGGGAAGTATGTATTTCATCTCGTACACTATTCGCGGCACTTGCTACTCCACCTCGTGGTCGCGTATAAAACACGAGTTAGTCGACTTAATGGAATTCAATTTTCAGCATTTTAAGCCTGAAATATCGATGCGAAAAATCAACCCTTGTCGAAATTAATTCGCGCCGGTAAAGTTGGCTGCGAGGAGCGTAATAATCGAATTTGAAAAGTTCGCTATAAGAGACGGAATCGCCAAGTCTGCATGCAACCGCCAACCGGTGGATAGTGCTGGTGCCCACTATGTGAGTAAGCTGTTGAAAAACTACTCCATTCAGGTCGGAAGGAAACGCTCATGGTGGATTTGCCTGCTGGCCTTTGGTCGACTGTGCTGGCTCTGCAGAGCGTTAAGCTAACACAAGGTTCGTTTCTGCACCATGAACAGGAAAACGTGTAGTTTGCTCCATGAACTTCAAATGCACGCAAAACTCTTGGAAACTACAAATGTTCATTTGCAGGACGAGAAAACTACAAACATTCGGTTATATCCTTGATGCTCGACAGGGTAAGTGGGATTGAACTCAAGCCATTGGATTGCAGGCAAATCGAATAATCTGCGTAAATTGCTTTATAATAGGGTGCTCTGGACCACGGTAAAGTCAGAGTGGGTTTTAAGGTTTTATTTTTTTTAGCTGCCAACAAACTTGCGTACTTGTAGTACTCGCTATTTCCAAAATAAAATAAAGCAGGATTTTAAAAAAAGCTCTAAGAATTCAAAACCAGCTTTAGAGAAAAAATGAAGATGGTTGTAAATTGGGCAAACGATTAAGCATAGAATTACGACTATTATTAGTGAAGTTGTAAATTGAGGTATTCCAGTATCCATCAGTGAAATATACTTGTGCACTCTGAAGTCCAGTTAGGATTGTATAAGATGATGATATGGCAACCCTCAAACCTGGAACATACTCAAATAAGTGTTCAGTATTCTTAACATGGCAAATACTGTCCCAAAAATCTACAATGGCACCACAGATCCACATATTCATGATTATGGTAGAGATCCTAGACTTTTGGATAAACATTCTGGTTGTGTCAAAGCATCTAAATAAGAGACATATGCATAAAGAATGATGATTAAAAAAAAATAAACAATACATTATCAATTATTTTGTTTATTTGATGTCCGCAGAACAATCATCTTTTTTCTTGAAGAGACATTGGGCCTTGCTTCATTGTAGCAGCAGACACGTTTTGGCTTCTTTGAGTCGAAAAGATCTTTTGAAGGGAATGACTTTATACAGTCATAGGATGGGATAAGCAGATGGTACTAAATTGGGTCAGATAGAAGGATATTATGGTGTTAATTTTTTGGATTGTCGGATGTCCGTTTTTTCTGTTTCATCTCGTCTCCGTTTTCGTCAGAGTGTATGGTCTAGGGCTGAGAAAATGTTGATGCCATTTTTTCAGTACTAGACCGCAGAGGGAATGCCGCTCGACATAAGCACTCTTGGAGACTAGCATTCTTTGGGGAGCGCCACCCCCACTGACCTGAGGATATATGGGGTGCCGTGAGGTTTCCTCCTGGGATGACAGGTAACGACCCTGATTGGATCTGGACTACGCTTTGGACAACGAACTTGAATTGATGCTTTGGGCTGGCGGATACGATGGTTTGGAGCTCGTGTGTGAACGGCTTCAATTCAATTATCATACCGTCTCTGTCCCGGTAAAACCTTGGTAGGCCTCGGAGTACGTTCGAAGTTCACAGCATTGGGTTGCTGGTGTAGGTTCAGTTGAGACGGACTGCTGATTAGCGCTGGTCTGTCCCCATAAGGACTTGTGCCAACCCTCGCATGGCCTCCCTGCTCTGCAAAAAAAAAAACAATAGGACCAAAAATTCGACTACACATACGAACGAAGATAGTGGCTCTGAGGAGGGATCCAATAATGCTGGAGCAATCAAAAACACTTAAAAAAGATTCAAAAGAACCCAAAAAAGAAATAAAAGATAATAACAACGACGATGCAACTATCGGTTGCAGCCACGATGTTAACAATACATAGAGAGCGGTACTAACGATAGCAAAAACGACAAATAATACAATGACAGTGAAGACGGACAAAAAACGGAGATTAGCAGACAATTTGGTCCAGACTGAGATTCCTGCGACATTCGGGCGCAGCAAAAAAAAAAAATGATGCGAACGCCAGAGCGTCCTATAAAGGAAAAGCGTGAAACTCTGTAAGACGCCTCATGTGTTCGAGCGGTGGAAAAAAATATAAAGAACATTGAGAATTCGATGGTCACTGCTGCGATCGTTACTGAAGCGACCGATGCAAGGGCCGTAAATCCCTACATACTAAAGAACCATACTGAAGCCTATGAGGAGATTACGGTAGGAAAAGAAACGAGTGACCAGGCAAGTATAGCGATGTTGTGTGCTTGCATCCCAACGTCGAAAAAGTGGCGGAAGTACTGCATTTGGAAACTGAAAGCGATAACTTCTAAAAAGGATGGTCGCAAAGTACAATTGCCACCCAGCGGCATGAAGAAGAAAGGCTATTCCGAAAAGCGGGAGACGTTCTGAAATGAATACAATCTGCATGCGACTCCCCAAAAATCAGCAAAGCAGCAAAGGAAGGGCTCCTTGAATGTGAGGAGCTCCTGGACAGCAAATGGCATTATTGGAGGAGCTAGTTAAAGGCCGAAGACAAACAGAAGGCCAAAAAAGCGCTGAGGTTGAAATCTAAAGGCCACATGCAGATAGCTCCACCATTAAAAATCAATAAAAGAATGGCGAATAGTCCAATCGGAGGAAATCGGGATAAAAGAAGGACGGAAGAGGCACTTAATGGTCGTGGAGCACCAGTTCACGGGTGATAGATAATTTTCATAGAAGCAGCGAAGAAAGTCGGCAAAAATCTCCTTCGGAAAGCGCCAGAAAGTAAAGTTCGCACGGACGCCCAATTATAAAAAGTTCTGGTGCAAAACAGGAGAGACAGAAGCCCCGACGAAGACCCCGGCAGCAGGCGCTGCTCGTGAAATCCCAAGATGGCCGACCCTATACGGAGGTGCTGCGAGACATCCAGGGAAACGTAAGGCCGGAAGACACAAACACTACCATTAAAGCAGTACGACCAACGCGGTTGGGCCACATACTGGTCGGATTCAGAGCAGAGACCAACAATAAGAAAGCATTCTGCCACGCAGTAAAGAAAGTCCTCGGCAAAAGTGCAAGTATAGCCTGGCTCGAGCCGATGGCAACGATCGAAATACGAGACATAGACTGCGTCAAGGATCTGGCTGAGGTGAAAGAGCCAATCAAAAGAGAGTTCCACAGTGTGGGAAGGATCAAAGCGAGACTGATACCAGAAAACAACAGGGGACAGCAAATGGCCATAGTTGACTTGACCGAACAATTCCTGAACAAGGGCAAAGTACGAATAGGGAGGGTTGTCTGTAGGATACGACGAAGACCAACGCCTCTTCAATGTTTCAAATGCCTTGGCTATGGTCACACCACACAAGTATGCAAAGGACCCGACAGAAGTTCCCTATGTTACAAATGCGGTGAAATGGGACATAAAAGAAAGAGTGTACGAAGAAAGCACGCTGTATTCTTTGCAAGGATGTTGATTAAAGACTTGATTTCGGACACGTCTTAGGATCAGGAAAATGCCGGTTTTCCTAGGAAGCGCGAACCAAGGCAAAATCAGAACTCCGATGACCCGCATCCTGCAGCTAAACTTACACCATAGCTCAACCGCCCAAAATCTGCTTGAGCAGTTTGCGAGGGACATGAAAGCCAACTTCTTGCTGCTGAGTGAGCAACACCATGATAAAAGCCCTGCATTATGGTATCCTGAAGAAACCAATGCTGCCGTCATCTGGGTTCGGAATAGTGATTTCCAAGCGGGGAGTTGTGGACGGGGGGATAGTTTCGTGTGGGTTCGGTGCTCAGGGATCACCTTCTTTAGTGTGTACCGAACGTCGAACGAACCAATATAATCTTTCTAAGCCAAGCTTAATGCTCTGGGGGGCACTGTCTAAAACACAGAGGGTAACGTGCTCACTGTGGGGGACTTCAACGCTAAAGAAATCGAATGGGGCATACCTTAAACAGATCCGCGGAGAAAACGAGTCCTAGGAATGGTGGCCAGGACAGCGTTCGTCGTAATAAATACTGGAAATACGCCAACTTTTCACCGTATTGACTGTGAGGAAACCATACCGGACGTGACATTCACCTCAGAGTAAGTACGGAGGATACACAACCGGAAAGTATTAGAGGACTACTCAGCCAGTGATTATCAGTGCATTCTACTTGAGATCAGTGATATTATCTCCTGACCACCATGCTCTCGGCTTTCCCTAACCAGATGGACGTCAAGAGGTTCGTCGAGGTGCTCACAGCAGGTGACCCGCTGCAGGGAGCTTCGGAGGGGAAGGCAGAATTGACAGCTCAAGACGTGGTGAACTCTATTATGAGCATAATTACAACTACTTGCTGCGCTTCTATGCCCCGTTGAAAACCCCGACACGACAAACCTCCAGTGTACTGGTGATCAACTGAAATCGCTGAAAAGCGAAAGGAGTGTCAAAAGCTTCGACGTGAGGCTCAACAGCCGCGGAACTGTGACGAGGCATGCAACCGGGTGGCAGCATATAAGTCGGCCAAGAATTGCCTGCACAAATTGATAAACAATAACAAGGCTCGCTGCTGGCAAGACCTAGGGGACAATGTGAACAAAGATCCATGGGGCCTTGGCTACAAGCTAGTTATGCGGAAGCTTGGTGCCCTACGGAAGCCTTCCATACATGATGCGGAAAAGATGAATGAGATAGTGCGGCGACTTTTCGCCACCCATCCCGTCCGTGTTGACGCTGTCCATACACAGCCGAAACTGGAGGAGGCAGTCCTCTCATTGAAGAGGAAAGCTTCAAGTCCAGATGGTGTTCCAGCTGAGATATTGCGGCTTTCCTATCACCATTCTCCTGACCTACTAGTCAGGAGATTCAACGCTTGCATACGGGATGGGGTTTTCCGGTACGATGGAAGGTAGCGAGGCTCGTGCTGATCAGCAAGGGGGGAGGGAAATCTCGAATTACCGTCTGCATTCCGCCCGTTATTCATGCTAGACATGGCTGGGTAAGTGCTAGAGAAACTCATCAAGGGACTCTGCTGGGGACCTGTCTCTTCGGCAGTACTACTTTAGAGCAGGACGTTCTCCTATCGATGCGATTGCAGAGGTGGTGAACGCGGTCCAAAAGGCAGAGGCACATAGTCACATCAAGTGACGGATCATCCTCTTGGTGACATTTGATGTCAGGAATGCCTTCAATTCAACTAGATGGATGGATATTCTGGACACGCTGGAAACACCTTTTCAAGTTTCAGAATATCTAATGCGGCTTTTGAAGGACTAGGTAAAGGACTGAAGCCTGCCCTACGACACGACACAGTGCCAATGAAAGATTGTGATTACATCAGGTGTTGCCTAGGAATCTATTTTTGGTCCAGACCTGTGGAACGTGTCCTACGATGAGCTACTGAGGCTGGAGATGCCAAATGAGTCACGCTTGATCAGCTATGCGGATGAGGTTGCGACTCTGGTCGCTGCGCACACAGTCAAACAAGTGCAACTTAGGCTAGGTATGCTAATGCACTGAGTGAGGGACTGGATGACTGCTCGCGGGCTCCGTTTAGCACTGGAGATAACCGAAGTGGTAGTCTTGACAAAACTGAAAATCCCTAGAGTAATGGTGATCAGTATTGGGGACTTTTTTTTGTGGTAGGGAGATGAATGCCATTTATGTACAGAGTGTGGGACTCCCATGCTCGCAAGAAGGCGGCTGGACTACCCACCAAACACCTCTCCTGCGAACCTGAGAATTGGAGACATACGAATCGAATCGAAGCCATCGGTGAAGTATCTGGGGCTACTGATCGACTCGAAGATGAGTTTCTCTGAGCAAATTAGGGCAACGGTTGAAAAGGCTGCTTGGGGAGTATCTGCTCTGAGTTGAGTTGTGGCCAACGTAGGGGGACTCAGCCCATCAAGTAGACGCCTCGTGATGAGTGTATTGGGCGACGCTCTCAGTAAGAAGGTTTACCAAAAACGCCTGGCACAGGTACAGAGAGGAGAAGCGCTACGGATTGCATCTTCGTATCCGACTGTCTTTTATTCAGCGGTGAAGGTCATTGCAAGTGTCGGTTTCCTTGCTAGAGAGCACCGCTCTATCTATCTTGGGTGAATTGCATGAAAGGAAGGTGCACTGCGCGCCTCATCCTGGATGTGAGCCCGTGACTCAATTGAAAGCATGGTGAGACTGACTTTTTGAGTGGACATGGGTGATTTCAGTCTTACTTGCACAAGATTGGTAAGTCACAGTGCCCCGATTATCGGTATTGCCCAGGAGAGGAAGACAATGCCTGCCACATATTTTTTGCACGCATAATATGGGGCAGGTTGCAATAGAACCTTTGCACGGAGACGGAAGAGTTCATCTTGGATAGTATAGTTGCGGTAATACTTGGGTCAGTTGACAAATGGAACATATGGCACATTCCGTTCGGGCAGTGCCAAAAGATAAAAGGGACTCACAGCAGCCAAGGACGTGGAACCCAGGGGGATCGCTTGTCTGGCGGTTTCTATTCCTCTCTCCCCTCCCACTAGAGGAGGGACCCTTGGCTTGTAGGTACCTCACGGCATAGCAAAACTAGACCTTGTCCAAAGTAATATGTCAAACGGTTCCAGGCTAGGCTCTAAGGCTGATAGGGGAGGTGTTTAGTGGGTACTCCACTCGCTCGTGAGCATGGAAGTCTCACACTGCATACGTAAATTGCATTCACCTCTCAACCTTAAAATAACAATTTTCCTTTTTGGCGCATGTTCTATCCAGGTTGGCTTCAAGATACATAAAACTATCCACTCTTTCAAGATTATAATCTCCTGTGGTAAGTGTTTGTCGGACTGGTGTTTTTTCTCACAAGCTGTGAAGAACTCTCTACAGGAGACGGGAAAGCTCACCGCAGATAATATAGTCATGGTGACGCTCGAATTGGTTGACAAATCAAACCATGTAGCACATTATGCTCGGGCAGTCCTAAATATAAAAGTGACTCACAGCAGCCGGGGGTGTTTAGGCTGGGGGATCGCTTGTCTCGCACTTCCTCTTCCCCAACCTCCTCCCACTAGGACAGGGATCCCCCAGCTTGAAGGCGTTTCATGGCGTAACAAAATGAGACCTGGCCCGAAGTTATGTATCAAACGGTTCCAGGCTGGGTTCTCAAGTTGACAGGGGAGATGTTTAATGGGTAGTCTAGTCACCTCCTTGCAAACATGGGAGTCCCACACTCTGTGCTTAAATGGCATTCACCTCCCAACTACAAAAACACGAAAAACGAAATGTTCCCTTAGCACCGAACCCACACAAAATCATCTGCCCTTCCACAGCTCTTCACCTGGAAACCATTGTACCAAACCCAGAAGGTGGCAGTACCAGCTTCATCAGGATACCATGATGCCGAACTTTTATCATGGTGTCGCTCGCTCAGCAGCAAAACTGCTCAAGCAGGTTTTGGACGGTTGAGCTGCGGTGTAAGTTTACCTGCAGGATATAGGTCATCGAAGTTCTGATTTTAACTTTGCTAGGGCACCCTGGAAATTCCTATGTTTTCCTGATCCGAAGGCTTGCCCCAGAAACGGAATTGGATCAGCATCCTTGCAAAGGATACAGTGGCGTCTTTTGTACACTCTTTTCTTATACATCCCATATCACCGTATTTGTAACAGCGTCTTTTGCATACTTATGTGGTGTGACCATAGCCAAGGTATTTGAAATGTTGAAGAAGCACTATTCTCCGCCATATCCTGCAGATACGTCACCCTATTCTTACTTTGCCCTTATTCAGAAATTGTTCGGCATCCTTCTCGGTAAAGTAAATGATAACTATGTGTTGTTCCCTATGGTTTTCTTGTGTCAGCATTGCTTTGATGCAGCTGACATTAGAAAGCTCCCTTTTGAGGGCATCTTCTACCTTGGTCATGTCCATCCCACATACCATCGTTTAACGCTAACCATCATTTTAAATATAAATTACTTTGTCTTGTTCCGTTACCTACTTACGAAATCCTTGGACTTATCGCCAGACACACCAAACTATCCCCTCGCAGATACAATTATGGTACCGTTAACAAAGATATTTTACGATGGGCTTAAATGTTCGTGCACATAAACAAAAACATCAACATTACAAATGACTCTTCAACAAAACAAGTCGATATGGTTGTTATCGATAATCCAGGATTCTGGATTGTGCGCGAAAGAAAGATGGCCACGAAAAAAAACTGGGTTGCGTCCAAGAAGAACGCTGTAAGGAAGGATGAAGGTGCGGGATAGAGGGATCACGATATACAACATGTGCATATAAGAAGGAAGGAGCGTGGAAAAATCGCTTCAGATAGCGGAAGAAAGTATGATTTAGACAACAAAGGAGAAATTGATTCAGACAACGAAGGAAAAATTGATTCAGACAGCGAGCTAGTTGAAGTGCGAAAATTTTGACCATCGACGTGGCCCCCACCGTAGAAATTAGGGAAGATTTGTAAATTTACGGATTTTGAGTTTATAAATAATAACCTTGCATGATACTTGAGATTATCTTTTGAATTGTCATTTAATTTGTGGACGAAATTTTCTTGTTTTCTGATAGTGTTTCAGTCAGTGTATTCACGCGTGGAGCGTGCAGTGTTGGTGGAAGGCGTAAATTACGTCTTTTAGCGGAAGTGGTGATAGGCAGCTTAACGAGCCGGGTAAAGGCCATTAGTGGTTTTTTTTTGTGCTCGAACTATTCCGGAGAGCCTCAAGCTCGCCAATTGGCTTCTGTGGGCAATACTAGGGTTGGCGAGTGGCGCCTTCCTACCCGATCTCCATGGGCTAGCCGGAACCCCAACGCCCCCGACTGGAATTAGTTAGTGTAACGTAACAGAGTCAATTTGCAAGTTTGAGGCTTCACAAGACAACGGTAATATACTTTGAAGCTGATACAATGGGTATCGTTCCACTATCACTAAGAAGCTAGAATTGCTAAAACATTTTCTTCACCCGAGATGATTGCGTTCCTTTTTCTAAAATCTTCAACCAAAATATATACAGCATTTTAGTTTGCTCTTCTCTACACCATTGTGGGAGTCCGCCTACATGAACCACGTTTGGAAGGATTCCTTTTCACAATTTGCGCCAAAAATAATTTTAACACGTCTATGAAGATACTTTGTCGACCATGTTGACTGAAAAATTAGATATCTTACCGATAGCAAATCCAAGGATACATGCTAGCTGAACTAAAAGGTACAACCAAAATAAATAGGTGGCTATTCCGATTTTAATTATAATTTGGGATTCAAAAGTTTCTAATTGCTGAAATTACCTTACGAAAATCTACAGTAGGATACCCTTCGTTGTTCGTTCTACTGAACGCCGATAAACTTGCCACCTTCCAAACGCTTAAACAATCACCACCAAATATTTTTCTTTCCAGTTATTGGCTGCAATGACATTCTATCCCACCACAAATTCCCATTTTTTTTCTAAATATAACGCTCTTTTAGCTCACTGAACCCTGTTTAAGTTTACTGAACGCTCTTTTATTTTGATGAACGCTATTTGATTGAATGCTGAACGCTCTTTAATTATAATTCACCCAAGTTCTATCGAATCCCTCCAAACGTCATCCCACTTGACCAGAAAGAATCCGTAAAAGAGACTGCTCTAACAGTCTTTGGCTGTTTCATCACTTCTGTTAGCAACGGTTCTTTTCTTGGGTGAATAATCCAAGTTAAAAGCCACAGAAACCACCACATCTGCACAACGTCACAGTGTTTTTCAATACTCAAATCTCAATCTCGCCAGCATGGAAGTCCACACTCAATGCGTAAATCGGACTCATCTCCCAACCATACACATAAAACAAGTTGGGTAGACAGACCTATGCTCATGTCAGAAGGGTTTTGCACTCAACTTACAAAATGCCGTAGCTAGCAACGAATAAAATTAAGAAACACGGCACGTTCGAGGATCATACTATTATGAACTAAGTTGAAAGAATTTTGACTTCTGAGGTATTTGTTAAAGTTATACCCATAAATATCTCGCTTGATAATTTTTTCAGATTTTTTTAGATCACGAGTGTCCATTCACGAGGAAGGAAACGCATTTTTCATGTATTCCCCCCCCTGTGCCCCCACTGAAGCAAAAACTGTCAGTTTAAGAACTGTTTTGAAAAGCTCTCATAGAGAACTTTCATTTGATACTCATATCGGCTACGTTCCATGAAATTTTTTTCAGGGGCCACTCCTCTGTACTGTAAGCATCGATTCATGGCCTATTTTTTCGAATCCTAGAATCGCTACAAAGCCCTTTTGCTAGGAGCTCTCTCCTGCCTCTTTGACTTGTTTCAATTGTGTGTACTCATCTTCATGATACCTATCATTCCTGAAATTTTCATGCAAATCCTAGCAAAGCCGTAGTGTCTTAGTCGGTAAAGAGCGCATATGGCTCCATAGCCATATGTTTCCATAGTAACACAGGGCACATTGTTCCATAGTAATACAGGAAAATTCAAATCGCTATAACTTCGTTCAATACTATTCGATCTTTGTGAAACTTTCAGAAAAAAATCAATCTTATAAATAGTCATCTGTTCGCTAAATTTTATAGAATTTAAGGGTACCATTTAGATTTTATTCAAGAAAACATAAAATCGATAAATCATACTATTACTAACAAAGTTGAGTGAATTTCGTCTTCTCATGTATTTGTTGTTGTTGTACTCATTAAAGCCTACATTCTTGATTTTTTTCAGATTTTTCGGATGTAAGGAGTCCAATCGCGAGGGGGTTACGCGAAAAGTTCGTACATTTCCCCTTCCCCTGCCCCCCTCGGTACTCATAAGGCAATTTTAAGACCTGTTTTGTAAAGATCTCATTGAGACCTTTCCAATGACACCCTACTCGACTACCAATTGTGAAATTTTTTTTTTGAGGGGTCAACTCCCTATATGGGGAGACCCCCCTTAAACCCCTTTGAAACATTTTTTTACCCTTGAACTTTCAAGAAGTCGCCACTTCTGACCTTTCCACAAAGTTTCATGGCTGTATCCTTCATAGTTTCGGAGAAAAAGTGCTGTGACATACAGACGGACGGACGGACGGACGGACAGACGGACACAAGTCGTGATTGCAATAGGGTTTTGTATTTTAGTACAAAACCCTAAAAATACTCAAACCAAGTTTTTGATGACCATCTTTATTTTGCGCAGATCATCTGCATTATTTCTAAAAACAATATCAACTTTGCTTTAGTCGCAAATGTCATTCGTTCTGAATGTGAATAACGAAATGACCAGTTTTCGTTTGTTATCGTATAAGTTTGGATTGTTGAAATATTTGTACGAGAATCTTCATTCCCCATACTTATCCGATTTGTGTATTCTTCGAAGAGTTTATCACTTGGCTGTCAGGATGCAACCTAATTGTTAGACTTTTATGCATTGGGTTGTAAATTTACTGAATGAGGACCAATATGGGCAAAATTTTGTTTCTGATAACCAATGGAATTATCATCATAGTCATCGTATAAATTTGGAGTTTTGTATTTATACTTCCCTTCATCGTTGTCGTCCTCATCATCACTAGCCGTAATCTTCGGCGGCTGGGAGGTTTTGAAGATCCCTAAATATTCCTGCTGAATTTTGAGACTTTCGAGGTATTTATCAAATAAGACTTGATCATTTTCATCATAAAGGTAGAACTACTTGAACACTTCCCTGTTCTAACTTGATCACTTCCGTATATCGTAAGATTCACTCGACGAAAAAAGTCTTAGGGTATGTCGGTTTGCTGAGATGGAGTTCTGAGAGTGTATTACATTGCAAGTAACAGTACGGTTTGTCATAAATTTAGTAGATAATTAAAGTGGTGCATCCCGGAATTACTCTTTGAAAGATCGCGCATTGCTGGTGCTGACAGTTTCAGCCTATCCTCACTATAGGAAGGGAGCTTGAAATTTGGTGGCAATGGATTGGTTGTATTTGCTGCCGTGTGCTCTTTGATTTAGATCTCCTAACACTATAATTCCTTATTACTAATAATTGTGTTACTTACATAACTATAAATTTACTCAATTCAATAATTCTCCTTACCAGCTAGCAGCCGGCAGAGTGGTTCCTTGCTCGACATTATTCAAATTAAAATGTTGAAGTGCGACCAATCGTCTCCTTCGGAAAGTGCCCCCAGGTTACATTTTCCCTTTTTTTTGAAATTTTATAATATACTACTCGTCCACCCGCACTTTTCTTCCAAGCTTCCAAATAAGCTTTGCTCAAGCGGAAGTCTTCACCTGAATATATTTACCACTCGAGCTTAAAACACTATTGAAGGGAAGGAAGATATCTCCTACAATCAACTTCAACACCTAGCATAAGGAAAACCACTTATTAAATCCGACGTCTTGGTAAGGCTAATTTTTCTCTAAAACCAATTTGCAACATAACCACAACCCGTCGATATTGGTAGGGAAAACTTTTTCCTGAAAAACAAAAAATTAATTAACCTACATCGTGAGCTGAGCTCCAAACAAAATGTTTTCTTTCAACTAATTGCTTCATGTTATCAGATGGCATATCACTATTAAATATTCAACTAAGCACTAAATATATTTGCTTCTCCTTAATTCTTACGCAATACAAAACAGTTTAATTGAAATTAGTGGGAAAGGTAACAACCTAATAAATCCACTTTACATACGTTTCAGGCCCCATGCACTGATGATAATTTACCAGCACTCAAATCCACTTTTTGTACTGTCTAAGATTGCAATCTTGACGAATCAATTGTTATTTCTAGCACAAATAAACTGTAGCTGTAACTTTGCCCAGCAAAATTCACTCCTTCCAAATAATCGTTTTTCTTATAATTCGCCTTAGCGTTCTTCTCTGGTAGACCTTATTTTACTCGCTAAATTTTGACCGTGGTTTAATACCTTTTCAGCACTTTTAGCTAGCCTTCCAAAGAAACTCTCACACATCAAATATGCCCTTTTTAAACCCCTTTTTAATAGCTTCGTGCTGCTGGGGACCTATCTCCTTGGCAGTATGGCTTTGGGCCCCGCTTTGATGTGATTATAGAGGTGGTGAGCGCGGTCCAAAAGGCAGAGGAACATAACTACACCAAGCAACGGATCATCTTGTGGGTGGTACTCGACACTGGAAATGCCTTCAACCCTGCTAGATAGATGAATGTTCTGGATACGCTGAAAACTTTTTTCGGGTTCTAGAATATCTGGTGTGGCTTCTAAAGGAAAATATGAAGGACAGAAGCCAGTTTTTTGATATGACATGGGGCCAACGAAGGATGCAAATTACATTGGGTGTTAGCCAAGGATTTTTCCTTGATCCAGGCCTGTTGAACGTGTCTTAGGATAGGCTACTGAGACTGGAGATGCCAGATGAGTCAAGCTTGATCGGCTATGCAGATGATGTTGCAGCTTTAGCCACTGGAAACACCATTGAACGAGCACAACATAGGTTAGGTATGGTAATGCGTCAAGTGAGACTAATGACTGCTCGTGGGCTCAGTCTATCACTGGAGAAAACCAAAGTGGTCATCTTGACAAATGAAGAGTCCCTGGAGTAAGGATGATTAATATTGGAGACATGCTAATCGAAACAAAGCCATCGAGAAGCTTTTAATAGACGCAAAGATGAGTTTCTTTGAGCGATTCGGGTCAACAGCTGTGTAGGCTGCTTCAAGAGCATCGGCTCTGAGTCAACTTATGGCCAACGGAGGGAGACCCAACATCAATTAATCATTGGTGGGCGCCGTATTGTCATTCCTAATGTACGGAGCAGAAATATGGAGCAATGTTCTATGTTAAAAGGTGTACTGAAAACGTTTTGCCCAAGTACAGAAAAGAGAAGCACTGAGAACTGCTCTTTATAACCGGCAAACTCTGATTCGGTGGTGGTACGAATATACTTTGGAAAGCGAAGTGTGATTTTGTGATATTTATTCAAATTTGGTGAAGATAATACTTTCTTGTGGTGATGAGTGCAGAGTTGTTTCCTAAGTCACCACATGATTTGAGAGCGGTTACAACAATCACATTTTATATTTGTAGTATGAAAACCTGTTATTGATTCGAAAGATAACCAAAAAAGGAGAAAATTTAGGCACCGGGTGGGTGGAGTGGCTTCCGCAAGTGCATACGACACATTTGAAATGGTCATTGCCCCTACCGCTCTCATATTAAGTGATAAAATCAAGAATACAAGTGTAAATAAGTTTCTTTGGGAGATAGTATAATCTGTAAGCTTTATTTTCTCGGAAATCAAGGACGTTTTGTACAAATTTCCAGAGCAAATATGACTAATTTCATTGAGCAGGATTGAACGCTTGCAGAATTGCGCTCCACATTCCTTATCATATTGATACCAGAGTTATTGCAGATGAGACACCTGTTACCCTCCTTGCTAGGGAGCAACCCACTATTTACCTGCGTCGAAGCGAAGATGCGAGGAAGATGGTTGCCTGTAAAGTGAGACAGATCTAACTCAACGGTTTGCAGCAGTCTGGGTGAATTGCACGAAGGGAAGTTGGACTGCGCAACCTTATGTCGTATCTGAGACCATGGCTAAGTTGAAGACATGGTGAGACTGACTTCTAGCTGACCCAGCTTTTGAGCAGACTTGGGTGTTTTCAGTGTTACCTATACAAGACTGGTAAGTCATAGTCCCATGATTGTAAAATTAAACTAGAAAATAAGACGATACCTGCCACATGTTTTTTGCACGCATAAAATGGGGCAGGCTGCAATAGAACCTTTGCACGGAGACGGAAGAGTTCATCTTGGATAGTATAGTTGCGGTAATTCTTGGGTCAGTTGACAAATGGAAACATATGGCACATTCCGTTCGGGCAGTGCCAAAAGATAAAAGGGACTCACAGCAGCCAAGGACGTCGAACCCAGGGGGATCGCTTGTCTGGCGGTTTCTATTCCTCTCTCCCCTCCCACTAGAGGAGGGACCCTCGGCTTGTAGGTACCTCACGGCATAGCAAAACTAGACCTGGTCCAAAGTAATATGTCAAACGGTTCCAGGCTAGGCTCTAAGGCTGATAGGGGAGGTGTTTAGTGCGTACTCCACTCGCTCGTGAGCATGGAAGTCTCACACTGCATACGTAAATGGCATTCACCTCTCAACCTTAAAATAACAATTTTCCTTTTTGGCGCATGTTCTATCCAGGTTGGCTTCAAGATACATAAAACTATCCACTCTTTCAAGATTATAATCTCCTGTGGTAAGTGTTTGTCGGACTGGTGTTTTTTCTGATTTTAGTCTTGCATTCAACACTTGTTTCATGAACTTAAAGAGTTTGGTTTTTTTAGATTTTCAGCTCAGAAGTAATCTTTTAGCATCTAAAATTGACCGTACTATAATGTTGATATCAGCTTACGCTACCATTAATGTAAACTTAAGCATTAACGCATCAGAGATTTCAGCTACCATCTATTCCTTTTTTTTAAATTCTGATTCCTTCCTAGGTTAGTTTGACGTTTACCTTGACCTAGGACTCTGTGTTTAGTACCGTGGCATTGACCATGGAGACCAGTTTTGTTGGGACGGGCAAGCCAAGCGTTATTGACCCGTTTTTCTCAGGATAGCTTTAAGTTTTTGCATTGTACCGTAGAACTTTGCATTTTCCGTGCAACCAACTGCTTCGATTTTCTTTAGTACTTGGCTGAATCTATGAGCTATTATCTTATGCTTAACTCATCTCATTAGCGTACCTAGCTGAAATTGAACTTGTTTAATTGTATATCCAGTGACAGCCACGGTAACATCATCTGCATAGCTGATCAAACACAGAACATATTGCTGCTTAAGCCTTGCCAGCTCATGATACAAGATTTCATACATGTTTTTTGCATATTATAGGATAGGTCCTTCAGATATTTACTCAGAA
The DNA here is from genome assembly GCA_963969285.1 of Odontomyia ornata. Classification (NCBI taxonomy): domain Eukaryota; kingdom Metazoa; phylum Arthropoda; class Insecta; order Diptera; family Stratiomyidae; genus Odontomyia; species Odontomyia ornata. The sequence continues at coordinate 135,120,026 of OZ017742.1, read as the reverse complement.
CTCAGATCACATATTCTGCAGCTAGAAAATATTTTGCACTTATCAAGCGGAGGCGGGGGTATCCCTGATACCAAGATTCACTAACTTGGTAAGCCGTTTAGTGGTATTGCTGTATGCTTCTGTCCACTGGATACTTAACATACAACTTAAAAACTTTGCAATCATATCCATGGTGGAACACACTGCTCTTAAACTAAGCTGATTCAAATATCGCTCTGAAAAAATGCATAAATTGTTTTACCCAGGCTTATTTAGCCTACGTGACAGGTGGTATTTAGACAACTTCCCCTTATTAATTTGCTCAAGCCTTACTTCTATCTAACGCTCTGTAAAGACCTTTTAACGCAGGCAAGCGTTTAATGTACTGAGTACCCAGTCAGGATAAGGAAGATATACCAGCCGCAACATTTTATCTGGGACTCCATCTGGTTCTAGTGCCTTACTTATCTTTGTTAGGCTACCATCTTAAGCTCCATGTGCATGAAGGGTGGACACTCTATCGCTGTTTTGTCGTGAACGACATCAACATAAAGAGATGAGCGCGAGAATGAGCCCTTATTATATCTTCCATCTTTTTAATCCACATAAGTAGGCCATGTGGCCTTGTATTTAAGTGCTCACTGTGTAAGCCAAGGATCCCAGGTTTAAGTTCCCTTGATGTCAATGAGTGATTCTTCAGACGGACAATAAGTCCATTCAGTTATGATACGTATTGCCTTACAAATAAGAACGTATCATAGTTGACTGAATGGATACATGGCCTAATGTGGTATTGACCATATCACCTTCTTGAGTGCTGATAAGATCAACTTACTCAAACCAAATGCACAAAAGGGGCTAAAACAACCAACCGGTATAGGGATAGGTTACTGAGTTTATACATGAACAGCTTGTAGCCCACACCCTATGGATCTCTGTCCATGTTTAGGATTTACTTCTGTGGTTTTCATCAAGTTCGATGAAGCTAGTCTTTATAGTTACTGAGAAATCTTGCTGCGATACATAGGCGGACAAACAAACATAAACCGATTTGAAAGTGCTTTTGTACAAAACATTTACAAAACTTCTACAAGCAAATTGACTTCTACAACAACGATAAGAGAGATTTATAGCTAAAAGTAGTTATTCACCGCAAACTCATCAGTGGAATACATATTTAATTGCATTTGTGAAATGTCAGAAGACTTTGAGGAGTTCATGATTCAAAAGAAGCCTGAATTTCACAGCTTGTCTATCATCACGAAGAAAAATACAAAAAGCAAAGAGGACAATTAATAAGTATTTTATCCATAGAAGATATTTTTCTGCTTATAATAAGCCTTAAGTAATCCAGATAGGAAAACTGCAGACAAGTAAAAAATGCATTAATGCAACATTCGCTGCAACTACAAGTACATTTTATCTCTTAACGGAAATCATGGCAGCATATATCCTTCGTTGCTATGTGATACATGAAATACAATCTTTAATAACGGCATTCAGCTTATGTTTATGGTAGGTAGTTAAGTGCTAGACAAATAACAATCTGTAGACACACGCAGGATAGGACGGGAGTTCCTTTTCCTCGTACCCGTTGGTACGTGCAAATGCGTAGGGATACGTACATACATGCGGTGGATATGCTCCACGGGAAGTATCTTGCCGAGCAGCTCCCATATATTTTAGCAGGATCGGAATACACCAAACACACCCCGGAGGTTATCCTTCATGCCGCCACGGGAGCGATACTATCTCCACGTAAATATTTTCACTCATAACTCTTACTGGAGAATATGTGCGCTAACGTCCATAGCTTTGTTGTCGTATGGCAAATCGGGGGATGAAATGGCTATTGAGCTTTGTAGGAACTTCAGGTGGAGCAGGAATATTACACCAAACGGCAAAGGGTATGGGTAGTTTGATATAAGCAAGCAGCCGGTAGCACACACACAACACGCGCGACGGAATGAATGGAAATTAATTTGACTGATGGGAATGCTTGCTGCACCTGTTGTTTGTTTCAATGAAATTTTATACAAGTTGAGCTGAACATTCACGCTCGCTACCATGCATAGGTGAAATGACGATGTCGGTACCGTCTGGCATTGTAATGGAAGACTCTTATTGCTGCCATTGCTCCCAAATGAAGTGACAGCAAGTGCTTTTTCTTATAAAAGCTAATATATACATGTTTTGACAACATTATTAATGTGCATCAAAACTGAAATTATGATGGATAAACAAAAGTTTTACGATATCCGGGACTAATTGAAATCATCAAGACAATATATTAACGTAGATAACTTACTCATATCCGAGTACTAATGAAGAAAATATCATTTGCGGTTTCTGGTTAGTAAAATTTTCACTCTCGAAAAATATTTCGAAGGAATTTAAGGGAGGTTCCCCATTAAGGATAAGACCGCTGAAATTTATTTCTACGAAGATTGTTAAAACGGGAGTCAAATGAAAAGTTTCGATTAGATATTTTGATGTCAGGTCTTAAAATTGCAATTATGATAATGGGATAAGCAGGAGAGGTGGGAAAACACATACATTGTGCGTTCTTATCCTCATAATTCGACACATGTGAGCCAAAAAATGCGAAAAAATCAGGAAGGTCGTTTTTTCTAAGTGCAACAACGACAGATACTACAGAAGTCGCTCAACTTTGTTAACTGGATTCGTACATTTAAATTCAAAGGAATTTTGTGCCGCCGTATATCAGTACGAGATTGTCCCATCTATAATTTTTATCATAATTTGAGCGCATTTAGGGAAGGGAACTATCATATATCACGACAATAATGCGTGGTTTTCCAACTGTATGGACTTTTGATAAAACCAAATGCTAAATTATTAATCAGATCATCATGATAAATTCAGGAGAGATACATAACTTAAATACTTGTATCTTTGAAAATATGATCATTGAATAGTATTTACTAAGCTATAACCAAAAATGGCAGCCAGGTAAATTAAATCATCGGTGAAGTCTTTTCAGCCGATGATACATTTATAATATAGTACATATAATTGAACTATTTCTTCAGACTGTACATTAGTTGCATAATGTAAATACTAGTTTGCATGATGTAGTGGTTTGAGTACTCGCTATATAAGCTGCAGGTCCCTGGTTCAAATAACGTTAGTGAAAACGAGATTTGGTTCCAGTGATTCTTTGTACTATTAAGCCGTTCAGTTATGATAAGTACTGGCTTAAAATTGGAACGTATTACAACTGGGTGCAAAGACACAGCTGAAGCATCGTACTGGCTATTTTATCTTTTCAAATTCCGGTACATTTGATCAAGATAACTAACTATCTCCAAGCGAAGTTCCGAAAGAGGCTATAATGCGAAAGCAAAAATATGTTCAGCACAAAGCCCTTCTGATATGAGTGTACTACTATCTACTTGACTTGTTGCAATATTAGAAGGCAGTTTCTGTGGTTAATACAGATTCAAAACAAACAGGCTAGAAAGGCTGAAGATTTACACTATCCAAAAAGTTTTCCAGCCCTACCATGAGGCTTTTGGATTTCTTTTTTGTCATAGATAAAGCCGTAAATTGATATTTCGATATTATGTTACGGGATAAAAAGAATATCAGAAGAGCACTTTACCCAAATGTACCATGACTGATTCAATTCAAATTTTGTATAATTTTTTTTTCTTGATAAATTAATTGTATGTTGAAAATTGTACATAATTGTAAGAACAATAGGCAAATATGTGCTTGGTGTGTCGTGGGCCACTTATGCGTTACGCATTTTTACACCACTAATGCTTTACGCACTTTCCATCAGACACAAGAACGTACTCGTATATATTAACTGCAATTTTTTTTGCAAAACTCGCGAGGAATAAAGTTAGAAGAGAAACAAAGATTTTATTAATTTAACCCGGTGGTGAGTACGTTGGGTCGATTTGACCCAAACACTTCTATTTTCAAACATTTGGTGCCAACAGCATCAGTTTTAGGGTTTTACGTCAGTGTACTTCAAGTTAACTATATCTGGACACATTCTCATGATCAGTTCGTTTCGTCCTCTTCATTGGCCCGGTTCATTAAATCACAAATTTTTGCTAGGTTGATTTGACCCGATGTACCTGTTTGTGTTATTTTTTAAGGAAATGGCAGGGTCGAGTAAAGATCTATTTAACATATAAGATCCTCGAGATTTCAAGATAATTGAAGAATTTTTGTTTAACGGGGAATGATGAAAATGAATTGTTGGAATTTTCAAGTGGTGACGAAGTTGGTGATTCTAATTTTGAACTAGTATGTGAACACAACAGTGATTCAAAAGTGGAAATCAGTGGAATGCTTGCCAAAGACCAGAGTCTATCTACTCAGGAAACTTTGGATATTGTAAGAGAAAAACTCAAAAGGAGTTTATGGTTTTGAAAGTATTGATTTGTTTTTTTTTTACATTTGAGACTACAAATAGTGGCGGACGGAACAGATTTTTTGGGCGAGGGAAAAAAAACAGATGAGCTAAGGAAAAAGCTGTGTGTAATATTTGTATATAATGACTGACTTGGCTGGAGTAATAAGTGCAGCCAAACAAGCAAAAACAGCTTTTGAATGGTGGTCATTGTTTTTTACAAATGAAATGCTTGCGGGTGTAGTAAAACATAATAACACGTAGTGAAACATACTAAAGAGTGGTGCTCAAAATCAAGTGAGAAAATTCAGGCTGATGACACTCATCGAGTTAAAATGTGTCATAGAAATTTAGTACATGACGGCGATTCATGGTGAAAATGAAGTAAATATTGAAGAATTTTGGGCCACCAATGGGACGAGCATTGCCACTAATAATGACATGCATGTCTGTATTCAGATTCAGATTTTTAATGTGTATGCTGCGATTTGACGATAAAAATACCAGAGTAATGAGAAAATCAAAAGATTCACTCTGTTCCATCAGGGATTTTTCCAAGCTTTTGTGTCAATTTGTCAAAAACATAACTCCATTAGAGAGTAAAGAACCCTTGACGAAATGCTGTGGGGCTTTCAAGCAAGGTGCCGATTTTGTATGTATATGCCTTAAAAACTTAATAAATAGGGAATCAAGTTGTATGCACTGATTGATGCGAAAATGAACTACACCTTAAACTTGGAAATATATGCAGGAAACCAGCCTCCTGAAGAATTCTTTCTTAGCAACAAACCTGATGATGTTGCTGAGCGCCTCTGTATACCAATTTATAAAACCAACAGAAATGTAACCATGGACAATTGGTTTACATCATATCCTGTGGCTACGAAGATCCTAAATGAATATGGGCTAACAGTCGTTGCGACTATAAGGAAAAAACAGAGCCCACTTGCCCAGCATATTTACTGATCCCAAAATTAGACGAATATCAGCTTTTTCGGATTTCAAAAAAATGCGGTGCTGGTTTCATAAGTCGCAAAAAAATCCAAGGTTATGATTCTGTTGTCTACAATGCATTATGATGCCGCTATTGATGAAAACATTGGTGAAAAACAAAAGCCAGAAATTATTACTTTTTAAAAGGTGATTCATAACAAGTGTACACATTTTTGTCAAAAAAACATAGTTTTTGTGAAGGTTGAGCTGTAATGTTTATTTTTATAAAAATTTGATTCTTTGCAATTAAATATAAAACATTACTTCGGGCATATGTGCACTTCGTGCTGCTTTACAGACTATCAAACGATGATTGTAATTTTCGATGACATTTTCTCACATGTCCGGCGTTATTCGGCGTATGTTGGCTCGAATATCGTTTTTTAATGCTTCAGTAGTCTGGAAAGCATCAGGATAAAGACGATCTTTCAGAAATCCCCAAAAGAAGAAGTCACAAGGAGTCAAATCACACGATCTCGCCGGTCAATTTATGGGTCCATTTCGTGGAATTATTTGATTTCACGTAGAGCGCGAAATGTTTGCACTGGCGATTCATTATTTTTGTAAAAAGTTTTAACAATAATAAAACGTTTGGCTGATGCGTCCGACGCCATGGTTAAAATTGTAAAAGACCAAAGTGTCATAATTTGTCAATATATGGACCTGAAATTGGTGATAAATAAGAGTTAAGGCCCATTCACATAAGTACACTTGTTATGAATCACGGCACGAAAGGAGCAGTCGACATTGCAGATGGGATGAGTGCTCAAGCCGATGTATCACTAAACTCCAGAAGATGGCCTCTGATATCATTTTTTAGCCTACTCAATATAGGTGCGATAAGTGGACTTGTTATTTCTAGAGGAAATAATCAGAAGAAAAGATTTTTTTTTTGAAAACCCAACAAAAACGTATCAGTGAGTCCTTCAGGACATAAAAGTTTGTATTAGAATGTATTAGGAAATACTCATATGAATGATTATTTTATTGCGGAGTCTTTTGGCTTGTTACAGCCAAAGAACTAATGGAAGAAAACCTGAAAATTTGAGTTGCGAACAGGTATTTGGACAGGGAAACCGAGCAGCTGGCCAGGAAATATGCGAAATTCGAAGTTGAAGTGAGCAGAAAAAAGTGGCACTGTATCTTTTGTAAAGACAACAACACGGTACGTCGTTGCCAGGAATGTTTAAGTTATCTATCATTTGTATCATTTATTTGAAGTACACAAATTTATTTTGTTAAAATTGCTTAAAATGAGCCGTTTTTCGAAAATCAATTTTGTATTTTGAAATTGTATTTGTTTGAAGACTAATATTAAAAAAGCAGCATAAACAACCATTTTGAACTATTTAAATTCAAATAATCTTTTACTTATGTGCAGAAGGTTCATAAAATCCATAACAATAAAAACGAAAAGTGCAAACCATGCCATTTTGGCATGAATGATTTCTTGGGTCGATTTGACCCTACGTTACAAATAACGTAATTTTTTTCGCGTTCTCACTGCCGGGTTAAGCAAGACAATTTTGCATCAGTGCTTTTATTATCTTTAAATTAACTTAATCTTACAACGTAAGATGAATTATACTAATTATAATAATAATAATAATAATAATAATAATAATAATAATAATAATAAAAACAATAAAAATTATAATAATAGCAATATTCCATCGCACAACCGTTCAAACCCAGAACGTGGCTTTAAGATTTATTGCTAGGGAATCTATTAATAATAAATGTGATATGGTCAAAATCACGCTCAATCATGTCATTATTAACTAATTTTTTTCAATTAGTACCTGATAGTCTGAAGCATCTGAAGCTCAAACTTGATGCCTCGATGTTCTTGGAAGTTGATGCGCAAGTGGCGCTGCACACGTACTTCTATTTTTCATGAATATATATGTAAATCAATTATATACCTACATAATAATTGAGTTTGAAAACGTGTTTTGAAAACTGTGAACTCAAATACTCTTGTTTACTTCACTAAGACTCATCAATGACCAATCATCGATCCCGTTGATGCTTGATCCATTGCAAATTAGGAATGTCGATCCAGTGGGTCTATTTTCTGTACCAGCATTCAATCCAGTCAAAATTCAATCCAAATGAGATATACTCGTATTATGTTCATCATTTGTTCCTCAAACAGATTTTTCTGCAATCTCCCATAGGGACATATTCAAATCACGCGCCAACATATTAACTTGTTTCTCTAGCAACGGTTCTACAAACTCTTCGTGAATTTCGGAAATGGATTTTTGGATATTTGTAATCTGCGCCGAATACATGAAATGAATGTTATCTTGGAAGGTAGTGAAATATTTAAACATTCGATTCTTCACATCCATCGCAAAATTTGTTGTATATCTCAAACGGAATTTTTAAGATCACAGTATTCGTTGACTTTCTATGAAAAGGACGCCAAGTTTTGATTTAAATCTTCAATAGCTGCTTTACTGCGACGCAAAACTGATCTGAATCGATGTAGTGTGCCCGTAAAAGTCCACCACATTTTTCGAAACAATCCTTTAGCCTTGCAATATTGTCTTTCAATGCATCAGAAATATCCTTTTGGGCAATCATCTGTTTTGCATGTTCTATTTGAGCTAGATAGAGTCTCTTAGCCCCCAACAATTGGCTAAAACTCAACTTTATTTCTTCTGATTTATTCTGATACTTGAAATCCAATCATCAACCATGATAGCATAACTCAACCTCCTTCTATCTTTAGATACCCCTCCTGACCAAGAGAAGCCAATGGCTCTCTTCAATTTCTATTTCAATCTTTATGGTTGCAAATAGACTTACCATTCGTTCCCAAAAGATATACTCTCTAATTTCACATGATAAGAGGCTCTACATTGCTGATTTGGACAAATCATCTCAACCTAACATCCTCTTTCTAAATGAGACAGCTCTGAACACTCAACACAAAGAGAACTACCATGTGCTTTGTAATGACAGCGGCAGAGGTACTAGGAAACTGTTGTGGGATGATTTTGATATCCATCAAATCCCTTTTGAATAAAATAATTCCTCATGTACGCTAGCAACTCTCAACACCAAGTGATCCAATGAAAATCCAGCCAAAATTTTTATTGACTCTCTATTCCTCTCGTGCAATCTAGGTCCCTAGTTTTCATTTACGCTTAACCAAATCCTTGCAACAGCTTCATTTTATGACTCATTTATACTCGGAGGAGACCTTAATGCCATACACGAACTCTTGGGGGACTCCACAAGAAACACTAACGGGAACTAATTATTCAAATGGCTCCATCTGGACGCCCTTCTTTCTGCATCCATGGCAAATGCTGGCGTTCCAACATTTCCCAGAGGAAATTCATTTTTAAGGTAACTTCATAATATCATCTGACCTTAACGGTCCCACAATTCCTTCAACTTGCTCCACATTTGGTTCGTTAACGAACCATTATGACCTCCTTCTCAACATAACCCTTTGTTTTTTTGTTTTTTTTTTTCGTGGTAGGGAGGTGAAGGCATTTACGCCCGCCGAGTCTGGCAGTGTGGGACTCCCATGGAGGATACCCTTGGACTACCCACTAAACACCTCCCCTGTCAATCTGAGAACCTAGCCTGGAACCGTTTGACACATTACTTCGGGCCAGGTCTCGTTTTGTTACGCCGTGGGACGCCTTCAAGCTGGGGAGTCCCTTTTCTAGCGGGAGGGGAGAGGGGAAGAGGAAATGCCAGAAGAGCGATCCCCCAGCACCTCCGGCTGCTGCGAGTCCCTTTTATCTTTTAGGACTGCCCGAGCATAATGTGCCACCTGGTTCCATTTGTCAACGGATTCGAGCATCACCGCAACTATATTATCCGGGGCGAGCTCTCCCGTCTCCCTGTAGAGTTCCCTTCGCAGCCTGGCCCATTTGGTACACGCAAAAAATGTGCGACAGGCATTGTCCTCCTCTCCTGGGCAAAACCGACAATCGGGAGACCGTGACTTACCGATCTTGTGCAGGTAAGACTGAAAACACCCGTGCCCGCTCAAAAGCTGGGTCAGATAGAAATCAGTCTCACCATGCCTTCAATTTAGCCACGGTATCACATCCGGGATGAGGCGCGCAGTCCACCTTCCCTTCGTGCAATTCCACCAAGACTGCTGCCAATCGTTGAGTGAGCGTTGTCTCTCCTCGCGGACAACCATCTCCCTCGCATCCTCGTTTCGGCGCAGGTAAATAGCGCGGCGCTCTCTAGCAAGGAGGGCGACAGGTATCACGACTGCAATCACTCTCACCGCTGAGTCGGAGACTGTTGGAAACGAAGATGCAATTCTCAGTGCTCCTCTTCTCTGTACCTATGCCAATCGTTTTCGGTATACCTCCTTACTGAGAGCGTCGCCCCATACCTCTGCTCCGTACAGTAGCACTGACCCTACAGCACTCATCAAGAGGCGTCTTCTTGATGGGCTGGGTCCCCCTACGTTGGCCATAAGTCGACTCAGGGCCAATATTCCCGAAGCAGCCTTCTCAGCCGTTGCCCTGATTCGCTCAGAGAAACTCATCTTTGAGTCGATCAGTAGCCCCAGTTACATCACCGCTGGCTTTGATTCGATTTGTATATCTCCAATACTGATCATCCTTACTCTAGAGATTCTTTTTTTGTCAAGATGACCACTTCGGTTTTCTCCAGTACTAAACTGAGCCCATGAGCAGTCATCCAGTCCCTCACTCGGTGCATTAGCATACCTAGCCTAAGTCGCGCTTATTCAACGGTGCGTCCAGCCGCAACGTCATCCGCGTAGCCGACCAAGCGCGACTCATCTGGCATCTCAAGTCTCAGTAGCCCGTCGTAAGACACGTTTCACAGGTCCGGACCAAGGATAGATCCCTGGGCAACACCCGATGTAATTTCCATCCTTCGTTGGCCCTGTGTCGTGTCGTAGATCAGGCTTCGGTCCTTTAGGTAGTTCCTCAAAAGCCGCATTAGATATTCTGGAACTTGAAAAGAGTTTTCCAGCGTGTCCGGAATATCCACCCATCTAGCGGAGTTGGAGGCATTCCTGACGTCGAGTGTCACCAACAGGACGATCCGCCGCTTGGTGCAACTATATGCCTCTGCCTTTTGGACCGCGCGCACAACCTCTGCAATCGCATCAATGGTAGAACGTTCTGCTCTAAAGCTGTACTGCCGAGGAGATAGGTCCCCAGCAGCACGAATCGCGTCAGTGAGTCTTCCCTTGATGAGTTTTTCTAGCACTTTCCCAGCCGTGTCTAGCATGCATAACGGGCGGTATGCAGACGGCGATTCGGGATTTCCCTTCCCTTTGCTGACCAGCACGAGCCTCGCCACCTTCCATCGTACCGGGAAAACCTCGTCCCGTAGGCAAGCGTTGAATGTGCTGAGCAGCAAGTCAGGACAATGGTGATAGACGAGCTGCAAAACCTCAGCTGGAACACCATCTGGACCTGGAGCCTTCTTCGCTTTCAGGGAGAGGACTGCCTCCTCCAGTTCCAGCTGTGTGAAGAGTGGGCACTCGACTGCTGTTTCACCATGGACAGCGTCAACACGGACGGGATGGGTGCGGAAGAGTCCCCGCACTATCGCGTCCATCTTTTCCGCGTCATGTATACAAGGCTTCCGTAGGGCACCAAGTTTCCCCATGACCAGCTTGTAGCCAAGGCCCCATGGATCCCTATTTACATCGTCCACGAGGTCTTGCCAGCATCAGGCCTTGCTCTTGTTAATAAGCCTGCGAAGATATTTCCTGCCGGACCTGTATGCTGCTAGCCTAGTGTCTGCCTCCTCCCGCGTTCGCGCCCGCTGGGCCTCTCGCCGAAGTTTGTGACACTCGCTTCTTTGTTCGGCAATCTCGTTTGACCACCAGTATACTGGAGGCTTACCGTGTCGGGGTCTCCGACGGGGCATGGAAGACTCGCAAGCAGCTATGATGGTACTCATAGTTGAGTTCACCAAGTCCTTAGCTGTAGCAGCAACGGTGCGCCTGCCGTAAGCGTCCATCCGAGGATTGAAGTTTGGGCATATGCACGCAGAGTGGCACTGTCGTGAATCTCAACCGCTATATACTGGTGATCACTAGCCGAGTAGTCCTCTAGTACTCGCCAGTTGTGTACTCTAGGTACCAGGGACTCCGAAGCGAGTGTCACATCGGGTATGGTTCCTACGCAACCCCAGCGGCGGAAAGTAGGGGTGTTACCAGTATTTAGGACAAAAAGCGCTGTTCTGGCCGCCATGTCCAAGATTTGCTTTCCCCTTGGGTCGGATTGTGGCATACCCCATTCAATGGCTCTAGCGTTGAAGTCTCCCCCGACCAGCATGTGGCCCTCTGTGTTCGAGACAGCGTCCTCCAGGGCATCGAGTTTGGTTCGACAAGATCGCATTGCCTCGTTAGACGTCAGATAAACACTGAAATATGTGATCCCTGAACACCGCACCCACACAAAACCATCCCCGCGTCCATGGCCCTGCACTTGAAGGTGGGCGCTGTCGCGAACCCAGATGGCCGAGGTACCAGATTTGTCAGGGTACCACGCTTGCGAGTCCTTGTTATGATGTTGTTCGCTCAGCAACAGGAGGTCAGCTTTCTTATCCCTCGCAAATTGCTCAAGTAGGTCCTGGGCGTTTGTGCTTCGGTGCAAATTGACCTGCAGGATACGGATCATTTGAGTATCGATTTGGCTTTAGCTAGGGCCTCCTTGAAAACCCAGCATCTCCCTGTCCCCGTCTCATGTTTGAGGTCGCCGGGTGCTAGCTTAGCATCATTGCAAAGAATGCATTTTGCCTCGTTCGTGCACTCCTTCCTTTTGTGCCCCATTTCACCACATTTGTAGCACAGAGATCTCCTGTCGGGTCCCCTACAGCCATACACGGTGTGTTCGTATTCGAAGCATCTAAAGCAGCGGATAGGGATCGCTCTTCTCCGTATCCTGCAGATCACCCAACCCATCTTAATTTTGCCCTTCGCCAGGATTTGCTGGGCCTCTTTATCAGCTAGTTCACCAATAGCCATGCGTTGCCCCCTTGTGTTTTCACGTGTCAATCTTGCCTTCACTTCACTTAAGCTGGGGAACTCCCTCCTAATGGCATCCTCTACTTCAGCTTTGTCCGTGACACAGTCAAGGTCCCTGATTTCCAGGGTGGCCATTGGTTCGAGCGAGGCAACCGTTGCCGCATCTCCAAGAACCCTTAAACACACATAACCCTTAAATCATACATACCAGTTCCTACTTGTCCACCTCACTTCAGAAAAGACCTTAAACACCTCCTTCCGAATCTCCCACCAAAAAATATCATTTCTCTTGAACGCAAAAATAGACTCTCATATATATCGGCACTAACATCTGTCTAGTATAGCATACCTCCTTCCAAAAACCACGCAGCCCGCTTTATAGATGTCTAGCTCAGGAGACTCATCGATGAATGAAAACTCGGAAGCGTATGCTCCAACGGCTTAAGCGTATTTATCATCGAAAATTTAACCGGTTGAAGGAGGAGTCTTTGGAACTTAAAATGCAAATAATGAGCATTTCCTGCAAAATCCAAAAACGCATCCAATCCGAAGTCAGCAACTTCTATAAAAGCAGACTGATATCACTGCGACCATCTCCATATGTTTTTGAAACTGTAAATCAACTCACAGACCGTAAGAGTTCCAAATTCAATATTGAGAAGGACCCTATAAAGCGAGGGAATGTTTAAACAACTAAAGTGTTGCTGTGAGTTGCCCAACACAGCTTTGATTAACAACGATAAAGCAGAGGTTCCACTAACGACGGAATGGTACGAGGGATCTTATTTAACTGTATTTTCTAGTTATAATAAAGCATCCTCTCTACGTTATCCAGTCTTCGGCGGACTTTTCACCTCGAAAACGGAAGTAGATGATCTTCTTAATGCCTTAAATAGCAAGCTATCTTACCGCCTTCATAGCATCCCGAACAGAATACTCAAGAAGTACAGAAAGACCATCTCCTCCTTCTTGATGATATTATTCAATAATTTTTTGAATAATGGATATTTTTCAAAACTTTGGCAAGTTAGTAAACTAATCTCAATACCAAAACCAGGCTGCAAAGGTAACATTAATAATTTTTGGCCTATTTTTCTTTTGCCTAATATGGGTAAGCCCCTTGAAAAGATTTTTCCTGCAATAGTACAATAATTTTACGAATCCCTTGATCCCCGATTTCCATTGTGGATTTGAACGCGAATGATCTACAGAGCAAGCAATAATACTATTGCACAATAGAGTCACCAACAATCTTCAGCGGAAAGAGTGCACAGTCACCTATGCTCTAGACCTGAAAAAAGTGTTCGACTCAGTTTGGATCAACGGCCTGAAGTACAAATTGAAAATAGTATCCCGTCCTCAGAATCCTATATAGCTACCTTTCGGATAGAATATCCCAAATTAAACTGGGTAACCTCATTTCAAATCCTTTCGCTATCAACTCGAAAGTTCCACAAGGCTCTATCCTCGGTCCTGCCCTTGTTAACTTTATCCTTCATGATATATCACTACCAAACTGCTTGACTATCGATATAGCAATGTATGCAGATTATATCCTGCTCACTGCTACCCCTAGCCTCCTTCAGGGCTCTGTCCACGATATCTTTTAATATCTAAAGAATTGGGGGCTCGAAATAAATGCCAGCAAATTGGGGCTGATCTGGCTTTAGAAATGCCAGCGGAAGAGGGCACCGCCTTGCTGTGTCTTAAAGTAGGAACGTGTAAGTACATATTGTTGGTGAAATCATTCCTCTCAAGGAAAATATCAAATGCCTTCGAGTCCATTTTAACAATCGGCTTAAAGTGAATTGACACGCCAGGAAAACCTTCAATAAAGGGAAAGCAGCGTCCGCAATTATTTCGTTTCTCTTTTCCTCGAAATCAATCTGCTCAAAAGTTAAGGTCTTAATGTAAAAAACTCTTTATAGGTCGATCATTACCTACGCGTTTTCAGCATGTTTAACAATCGCGCCTACTGCCACCGAAGAAGTACTACAGGAACTCCGTCCTTTACAGAGATACGGGGATAGAACTGATTGTCTACTGCATGTTTATCAATGACTAAAAAGCGCCTAGAGAAGCGGTGGAAGCACATTTTTCGATGTATGCACGCACTTTTCGATCATACCACTGCAAATAATCCCTTCTACCTATGTCCCTTTAAAATCCTTGAACATTACCACCACGATACCAATAATTCCGTAACTACCAATAAACCGGCGTTTTACGTTTCATGCGAACCAATCATATACCGTAGTTAAACAAAACATATGTAAATTTGGTTAGTTCATAGGTGTCATAAAATAAAAATCTACTCAAGATAAATATAAATATAAGATCGAGCGCTGTACTTAACAGCTTATAGTTTTAAGTTAGATGTAGGTAAAATTTAATATAAGTATACATATATTCTAACCGTCAAAATCTATTTGACATCCATATACTGTCAAATGTCACATAGTCATTAACCATACAATGTAATGTCAAGTAATAGAAATCTCAATAAAGTTTACCTACTTACTTACATGTTTTTTTTAGTGTAGTTGATGGATTTTGAATCGAGTGTAACTTGGCTTTTTACTGTTCGATTTTTACGAAACATTCTGGAAATATATGTTTAATATAAAATAAATCCAGATCCATGGCTTGGCAAATTTAAAGGTCACCTTTTGATTTTATAAATGGAAATGTAAAGTTCATAACATGTGTCAGTTTTAGGCCTATTTTGAAAAGAACTGATCAAAACCTTTCATTTGATACTCGTTTGGGTAACTTCAGCAAACAATTTATTTTCAGGGTTTTATACTAAAATACAAAACCCCTTTGGCAATCACGACCTGTGCCCGTCTGTCCATCCGTCCGTCTGTAGGTCACAGCACTTTTTCTCCGAAACTATAGAAGCTACAGCAATGAAACTTTGTAGAAAGGTCAGAAGTAGTGACTTCTTGAAAGTTCAAGGTTGGAAAATTTTTTCAAAGTGGTTTATGGGGTTCTCACCATATAGGGAGGTGACCCCAAAAAAAAAAATTTTCACCGTTAGTAGTCGAGTAGGGTGTCATTGGAAAAGTCTTAATGGGATCTTTTCAAAACAAGTCTTAAAATTACCTTATCTGTACCGAGGGGGGCAGAGGGAGGGGAAATGTACGAACTTTTCGCGTACCCCCCTCGCGATTGGACACCTTTCTTCCGAAAAATCTAAAAAAAATCATGAACGTGGGCTTTTATAAGTATAAAAACAACAAATACGTGAGAAATTGAAATTCACTCAACTTTGTTAGTAATAGAATGATTTATTGATTTTACGTTTTCTTGAATAAAATTTTAACGGTACCCCTAAATTCAATCGATAACTATTTATGAGGTTGATATTTTCTGAAATTTTCATAAAGATCGAATGGCATTTAACAAAGTTATAGCAATTTGAATCTCCCTGTATTACTATGGAACAATATGCGCTGTATTACTATGGAAACATATGGCTATGGAACAATATACGCTTTTTACCAACATAGACACTACAGCTTTGCTAGGATTTGCATGAAAATTTCAGGAATGATATGTATCATAAATATCTTTGAAAATTGGTTCAGTTAGTAGTATCAGTAATCGAAAAACAAAATAGTGGCTGTTTTAAATGCGAAGATTGAATAATTTTGAGTTATTTTTCCCCAACTTCAACATTAAAGCTTTTAAACGCTTTGAACACTTGATTCAATTTAATTAATGACTGAAGATGAGTACCTACAATTCATATACAAAGGTGAAACAAGTCGAAGAGGTAGGAGAGAGTTCCTAGCAAAAGAGCTTTGTAACCATTCTAGGATTCGAAAAATTGGCCATGAATCGATGATTACAGTGCAGGGGAGTGGCCCCTAAAAAAATTTCATCAAACGTAGCCGATATGAGTATCAAACGAACGTTATTTATGGGAGCATTTCAAAACAGTTCTTAAACTGACATTTTTTGCTTCAGTGGGGGCACAGGGGGGGGGGGGGGAATACATGAAAAATGTGTTTCCTCCCTCGCGATTGGACACTTGTGATATAAAAAATCTGAAAATTTATCAAGGGACATATTTATGGGTATAACAATAACAAATACCGCAGAAGTCAAAATTCGTTAAACTTTGTTAATAATAGTATGATCCTCGAATTTCACATTTTCTCCAATGAAATCGTCTTTGATATATTTCTTGATTTTATTCGTTGCTGGTTACTGCATTTTGTAAGTTGAGTAAAAAACCCTTCTGACATGAGCGTAAGTCTGTCTACCCAACTTGTTAAGATTTACCTTCTAGCTTATGTGGTTTTCAAGAAAGCTTGCTGTGACGCACGGCAGATAGACGAAAGCGTAGATAGACAGACACGACGCAATTTTAGTAGAGTATCGTAAAGTTATTTTACAATACCCTTGAAAGTGTTTAAGGGACACTTTTGTATTAAGGAGACCAACTTAAAAACTTTTGAAATTTTTTATTACACCTTAACTTTTGATAGACAACAACTTCTGACCTCTCCACGAAAATAGAGCTGTACAATTTCTATAGTTTCTAAACAAATTTAATTTTACTAATTAACAGATGGACTAAAGGACAGATGAGCAGACCCGACACGAGACTAGTAAGGTCTTTATAAAATTCATTTCAACAAAGTCCTTAAAACTAAATATTTCTCCATTTTATTATTATTTGTACCTTCCTCTGATAGTTATCCATAATGAGTCTGTTGTAGAGCAAGTTTAGTGAAGACTACACATGAAGTTAAGTCGAAGAGTTTGATAGCTTTTATTTAAATTAAGGAGAAAGATCCCAAAATTAATTAAGGTTTTATGGTACAAGCATTACAATCACCTTTTCTAAAAAGAAATTTTTTAAAACCAAATTTACCAAATAGTGGTCGTTATTCTTCGCTATCAGCTACGTTTCACCCCAAGCAGAAGCTTCAAAAAAGAATCACCCGAGAAACATTGCCACGACGTGGTCTCAATATGGAATGGTACAGCAGCTAGAAGCAAATAATAGCGTATACAGCACAGGACGTTGGTCGATGTAATTTGAATAAAATTCCTATTAGCATTGGCAAGAACAAATATTTTACTTCATAGGGAAAGATCTGCTGTCACCTTTTTTGCATACACCATTCTCTGAGGACATATTTTTTCCTATTTTTCGCCTCTTTGGCTTTTTATCGTGGCTAGAATAAGCGAAAGAAAAGAGAACGAAAATCTCATAATTTCCGACAAGAAGGACGATCTGAAGGAATCGGAGGAAGTGGACTTGGCTTGCTAGCGTTGGTGTCAGATATGCAAAGAAAGATGGTACGAAAATGTTATCTACCTCTTGTCTTTCTCGTATTATTTTTCTTTATTTCTTTCCAGGTTTAAGTGTTGCCCATCAGGTGGGAGATGATACTAAGAAGGCAAATCAGCAGATCTTTAAAGCGTATTTTTAGCAACTAAAACATGTCGAAGGCAGAACGACCGACAAGGATACAGCAATAGGACTAGCGGTTGGCAGGTCACCAGTACCACAATTGAAGATAAATGGAAAGAAAGAGCACGGACATGGATGACATGACGCCTTGCAGGTGAATATTTCCGGAGGATGTCGTTGCAAAGGTGAGTGAAGTATGAAAAAAGGAAACAGAGTGCTCGACAGAAATTACTTGAAAATGATGAGGACATAAATGACTTCCTGATAAGAGGGAATACGGAGTATTACTTTACGTGCACTAAGCTCCCAGGTATTATTGGCATTGTCGCCACTATGTTTCTAATTTGGTCACTGCTGCTGCAGGGTAGGGAGCAGTAGGCGACGATAGTTTGCAGACTTAAGGCATTTTGCCTTACTCGGGAGCATGTTATATAATGGCATCCTCCAACAGACCTTTTCGAAGATTTATCGAGTCTACAGAGGGGATAGGACATTTTGCAAAACGGACATTTGAGCAATGTTTCAATAGCATTTCAATATTTCAGAGAGTTGTTCATTGGAAAGGAAATGGTGCGAGGCCGGAAATGGTTCAATTTAATGTGGTCGTTGTGGATATAAAAAAAGGAGGATGTTCCGATGGTTATATTGTAAGATTAAGAGGTTCGATCATTTGCTATTGACTTCAGGTGAGAATATTTATATGTATTTGAGCTTCCTAACAGCTTAAATCCTTCTATAATCCTTTTATGGCTAACATTTCAACTAATAAACAAGCAGATTTTTGTAATAAAGTTCCACATATTCTAATGGTTACTTTATTTAAACTTATTTAAAAAAATTTCAGTTCGCCTAAAAAATTTACAAATATCAAGTTTTAATCCGCACAAGTTGGTTCGGCAGGAGTATGATCAAATCAAATAGTAGACTTTCGAGCTTAAACAATTTATTAACGAGTCGAAGTAGCAGCAGAGTGCTTCTACCAGAAGGGTTCTGCAAACCAATTAGTAGTTCAAACACGTCTTATGATTATCAAAATTTTTGCCGTATATAGATTGTATAAACTGCGTTTGAAAAACTATAACATGATTAATATGTATTTGCATTGACCACCATTTTGTTTTCAGTGTGTTGACTCCATTGTTTGAGTCGTCATGATAACATATTGTCGCGTGTTATTGGTTCGCGGCCAATAATTTTAATGTTCCGGGAAAGTGAAAACGCAATGTCTTTTAATTTAAGTTAAAAGAATTTATTTGATCACAAAAATGCACAATAAACAATTTAACACTTTCACTAATTTTAATTTTCACTATGAAAAAAAAAATCTAACACTTGTCCATAAATTTCTTATCGCAATTGTCTTCTTAATCACTTCGCACTCAAACAATCAATCGTCTTTACTTCGCGTTCCACTCTATCGCAGTTTTCTATCGCGGTTGTAATGAATGAATCCCCCCATTCATTCAGCTCGCCTTTATATAGGGTCTCTACCTATTCACCCATTTCTCGTACATTATCGAATGTTCTACCGAGAGGTACCTGGTAGATTCGAGCAAATTAATGAATGGAGTGACGTCACTTGCAGATGTTGATCATGCTTGTTGGGTTCTCGTGGGTTCGAGTAAATTCATTTGTTGACGTTCTTAATGATTATGAAAACAATTGCGACAGCAGCTCGCAGAATTATTTGTACATGTAATTATTTGTACATGTAACACTGCCCCTACCTCAGTTCTTTTCGCCCCGAAAAGATGTGTTGCTATTTGTAGTCAGTTCTCCCTGGGTGTAATATGGGGCAAGATGGTCCAGATGCACGATTTTCATTTTAGCTCTCGGCTTACGATGTTCCTGTATTCGGTATACGACGTCGTTGATTCGCTTTGTAACTCGGTATGGTCCCTCCCAATTATGTTGCAACTTTGGAGACCTACCCTTTCGCCGTTGCGGGTTATAAAGCCACACCAAGTCATCTTGCTGGAAGCCAGTAGAATTAGCCTTTAGATCATACCTGGTCTTCATGCGGTCAGTAGCCGATTCGAGGTGTTTTCGCACTGTCCGATGTATCTGGTTCAACCGTTGTCTTAGATCACTTGCGTACTCCGAGATGGTTTGGGGTTTCTCCGGGGGTGTTCCGAACTTTATATCGGCTGGCAAACGAATAGTCTTTCCAAAAATGCCTTTGGCTGGGGCTTGGCCCGTCGATGCATGTTCGGCAGCTCTGTACGCCATCAAAAATAGTGGGATATGTCGGTCCCAGTCCCTTTGGTTCTCGTCAACCATCTTGGCCAGATGTTTATTGAGCGTGCCGTTGAACCGTTCGACCATTCCATCGGATTGGGGATGCAGCGGTGTTGTCCTCGTTTTCCGTATTCCCAGTAGTTCACACATTTCGCCAAAAACTAGTGACTCAAAGTTTCGGCCTTGATCTGAATGTAATTCGCAAGGTACGCCGTACCTACTGACCCAATTTAACACTAGCTGTTCGGCTACGGTAGTTGCTTCCTGGTTGGGAATGGGGTAGACCTCGGGCCACTTGCTGAAATAATCGGCTACAACCAGCGTATATCGATTGCCCCAATCGGATTCAGGAAAGGGTCCTGCGATGTCAACAGCAATCCTTTCGAATGGCACGCCTACGTTATAGGTTTGCATTTGTCCTCTCAGTCGTCGCTTTGGGCCTTTGACGGAAGCGCAAATTGTGCATCTGCGGCACCAGTCCTCTACGTCTTCTCGAGCGTGGAGCCAGTAGAACCGTTCCCGCAATTTCGCTAAGGTCTTGTTAACACCAAGGTGGCCTCCCGAGGATCCTTCATGCATTTCCTTAACCACATCGTGGATTCGGCTTTTGGGAAGTATAGTTTGCATCCTATAGTAGCTACCATCCGCCGTTTCCCATTTTCGCTTGAGTATGCCACCCTCCACCTGAAGGGAGTTCCATTGTGCCCAATAGCTTTTCAGGGTTGCGCCATGCATTGAAACGTCTTTCCACTCAGGTCGCCCAGTCGTCTCCTTCCATACGGGCAATGGTCCGACGTCTGCATCGGCTAACTGGGCGGTTCGAATCTCCTCCGATGACCAACCTTCATCGAATTCCGCCGTTATCAATCGCAGATCAACGAGCGGTTCCTTTTCCTCAATCCGTCGGCAATGCTTGCAGTTAGCTGGACATGGACGGCGGGATAGGGCGTCAGCATTTCCATGAACTCCGCCCTTCCGATGAACAATTTCATAGTCGTATGACTGCAATCTTTCGATCCATCTCGCAACTTGTCCCTCGGGATTTTTGAAGTTGAGCAACCATCTCAGTGATGCATGGTCCGTTCGAAGAACAAATTTCTGGCCATATAGATACTTGTGGCACTGCTTGGTGGCCTCTATTATAGCCAATAGCTCCTTCCTGGTCACACAGTAATTCCTCTCACTTTTTGAGAGAACTCGCCTGTAATAAGAGAGGACTCTTTCTTCGCCATTGATCTGCTGGGAGAGTACAGCTCCAATACCGCCGTTGCTTGCATCGGTGTCAACTACAAACATTTTTCCGGGTTTCGGATACGCCAGCATGGGTGATTCACACAGCTTTTCCTTCAGGGTCTCAAAGGCTGTCTGGCATTGTTCATTCCAGACATACGGACGATTTTTCTCGGTTAGCTGATGGAGACACTTAGCTATTTTGCAAAGTCTTTGACGAATCTTCGATAGTAGGTCGCCAGACCCAGAAAATTTCGTAGTTGGCGCTTGTTGTTTGGTGTTGGCCAACTTTTCACGGCTTCAATTTTCTCAGGGTCTGTTTTGGCCCCTTCTGCTGATACGACGTGTCCCAGGTATTTTACTTCATCTGCGAAAAGAGTACACTTCTCGGGACTAAGTTTCAAATTTGCCAGTCGTAATCGGGAGAAAACCTCTCCTAAGTTCCGCACATGCTCTTCGAACGTTCTCCCGATGACGATGATGTCATCTAGGTACACCAAGCAGGTTTTCCAGGTTAGACCACGTAGCACATATTCCATCAAGCGTTCGAAAGTGGCTGGAGCATTGCAAAGCCCAAACGGCATCACCACAAATTGCCACAATCCGGTCCCAACTGAAAATGCGGTCTTGTCTCGGTCCTTCTTGTCAATTTCTACCTGCCAGTAGCCACTCTTGAGATCGAGTGTAGAAAACCATTTTGCGTCGGCTAAAGTGTCCATGATGTCATCGATGCGTGGGAGTGGGTAACTATCTTTCTTAGTGACGTCGTTAAGCTGCCTATAGTCGACACATAAGCGAGTGCTACCATCCTTTTTCTTCACTAGAACTACAGGCGCGGCCCATGGACTGACAGAAGGTTCAATAACGCCTTGTTTTTCCATGTCCGAGATCAGCGCGCTCACTTCTCCTTGTTTGGCTATAGGGAGACGTCTCGGTGCTTGTCGAATCGGCTTGGCTCCCTGTGTATCGATGACGTGAGTTACCATACTCGTTCGGCCTTGTTCATCCGGGCTTGTTGAGAAGATGTCACTGTACTTGGTGACCAGATCAGAGGCTCGTTTGAATAGCTGCACTGGCAATTTGACCTGCTTCAATATTGCAGACGTGGATTCCCGGGCTTTGTCTCTGTCTTGCCTCCTTTTCCAATGATGGTCGTGAGTAGCTTCCAAAGAGGTGATGGTGGAAACAGGCTGGCAGCTGCCGATGACTTCTCCCACTTTGATGCTCGTAGTTGAGTCTGCGGTTTTAAGGACTCTAACCGGCACATATCCGTTCCTTAAAGATCTTACAAGGCTTCGTCCTACAATCAAACTGCGCAATGCGGATGTCTTCGTTGGCTCTATCAGATAAGATCGGTGGTCTCCAGAATCACCATCAAGCTTGGCCCATACAATGCTTTCGGAAGAATTCGGTACATCAGTGTCAGTACATACCACTACATTCATCTTGGGAATTTGGACGCTGGGATCCTCCATCAGTACTTCTACATTCTGCCATTTCAATACACGTTTGCCCAAATCCAACGTGATTCCATGTGGTCGCAGAAAATCCATTCCGAGAATGCAGTCATCCATAATGTTCGCGACCAGAAAATTATGTCGGAACACAAGGTCTTCCAACTGTATCTGGAGGTTGACCTCTCCATGAACAGGTGCAGTTTTTCTCGTAGCTGTCCGTAGTGAGAAAATTCTGAGCTTGTGAAGTTGTTGCTGTCTAACTAGCTCTGGTCGGATAATCGATCGGGTTGCACCAGTGTCGATTGTTATGGTGCAGTGTTCTCCGTCAACTTGACCCGGAAGGCATAAGTCCGCTTCTCCACGATGTAGTCTTGACACGATGATGGTGGTGCTGGGGACGTCGATCCTCCTAGCCAACCTCTGCCCCATGAAGTTGGCTCTTACATGTTTCCCGACCCCTCTGTTTGAAGGGCTTCCATTCTGGGCTCCTGACTCGATCTGGATCTCCTCCTAGCTGCACACCCTGGACAATAGCTCGTTTTTCTTCGCTTCTTGCAGTCTCTTAGCAGGTGCCCCTTCTCTCTGCAATTCCAGCATCTAGGCGCACCATTTACATGCGGATCTTGCTCAATTTCCACGCGCTCACACCTGCACTCGTCTGTCACTACCTCACGAACCCGGGCAGTGGTACGAGTCACATTTTTCGCTGCCTCAAAGTTCAGACTGTAAGCCAATGCGTCCTTAACCGTTTGCTTTTGAGCTAAACGCACGGCTTGTTGCAATTCCGGGTCCTTCAGTGCGCTGATGAATGCTTCTGTCGCTGCATCATCTCGATGTTCTGGGTCGTAGGCCGGGTAAGCCAAAAGTGCTAGTCGCTCAATGTCTTGGGCTAGCTGCTGTAGGGTTTCACCAGACTTCTGCACCCGATGCCTTAGCTGTGACCGATAAATCTGCTTTAGATGATCGTCTCCATAACGCATATCGAGCGCATTCATTATAGCATTCGAGTTTGATTGCGATTCAACGGGGATCGTCTGCAAAAGCTCGGCAGCTGGTCCTCTTAGAGCAAGAATCAGCGCAGTTGCTCGGTCCTGCTCATTCCAATGATTTGCCCTTGCGGCAGCTTCAAACTGGGTCTTGTAAATACTCCAGACCGTTTGCCCATCGAATATTGGTGCTTGCACATTTCTGGATGTGCTTTGCGCTGCGGTTATAAGCGGGGCTGGTGAAGTGGTTGCTACTGCCTTCGCAGCTTCCAATTCTTTTTTCACTTTTTCCATCTCATGGTTCATTCTTTCTTCGACCTGGCTGACCTTTTCCTCGACCTGGCAAACCTTTTCTTCGACCTGGTCAACCTTTTCCTCGACGCCTTTAATTTGCTTGTTAAGACTACTGAGCTCCGCTTTTATTTCGGTGGACTGTTTTTGAAAATCTGCCTTGATTTCGATCGCTTGTTGATCCAGCTTCAGTGATTGTTCATTAAGCTTCGCTGATTGTTCATTAAGCTTCGCTGATTGTTCATTAAGCTTCGCTGATTGTTCATTAAGCTTCACAGTTAAATTAGATGACTGTTGTCGCTGCTCTTGCTGCATCAGCATTAACATTTGCAATATCGCATTTTCTGGCTCTTTTGATTTGGGTGTTTCTTCTTCTCCACCTTCTGCGCCTTGTTCCGCATCTGAGGGCTCACCCGAACCCAAATTCACGCCTTCCGACTCGATCGCATCAGTATGGCTTTTGTACCTTGTGTGGCCAGGTTTCGATGTTCCAACTCCTCCTTGAGCTCCGATATGGTCAATTGATCAATTTTTAGATGTAAGTTTCCTGGCATTTTTATTGTTTTGGCTGTTTTTCTACCAGTTTCCACGTTAATTTTCACTATTGTGCACAAAAATGTTCAAAAGTTTTCACTTCCAAAATTTTTCTTTCGCACTTCTTGACATCACTGTCACGTGTTATTGGTTCGCGGCCAATAATTTTAATGTTCCGGGAAAGTGAAAACACAATGTCTTTTAATTTAAGTTAAAAGAATTTATTTGATCACAAAAATGCACAATAAACAATTTAACAATTTCACTAATTTTAATTTTCACTATGAAAAAAAAAATTTAACACTTGTCCATAAATTTCTTTTCGCAATTGTCTTCTAAATCACTTCGCACTCAAACAATCAATCGTCTTTACTTCGCGTTCCACTATATCGCAGTTTTCTATCGCGGTTGTAATGAATGAATCCCTCCATTCATTCAGCTCGCCTTTATATAGCGTCTCCACCTATTCACCCATTTCTCGTACATTATCGAATGTTATACCGAGAGGTACCTGGTAGATTCGAGCAAATTAATGAATGGAGTGACGTCACTTGCAGATGTTGATCATACTTGTTGGGTTCTCGTGGGTTCGAGTAAATTCATTTGTTGACGTTGATTATGAAAACAATTGCGACAGCAGCTCGCAGAATTATTTGTACATGTAATTATTTGTACATGTAACAATATCCATATTACAAAAAATTACTAAAACTGGAGCGCCTTTGTTCTTTTTCAAACGTGTATCTCAACAGGATCATTGTTACCCTTACACTTCAAGGGTTGTCGCGCTGTCCAGCCTTGCGGGCCCGGTTCACACCGTCGGAGACGGCGCAGGCGCCAACTCGCTGTCCCTAGGCTGGAAGGATTTAAAAATAAGATCGTCAGCGAGTAAACGATCCGACAGCGCACGCACGAGAACTAAACACTAGAACAAAGGGGGAAAAAACGTTTCACCTCCTCTAACCACACTTGATCCTAAACCTCTCCCAACTTACCCTTTTTATCCACACCACGACCTCCTGAAAGAAAAATGGTAGTCTGACAAGGGGAAAAGAAAATCTCACCACTTAAACGTCGCGCACAATCCAGGTTTTTTTTCCGTTAACAATAACAAGAATATTTCCGGTGATAATTAAAACATTATATTCACACAAACGGAATCTATTAAATAAATGTAAGGACAAAAATAATTAAAAGGTACCTTTTCCTAATTTCCGCTAAGCTATCCCTAACCTGGGGCCCCAGCAAACGATCGTCCGTGGTTACTTGCGCCAACCTCGGGAGCCGGATTCTCGTTCTGATGAGCTTCTCGTCAACCGAAATTGTATTACTGTGGGACAGGTGTTGTACCGCGGTATGATGAGCGCCGTGATAACGATGATGATGTTGATCCCAGACTTATTCACCTTTTTCGCGCTTCCAAATTTTTATCCCTCGATCTTTCCTCGCTCGTTCCAATCCCAAAAAGGAGAGCCTCCGTTATCCCTCAGCCCTTTAAATTGGCTCACCTTAACGGACGCCCGCTACATTGGAGGTGGTTGTCCTCCCATTCGCACGACGAACTTCCATTCTGCTTTGGTGCGGTTCGTAGCGCGGCTACTAACCATCTTAACTACCTCAGCTCCGCACCCATCGTCGTTGTATGCAAGTTGGTCTGCATTACCCATTATTTCGGATCAGCTGAGCAGTCCCAATATGTGGGTCACTAGGACATCGCAGAATGACATTGCAGAATGACATTTCGTGTTAGCAGCGGAAAGTTAATACAAAGCGAATTCTATTAGTCCAGCTCAATTAGCTTACGCCCTTTGAATTGTGTTTCCATCCTGAAAACGTTTAATTGTCGCTAGAATTGCACGCCCTGCATTCAATCGCTTGTTATGACAACAGTGTAAGTGAATGGTTCGCAAGTCAGCGTTCAGTTTTGTCTTTAAAGAAAATGTGAAATGAATTGTGAAATAGTGTCCCCGAAAGAAATGTTTGTCCGCTTCATTTCGCCGCGTCATTACTAATATTTTGCGAGTGTTTGGTTTGCACGCCACGAAAAAGTTGCATGTCAGGATTTGGTGAAATAATTTAGAAATTTCTGGATGTCGGCCGACTTGAGCGCAGTACAGGTGTTTTGTGTACTTGGTCGTGGTGCCTGTATTTTGTCGTGAATATTGACAAGCTCAGAAGTCGCCACGTTTTGGTGTCGCATCGAAGACACAGTCAGGGAAGTGCAAATTGGAGCCGACAATTGTCTTGAGGTAAGATTATGCATTCGTCCACGACTGCGATTACCACGCATGTTGTTGTTACTGTTTGCGCGATTCATCCAGCCACGGTTTTGATTGTTATTTTGCATTTGATGTTAATGTTTGCGCGATTCATCATGTTGTTGTTACTGATCCATTCCTTTACCTGATGCGGTGACCAGGAGTGGGCCCCTTAAACGCCTTCCGAGTCAGTGATAGCCTTTGTGGAGCGCTTGTGTTAGATGCGTTTCCATAGGCTACCCTTGTTGGGAAGAGTGATGGTCGACCGGCCCCCTTCTGATGTCGTTCGTCATCCATTGCTTCATAGCTAAGCTAAACGCCCTACTCCAGCTCGACTGATAAGTTAACATTTCTTTGATATACAACAATTCCATTTTTTTTTGTATTAAAGTTAAACAAAATATTTGGGTTAAAGTTAAACAAAAATACAATGGATCAACTCTTACCTCGTTGCTCAAGCGGGGTTGGGGTATGTTAATGGCATGCATCCTGATCTCCTTAGTGGTCGTGGTGTAGACTCCGGGTGGAAGCTGGTCATCCGTAACATTCCCCCCCTACTTCAAGTGAATTTCCCTGGAAATTCACTCCTTCGTTTTGCCCTACTGCTACCGGCTGCACTATTGAAGTACTTGGCTACTCGCAACTAATTTCAATTTTCAAACCTATTCCAATATGCACTGATGTCTTAATAAAGTTCCAAATCTGTGGCTAATTCAATACTCAATACTTCTTATCGAACTTCATCCCTATCTCTATTTATGCCTCCTGACGACCTATGCGTTTAAGCATAACTGTGTGGGTATATATATTGCTTTGCTATTTATGTGATTTCCTCTTTCATTATATGAGGCATACCACTTATTGCTAACTCTGACCCCAATGACACTACCTATCTACTTCTAACAAGTGCTAATCTTATATCTTCTTATTGTAATTACCCTCCACCAATCATCCCTAATCCCCTATCTTATAACTACCTGTCTAAATGACTATCCCTCCACCGTGAATGATGCCTAATGTTAACTCCTAACAACTAACTCTAACTCCATACTTACTACTTCCTAACTTACGTCTATCTGAATTCCTGTTAATGGTAACGCTCCACTAACGCCTTAACTTCACAAACCTAATCCCTGACTAACTACGATTATTCTAATGTCTCACTACTCGTTTTTAGATCGTAAACTCTATGTAACGGAAGGAAAAACTAACGACCCGGGACCCCACAAAGCCAGCGGAAAATAAAAAGGAAAAAAAAGATAAAAGCACCCACGCAAACGGAGTTCGCGTGTCTTGCATGTGGCGGTTCCAGCGACACGCAGCTAACGGAACAACACGCCCCCGACAACGCGGACATAACCCGGACGGCGCGGAGTAATTTAATTACTTCCGAATACTTAAATCTAGAGGTAAACATTTGCAATTAAAATTACATGTCTGTTGTGTCTTTCTATCCCTTTTCTTTCCGCTTTCCTCCCCCTTTCTCCGGTATTAGCGACTTAGCTTTATTCAGCTATTCGATGAACGGCTTCAAATCCTTGACGTGCAAGGTACCCGCGTCTTTGCCTTTCTCCTCCCGTAACTGGTAAGTCCAAGCGGTCACTTTCTTCCATATCCTAAACGGACCCAAGTACTCAGGAGCCAACTTGGCTGAGTAGAATTTGGATGCATCGGAGATGGTATAATTCCTCCTCCATACTCGGTCCCCCACTTGGTAAGCTATCTCCCGCTTCCTGAGATTATACCGGTTAGAGTTCTGTTTGGCAGCTGCCTGCATACGCTGCGATACTTCCATCCGCAGTATCTCTAGCTCCCTTGCCCGTTGCTCAGGATCCATCTCCTCTTGAGGTCGCTCTGGCCCTTCACCCTGCTCCTGAAGGATCCGCATTTCCGTGCCAAAATTGTAAAAGTAGGGAGTGACTCGCATGGTTTCGTGCCTATATGTTCGTAGCACGCAAGCAATTTTTGCCAATTGTCGGTCCCAGTCCCGATGATTTTCCGACACGTAGGATCGTAACATTTGCTTGATGTCTTGATTCCTACGCTCGGCAGGGTTTGCTTGGGGATGGTTTAGCGCAGTAAACTTAATCCGCGTTCTGTACCCCTCGACTAATTGCTGTAGGCCCTTCCCGCGAAATTGGACACCGTTATCGCACACTAACCACCTCGGAACTCCAAACAGCAGGAATACATGTTCCTCGAATAACCTGCAGATCTCCCTTGCCGTGGCCTTCCGTAGTCGGAATAGTAGTGAAAACTTACTCACATAATCCAAAACGGTCAGAACATAACAGTGTCCGCGTGTAGATCGAGGTAGCGGGCCCACCAAGTCTACCCAAATCATCTCCCATGGTCTTGTCGCTTCTCCCGCACGCGAAACCATAAAACCAGGCTGAGCCTTTCTTTCCACCTTGATTGCCTGACATACCTTACATCGGTTCACATAGGTGCGGGCGTCAGCGGACATCTTCGGCCAGTAATAAAGCTGCGACAGCCAATGAATCGTTCGGTCGATCCCCATATGACCCGCCGTTGGTTGGTCATGGCAACGCATGAGGGCTTCCCACCTTTCACCCTTGGGCAAGACCCTTTTCCACGAGTCGACCCCTTCTAACGCAGGATATCGTCCCGGTACATGTTTCCACAACTCTTCGTCCTTGATCCTCCAATCGGGGTATAGCTCTCCGTTAGTGCGTATCCTCGCCTTCATTCGCTCGTACCAAACATCCCTTTGATTCTTTGCCACCTCCACCGTTTCCACTGTGACTGACCTCGATAATGCATCCGGAACCAAATGTCCGCTGCCTTTGCGGTGCATTACCTCATAATCGAACTGTTGCAGACGGACAGCCCAGCGAGCTAACCTCCCCGTGGGGTCCTTTAGATTGTTGAGCCAAACCAAAGAGTGATGGTCCGTTATTACGCGGTAATGCGAACCTTCGATATACGGGCGTAGCTTCTCCACCGCCCAAAGGACTGCCAAGTACTCCCTCTCGGTGGTTGAATATTTTCGCTCCGCTTTGGTCAGAGCGCGGCTCAAATAACAGACCACCTTCTCCCCCTCCGGAAAAGTTTGGCTCAACACGGCTCCCACACCCACATCTGAGGCATCCGTCTGCACATTGAATGGGATGCTGAAATCACGACACGTCAAAATAGGTGCTGAGGCCAGTTTCAATTTACAGCGTTCGAAGGCTTCCTCACATTCGGTGGTCCAGTCAAATTTCTTATTCTTGCGCAATAAATCGGTTAGGGGTGCTACCAAAGAGGCATGATCCGGGATGAACCTCCGATACCACGATACCATCCCAAGGAACTGTAGGATCTGTTTCACCGTATGAGGCCGTGGTATTTTTAACATGCTCTCGACTTTCTCAGGGTCGACATTCAACCCGTTCTCGTTCACCACATAACCAAGATATTTCAGCTTGGCTCGGCAGAAATGACATTTTTCCCGAGATAGTCTCAGTCCAGCTTGCCGCAGCCGCTTGAATACTTCGGAGAGAATCTCCAGGTGTTGACTGAACGTGGGTGTTACGATAATAATGTCATCGAGGTATGTGAACACGAAAGGTTCCGTTTCCGGGCCCAGCACTCTGTCAATTAGGCGCTGCCAGGTCGCTGGTGCATTCAATAGACCAAACGGCATTCTCCTTAATTGAAACAGACCCCGCCCTGTGATGGTAAACGCCGTGAGCTGACGCGATTCTTCCGCCACTGGGACCTGCCAGTAGGCTGATTTAATATCCAAGGTGGATAGGTACCTTGCATCCCGTAGCTTATCTAAAGTGGCGGAAATATACGGAAGGGGATACGCATCCCGTGCGGTAACTTGATTCACCTTACGGAAATCTACACAGAATCTGTACGACCCATCCTTCTTCTTCACCATTAATATCGGGGAAGACCATGCGCTCTTAGAGGGCTCCACTACGCCTAGCGCCAACATCTCGTCCAACTCCGTATTAATGTTCTTCTGCATGGTAGGAGAGACCGGATAATAACGCTGCTTGATGGGCGCTGCATCCGTCTTGATGACGTGCTCCACCAGATTAGTGCAACCCAGCCCCTCCCCCATGTTTTGGAACTCTATCCCAATTAACTGGGCCAACTCCTCTTCTTCAGTCTGGGTCAATACAGACCTACTGTGTAGGTGTCCCCCCAACATCACCGCCTCATGGCATGCAAAACCCCACCTGTTATCCCGTAGGTTCAACAGGACCCCAAACTGCCGCAAAAAATCTACTCCCAAAATAACTTTGTGTGTAAGAGCCGGTACCACCAATACCTCCAACCACTTCACCCTGCCTTCCAATCGAAAAGGTACCCAGGCCCTCCCCTCTATCGGACACTGTCCGTTGTCGGCTAGGCTCACCGCCTGATTCTGCGCAGCGATCATCTCTACCTCCAGTTCCCGCATCTCGGACCAACCATCTCCCCCGACAATTGTATTGGACGCCCCCGAGTCAACGAGGCCCTTAAAGTGCTTGTCCAACACCCAAACCTCCAAATGTGGTCGTTCGTCCCCCTGACTGTGTGTAAATAAAAAACTCGTACCCGCGGCCCCCAACTCCTTCCCGGCTCCGGTGCTCAATTCGCCGCTTAACGAGCACCGTGGTCGTTTCCCGACGGACCCGCCTGTGC
This sequence comes from Odontomyia ornata, assembly GCA_963969285.1. NCBI lineage: Eukaryota > Metazoa > Arthropoda > Insecta > Diptera > Stratiomyidae > Odontomyia > Odontomyia ornata. The sequence goes on along the minus strand of OZ017742.1, from coordinate 135,088,595 downwards.
CAGCTCTCGACCCCGCTGAGTAGAGCAATTTGGACAGGTGAATTTTGGTGCTCCAGAACGACCGCAGCCGAAGCATCTACGTGGTTGGCGACATTCTCGGGAGATGTGTCCTATACCGTTGCAGTTCCAGCACTTGACTCCTGCAGCCCTGCTATCCGGAACTATTTCGCTCACTGTAGGGACCTCCTTATAGGCTAAATCTGGTTCCAATAGCTTTGACGTCCTATGGCTGGGTAGGGGCATAAACGCATCAACCGCCGCCTTAGTGGCCTCCATTTTCCGTCCCAACTGCACCAACTGGGCAACCGATGACACCTCTCTTAATGATAGTTTCACCTGGTAGAACGGGCTGATATTATCTAGCAAAATCTCCAGCTTCTTGGCTTCCGAACAGGGTTCTCCCAATCTGCGAAACAGTCCATCCATGATGTCCACGTAAACTCCGATGGACTCGTTCCTCCCTTGCGTCCGCTGACGGATTTCTTCCCATAACCGTTTATTGTGGGGGTAAAAATTCTGTCCGCAGCTCCTGACAAAGTTCATCCCAAGAAGCTACCCGCTCCCGTACCGATCGAAACCAAATCAGGGCTTTACCCTCAAAAAGCTCCGCGGCCATCCTCATCAGCTGTGGCTTTGACACGCCCTTTGTTAACCGAAGCTCCTCTACCCTTTCCAGAAAAGCACTTACCGAACCGGGAGAGTCGCTGGAGAATTTGATCCCCCACTTGGACACGTCTGGAACCTTGCCTGTTCCCAGATCATCCCGATGTACCCCCACTGCCTGAGTTGCTAGCCCTTCCGATTCAAGTAGCGGTTCCTCAGTGGTTGCGTTCGGCTCCTCTGCTTGTTTCTCCGTTCCCGTGTCACTCTCCCCTTCTACCTTCTCCCTGATCCTTTCGGGAGGACCTGCCTTCAGCCCGAGTGCTTCGTTAACTCTGCCTCCTGGCTTAGCGCTGGTTTTTTCCCCCGTTAACCTCGCTTTCGGTGTAGGTGTCCTGCCTCTAGGAACCGTTCCCTCCTCCATCTCCTCCAAGTTGCCACCCGCTGTTACATCCAGACCCACTAACGTCATAATGAAATCCTTTTCCAACCTGTTAATGATCTTTTCCTCCTCGGGATCCTCAGCTTGGATATTCGCCAACCTTCGCTGGCAAAACTCGATCTTGGTCAATAACTTCCAATACTCTCCTGACTCTCTATCACCCGAGAATCCCTCCAACAGGGAGTTAACTTCTGCCCATTTTTCCTCCAGCACCTTGATATCCTCTGCGGGTGTGTAAGGTAACTCTTTTAAATTCACCATACTCGTGTTCTTTAAATTCTCCGCCCGTACTGCCACCCGTAACTTTGCTCGCATTTCATCCACTGTCCCAGCAGGTAGCCCCCTGATAGCCAATTCATATTGGAGCTCGTCGCTGGCCAGACGATTGATCAGCATTCTTCCCTTCCCTGCCATATTCAATTTATTTCTAATTTATATTAAATTTATGTATTACTTATTTTATATATATATATATATATATGTATATATATATATTACACTACTATCTTTACATATAAGTACCACTGTTATTAACACAAGCGAGGAAAAGAGATTATTCTCAAGTTCAAATTGTTTATTTTTTCGCTTAAGGAGTTCAATTACAAACAATTTACCACTAATGACACATTCAATCAGCAATCATTCATTCCCTCTACTCCCCCAATACTCAACACCCTCCTCACTCACTATATGGTGTATGTATATCACCACCACTCAACCTCAATTCCAATCACTCATGCACCAGTCAGACACAAAAAAAACACCAACCCCCAAACAACCCGCAAATTCGAATTTAGCCTTCACAATTCCTTCTTCGCACTTTCCTTCACACCCCCGTAAATTCACACTCTCACCAACACTCGCACTTTAATCACAACGCACCCCCGCAAACTCACACTCTCACCAACACTCGCACTTTTATCACCACGCACCCCCGCAAATTCACACTAGAAAAACACTATCACTCACTGAATCACACAAACTTCCTCTTCTTTAACGACTAAACTTAACTTGACTTGATAAACCACGTTGGGCGCCAATTTGTTACCCTTACACTTCAAGGGTTGTCGCGCTGTCCAGCCTTGCGGGCTCGGTTCGCTCCGTCGGAGATGGTGCAGGCGCCAACTCGCTGTCCCTAGGCTGGAAGGATTTAAAAATAAGATCGTCAGCGAGTAAACGATCCGACAGCGCACGCACGAGAACTAAACACTAGAACAAAGGGGGAAAAAACGTTTCACCTCCTCTAACCACACTTGATCCTAAACCTCTCCCAACTTACCCTTTTTATCCACACCACGACCTCCTGAAAGAAAAATGGTAGTCTGACAAGGGGAAAAGAAAATCTCACCACTTAAACGTCGCGCACAATCCAGGTTTTTTTTCCGTTAACAATAACAAGAATATTTCCGGTGATAATTAAAACATTATATTCACACAAACGGAATCTATTAAATAAATGTAAGGACAAAAATAATTAAAAGGTACCTTTTCCTAATTTCCGCTAAGCTATCCCTAACCTGGGGCCCCAGCAAACGATCGTCCGTGGTTACTTGCGCCAACCTCGGGAGCCGGATTCTCGTTCTGATGAGCTTCTCGTCAACCGAAATTGTATTCCTGTGGGACAGGTGTTGTACCGCGGTATGATGAGCGCCGTGATAACGATGATGATGTTGATCCCAGACTTATTCACCTTTTTCGCGCTTCCAAATTTTTATCCCTCGATCTTTCCTCGCTCGTTCCAATCCCAAAAAAGAGAGCCTCCGTTATCCCCCAGCCCTTTAAATTGGCTCGCCTTAACGGACGCCCGCTACATTGGAGGTGGTTGTCCTCCCATTCGCACGACGAACTTCCATTCTGCTTTGGCGCGGTTCGTAGCGCGGCTACTAACCATCTTAACTACCTCAGCTCCACACCCATGGTCGTTGTATGCGAGTTGGTCTGCATCACCCATTATTTCGGATCAGCTGAGCAGTCCCAATATGTGGGTCACTAGGACATCGCAGAATGACATCGCAGAATGACATTTCGTGTTAGCAGCGGAAAGTTAATACAAAGCGAATTCTATTAGTCCAGATCAATTAGCTTACGCCCTTTGAATTGTGTTTCCATCCTGAAAACGTTTAATTGTCGCTAGAATTGCACGCCCTGCATTCAATCGCTTGTTATGACAACAGTGTAAGTGAATGGTTCGCAAGTCAGCGTTCAGTTTTGTCTTTAAAGAAAATGTGAAATGAATTGTGAAATAGTGCCCCCGAAAGAAATGTTTGTTCGCTTCATTTCGCCGCGTCATTACTAATATGTTGCGAGTGTTTGGTTTGCACGTCACGAAAAAGTTGCATGTCAGGATTTGGTGAAATAATTTAGAAATTTCTGAATGTCGGCCGACTTGAGCGCAGTACAGGTGTTTTGTGTACTTGGTCGTGGTGCCTGTATTTTGTCGTGAATATTGACAAGCTCGGAAGTTGCCACGTTTTGGTGTCGCATCGGAGACACCGTCAGGGAAGTGCAAATTGGAGCCGACAATTGTCTTGAGGTAAGATTATGCATTCGTCCACGACTGCGATTACCACGCATGTTGTTGTTACTGTTTGCGCGATTCATCCAGCCACGGTTTTGATTGTTATTTTGCATTTGATGTTACTGTTTGCGCGATTCATCATGTTGTTGTTACTGATCCATTCCTTTACCTGATGCGGTGACCAGGAGTGGGCCCCTTAAACGCCTTCCGAGTCAGTGATAGCCTTTGTGGAGCGCTTGTGTTAGATGCGTTTCCATAGGCCACCCTTGTTGGGAAGAGTGATGGTCGATCGGCCCCCTTCTGATGTCGTTCGTCATCCATTGCTGCCGTTTGCTTCATAGCTAAGCTAAACGCCCTACTCCAGCTCGACTGATAAGTTAACATTTCTTTTATATACAACAATACCATTTTTTTGTATTAAAGTTAAACAAAAATACAATGCATCAACTCTTACCTCGTTGCTCAAGCGGGGTTGGGGTATGTTAATGGCATGCATCCTGATCTCCTTAGTGGTCGTGGTGTAGACTCCGGGTGGAAGCTGGTCATCCGTAACATCATGTGTTGTTGTAAATGTCTAATTTACAATGGGCTGTAAGTCAGTTGCTTAAAGCTAGAATATTGCGAAATTTTCAGGGAGTATATTTGCGTCATTAAAAAGTTGAAATACAAGTTTTCGAAAAATTTGAGAAAGCAGAAAAATAAAGTTCATAAAATGTACTATTTGCTGGTTTTGTACTCATTAAAATCTACTCCTGTGATTTTTAGATCAAAGGTGTCCAACCGTGAGGAGGAAGGGAGGGACACTCACATGAATTTTTCGTCATCTGTAGGTGCAAATTCTAAAAGTTTATGACCTGTTTTGAAAAGTTTACATCAAGACCTTTCATTTGGTTACTACACCAACTATGTCTTGTAAAAATATTATAATAAATGAAAAGTTTGAAAGCAATCATTTTTCTTGTTAGAACACTAACTAACTCCGCATTTTTCGCAATTTGTATGCGTAAATCCGCTGCATTCTGCAAGTCTGCACCCCATACTTTTATCCAGCCAAGCTGGCCACATTGCTTTCAATTCAAAATTCAACATCATTTCCGCGCTTTATACCAGTACGAGTATATTTGCATAATGTATCTGCTATTACTAGCTGGAACTCAGCAGACCTGAGAACTGTACTGGTACTACTATAGCGTTTATTCTTTGCTATAAAAGCCAGAAATTACACATAACTATGTCCACGAGAAGATAAAAAAATTCATAGTTACCAAATTTTACTCCACAGTCAAATTTCGTAGTACCCATAACATCATCCAATCTCAGAAGAGTAGCGAATAAGATAATTAAAACTAAAGAAAGAAAGGACTATGGCGACCTATGGAGAAGTATAGATGTATGTTTAGCGAGCAATAACACAAGACAAGCATACAAAGTAGTAAAAACCACGCTCTGTCGTGATGATAGCGGCAATAACATCGCTGATAAAACCAAGATTAAGGAAAGATGGGCGTCATATTTCAAGAACCTCCTTAATCCTCCACAGAGCTCCAGAACATCGGAGCATATGGACGTTTCCAGAGAGCTTCCATCGACCCTACATACTCTGGATGAAGTTTGTTCCATCATCAAATCCCAAAAGAATAATAAAGCGCCGGGCATCGATGAGATTCCAGTGTAGCTCATCAAATATGGTAGCAGCAGTGTTTATAAGGTTATAAAAAAGTCATCCAACACATTTGGCAACAAGAACATACGCCGAAGGAGTGGAGCCAATCAATTACATTCCCTGTCCATAAAAAAGGTGACAAGTTACAGTGCGAAAATTATATAGGCATGTCACTACTTTGTACGGCGTACAAAATACCAACATTAATATTGGGGAGTATCAAGGTCGTTTTAGAGCAGGTGGATGAACAAAAGACCAACTGTTCACAGTCAAGCAGGTCCTTGAAAAATGCTGGGAGTTCAACATAGACGCGCATCAAATTTTCGTTGACTTTAAGCAAGCATATGATAATATTGATCGTAACGTATTGTACTAAATAATGCTTTGCTTTGGTATCCCAGCCAAATCAGTTCATCTTACGACAATGATAATGACGTCGACGCCTTCCAAAGTCCGCATCAATAACCAACTCACCGATGCCTTTGAAATAAATATCGGAGAAAAGTAGGAAGATGGGTTGGCCCCCTCGCTATTAAATTTTGCTCTGGAGTACGTCGTAATGAAGCTGCCTGTCGATATACGAGGTACATTACTGTACCAGTCGAGCCAAGTAGTAGCCTATGCAGACGACATCAACATTTTATCAAGGTCACTAATAACTGCCAAAGAAGTCTAACTGAAACTCGACAGTGGGGCAAAACTAATGCGGCTACCAATCAATTAGAATAAAAGAAAGCTCAAGACGCAGGCGTTGAAAATACCTCAAATACACAAAATATCACATTTAGCAAATACAGTACCGGAAATGTGAGCGAATTTGTGTATTTAGGTGCCAAAATAATGAAAACGGGCAACGAAAGAGACGAAATACGTCGAAGCATACAGCTCGCAAATAAAATATTTTATTCAGTATTGACGATCTTGAAGAACAGCTGCAGACACAGGAAAACAAAGCTCCAAGTATACAAATCTATGATAAGACCTGTGTTATGTTATGTATGTGAAACATGGACCCTAACCCAAGCATCCGCAAATATATTCAACGTCTTTGAGCGACGGGTCCTGAGGCGAATAATCGGAGTGAAGCTAGACGGGGAAAAATAGCGAATTCGATATAACCATGAGCTGTATGAAATTTTTGACGATCCAGAGGTCTCAACGATTGTAAGGCTGCAGAAGCTGCAATGGGCTTGACAAATGAATCATATGGACGAACAACGGATACCCAAGAAGGTATTCGTTGGGAGAACTGAAGGCCGAAGGCCAGTGAGGAAACCGAGGAAACGCTGGTCTGACTCGGTCGATGAAAACAGTTAACCGCTGCTCAGATTTCAGAATTGGAAAACGTGATCGATCAATGGGCCGAGACAGTTGAAGGCGCTGTTTGCAGGAAGCGAAGGCCCAAGAGTTGCTACAGGGCTAAGAATAAGAAGGTGGAATTTGAACTTGGAGTATGTTGGATATATTTGACTTCACTTTAGAAAAAATGCATGCTGTGAAAACGTGTAGAAAAATTTGAAATGTGAAATGATATGATGGATGGATTGGGTGTGAGATTGTGTTACAACCGCAGAAGTCAACGCAGTTAAAGACATCAAGTTTCAGCAGAGGGGTACGTAGTTGTCCGCGTGACTTAATGGTTAGAGCACTAAGCTCGTAAGCCGAAGGTCTCTGGTTCAAGTTTCGTTGGCGTCAACGAAATTTAGTTCGAGTGGTTCTTCGGACGGACTATAAGCCTGTTCAGCTGGGTGGACGGGTACACGGCCCAAGCATGATAATGATCATATCAACTTGTGCAGTGCCGATACATTAGATCATTACAATGATATACTCTAACTATCGAAGGCCCGAAAGGGGCTGTAGGGCTACGACGGAGGAGGAGGGGTACGTAATCCGGGGTGGCTAGTGCTCAGTCGTGTCCGGGTCTCCCGGGACACCCTCTGCTCGTGCTGAGCTACCCTACACATATAAGTGAACATATAAGGAAACGGATGGGAGAGGAGACGATCATCCTGAGAAATGAAAGATTACTATTAATTAAAGCATTTTTATTTCTTTAATCAACTTAAATAGCAAATTCCACCAATTCAAAGCTTTAACTAAAAAGTAAAATTTACACAATATAACAATCTAATACATACAATGAATTATATCGACCCCCCTTTCTATTTAAAATCAGCGTGTACTCAAATAACTTACTCATGCTGCCGAGCGCTCTGCAACTGAAAAAGCGGGAGAGCGGGATTACAAAAATCATGTTATCTTGATTAATTCTAATTTAGGATGAACACATGGATGAACTGCCTCTAACCTTCTTTGTTTTTATTTTTTTCCGTTCGTTTGTTTTTTTTAGGTAAATTTCTCGAGAGAAATTTACCTATTGCGGAGAGCATCATATATATATATATATATATATATATATATATATATATATATATATATATATATATATATATATATATATATATATATATATATATATATGTGTGTGATATAACGAAATTTGTGACCACGCTAGAGGCTGCAATTTTGCTTCGATTTTCACTAAATCTTATCTCGCTTAAGTTTGTGAACTAGCTATAGTGGCCGGGCAAAAACAAAATGGCGGCCATTTTAGACGAAAAATCGTGATTTCTGTTCTGACCAAAGTATAGCTCCGATTTGGATGAAATTTGGTACAAAGGTTCATTGATGTATGTGATGAATCTCACAATAAAAAATGCAAAGTCGGTGCGGCAGAAACAAAATGGTGGCCGCTCAAATGTCGAAAAACGTACAAAATTTTGTTGTTGTAATAGTGGTCAAAGCTTTCAACAGATTTTCATGAAGTTCGGCAGTTAGATAGAAATTATAAGTACCTAAAGAATGACTTAAAAATACTGAAGGTCAGGTTGCAAAAACCAAAATGGCGGCCAGTTGAAGGTTAAAATTTCAAAGGCTTTTAGAAGTCGCAATTTTTATCCGACATATATGAAACTTGGCTTCAACATAGACATTACTTACACCTACAGTCTTTGATATTTTGGTGACCATGCATGTGCAAATTTCAAAATGGCGGCCGTTTAAATATGCGTTTTTTTCATGTTTTTGTGGCCCTCTAGCGGTCACATTTTCCAACGGATGTTGATGAAACTTGAAATTATGGATCTCTGTACTATGTTCTTATTAAAATTGAATGAAAAATAAAAAAGTCGAAAATTTAAAGCCTAATATTTTTAGCTGCCATTTTCTTTAAAAATTGAATTACTCCTATTTGAACGAGATAGTACATTGATTGATGAGGTCCTAGCATACAAAGATTTAAAATAATCCAAAATCAAATGCATGCATTCAAAATGGCGGCCCCCAAAGGTCTGAAGGCAAGCGCAATTCGCTATTTTAGTGCCAACTGAAATAACGAATATTTTTCATGGAAACGTTTTAAATGACTTTACTTGAAAGAACTTATAAACCAGATCATTTTTAAGATATTGTAAAATACTTTTAACAATCTCCTTAAAAAATATAAAATCGCGACTTGTCTGTCTGTCCGTCCGTCCGCCCGTTTGTTCGTGCGTCATATCAAGTTATCTCGCAAACCACATGAGCTAGAATTAGGAAATTTTCTACGTAGGTCAAAAGTGGTGCCTCTTGAAATTTGCAGTGCAAGAAAATATTTTAAGGTTTTTAAGGGGGGTCTCCCCATACAGGCGGGTCTCCCCATACAGGGGGATGGCATACAATTTTTTTTATTTCTGTAGCCCTCTAGCAGCCAAGATTCTCAACAGATTCCGTTGAAACTTGAAATTATAAGTTATTAAGGCAAATTAATTTAATGACAGCCCTCAAAGTTCAGAAAAAAATTGAAAATGTATATATTAATGGCAATGCAAGTGCTGATTGAACTTTTATGGAAATCTTTTGAAATTAACTATTCGAGCTATTTAAGCCTTTGTGTGGTTACCACTGTGAACTGTGTAAACAGCAAATGCGAGAAGGGCGAAACCGGTATTTGTATATTTACAACAATTTATGATCCGCCGATTTTCAATATGTAATCCATACGCGTGCAACTCAATTTAATTAGCAAAATATTTGCGCCCCGATAAAAGGTCTCTAAAAACGAACGTAGCCAGATTTTTTTATGTTAATAAATACCAATGTGGTACAAAAAAAATTGCAGTAAGAAGTTTAGTAGTAGGCAAGCCAAATTCATTTTCGAAACTTTACGCTACATACGAGAAATTTACCTTTCCGGCTGGTGCTGCCAACGGGGATTTTTTCCACTTTCGTAGCTCCGGCACTGGGTTGTCTAAATACTATTGAACCTAACTTTCCACTTTTATTTCCCGGCACTATACCTTCATTCTAACTTAAACGCCTTGGTATTCACTGTTTTTTCTCACTCTTTGTTAATTCTTTTCATTTACAGGTTTTGTTTATTTCTTTATTATTGAAGCCGAAATCTTTTCACGATACATTTCGAATTTTAATTGTGCGTTCAAGTAAAATTATAATTGTACACTTGAACTATCGTCTACTAAAACTTTATCCAGCAAAACAGAAATTAAAAAACTTCTCCCCAAAGAACTTCTTCCTCTTTTCAAAACCAAAAACCGAATCCCATCAAATCCAAAAGCCCATTCCCGCAGTCCTTTCATTCCCAGTTACCACTGCCACGTCTGAGTAACGTAATCGAAGTTCTATACACTTCGATTCCGTTACCCATACATCTTTTCGATATCAACAAACGCAACAATTTCTATTTTGCATATATGGCGATTTGCATAATCTTGATAGTATTTGGTTATATGCGAAACTCATATACGAGTATACGAAAACAATTGCTTTTGGCGGTATCCACAAAAAAGGGGCTTTCTCGCACGGGAGAACTTGAACCCAGAATTCCAGTGGACTTCCGCTCGAGAATCCACGACGCTACCAACGGAGCCGGCTTCTGTTGATCTCCTGTTCATCGAATTAGCAACTACAACTTTGCACCTTCTTGATGGGCTAAAAAATGAAATTTGTTAGCAGAGAAGCGTGGGTGAATTTTGTTAGTATAACAAATAAAATTTTGCTAGTTGGAGCTAATGAATAAAATTAGTTAGTATAAAAGAAGGAATCAGGTTTTGTCAGGGAAAAGGTATCGAATGAAATTTGTTAATGGGAAATAATGAATGAAGTGTTATTAGTGGGAAAGTTAAGATTATTATCATATTATTTCTTTTTTTTCAAATTAAAGATAGGGGATGGGAGGAATTGAGACAATATCGTGAAATAAAAACTATAAGGAAATTGTTAAATGTTGATAAAAATAAACAAATATATCGGGGAAAAGGTATAAGTGCCCAAAGGATGGCAGCAATTTTAAGTTGCGGATGGGAGAATGCTGGTATGCCGGAATTCGCAACAATTGTTGTGCTTGTAACTTGCGCAGTATGGCATGTGGTACCGTCCCGCTGAAACTACATATTAGCAATATTAATGCCTTCCATTGAGGCAACAAAAAGTTAGTAATCGTTTGTCTGCGCTGTTCACGGTTGACTGTAATATTGTTACTATAATTATTTTTAAAGACACACGGAACAATTCAAATTAAAGCACATTAAAAGATAATTCTATTAGCTTTTGAGGCATGGCAATTATGTTTGTTGACGTAGCCATTTAACCAAATGTGTGCATCGCTGTACAAAATTTCCAATGAATTCAATCGTGTATTGCCAAATTAATTTGAACAATTTAAAAACACTGCTATCGAATGAGTATACTCATGATAAATTACCGAACAGAATCGATCCCAAAACAACTGATAACATTGACATTGGCTGTTACCCGAAACGGTGCTGCCATTTTTAATTTCTCTGCATTTACAAAAATTTCTTTTATATAAAAGACCTCTGGCGCAGATTACTTTCAAAGCTCGCCAATACGTTGACAGGGAGGATTCTGAGAGTTTATTGGTATTATCAACTTTAGGGAAAGAGGACATTACTGAGATAAAGTCATGTCGGGAGTGCTGGAAATATCTTGCCAAAACCTCACCTTGGGTAGAATTACTATTTCACTCCGAAATTTGTTTATTCGAATTTTGGAATTGAATTTTTAACGTAACAAGTGTAGTCACAATGTTTCTTAAAAATTATAATTTTTATGAATTTTATGTTTTTCCCAATAAAATAAAAGTGGGAGGCTTAAGTTCGCCAAAAACTCATATCTAAATTTTTTAGTGACATGTGTACAATAATGGCTATAAACAACCAAGTTACAGCCAATTGAAAATGTAACAATAACAACAACGATACGTGATCTTGTGAGGACACATGTTAAGAAAAGACCAGAACATAATTGTATGCTGAAATTTGGTTTGTTTTGCTACATTTATATTTTGTCATGACCACTAAAATAGAGAAGGATCGTAGTAGTCTTTGCGTATAGACGTCTTTTAAACCACTCCTGTCAAAAGTTTTCAAAAATTAAATTAATTTTTAAAAAAATGTTAGTCCTAAGTTAATTTTTATCGGAAAAAACTTATATTATCGAAGTAATCGGCTCAGGAAATCGCTATCGAATAAAAGAAAAACAAATTAACAAAGAAAACTTCGCCGCTGCTATGGAGGAGCCCGACGGCTTCCCACCGTTGGGGCAACCTGGGGAAATGACGAATACAAAACTGGCGATAGTCATCAAGCGAAAACATAACGAAGAAAACTCCGCTGTTGGAAGGTGCAAGCTGCAAATAAAAGCGGACAATCAACAAATGGCCAAATCGCAAAAAGAAAATAATGACCTAAAGCTAAAATAAAGTGCCTCAAGGATCTATTCAAAAATGGGATGAAGCCTCAAAAGACGCAGTCACAAAATGAACGGCAACAGGTAACAAAGCCAAAGAAAAGTGCGAAGCAAGCGATTCCAGAAGAAGTTCTAAGTGCTGGTGGCACCAACGAGAGCCAAAACTATTTTACAGTGCTGGAGGGATTTACAGAAGAAATGGAAATTGCAGAAAACATCGAAGGTAATTCTAATCAAGATAATGACTTAAATTTTATTCAGTATCTAAAAAACAAAAAAAAAGAGAAAAACCAGCCCGCAATTCTGCTGGTTCCTCTGAAAAAGCTTCCAACAAGACAGAAAAAGTTCTACAAACCAACGTGTTCGGACAAAGTGGGATAGATATGGTTTGGCTATTGGCAGCCGAAAATAAACTAGCCAATTTCGAAATCAAAAGAGTTTTTTCCGAAAAATTAACTATAAGGACGAAATCACTGGTTGATTTCAAATCAGCCAAAGATGCGCTGAGTTCTGGTGAGGTTCCATAATTCACCTATACCCCAAAAACTGAGAAGAATCAGGCTTTCTTGTTGAAGGGTTTGGACTGCGGAGAGGATACGGTCGATCTTCTTCAGGTGCTCAAAGAAGCTATACCAGATATTGATTTTGTTTCGACAAAAAGGTCGACCGTAGAAAGGAAGAATTCACCACTTTATCTGGTTCAAATTCCAAATAAGAGCAGTCCAAATGCCCTTCAACAAATAAAATACTAGAATTTCAGAGTGCTGAGGTGGGAATGCCTTCAGAAAAGAGAAGTCAACCAGTGTTATCGGTGTCAAGAATTTAGACATTTGGCTGCCAAACGTACCATCCACTATCGGTGCGTCAAATACAAAGACGTTCATGCTCCTGGTGAGTGCAAATTGGCTCAGATAGAGCCTAAAGAAAAACTATAGTGCGCTACTGCGGTATTTTTACTCACCCAGCATCATATAGAGGATGCTCCCGATATCAAGATGCAAAAGTTAAATTTTCTCCAAAGCAAACACAAGTTCACCGTGATATCATACCTTCTTACTTCGTCAAGCCTGGAGTATCATTTGCAATCACCGCTAGAGAACCAGCAGAAAATGCTAGAAATAATGTAAATAATCTAAGTAGCAATAATGAGCTGCTTCTCAAAATTTACCAGCTGCTTAATTCTTTATCGGAGGGAATCGTCTAACAAGATTGAAAAATTAACTTTGCTTTTCAGAGTTTAGGTCTTTCAAACGCCTAATAATAACTTGCCACCCAGTCAAAGTCCCATGGATAGGCTTTGCCTCATATCGATCAACGTCAACTCTATCTTTGCTACACATCGACGTGCTTATCTCCTTGAATTTATTATTAACCAACAGCCTGACATCATACTCCTCGCTGAAACCCACCTCAGTTCATGGCATTCCATGGAAAAGATTTTGCATTCGTAAGAAACGATAGGGTAATAGGTGATGGGGGAGGTGGCACCGGGATACTGGTTAGAAGACCCTATTGTTTCCAAAATATTGGTAAAGTCGAATTCAAAAACTTCGAATTTCTTGAAGTGTCTGTCATCAAAATTTCATGCCAGGTGGGGATAACCTCTTCGTTATCTCTGCCTATGCAACTGGTCAAAATGTTCTCAAGTCCAAGGAGAAACTCAATTCCTTTTTTGCAATACTCGAATTGAAGGGGCTGCATAGTTATTATATTTTCGCTGGTGACCTGAATGTCAAGCATACATCATGGCTGAACGCCACCAATAATCCAAGAGGTATTTTCTTGTAAACGTGGATAACAGAGAACCAAATTGAATACATGTGCAACCCATATGGACCGGAGTTCCCAACATACCATAGGACAAATTCATATTTGGACCTCTGCATTGCTGACGCAAGACTCAAACTCAGTTTTAATAGTCCTCAATGGAAACTCTAGGCGCTTCCTTACGATAGCGACCATAACGCAGTCGTAACGGAAATCAATTATCAAAGGGATGATGTCTTCCTCATTCCAGTTCAACATGAAAGCCATCAGTTGAATTTTAAAAAAAACTGACTGGGGAAAGTTTCAAAAGATGTTTATTCGAGAGTACCAGAAGCAATGTCCTCCTTCTGATGATGGTGACGCTTGCTCAATGGTTCCTAATAACAGAAATCTAAATGACGATGAAATAGAAATCTACCTGACGATGAGATAGAAAGTAGTTCCCATAATTATACATCAAAACAAAAAGAAGGGTATGAAACACCAACCATCGCGAGGTTCTCACACGCGTCAACAATATTTATCGACAATTTTTGGACTACAAACATCCCTTGTTGGCTTTGTTGAAATCACATCTGCAGAAGGTTCGTAACCTAATCCGTTCATACTTCAGGAGTGAGGTCAGCAATCAATGGGCGGAAAAACTGAGGGGTATTAGCCCACAGGACCCAGATGGCGTGCTTGCAAAAGTGAATAGCATAATTTGCAAGAAGTCTCGATGAAGGTATTGAATCTTGAAGTCGCTAGTGATGAGATAAATCTTCTCGATAGGGCTGGTATCGAAATAGATAGAACGACTCCGGAAGAAATGGAAACAGGATTATATGTGAAGGATTGGAAAAACTTGCCCTGATTGGAACATACTTTGAATTGGTTCACCTTCGAAACCCTGAGAGAGGGAATGAAATATTTTCAGAGGTCTTTGAAGCAAAAGTTTCCGACTTCAAATCAAGCCTAAACGGCCAATCAATTCTTCATTTCAATGAAACATTAACATCCCACCTCATACCGAGCTTGAATCTTATTGATTATTTTGTCAGCTATGAAGACTTGTGTTTCATATTTCACAGGATAAACAACAAGCAATCATGTGGTACTGATGGTATTCCAAATGTAGCTCTCCGACATCTGCTTGAGGTTGCTATTAGGAATTATTGCATATTGTTCAACAACATGTTGAACAATTCATATTTCCCAATTGATTGGGAAAAGGCTAAGGTGTTTCCGATCTTGAAGAAAGGAAAGAATCTTCATGCCCTAAAAGCTATCGCCCAATCAGCTTGTAGCCTAACATCAGAAAGGTGTTTGAAGTCATACTCAACAGATCATTAAACGCCCACATTGAGAAATATGATTTGATGCCGAATAGCCAATACGGTTTTCGTGCCAGGCATTCGACCATACATGCAATAACGAAAGTAACCTCAGGCATCGTTGGAAACTGAACAACAAAGAATGTGTTGGAGCATGTCTCATTGATATGGAGAAAGCCTTCGATACGGTGTGGTAAGATGGACTAGTTTTCAAGCTCCTTCAGGACAGGTTCCCCAGACAACTTTTCGCCATTATGTGCCATTTGTTATGCGGGAAATCGTTTGTTGTCACTGATGGAAATCTGAAAATAATGCGCGAATTCAAGGTCTTGAATGGTCTACAGAAGGGAACAGTTACTGCGCCCCTGCTTTTCTCAATATTCATTCGGAAGCTATTGAACAGCTTTGATTTTAACGTCTCACCAACGTGATCGTTGGTAGCGTTTGCTGATGATCTGATCATCTATACGGCAGACCAAAAAGCTACAATAGTTCAGAGCAATCTTCAAAAAATGTTTAATGATGTGCAGCTCTACACTGACAATTGGCGAATGAAAATCAATGTGCAGAAATGTGAAACAATTTTGTTTTGGGCAACGCTGCAGGGGGCCAGTCAAGACCTGTAATTGGGAGGATTTCCACATTATGGCTGGTGAGAGTAGTTCAGAACGGGTTCCACATAAATCCTGTGTTCAACACCTCGGCGTTCATCTCGATCAGTATCTATACTATACTGAACATGTCAAAATCATGCCCAGCAAAGCACAGAAAGTAGACATGGCCCTTCGACGACTCTTTCATTCCAGATACATTTATCAAAAAGTGAAAGTTATTCGTTACAAGACCCTGGTTATACCAGTTTTGAAATATGGATGTCAAATATGGTACAACCAGAGTGCTAGTACTATGGAAAAGTTAAGAGTTTTCGATAGGAAATGTCTTCTCGCATGTTCTGGTTTGCACAGATTGCCTGAGACGGATTGGAAGCACTTTATATCGAATAGAAAAATTTATCAAACCGCTAAAGTGACAAGAGTCGATATCTTCATACGAAACTTCTTCGGAATCATATCGCAAGATCTGTAACTATGAGTGAAAACCTCTGGATTTCACAGCCGTTCCACCCTTCAGACGGGTATATTTTGACTTCCCTCACTACTGGATTTGGACATGAATCGATATGTTTTTGATTCTGACGGTGTCCCAATCATATATCACATGTATAGACGGACCACCGATAAGAAGATAAAATATCCTTCGAATCAGAATTCACGAGACCAACAATTCCAATGGAGATACTTATTTGCTATATTTTTTGAGGCTGGTCGAGCTGAAACGAAGCAATCTAGGTATTGATGGCTGAATGACAATGTCTAAATTATTCGTGTTTATTTTCTGTTTTTGTGTTTTTTCTCGTTACTTAGTTTTAAGTTTCATCATATTATTGCTACATTTAGTGTTGTTGGTTATTTGTATTATTAATTAGGGATAGATTTCAGTCTTAGATAACGTTCTTTTTAATTGAACTTATTTAGAGTTACGGTGTAACATATTAGGTATAGGATAAAAGTTCACTGTAGTGTTAGTAATAAAATTAATTTTTGAATAATGCTGGTTGGTTTTTCTCCTTTTTCCAATTGAATCAAAAAATATGTAATAATCTTAATTAATTTAAATTTGCTAGTGTTTTTTTTCATTGAATGTGTATCATTGATAACGTATAAATTTAAAGAGCCATTCGGGCCATTAGGTTTTTCATAGTTTTATTTTTTAAGAACTTGTTTTATGTTCTTTTAAAATTTATAACGATTGGTATTGAATAAAGCGCTTTTGACTTTGACCACTCAAATAATGTGCAACGACCACACAATTAACGGCCGCGAATGAAAAAACATAATAAATATGTTTTCATTTCAAAGTCAATTTAGAGTTTTATGTATGTGTCAAGTGTTTATATTCAGAAAACGGCGATAGAGTTACTGATTAGTTTACAAAACCCATTTGATGGGAACCCTACCATTTGGCGATTTTTACTTCGTTTTGTTCCGATTACGGCAATTTGTTTGAAAGTAAACAAAAGAAAGTTTTGAAAATGGTCAAGTGACGTCAATAGCAGAGTTTAATTATAACCAAAGCTTTCTTAAAAATAAATGATTATCATAACTGCCTTTATAAAACGTGCACTCAATCTTGCATTTGTTTTACATGGTAACAACAGCTTCTGATGGCTTACTTGTATCTAATTTGGTGTTTCATCAAACTAAATCTTTCCATGAAATCACATGCTTTCAAAATTTTGTTATTCATTTCGTTGAAAAATCGTTAATTTTCCATTTCCTTACCTAACTGCCTTACTACTCAACCTTCTTAACTTTTAAAAATAACTTGGCCTCAACATCTATACCTTCAATCAAAAAAAAAAAATAATAAAATGGAAAATTAGATGTTTTTCCCACATTACTTACCATTAATGAGGGAACAAATGCAAATACCGATCCTACCCTCTACAATTTGCCCGAAGGCGAAGTCATAATGATTACCTAATATTTGATATCAAACGCAGAAAAAATCTTACTCTGAAATGACTTTAGAATGTTTCGAAATCCTGAAATTCCATTGAAAATATCATGAAATGTTCAGGCGGAAACAATTATTTCAACATTTAATTTCCGTTCGGTTCTATCGAAATGACGATTTTGCGAAGACAACACAGACGTAAAGCGAGCAAAGTTGGAGCTATAAAATGAAGGACATTTTTCCCATTATGACAATCATTTCCTTTTTGGGTAGCAACGCAAACATGGTATTGCTTGAACGTGACACGCTGTCCTGGTCCAGCTGAAAATCCATTAAGACGCTCTCGATGTTCTATGAAAGCGAAATTCCTCATGTTGGAACTTGGACCAAGGTTAACCGACAAGGACTTAAGGCTTTGCTTTACTATTTTCAAGTCAAAGTGTACGTGTATGTTTGCTTGAATGAATCAATGTACAAGTCGCAGAAGCAGGAGAGTGCTTCTGCCAGGAGAGCTTTGCAAACCTATTAGGAGCTCAACGTCTTCTGAATATCAAAACTTGACTTACTCGTACATAAATGTTCTATAAATTAAGTTCAAAGTACTAAAATATGGTTATTATGTACTGAAATTTGCCGCAATTTTCTTTTCAATATGTTGACCTCATTTTTGTTATAGTCAGCGTTAGGTTTAAATGTTACAAAACATTTCAGAAATTTTCATCAAAATTTATATAGATTTATAGTGTCTACGTCTTTTGCAAACGTGTATCTCCCCAGCACACCTAGTTTCAAGAAACTTAAGTTCCTGTTCTGGACAAATTTCAAGGATTTCTTTTGATTTTATCGGCAAAAATATTAAATTCATAAAATGTACTATTATTAACAAAGTTTATCGAATTTTTTCTTCTGAAGTATTTGTTAGCTTTGCGTTCACTCAGACCTACTTCCATAATTTTTTCCAGATTTTTTGGATCAAACGTAAACAATTAAGAGGAGGGACACCAATTTTTTGTATGTTTCCCCTCTCAACGCCCCCTTGAAGTAAAAAGTGTCAGTTGAAGATATGTTTCGGAAATTTCATTTCTTCATATGTTACTTATATCGGCTATCTTTGGCAAAACAAATTTTTGGAGGGTCTCCCCCAGGTTAAGGGACCCCTTAACAACTTATGATTTTTTATGTCTAAGCTTCAAAAGGTCTTCACTTTTGACCTGTTCAGAAAATTTCATGATTGTAACTTTTGCAGTTTCAGGGAAACCTTGATGTGATGCTCGGACGGACAGACAGATGGACGGACAAACGGATTGGCAGACGGACTGCCAAGTCACGAAGCTAATAGGATTTTATTTAACAAAGCCTTAATACAAGAGAAGAATCTTGGTTAATTCAGTTTCTACCTGATGAAAATCAATTACTCCCTGTGCGGCCATTTTATCCCATCATTACCAATGTTTATGTCTTATTGTTGTTGGTTGTTTAGTTGGACTTGATGACCTTTCAAACACAAACACACCTAGTAGCGCTCTTATAAAGTTACAAAGAGTGAAACAAGATTATCATGTTGTTTTGAGAAAACAGAACAACTGTCAGTTCTTTAACCCAAGCACTTGGATCAAGACGAGGACATGTATCAATAAGGCGATTTCGGCATTCGAACCAAGGAAGATAATGTCGAACTTCAATAAATATTTTATTTCACGTTGATTGTTTGTGTATTGCCAGTCTGGAAGCAGTGCATGTAATGTCACCTCTTAGCATGGATGAGTTAAAATTGGATTTCATATGAGAAGCTTTCTTGTTTTTACTGAAAAAAATCAATACAAGTGTGTTAAATAATTTTTTCATTTTTCACAAGTCCTTGAAACTGCAAAATGCGGGAAAAGCTTAAGATTTGCTTAAACAAACCAAAGTAGCATGAGAATTATTTTTTTAAACAGGTTTGCAAATCAACTAGCAAAACAATGCCTTCTGAATATAAAACTTTACTTATATATACGTTTCATTAATTCAATTAGAAAAACAAAAATATACTTTTAAGGCACTTAAGTTTACTACAAGTTTGTTTTCAGTGTGTTAACTTCTATTGAGTTTAGCAAAAACACTCCAAACCCATACAGGAGAATTACCAAATATTAACTACGCATTCTAACAACAATGGGTAACTAATGACATCTTTATTATCTTTAATTTGATTTTATTGGAAAATGCAGCTAACTTAGACATTTAACATTAAATGCTTATTACAACTATTTACTAGTAAACTTTTAAACTTCATTACAATGCACTTAACAAAGTCCAATTAAGTAAAATTTTTTTTTGTGGTTGGAAAGTAAATACCCTTTACGCACAGAGTGTGGGACTCCTATGCTCACAAGAAGGCGACTGAAATACCCAATAACACCTCCTCTGTCAACCGGAGAACCCAGCCTGAAACCGTTTGACACATTACTTTGACCCAGGTCTCGTTTTGTTACGCCGTGAGGCGCCTTCAAGCTGGGGGATCCCTCTTCTAGCAAGAGGGGAAAAGGAAAAGCAAGATATGGGGTCCCCCCGCCCCAATACCCTCGGCTGCTGTGAGTCCCTTTTATCCTATAGCACCGCCCGAACATACTGTGCCACCTGGTTCCATTTGTCAACCGATTCGAGCACCACCGCGACTATATTATCCAAGATGAGCTCTCCCGTCTCCCTGTAGAGTTTCTTTCACAGTCTGTGTCATTTCATGCACGCAAAATATGTGTGGCAAGCATTGTTTTCCTGTCCTGGGCAAAACTGAAAATTGGGAGACCATGACTTACTAATCTTGTGCAAGTAAGATTGAAAACACCCTTGCCCGCTTAAAAGCTGGGTGGCTTTAATTAAGCCAGGGTCCCACATCTGCGGTGAGGCAAGCAGTCCACCTTCTTTTCGTGCAAATCACCCAAGTCTGCTGCTAATCGTTGAGTGAGCGTTGTCTCTCCTCGCGGGCAACGATCTCCGTTACATACTTGTTTCGACGCAGGTAAATAGTGCAGTGCTCTCTATCAAAGAGGGCAACAGGTATCACGCCTGCAATAAGTCTCACCGCCAAACCAGAGATTGTCGGATACGAAGATGCAATTCTCAGTGCTCTTTATTTCTTCCCTGTGCCAAGCGTTTTTGGTGAACCTCCTTACCGAGAGCATTGCCCCATGTTTCTGCTCCGTACAGTAGCACTGACCCTACAGCACTCATCAAGAGGCGTCTTCTTGATGGCCTTCTCAGCCATTGCCCTGATTTGCTCAGATTTACTCATCTTTAAGTCGATCAGTAGCCCCAGGTACTTCACCGATGGCTTTGATACAAATAATATGTGTCCAATACTGATCATTCTTATCTGGCGGTTCTCTTTTTTGTCCAGATGACCACTTCAGTTTTCTGCAGTGTTAAGCTGAACCCTCGAGCAATCATCCAGTCTCCCATTTGGCGCATTAGCATACCTAGCCTAAATTGCGCTTGTTCAACGGTGCGACCAGTGACTAGAGCGCGACTCATCTGGCATTTCCAGTCTCAGTAGCCCGTCGTAAGGCATGTTCCACAATTCTGGACCAAGGATAAATACCTGAGCAACACTCGATGTAACTTCCATCCTTCGTTGGCCCTGTGTAGTGTCGCAGAGCAAGCTCTGGTCATTTAGATAGCCCCTCGAAAGCCGCATTAGATATTTTGGAACTTGAAAAGGGTTTCCAGCGTATCCAGAATATCCACCCATCCAGTGGAGTTGAAGGCGTTCTTGACGTCAGGTGTCACCAACAGGACGATCCGTCGCTGTTTGCGACTATATGCTTCTGCCCTTGGACCGCGCTCACCCCCTCTGGAATCGCTTCAATGGTGAAGCGTACTGCTCTAAAGCCGAAGAGATAGGTCACCAGCAGCACGAATTACGTCAGTGAGTTTCCGTTGATGAATTTCTCTAGCACTTCCCCAGCAGTATCTAGCATGTACAACGGGCGGTATGCAGAGGATGATCGAGGATTTCCATTTCCCTTGCTGATCAGCACGAAACTTACCACCTTCCACCGTACCGGGAAAACCCCGCCCCGTAGACAAGCGTTGAATGTGCTGACTAGTTTGTCAGAAAAATGGTGATAGACAAGGTACAACACCTCAGCTGGAGCACCATATGGCCCTGGAGCCTTCCTCGCTTTCAACGAAAAGACTGCATCTTCCAGATCCGGTTGTACGCAAGGTGGACAATTGATTCCTCTTTCACCATGGACAGCGTTAACACTGGGGGATGGTTGAGGAAGAGTGCCAGTACTATCTCGTCCATTTTTTCCGCTTCATGTATGCAAGGTTCCCCTAGGGCACCAGACTTTCGCATAACTAGCTTGTAGCCAAGGCCCCACAGATCCTTGTTCAGATTGTCCACTGGATCTTGCCAGCAGCGAGCCTTGCTATGTTAATCAATTTACGAAGGCATTCCCTGGCCAATTTATATGCTACCACCCATTTGCATGCTTTGTGACCTCGTCAAACTTCTTGACGTCCATCCTCCCAATGTTCCATCCAATTGTAGAAAGCCGAGAGCACGGACGTCAGGAGACAATATCGCTGATCTCAATCAAAATGCACTGATGATCACTGATTGAGTAATCCTCTACTACTCTCCAATTGTGTTTCCTCCATACTAAGGCTTCTGATGCAAATGTCGCGTCTGGTATGGTTCTGTCACAGCCAATACGGTGAAAAGTCGGCTTATTTCCAGTGTTTAGTATGACAATCACCGTCCTGGCCACTATTTCCAGGATTTGTTTTCTCCGCGGATCTGTTTGTAGTGTCTCTCATTCGATCCCATAGCGTTGAAGTCTCCACCAGCGAACACGTTCTCGTCTGCACTCGAGACAGTGCTCACAAAAGTATTAAAATTGGCTTGGAAAGATTATATCGATTCGTTCCGCATTATGTAAACACTAAAGAAGGTGATCCCTGAGCAGCGAACTCACATAAAACCGTCCCCACGTCTACAGCTCTTCGCCTGGAAATTACTATTTTGAACCCAGATGGTGGCAGTATCAGTTTTATCAGAATACCATGATGCAGACCTTTTATCATGATTTTGCTCATTCAGCAGCATAAAATCGGCTTTCATGTCCCTCGCAAACTGCTCAAGTAGATTTTGGGCGATGAAACTGTGGTATAGGTTGAGCTGCAGGATGCAGGTCATCGAAGTTCTGATTTTGCGTTGGCTACGGCTGCCTAGAAAGCCCGGCATTTTTCTGAACCCAAAAAGTGTCCAAAATCAGGTCTTGGATCAGTATCCTTACAAAGAATACAGTGTGCTTCCTTCGTGCACATTTTTCTTTTGTGTCCCATTTCACCGCATTTATAACATAGGGAACTTCTATTGGGTCCTTTGCATACTTGTTTTGTGTGACTATAGCCAAGGCATTTGAAACATTGAAGAGGCGGTGCTCTTCACCGTGTCCTACAGACAACCCACCCTATTGGTACTTAGCCTTTATTCAGAATTTGTTCGGCGTCCTTTTCGGTCAAGTCAAGTTTATTTTTCTAGTGCCAGCCTCTCTTTAATCCTGCCCACCCTAGGGAACTCTTTTGGATGGCCTCTGCAACCTGGGCCTGATCCGTAACGCTGTCAATGTCTCGTATTTCGATATTTGCTATTGGCTGAAGCGAGGCTATAATTGTGCTTTTGCTGAGGCCTTTCTTTACTGCGTCGCAGGATGCTTCCATATTTTCGGCCTATGTTTCGAATTCGACCAGTATATGGGCCGACCGCATTGGCCACACTGCTTTTATGGCAGTGTAGATGTCTTCGAGCCTTACATTTCCCCTGATATCCCGCAGCACCTCCGCGTAGAATTGGCCATCTTGGGGTTTTACGAGCAGTGCCTACTGCCAGGGTCTTTGTCGGGGCTTCTTTCTCTCTTGTCTCGCATAAGACCTTTTTTGGTTGGGTGTGTGGGCGACCTTTGTTTTCTGGCACTTTTTGAAGGAGTTCCTTTGCGGCTTTCTTCGCAGTATTCAACTTAATGCTCCGATGTATTTTTCCGTTTCACATTCTGGCAAAAGTGTTTATAATACTTTGGATGAAATATGAATCATAATCTCCTATATTTCACCTGTAAATAATCGTTAGTTCTTCCAAAATAAGTGTTAGCTTACTATCTTTCGTACAATTTGTCTGGGAACCATTATTATTTGTTGTGACTCGTCATCATCATCATTTATCGTGGGACAACCCAAGCCTAGTCTTGGCTTTCTGCATTAATCTGCTTCAATAATCACCGTTTTACGACCTCGTCCACCAATTAATCCCTCCCAGTAAGGATCTGCGGTCATCATCAATCATATCGAGTCCTCCATCTTCTCACAGAAAGTCGACTTTATGCTCTACCTTTCAATGTTCTTTTGGGTTGCCAGTTTTCTTCCATTCTTTCTACATGGCCCATCCATTGTAATTTGTGTAACTTAACGCAAGCAGACAAACGTGGTTTATAACATAAATCATTCAACTCATCATTGTAACGTAGTCTCCACTCCAGAGCCCCTTGCGTCTAAATACTTCCACTGCCTTTTCAGATTCACTCATCAGGGTCTATGTTTTATTTCCGTTTAACAGCACAATTTTGACGAGTGATTGATAAATATGGAACTTATGTTACCTGCGCACAACTCTGAACCTTAGAATGGGAAGTAGGGAATAAAAGGCTTTATTTGCAACGTTTATGCAGCATCAAATCTCGTCGTTTTCAGTGCCTCTTCTATTCAGGTTGGCTCCAGAGTAGACAAAATTATCCATAGTTTCAAGGTTATAATCTGCATTGGTCAGATTTTGTTGAACTGGAGTGTTCTTCCTCGTTTGAATCACGAGTTCATTTTTTGTTTCATTAACTTGTAGGTAAATTTGGTTTTCACCGATGTTTTATTTTCAGCACTTTTTGAGCATCTGCTTAGTTGAGAATATTTGGTCTATTGTATACCATCAACCTCGAAACCCTCCTGATACCCTCTTATAATGCTTTGATAGTACGCCATCAATTTCTTGCTATGATTTTGAATTGTGAAGTGAGCACCCTTTGTGTCTCTACGCATTGTTGTCGCTTGTTTCTGATAAAAAAAGGCGTCCCTATACATGGAGCATGGCTCTTTTGTCTGTCAGAATTTAAAAGCTGTTAGTGTGAGCAGTAAGGGATGATATCCTTAACAGGTAAATGTCTTCAACTAAAAAATAAACTAAAAATAATAACAAACTCCATAAACTCTTAATTCTATTATGCGCTGGTACCAAATACCTTCCGTTTTTCAAACTTTAATCTTTGCAGTGTCGATTGTAGTAATTTAGTGGATGTTATAAAGTCCATTAAGGACTGCAGTGGTGTTTTGCTGCCTCAGCGAGCGGAATTAGTGCTACGCTGGAAATTGCCTTATCTGAGAATCACGCTTGCAAGCTAGTTTTGCAATGTCATGTAGCGGTATCTTTTCTATAAGAGCACAAGGCCCACTGCAAAATATTTTTGCACTTACAAATTATCAGGTGATTGGAGTCAAAAATGTAAAACCGATTGGCTGGAGACGGACGGATAAGACTGGAGCATCCAGGTGCTGGCAATACCCCCACAAACCACTTCCAACCGGATTGAAATCCAAAATACGTGCGTTGACCCATACCGGTTGTGAAAACCAAGCACCTCTGCGAGAGCACGCGTAACAGCGGAAAAAGGGAGAGCTCAACCGATGGCTAGTTCATGAGCAAAGGGGTCAGCCAAAAGGAGACAGTGCAGTTGATGATGTGGTGATTGAACTCAAACTATACGGATTGCTCGAGTGTTCTTGCTCTTTATCAAGCGGAATACTTAGTGGTGGTGCAAAATGAATGGATGTCAGATCTGGTAATGATCCAGCATTATTCCCTATAGGCGCCGGTAAAGAGCCATCATAAGATGAAGGATAAAGATTTACACTAGATACTCTCGATAAGCTAATGGGTGGTGTTTGCTGTACATCTGCATTCAATAAATGTCAACTTTCTAAATTGTTTGAAAAATGCCTACTGTCTGTATTTTGATTCACATTAGTTGCATGTTGTTCAGCGGTTGGACTAAGATTGATTGGTAAGGGAGACCTATGATGCTTCTCCGGCATTTGATTAAGGCACTGATGCGTAGCCGAATCAGAACTCACCCTACGCCAGTACAAATCATATGGTGGAATTAAGTATGCTGTACTGTTGCTACCATAAGGAGATCTATGATTTTTTCTCTCTAAAGAACGCCACAGGGGACTTAAGCCTATATGCATCCTCTTTCCCTGTTTACATCGATATTAGGTGATGTACAATTATTGGCTTTATTTTGAATCCCACTGTCCTTTTTGTGAGAGTTCCTCGAGCAGTTTGCTTTGGCGGAGTCCTTGTTTACTACATAAGGTAAGGTCCAAGCTCAACGAATAAATTTTTGTCACTTTTGGCCAGAATGTCCCTTCCAGCGGCAAACCCTTGAATTCATTTAAGAGACCAAACTGGAATCTATTTGTTTTGTATGCATCAAATCTAAAAACCTTGTGATCAAGGTCATTGACTTCATTACAATATCTACTTATTTCTGAATCTACGCGTTTTGCTTTATACAGTCTCAACTTGTTTTAACAATTGCTGACCAGGATTCTATTAATCGACTTGATTGAAGGACTGCTAATCGCCAGAATAAGGAACCATGGTTTACGGCATCTCAAATGGTCGGTTCTTTTTTAAATACACTCTGTGAGCCCTAGTTTTTCGTCTAGTCAACGATTCCTCCAGTCAAGTTTAATGCTTGAAGCGATAATATCCAGAATATCATCTAGCTCAAAGTGGGTATGTTCCAAAACTCCTCTCTTAGTCTTTAGCATAATAATCAGTTCTCGCAGCCTTTATCTTTTTATGTTCGGGGATCCCTTGAAAGTTAAACTTGACCTTCAGTTTGTTGTTAATGACCTACCAGAGGTCATAGATTACTTTTTACAATTTTTTTTAGTTATAAAGTTCCGCAGTGCGACCATGTAATCTAAGAACAAATTACGATGCTGTTCGAGGATACAACAGGGTTCTTTGGGGCTGCCAAAATGGCATGCAGCTCACCGTTGAGTACAGAAACGTGTTCATGAAACTAAAATAGAAAGCCTCATTATTTGTGAGATTGATGGAGGTACCATAAGCTAGGAATGGGAAAAACCACAACTGAGAATCGTTTCTTTTAGTTCGAGCAACCGCTTTTCTGAAGATTTTTTCTTCCGGTTTAAACTGGTTTTTTCGTTCAATTTCAAGAACCGGGAAAAAACGGATACAAATTAACACAAAAACCCGAAAAACATTTTTTTCGCTATCCCTACCTATTCAGCATTAATGACTACAGTCACCAGAGCAAAGCAAATTTTTATGTCTGATTGGTTCTTGGCATTAGTTGTTTGCTGAGTTTCAATGCGAAAGACTTCCTTCGGAGTGCGAAGTGAAGCTAGCACACGTTGCCAATAAATGCAAAATTTTTGGGGACTGAGCTGATGGATCGTTTATTCTTATACTGTAAATGAATGACTTTGCTTAACACTGAGCTATTGGCTTGGATTTCAAAACGTTAGTTTCTTTTTTTAACACAAAGATGAAATAACCTTCAGCTCATTTTGATTTAAATAACTTTTTTGAGTTAAAAGTCGAAAACAATTTATACCTAAGCCAATGAGCATAAAAATATACTTTTGATTTTGATACAAGTTCTTTTACTTAAAAAAAATTGCCAAAAAATCCAAAAACCGAATTTATTTTTGCTTAAAGAACCGAAGACGAAAAAAATCAAAGAACCGGTTTTTCATCAAAAATCACCATCTTTTTACTCAGTGCAGGGAGAACGTCGGCCAACAGCAGTACTCTTGGAAGCTAGTATTCTTTGGGCAGTGCCACCCCCATATACCCAAGGAAATTCCTGCAGGGGGAGTGCTGGTTAACAGGAATAGCTTTCTTTGAGGAGCGCTGCTCACATGGACTGAGGTAAAATTCGGACGGACTCCTAACCAGAAAAAAAACCAGATACAAAACTGGAAAAAGCAGCTTCCTGGAAGTAGGCCTGCTCGTAAAACTCCAAGATGGCCGATCCTACGCATAAAGGCTGCAGGATATGAAAAATGAAAGGTTTGAAGACACCAACACTGCCATTAAAGCGGTACGACCAACGCGGCCGGACCAGATGCCGGTCAAATTTGGGGTAGAGACTGACAATGGGGAAGCATTCTGCGACGCCGTTAAGAAACCTCCTCAGCAAATTCACAACTGTAGTCTCGCTTGAGCCAATGGTAACGATCAAAATTAGAGATACGTCACAGAACCGGCCGAGGTAGGAAGGGCAACCAAAAGGGAGTTCCCTAGCGTAGGAAGATTAAAGCTGACACCAAAAAACCATAGGGGACAACGCATGGTAACCATTGACCTGCAAAAATAAAAGCAAGAAAATCGTGAGTTGTTTGTGGAATATGGCTAAGAGCAGTGCCTCGTCAATGTTTCTAATGCCTTGACTATTGCCACACCGCACAAGTATGCAAAGGATCTGATAGAGTTCCTTGTGCTACAAATGAGATGAAACGGGACAAAGAAGAATAAAGTGCACAAGGGAGGCACTCTGTATTTTTTGCAAAAATGCTGATTCAAAATCGGATCTTGGCCACATGTAGGAATCAAGGAAATGCCGGTTTTTCCAAGAAGTCCTAACCAAGGCAAAATCCGGACTTTGATAGCCCATATCCTGCAGGTAAATCTACACTGCAGTACAACTGTCCAAACCTGCTTGAGCAGTTTGCAAAGGACATGATAGCTGACATTTTGCTGCTGAGTGAGCAAAACTACGGTAAAAGCTCTGCATCATGGTATCCTCATGTAACTAGTACTGCCGCCATCTGGGTCCGGAATAGTGATTTCCGGGTGGAAAGATGTGAATGGGCGATTATTTCGTGTTAGTTCAGTGCTCAAGGACCACCTTCTTTAGTGTATAGCTAGCACTGAACGAATCGATATCATCTTTCCAAGCCAATTTTAATGCTTTGGAGGGTGCTTTCTCAAAGGAAGGCAGCAATGTGCTCATTCGGGGAGATTTTAATGCTGAAGCAATCGAATGAGGCTTACGTTAAATAGATCCGTGGGGACACGAATCTTGGAAATGGTGGCCAGGATGGTGCTCGTCAATCTGTACCGAAGGTCTATGTTGTTGAGATAATTAACTTCATCTTAATATATCAAAATGTTGCAACATTAAGTTCATAAACAAAATTTGTCCAGCAATATACGAATACCGGATTGCTGGATCATTGCTCGCACTTGTAGGCAAGTTTGAAGATTGACCTACAGAACTTTACATGATGCTAGATTCATTTGACAATCCTCCTGTGAGTCCTTAGCCAGCGTTGATTTATTTGTACTCTTAGCCCAGTCAATCCTTAAATATGTCTGTCGAGTATGGCGTTTCCACTATACCAAGCTATTCAATGCTGTATAGTCCATACAGCGTAAATTCATACGTTCTTTTTTTCAAAAATATAATCTCCCTTAAAGCTCCTACGATGATTGCTTACAGAGCCTCAACATCCAATCACTCAAAAGAAAGAAGAAAATGTTTCGAACTGTGTTGCTTATTTAAAATAGATCAAGGTAATCTTTCATCCAATTTTCTGGAAAGACTTTATATACGTTTCACCTCAAGAGCACATTCACATTGCATGAACCGATATTTATTTTCAGTATATGTGTATCACGTCACTACAGTGCACTCCAGCATCCTTAATGCTTTTAAAAGTGCATTACGTAACTTTTTCCTTACCTCCTAATAATAAAGGATGATTCATAACAAGTGTACACATTTTTGTCGAAAAAAACATAGTTTTTGGAAAGATTGAGCTGTAATGTTTATTCTTTATAAAAATTTGGTTCTTACAATTAAATATGAAACATTACTTCGGGCATATGTATGTGCACCTCGTGCTGCTCAAACCATGATTGTAATTTTCGCTGACATTTTCGCACATTACCGGCGTTATTAGGAGTATTTTGGCTCAAATATTATTTTTTAATGCTTTCGTAGTCTAAGGAGCATCAGCGTAAACACAATCCTTCAGAAATCTCCAAAGGAAGAAGTCACAAGGAGTCAAATCACACGATCTCGCCAGCCAATTTATGGGTGGACCACAAAATTGACGTAGACCGCGAAATGTTTGCACTGGCGATTCATTATTTTTGTAAAAAGTTTTATCAATAATAAAACGTTTGGCTGATGTGCATGACGCCATGGTTAAAATTGTAAAAGACCAAACTGTCATAATCTGTCAATATACTCGTATGGTGATAAATAAGAGTTTAGGTCCATTCACATGTGTACACTTGTTATAAATCACCAGCATTTTATATTCACATATTATATAAACAAACAAAGCTGCTTGAGTAGTAAATAATACTACTCAAGCAGCTTTGTTTGTTTATCTTTCCATTCATTATACTTTAAATTACCCATTTTTTTATTAAATTTACCGTAAAATGGCGTAAAATAAAAAAACTATATGTGGATGTTACTGAGCTATCATATAACTTGTGTGTCTGGTATCTTGGGGTATCTGATCTTTCTTATTTGCAGCTCTTGAAGATGCCACATCGGAACTTGACCCTTATAAGGAAGTTGTCGCAATCACAGACAGCGTCGCTGAAGGAGTTAGTGTTGAGATTGCTGGGGGCTACTCATTTTTGTATGAGAACATGGTCGATCTGGTTGAATGTGTCTGGAGATGCCCACATTTTTTTGCGGCCAACAAACCATAGATCTCTAGTTTGCACACATTTGCACGATATTTTCATATGATTTAGTAAATTTTTCTACCCCAAGACAGAAAGCTTCCAAAAATATCCTATGTAACCAAAAATTTATTCGCCCATTCTTAAAATACGGCAAACTATTTTATTTATTTCAAATTCTCTGCCGATAGCCTACAGATTGGGGAGCTTTTCCACTTCATTCGATAAACGGCGCTGCAGCACGTGAATGTAGGTATGATCAAAGTTGTTGGAATTAATCCTGGAACTTTGAGAATTGGTGTTGATATACATTTGAGGTATTGTGCATTTAATCTATTTGTCGCCAATCAATTCAATTGACTAGTAATACAGTCAGTAAAATTGATTGGCAATAAGGAACATAAGCAGAAACCTATACAACCAACACGTCCTTCCATCCAAATAAAAGGGTGCGGCGCAAGAGGCGTAAAATGTTTTAGATAGAGGAAAATCACACGCATTCTCACCGACGAGAGGTAAATAGATGATTCTACTTCAAGCACTCGTTGCGTGTAGACGTGTTTTGAATCGCTCCTGTCATTAATTTTAAAAATTAATTAATTTTTCACAAAAGTTAGTTTCAAATAATTGCAATATTTTTTAACGAGCCAGTCAAAAGCAAATTTTTGATTTTATTGGGAAAACCATCACTGTCAAATTATTCGAACAGTTATCAAATACCTTAAATTCATTTCCTGAAGAAAAATCAAAAGTGGGAATACGTTCAAGGGAAGTCCCTGTCTGAGAACATTCCCTCTAGTCTCGCTGCAAAAGCATCGAGATGGAGGAGCCCAATGGCGTCAGCCATCAACCAGAAGCTTCGTGCCCATCACCAACGATGACGGGCGAAAAAAAACTAAAAAGAAGATACGACGATAAAGAAGAAAAACCGACAATTCTATCAGTTATCGAAATCGAGCAGCTGATCAAAGACAAAGAAAAAGCTGAAAAAATTGAAAAAGAAAATGAACAGCTCAAGCTTTGAGTTAAATCGTTAGAAGCACTTGTTGGAACGTTAACGTTCAACGAAGATAAAGGGCGACAAGCAAATTCAAAAACCAAAGACAAGAAAACTAAAAAGCCAAAGGAAGAAGCTAATCAAGAGGATGTCCCCAGCAGAAATTACTATGCAGCGCTAGCTGGTCTTAAAGAAACGATGAACATTGAAGAGGATCCAGGTAAAACGTCTAAGCTAGATAATGATTTCATTGATAACCTTAAAATTAAAAATCGGGAGAAAAAACCCAAAAGTTTGTCTGCTGGTCCGTCTGTTAAGATTAATGAAAAAAAAAAGAAAAAGTCCCACCAATCAATGTATTTGGGCAAACGGGCAAAGATATGGTTCGGCTTTTGGCAGCCGAAAATAAGCTAAAAGGTTTTGAGATAAAAAGAGTCAATGCCAATAAATTGACAATTAGGACTAAGTCGTTGGTTGATTTTCAGGCAACAAAAAGTGCCTTAAATTCTGGAGGCGTTCCGCATTTCACGTACACCCCGAAAAGCAAAAAGAACCAAGCCTTATTATTGAAGGGTCTGGACTGTGGTGAGGACATAGTCGATCTCCTTCAGGTGCTCCAAAAAGTTGCACCAGAAATACAATTTATTTTAGTTAAAAACTTTGCGACGAGAAGATCGATTGTGGAGCGCAAAAACTTGCCTCACTACTTAGTCCAGATTTCCAGCAATAGTAGTTCGAGTGCCCTGCAGAAAATACGGTACTTGAACTTCCGTGTGGTGAGGTGGGAACGCCTCCAGAAAAGTGAGGTCAACCAGTGCTACAGGTGTCAAAGTTTCGGGCATTCGGCTGCCAATCGCGCCATGAAATATAGATGTGTTAAATGCAAAGACATTCATACTACCGGCGAGTGTAAATTGGCTCAGGCAGAGCCAAAAGAAAAACTATATTGTGTGAACTGCGGTGCGTTTGGTCATCCAGCATCATATCGAGATGCAAAGGCTAAAGTCACTCCAAAACAAAGTCAAGCACACCGCAGTGTGATACCTACCAACTTCGTCAAGCCCGGGGTGTCATTTGCACTTGCTGCGAGAGGACCAGCAGACAATTTAAATAAAATAAACAATGTAAGTGGCAACAATGAGCTGCTCCTTAAAATTTATCAGCAATTAAACTCCTTATCGGAGCGAATCGATAAACAAGATACGAAAATTAACATTGTTTTTCAGCGTTTAGGGCTTTCAAAAGCCTCAAAATAAGTTGTCATCCAGCTACATCCCCACGGATAGGATTCATCTCATCTCGATCAACGTCAACTCCATTGTTACTTTACATCAGCGTGATTATCTCCTTGAACTCATTGCCAGACAAAAGCCTGACATCGTGCTTCTCACCGAAACCCACCTCAGTTCATGCCACTCCATGAGATTCAAGGATTTTGAGTTCGTAAGAAACGGTAGGGTAATAGGTGATGGGGGAGATGGCACCGGGATATTGGTTCGAAGACCCTATCGTTTCCAAAATATTGAAAAAGTCGAATTCAAAAGCTTTGAATCTCTTGAAGTGTCCGTTATCAAAATCTCACTGCCAGGTGGGGATAACTTCTTCGTTATCTCTGCCTATGCAACTGGTGGAACTGTTCTCAAGCTCAGGGAGGAGCTCAATTCCTTGTTCGAAATACTCGAATTGAACAGGCTGCATAATTATTATATTCTTGCTGGTGACCTGAACGCCAAGCATACATCATGGCTGAACGCCACCAATAATCCAAGAGATGTGTTCCTGAAATCGTGGATAACAGAGAACCAAATTGAATACAGGGGCAACCTATATGGGTCGGAGTTTCCAACATACCATAGGACAAATTCATACTTGGACCTTTGCATTGCTGACGCAAGACTTGAATTCAGCTTTAATAGTCCTCAACGAAAACTGCAGGTGCTTCCTTATGATAACGACCATAATGCAATCGTAATGGAAATAAATCATCAAAGGGATGATTTCTTCCTCATTCCAGTTCAATATGAATATCATCGGTTGAATTTCAAAAAAACAGACTGGGGAAAGTTTCAAAAGAAGTTTAATCGCGAGTACGAGAAACAATGTCCCCCTTTTGATGGCAACTCTTGTTCAATGGTTCCTCATGACAGGAATCAAACTAACGATGAAATAGATCTCTATTTGTCGAAGTTAGAGAAGCTGACGTTGGAAACGATTGAAAAAGTAGTTCCCAAGATCAAACATCGAAACAATATAGAAGGATATGAAACACCAACCATCTTAACGTTGAAAAGATTTAATGCCTTCTTCTCACACGCGTCAACAATATTTATCGACGATTTTTGGACTACAACCATCCCTCGTTATCTTTGTTGAAATTACATCTGAAGAATGTCCGGAACTTAATCCGGTCATACTTCAGAAGTGAAGTCAACAATCAATGGGTGGAAAAATTGAGGGGTATTAGCCCAGAGGACCCAGATGGCGTGTTTGTGAAATTGAATAGCATATTCCGCAAGAAGTTGAGTGAAGGCATCGAATCTTGAAGTCACTAGTGATATGATAAATCTTCTCGATAGGGCTGGTATCGAAATTAATAGTACAACTCCAGATAGAAACGGAAACAGGATCATTTGTGAAGGATTGCATAAGCCTGCCCTGATTGGAACACATTTTGAATTGGTTCATCTACCAAACCCTGAGAGAGGGAATGAAATATTTTCAGAGGTCGTTGAAGCAAAAGTTTCCGACTTCGAATCAAGCCTAAACGGCCAATCAATTCTTCATTTCGATGAAACATTAACATCTGATCTCATACCGAGCTTGAATCTTATTGATTAATTTGTCCGCTATAAAGACTTTTGTTTCATATGCCGCAGGATAAACACCAAGAAATCATGTGGTACTGATGGTATTCCAAATGTAGTTCTGCGACATTTGCCGGAGGTCGCTATTAGAAATTATTGCATATTGTTCAATAACATGTTGAACAATTCATATTTCCCAAATGAGTGGAAAAGGGCTAAGGTATTTCCGATCTTGAAGAAAGGAAAAGAATCTTCATGCCCGAAAAGCTATCGCCCAATCAGCTTGCTGCCTAACATCAGCAAGGTGTTTGAAGTGATACTTAACAGAGCATTAAACGCCCACATTGAAGAATATGAGTTGATGCCGAATTGCAAATTTTGCTTTCGTGCCAGGCATTCGACCACACATGGAATAACGAAAGTAACCTCAGACATCTGTTGGAATCTAAATGATAGACAATGCGTTGGAGCATGTCTCATTGATATGGAGAAAGCCTTCGATACGGTGTGGTTAGATGGACTGATTTTGAAACTCCTTCAGGACAAGTTCCCCAGACATCTTGTCGCCATGATGTGTAATATGTTATACGGGAAATCGTTTGTTGTAACTGATGGAAATCTGACACCCATGCGCGAATTCAAGGTCTTGTATGGTCTACAGCAGGGAACAGTTACTGCGCCTCTGCTCTTTTCAATCTTCATTCGCAAGCTATTGAACGGCTTTGATTTTAACGTTTCGCCAACGCGATCATTGGAAGCGTTTCCTGATGATCTGATCATCTTTACGCCCGACCGAAAAGCTACAATAGCTCAGAGCAATCTCCAAAAAATGTTCAATGATGTACAGCTGTAAAAAATCAATGCGCAGAAGTGTGAAACAATCTTGTTTCGGACAACGCTGCAGGGGTCAGTCAAGACCTGAAACGTAATTGGAAAGGTTTCCACATCATGGCTGGCAAGGGTAGTCTAGAACGGGTTCCACATAAATCCTGTGTTCGATACCTCGGTGTTTATCTCGATCAGTATCTGTACTATACTGAACATGTGGAAATTATGCTCAGTAAGGCACTTAAAGTCGTCATGGCCCTTCGAAAACTCTTTCATTCCAGATACATTGATCAAAAGGTCAAGACTATCTGTTACAAGACCCTGGTTAGACCAGTTTTGACATATGAATGTCAGATCTGGTACAACCAGAGTGCTAGTACTATGGAAAAATTAAGAGTTTTCGAAAGGAAATGTCTTCGTGCATGTACTGGTTTGTACAGAAAGCCTGAGATGGATTGGAAGCACTTTATATCAAATAGAAGAATTTATCAAACTGCTGAAGTGACGAGGGTCGATATCTTCATATTGAAACTTCTTCGGAATCATATCGCAAGATCTGTGACTGTCAGTGAAAACCCTTGGATTTCACAGCCGTTCTACCCTACAGACGGGTATATAGCGACTTGCCTCGCTACTGGCTTCATTCCTCCAGAAGCATTCGTGTAATTGGACATGAATGGATATGTTTTTGATTCTGACGGCGTCCCAATCATATATCACATATATCGACGGGCCACCGATAAGAAGATAAAATATCCTCCGAATTTGAGTTCACGAGACCAACAATTCCAATGGAGATACTCATTTGCTAGATTCGTTGAAGCTGATCGAGTTGAGACGGCGCAATCCAGGTATTGGTGGCTGAATGACAATGTCTGAATTATTCGTGTTTATTTTTCAGTTCTGGTGTTTTTCGTTGTTTCGTTTTTTGAGTTTCAGCTCATTTTTGCTACATTTAGTGTTGTTGTTTATTTGTGTTAAAAATTAAGTGTAGGTTAGGTACATGTTATGTTTACTATATTCCATTAGATATAGGATTAAACGCTTAGGTTAGGAACATTGTTATAGAATTTTTTTAGTATTAGATAAAGTTTTTGGTTGCATTTTATTAGAAATTACTTACAACATATTAGGTGTAGGATCAAAGTTTCACTGTTGTGTTTAAATTATAAGTAATTTTAGGATAGTGTTGGTTGGTTTTTTCTCTTTTTTCCAATTAAATTTGAAAAATATGTAATAATTTTAATTAATTGAATTTGCTCTAGTTTTTTTTGATGAAATGTATTAATGATAACGTATGAATTTAGAGAGCCATTTGGGCCATTCAGTTATTTTATTGTTATTGTTTGGGATTTGCTTTATATTCTTTTAAAATTCATAACGATTAGTATTGAATAAAGCGCTTTTGACTTTGAGGTAAATAGATGATTTTTTTCTCAAAGCTCTGTTAAGTTTTATATGAATTTCCTAATGCATGCAAGCTGAAGTGTCCAAGGGATCGAAGAAAAGGAGAGATGTGATTATTTAATAAATGATTTTGATTTATTCGGCGCAATACGTGTGCTCTCAACGTGGCTAAGAAGGTACTGAAGCGAAGTTTGTTGAAAAGCACCATAGTTTCTATCAGCTGTGAATTTGCATAAGTAAATTTGAAAATATTATAATTGCGCTACCAGTCATAGATGGCGCGATCTCTGAATTACATTTAATTTAATAAATTCAATTTAAGAAAATACCAAGTCGAACTCGAGTATACAACGCTCGTTCTCACGATAGCTTTTTGCACAATGCTTTAATGCTTTAATCTTAACAAAACCAAGGCAATAATTACTTACATTACGGAATTAACAAAGAGTGAAAAATACATTGATTGAAATTTAGAATAAGATAACTCGATCACTTCACAATAAACAATCACTTTGTTATGAGATTTCCATGCGAACGATCCAAAATAGCTTTAACTCGGATGACACGCTGTCCAGCCGACATGTTCCAATTTGACGAATCTTGCCCAGATTAGGGTCAAAGTCAGTAGTTGTGGCGATGTCCATACAATTTACAGGTCCTGATTTGACTTCCAACAAGTGAATACCTATTGGCTCCGGAAACTGATCACTTGACACGTCTTGCAGTGATTATCGTGAAAGTAAATCTGTGTTGCTATGTCGATCGCCTCTTTGGTGCATGAATTGGTAGTCATATGCCCCAAGTATCAGCGCCCAACAAAGCATACGTGGCGAGAGATACTCTCAAGTAACGGCTCCTTTCTTGAAAATCCTAAGCGTGGCTTATGATCTGTAACAAAGGGAACATTCGGGTGACCAAAAATGTATTTATGGAATTAAAATGCTCCAAAAATGAATGACAAGGCCTTTTTATCAATTTGGGCGAAATTTCGCTGGTTGGAGATAGCATAAGTGATGCAAATGTAACATACTTTTCTGAGTCGTTGTCCAAGAGATGAGCAAGAACCGCTGATACCCCATATGGTGGTGTATCGCAGGAGATGAGTCAGCATTGGACTTTAGTGAGCCCCGTCTTGACCACGTTTAATGCGTCGGAGTGAGCCTCATTCCACTTCCACGCTGCATCTTTGTTCAGAAGTTTATACAAGGGTTTAAATACTGTAGCTTGGCCTTACAGGGATCTGTCGCAGAAATTGATTTTTCCAACAGCGCTTGCAGCTTTGTTTTGCTGTGAGGCACAGGGGCATCCAGAATAGCCAGAATATTGTCTTTCAATGGATGAGCTCGTTGAGCATTTATTTTATAGCCCAAAAATACAACGCACATTTTCTTCTTTATATTTAAGCCATATTCATATAAGATGTCAAGAACGTTTTCAAGCGTTGCGCATGTTCCTCTTTTGTTCGGCCTGCCATAACAATATTGTTCACAGCCACTCCATCGATGCCTGCCATCAAAATTTCGATTAAATTTCAAAACATTCCAGGTGCAGTGGAGATGCTCAAGGGTAACCGTTTCACAGTGCTGATGCCTTTAATCATATTTAGCGTCGAGATGCAAAATTTCTTCGTCGACTACCAGCTGCATGTAGGCTTGATCCAAATTTAATTTAGAGAAGACTATCCCACCTGAAAGTCAAGATTATGTAGTGTGTACTGGTCAGGCCTGAGAACCCAGTTTACGTTAGCTTTTTAGTTCCCACACAGCCAAAGACTTCCGTCGCGTTTTGGAGCTACCGCAATAGGCGTAGCCTATTTGGAATATGGAATCGCTTCCAAAACGCCAACATTCACCAGACGCTGAATCTTTTCGATCACTCTGCTTTGCAAGGCGTAAGGTACAGGACGGCTCCTTAAATATGGCAAAGAAGCGGTGTGATCGAAATCTGAAAACAGACGTAGTTACTTAATTTATGATTTTGATTTATTAGGCGGAATACATGTGTGTCTCAGCGTGGCGAAAATGGTACTGAATCGAAGTTTATTGAAAATCACTAAGGCTACTATCAGCTATGAGTTTGCTTAGGTAAATTTGAAAATATTATAACTGCGCTACTAATCATAGATGGCGTAATTTAACAAACTAACTTCGAGTAAAAACCAAATTATCTTCGAGTATGCAACACAAGTATGCATTCATTAGTTTGTGGTTTGCTGAGTTGATGCCTTAATGCAGGAAATGTGTGGAGCTTACTGTGAAGCCTCCGTTAGTGGTGAAGTCTATCAGGCAGTGTCCGTTGATGCTAGTTTCTGCATGGAGGCTGTGCCTTCAATTTGTAGTGGATGGTCTCTGGAATATACGTACACTGTTTTTCTAACTTTTTGTGCCTTCTAACATAAATAATCCATGTTTCGTTGCACAAAACTTTTCGTTAAAAAAATAAATTAATAGTGTTATAAAAATTCATCATGCAAAATCAGTGGGAATCATTATAAAGTCTTCTCACTAATGGAATTTAACATCACTTAATCAATGGATGTATATCTTTCTTCACGTTAAATTCTTCTCGAATAAGTCCGCACAATTTTTTTTAACTACATCAGGTTAACTAATTGATCAATTTAACTTATTTACAGATTTGAACATAGATTAAAATTAACAGCTACAATTAATTTTCATTTAATCAATTATGGCACTTCAAACAAAGTGCTTTTGTTTTGAATACAAATTGCGTTTTATGTAACCAAAGTGGGAAAAGTGTCCCTTCAATGTTCTATTTTCACCGTTAACTTTTATTTACCCAATAACGATCTGTGTAAGAGTTCCATCAATTACTGTGCAAAACCTTATTCAAATCGGAGTTTTACTCTGAATAGAACGATATTATTAGTTTTTATTGAAATTAGCTGCTCAAATTAGATTCTCCTTTATTTTTTTTTTTAGCTTATGATCCGATTTTTATTATTTTTTGAAAATAAAAGAACTTATTTCAACTATCCACAATTCACAGTTTCATTAAAATCTGTTCAGAAATTTGGTCACTAGAGTGCCACAGAAATCCTAAAGTATGACATATTTGAACCAACACTTCTTTGAAGCTTCTTCTTCTTCGTAGCGCTACAGCCCCTCTCGGGCCTTCGCTTCTTGCAAATAGCGCCTTTGACTGTCTCGGTCCATTGACCAAGTCCTCCAATTTCAAAACCCGAGCTGTGATGAACTGTCTTCGTCGACCGTGTCAGACCAGCATTTCCTCGGTTTCCCCCCTGGTCTCTGACCTTCAATTTTCGTAGCGAATACCTTTTGGGTATCCATTGTTCGTCCATATGATTCATGTGGCCAGCAAATTGCAACTTCCGCAGTCTTATAGGGCCCATTGACGAGCAATTTGGTCGTCAACCCTGTCATCAAGCTTGTTGTCGGTTGATGCGAAAGGCGACAAGTGATGTTGGCCACTTAGTTGAAAGCATCATTCTCGAGGTTGTGACCATTGATTAAACAAATCCGAGTGTGAATTTTTACTTTTCCTGAAGTGAGGTTGTTAT
This sequence comes from Odontomyia ornata, assembly GCA_963969285.1. Classification (NCBI taxonomy): domain Eukaryota; kingdom Metazoa; phylum Arthropoda; class Insecta; order Diptera; family Stratiomyidae; genus Odontomyia; species Odontomyia ornata. The sequence continues at coordinate 135,048,649 of OZ017742.1, read as the reverse complement.
TTGTAATTGCAATTCTTCAATTGGGTACATTTTGCAGTATTCAAAAAAATGCATGACGAGTTGTTACTGTGCATAGTTGAAAGTGAATTATGTGAAGATGATGTGTATAGTTCTAAAAAGAAGAAAGTCTGGGCTTAGAAGTGGTACCAAAACCGGGTCCAGTTTTCTCATTCTAGTTTATTGAATGAACTACGCGCTACTGCCCCTGACGATTTTAAAAACATTCTAAGAATGGACCTACGATATATTGCTAGACAAGTGTTGACCGTTTATTGAAAAAAGGGCACGAATATGACAATTGCGATTACTGCCAATGAACGCCTGTCTGCTACTTTGCGATTTTTAGCAAGTGGTCAAAGTTTCGAAGACTTAAAATTTCTTACTGCTATATCTAAGTTTTGAAAGAATATATACAGGTTGGTGCCTAGTACAATTGTCAGTAATGTGCAAGCTAATTTGTTTATCATTTTCAGGTGCCGAAAACAGAACAAGAATGGATGAAAGTTTCAAAAGAGTTTGAAACTGCATGGAACTTTCCACATTGCATTGGTGCTATTGATAGAAAACACGTCAAAATTACAAAACCTTCTAATACCGGATCGTATGATTTTAATTATAAAAAGAGGTTCAACATTATTTTATTTGCGGTAGTCAACGGAATATGAGTTTTTAATAGCTGAAGCTGGCGCGAATGGCCACACGTTGGATGGTGGCGCGTTTTCGAATAGCACATATTTTGAGAGTTTAGAGAGCAACGGACTCAAAATTTCTAATTGCAGTCACCTTCCAAATGGTTTCTTGGAACCAATGCCATATATATTGGTAGGCAAAGATGCGTTCCCTTTGAAACGAAATCTGGTGAAAGCCTATCGATGCGATAAACTTTCAAATGAGGAAATAAAATTCAACTGCAGACTATCAAAAGCAAGGCAAATAGTTGAAAATGCTTTTGGCATACTTGCTTCAAGATTCCGGCTTCTCATGAATGTGATAAATTTGAGTCCTGAAAAAGCAGGTACAATCACGCTGACCGCCTGTTATTTGCACAAATTTTTGAGAAAAAATAATTCGTCTATTTACTTGCAAGGAAGTGTAGACATTGAAAATACAAATACCGGCGAAATCGAGTTAGCACCTTGGAGAAACTATCCTCAGCAGCTGTGCGGACTTGAACCATCTATTTCAAGAAATCCTTCTGCCAATTCAAAAGATATCAGGCGATATTTTACTACCTTTTTTAATGGAGTAGGGGCAGTACCTTGGCAAAATCGTTACTTAAAAAGCAACACATAGTTTTTGCAATATTTTTTATTCTTGAGAATCCAAACTTTAGTCTAATTTTTTAATTACATAATTAATTACTAAGTTACATCGGGAATGTAATTTCAGTCAAAAATAACAAAAAATATTAAATTATTTAATTCAGTTTTGTGTGTTTTGTTTTCTTATAATATATTATCTAATAAAAATCACACATATTTTAGGAGAAGCATTCATCTAAAAGTAACTCTTGCACATCATAGTAAGTACCTGTATCTGTATCAACTTGAACATGAACGCTATTTTGGAATGTTGGGAAGGAATGGGATTGTTGGAAACAAGGTGATTTTGATGCCTCATGGGAAGAATTATTCAACGGCATATGGGTTAAGGAGACAGAGGAAATTGCGGAAGAGTCATTGGAAGAATGGTTACGGACAGATTTTGGGAAAGTAGTTCGAGCTGTCCCAATGCTAGAATTTCTTCAATAGTCTTTTTAGCGTAGATTTTCTGAGTTGGATAGTTTCCTATGGAAAGTAGCCCAACTTTCAGCGAAAATACCAGCGTCATCCTTTGTCTTTTCTTCTTTGTTGCAGAGTCGCGCCAGTGCATCCTTCAACAAATTGTTTCTTTCTGCCATTTGGTTTACCACTGTTTTCTTCCTCTTCAGTGAACAAGAGGAAGCAATAGCATCAGAAGAATGTTCACTACCTTCCTAAAACAAAAACAAGTCAATATTCAGGTGGTTATCAAGACTAATTGTAACTCTGAACGAAATACTCCATTCAAAAGATATTAACCTTTAACATATTTTATTAAAAGTGGTCAAAAGTAATTTCACATCCCAGGCTTCAAGACAGGAAAGACAAACTAATGTTTCTATCTTTGGTTATTTCAAATGTTGAGTTTAAAGCAAATAACAATATAAACATTTGGTTGTTTTTTTTTGGATATAATTTGCAAGAGATTACTAGAGATAAATTCATCCGAAAAACAAAAAAAAAATATACAGAAATGAAAACGATGACAAAAAATAAACGCATTTACTTACATTGATTACACTTTGTTCGTCATCCTGCTCCAGGTCAATTGTTGATATTCCAGGAATTTGAACATCTTGGTCACGTAGAAAATTAAGTAACTCGAAGTGCCATAAATTTGGCACATATTCATCTTCTGCTCCGGCTCCCGACCTTTGGCTCTGTTCAACTTTTTTTAATTCTCTCCGATAACATGACCTTTAATTTGTAAACCTTTTCTCCAAGCTGTCTACATTGGTGTTAGGATCAATTTGCTTGTACACATCCAAAAGTTTGACCCATGCGATGTTTTTCTGTTGCCGATCTTTAAATACATCAGACTTTACTTTCCACAATTCAGGCAGGTCACGTAAAGTTTCAAAAAACTCCTCTTAACTTGGAATATTCGGGGTAGTGGCCATATTTTGCTATTAACTAGCACTATACAACTTTAGTAAGGCTCACAAAGCACTGAAACTTTTTAAAACTTACCACTTTTCTTCAACCGCGTAACGTTTTAATATTTAAAGTGCAAGTAGTTATGTATTGTATTTTGCTATTAACACTATACAAATTTAGTAAGGGTTACAAAGCACTTAAACTTTTCAAAACTTTACACTTTTCTTATGCCACGTAACCTTTCAATATTCAAAATGCGAGTAGGTATGAATTTGCATTTGTCTATTGGATTAATATGAGTGCAATATCAAATCTTCTCCTATTTATAATATCCTGACATAATTCTTTTTCTAATGTCGTATCGCTTTTCTATTCAGATGAGTAATATCAACAAGTCGACTAGACAGACCTACATTCATGTCAGAAGGGGCTTGCACTCAAAATATGATATATAGTCATCTATCATGAAACAATTCAAGAAATGCTTCAATGGCATTCACATCAAATATTTGGTTTCAAGGAAAAAGTAACATTACTTGAATTTTAGAGGCCCCCATTTTGTTGCGATGCTACTTACGTTATTTAGTGGATGAATTCTCAAAGATATTGATGTAGTTCATCTTTTTCGAAAATATCGAGTAGATCCAATCAAAACTGTACTGTTTGGGTAGATGGAAACCCCATTTGGTCGAAAAATCCTGTGTAATTGTTGTTGTAATTGGAGAAAATCCAAATCGGTATAACCTACGTAAATATGTATTGATTTTAGCGAAACTTGCAGTTCATCAATTCAAGGGTGTCCTTGAAATTTTATTGAGAAAAATATGAAATTTATATATAATGATAATATTCACAAAGTTGAGTGAATCTAAACTTCTTTGGTATTTGTTGTTGTTGTACTCATCAATACCTACATACTTGGTTTTTCATATATTTCAGATCAAAGGTGTCCAAACGCGAGGAGGGGGGACATACATTTTTCGAACATTTCCCCTCCCCCTGCACCCCACGCAGCTGGTAACACTGTTTTGGAAAGGTCTCATCAAGACCTTTCATATGACACTCCACATGCCTACCTTCTGTAAAAAAATTTAAGGGTCCATTTTCGATATGGGGGATCCTCCCTTAAGAACCATTCAACAATTTTTTAATACCTGTACTTTTGAGAGATAACTTCTGATATGCCTACCAAGTTTGGAGTCTGTAGCTGCCATAGTTTTGGAGGAAAACTGCTGTGACACACTGACGGACAGTACCGATTTTAAAAGAGTTTTGTAAAAAAAAATTTACAAAACCCTAGAAACAACACTAATAAATGTTTATGTTCTGCATCGTGTTTTGAAAAGGTTGAACTGATGAAAGTTTATTCTACTTTTTTCGACATTAGAATGGTTCCCAATATCAAGAGAAAGATACAGAGGAATGCTTATTTAAAATTGCATCAGAGCAAAAGTTGAAGTCCGTTTTTGCTCTGATGCAACTTTAAATAAACATATCCGGCATCTTACTCTTCATATGGGGAACTATTCTAATACCGCTGAATGTGAATGTTTCATGCGTCGCAATATTAAAAGACGACCCTTTTGAATATTTATGTTATAAGCATTGCGATACAAAAACACAATACCAGCGATTGTTTGTTTCATTTTGCTCGATTTTGAAACGCTTCACAAAATCGAATGACGAATGTTTATTTAAAATTGCATCAGTTGCAATTTCATAAACAAAATTAGTTTCTTGACAATCCCTAAAACGCGTAAGATCCCCTGAAAATAGATTTCATAACATATCTGTTTATTGAGGATTTGTAGTACAGCGCTCACAAAAAACAAATTATGTTGACAACCTTGTCGTCAACTGTCCCACACACTGCTCAACATAGTCATCCACATCAAACTCAATCTATCAAATATCAAATCGATTTGATCTGCATCAACATCAATTTCAACTTGGTTGACGACATCGAAACCAGTCATCAATATGCCCATACACATTCGACATTGTCGTCAACATGTTGATGACCCAAGTTGATGATCAAATTGCTCATCAGTGGGCCCTATTACAATCGTTGAGACCTTCGAGGTCGCCATTGGTCCCGATCTATATTAGTTTCGCCTCAATTATTCGCCTCAGGACTCTTCGCTCAAAGGCATTCAATAAATTTGCGAATGCCTGGGTTAGAGTCCATGTATCACACCCATAGCATAACACAGGTCTTATCACAGATTGATATACTTGGAGCTTTGTTTTCCTGGTCTTCAAGGTCGTCAATACTAAATAAAATATTTTATTTGAAAGCTGTGTTCTTCGGCGTATTTTGTTTCTTTCATAACTGGTTTGCATTATTTTGGCGCCTAAATACACAAATTCGCTCACATTTTCTGTACTGTATTTGCCAAGTGTGATATCTTGTGTATGTGAGGTATTTTACCTCGACTGCATCATGAGCTTTGTTATATTTTCATTGATTGGTAGCCCTGCTAGTTTTGCTTCGCTGTCGAGTTTCAGGAAGAGAGAGTTGTAGAGATGCAAGGTTGGTAACTTGTGTTGAGCGTTTTGCTGTAAATGGATTTCGGATCACTGTAATTCAGAGCAGTAGTGGATGTAATTAAACAATTTATAATAATTAAAACTACTCAACCCAACTTAATAAAACTGCACAATCTGACTTCCATCTAAGCTCAACAAAAATTCAAGCCCAACTGCTCGCCATCAGAGCTTTTGTTTAAAAACTTACAACCATATCCAGAGATGTAAAAACTTGCAGGGTTGGCGAAAGTTCATGCGGTACTGAATGAATTTCAAATCTGAAATTTATTTGCCGTGGCATAAATTATCTGCACTTGATATTTTTTTAACACACTACAGGTGCGGGTACTACGTCTCTGCTTAAAATTTAATTATTGTAGCTGCTGTATGTTTGAAGTAATCCCACTATGACCGGATGTGAGGCCGTAGGTCTTCGTAAAATTAGCTTTACAAAGCCCTGGAAAAGGTTCCAAAACATAACTGGTGACATTGATAACTTTTTTCCCTTTAAAGTTGGCTTAGAAAAGTATACTTCTATACATTAGTAGGTTACACAATTGGCAATGCATGAGAAACTACTTATATGTACCGGTACACTTTCATCTCAGCTTAGATTTCACTTGTGCGTATTTATGTCAGGATTAACCTGAGTATGAAGCGGATGTGTGCCAAATCTGTATGGTATTTGCTATTTGTTGAATTACCATTTCCATATTTGCTGAAGTTTCCTCTTCACTATCATCCTACATTTATGCATGTATGCTAATACGCACAAATACAATATATAAATCCAACTATAGCATCCCGAATAGGATGCTTGCAGAATATGCAAATTCACAAAAGACGAGCCAAGGATTCGATATATTTATACCCCACTGCAAGCGATTTAATATCATACCATATAGATAATGTGGAGATTAGTGAAAGATATTAGGGAGGAAACAGGACATACTTGATGGATTTCGTCGGAGGCTTAAAATGATTTCGATATATGCAAACCTAATTCCGATCGTCTGACATAAAGGGACGGAACGATAGATTCCATCATAGCGTGCTAAATCCAAAGATGAATGCTTATTAAATTTGAGATCCTTCAATTACTCGTATTGCTCTATTTGCCTGATAATCATGTTATAATTTATGTACATTAATACCTTGGCAAAATTCTGTTGAACTTGAAAACAATGCATTAATTAGAAAGTGTAGAATTGTAATAAGATGTTGTAATATTAAAAGTATGAGTGATCGCTTGCTGTTCGTTGAAACTTTAGAAATGAAATGGAGCTTATTTCTTTTTATACATTTACAAGATATGAAGTGTTTTCCAAATTCATAAGCCCACTACAGCTGCAATTTGTGATTGATGAGAAACTTCAAACAAGTCATCACTGGTAACTCAAAAGATGATTTCTGAATATCAAGACTTGACTCATATCCACATTCTATAAAATGAGCTCGAAAAGCTACTGTACGGTGTTTATGTATATATTTCGATTCGCTGTTATTTTATTTTCTGTGTGTTGACTTTATTTTTGGAGTAATCATGAGAACATATCAATGTTACAAAATGTTTTAAAATTTTTATCAAAATTCTTACATATCTATAGTGTCTACGTCGTTTGCTAACATGTCACCATCATAGGATTTATAAAATTCCCCGAAGAAATAATAAGGATTGAGTGATCGCAAATTATAGAGTCAATTCGTTATTTTCCAGTTAATATTATACATTATATGCTCAAAAATCTAATATTAGCGATTTCCATACTAAAGAATTGCAACCTAAAAAGACGATACTTTTCCTTTAAAGATGACCATAACTTTAAACATGAATATGAAAATGCATAGTCGAGTTTTCATTGAGACTTTCATGAAAATTATGTGCCATCTTTAAATGAAAACGAAGGCGATGCGTATCGAATAAACGTGAACAAGTGATACGGTTCAGAGGGATCTTTTTAAAATAATTGCTTGAAATTGATTGCGGAGTTAACTTTATGTATATATACTCGTATATACATATATATATATATATATATATATATATATATATATATATATATATATATATATATATATATATATATATATAATATATATATATATATATATATATATATATATATATATATATATATATATATATATATATATATATATATATATATATGTGTGTGTGTGGGTGTGTGTGTGTGTGTGTGTATACATACAGTATCGATCGTAACGTACTGTGCCAAACAATGCTCAGTTTTGGCATCCCAGCCAAATTAGTCCGTCTTACCAAAATGACAATGACGTCGACAACCTCTCAAGTCCGCATCAATAACCAACTCACCCATGCCTTTGACACAAATATAGGACTAAAGCACGGAGATGGGCTGGCCCCATTGTTATTCAATTCGGCTCTGGAGTAAGTCATACGGAAGCTACCTGTCGATACGCGAGGTATATTACTATACAAGTCGAGCCAAGTAGTGGCCTATGCGGACGACATCAACATTCTGCCACGGTCACTAACAACTGCCAAAGAACTCTTCCTGAAACTCGACAGCGAAACAAAACTAGCGAAAATAAAACAATGCTCATGACGCAGTTGCGGAAAAATACCTCAAATACACAAAATATCACACTTGGCGAATACAGTATCGAAAATGTTAGCGAATTTGTGTATTTTGGCGCTAAAATAGCGAAAACGGGCAATGAAAATATATTGAACGCCTTCGAGCGACGGGTCCTGAGGCGAATAATCGGAGCGAAGCTAGATGGGGACCAATGGCTAATTCGATACAATCATTAGCTGTATGAAATTTTTGACAAGCCGGAGGTCTCAGAGATTGTAAGACTGCGGAAGCTGCAATGAGCTGGACACATGAATCGTATGGACGAACAATGGATACCCAAGAAGATATTTGTTGGGAGAACTGAAGGCCGGCGGCCAGTGGGGAAACCGAGGAAATGCTGGCCTGACTCGTTCGACGAAGACAGTTAATCGCTGCTTGGGTTTGGGAATTGGAGGACGCGGTCAACGGACCGAGACTGTTGGAGGCGCTGTTTACAGGAAACAAAGGCCCAAAAGGGGCTGTAGTGCTAAGAAGAAGATGTATATATATATATATATATATATATATATATATATATATATATATATATATATATATATATATATATATATATATAAACATATATATTTATATATATATATATAAATATACAAGTATATATACATATATATGTAGTCTGTGTGGTCTAGTGGTTAGAGCATGAACGCCGGAGGTACCAGGTTCAAATCTCGTTGGGAGCAACGTGATTTAGTTCAGGAGATTTTTCGGACAGACTACAAGTGTTCACTCAGTGGTGATATGTACTGATTTAATCAGATCAGATCATAGCTGAGCAAGCACATGGGAGCATAGTACTGACCAAACCAACTTCCGAAAAAATTAATACGGTCATGAAAATGAGATACTCTAACCATCTCTAAGTGAAGGCCCGAGAGGGGCTGTAGTGATACAAAGAAGAAGAAGAAGTATATATATATATATATATATATATATATATATATATATATATATATATATATATATGCGTGTGCATGTGTGTAATTGTGTGTGCGGGTATAGGATATAAAGAAATTTTTGCCTGGAGATGGCAATTTTGCTTTAATTTTTGCTGAATTTTCAGCAATGATTTAACTAGTTTTGTTAATAATCCAAAATGGTTACACAAAAACAATGTAGAAGATGTTTTATTGGGTGTACAAATTAATAACCGGATTTTTTTCAGCGAAGTTTGATGCTTTATTGTGGGAAAGTCTTACAATATATTTTATTCAAAGTATTGTCCATCGGCAGTTTATGAATTCCATCCCAAAAAAATTGCGCGGGCTTGGCGGCCTAAAACGAATCTATCCAATTTCCGATGTCTTGCTCTGAAGTGAAGCGTATTCTGGTGAGGGCGTTTTGCTTCGAGCAAAATAAAAGAAAGTCAGACGGAGCAAGATCTGGACTATAAGGCGGGTGGGCGAAAACTTCCCATCCACTTTTTCCAAATAGTTTTTCACGGGTCTTGCAACATACGGCCGAGCGTTGTCATGATGAAAAAATATAGCCTCGTGTCTGGTCACATATTCCGGGCATTTTTCGATGGTGGCACGCTTCAAACATATTAATTGTGTTCAGTACAGGTCACTTGTGATTATCTGGCCCGATTTCAGCAACTCATAATATAACGGCCCCTTCTGATCCCACTAAATACACAGTATAACCTTGACGCCATGGATATTTGGCTTCGCCGTTGATTTGGCTGGTTGGCCGGGCTTCACGAATGACTTTTTGCGCTTGGAATTATCATAACGGATCCATTTTTAGGGTTTTGTAAAATAATTTTACAAAACCCTTCTAAAATCGCGTCCTGTCTGTCCGTCTGTCCGTCTGTCTGTCTGTCCGTCCGTCCGTCCGTCCGTCCGTCCGTCCGTCCGTGTGTCACAGCAGTTTTTCTCGGAAACTACTTAAGCTAGAAGCATCAAATTTTGTATGTAGGTGTAAAGTGGTGCTCTCTTCAAAGTTCAACTACTAAAAAAATTTATAAGGTGTTTAAGGGGGGTCTCCCCATGTAGGGGAGTGACCCCCCGAAAAAAAAATTTCATTAAAGGTAGCCGATATGGGTATCAAATGAAAGGTCTTGATAAGAACTTTTCAAAACAGGTCTTCGTTTGGCAAAGTTTGCTTCGAGGGGCGCACAGGGAGGGGAAATACACGAAAAATTTGTGTCCCCCCCCCTCGCGATTGGACACCTGTGATCCGAAAAATCAGAAAAAAATCAAGAATGTAGGCCTTGATGAGTACAACAACAACAAATACGTGAGAAGTCGCAATTCACTCAAGTTTGTTAGTAATAGTATGATTTATCGATTTTATGTTTTCATGAATAAAATCTTAACGGTGCCCTTAAATTCAATGAAATTCAGTACGCAGATATCTATTTATAAGATTGATTAACCCTGCAAGTTTCATAAAGATTGCATCATATTTAGCGAAGTTATAGCGGCTTGAATTTTCCTGTATTACTATGGAACAATATGCGCTGCATGTATTACTATGGCAACATATGGCTATGGAACAACATGCGCTTTTTACCGTCTAAGACACTACAGTTTTGCTAGGATTTGCATGAAAATTTCAGGAATGATAGGTGCCATGAATAACTTTGAGAATCAGTTCAGCTAGTGGTATCAGTAATCGTAAAACAAAATAGTGGCTGTTTTAAATGCGAAGATTGAATAATGTTGAGTTATTTTTTCCCTACTTCAACGTTCAAGGTGCATGCTTTGAACACTTGATTCGATTTAATGAATGACGGAAGCTGAGTACCTACAATTAATACTCATAAGTGAAACAAGTCAAGGAGGCGGGAGGGAGCTTCTAACAAAAGGGCTTTGTAACAACAACAACAGTACAGGAGAGTGGCCCCTGAAAAAAAATTCATCAAACGTAGCCGATATAAGTATGAAATGAAAGTTTTCATGGGAGCTTTTCAAAACTGTTGTTACACTGTCAGTTTTAGCTTCAGTGGGGGCACAGGGGGGAAATACATGAAAAATGTGTTTCCTCCGTCGCGGGTGGACATCTGAAATAATTATCAAGGGAGATATTTATGAGTATAACAATAACAAAAACCTCAGAAGTCGAAATTCGTTCAACTTTGTTAATAATAGTCTGATCTTCGAATTTCATAGTTTCTCCAATAAAATCGTCATTGACATGCTTCTTGACTTTATTCAATCTGGTGACTGCATTTTGAAAATTGAATACAAAACCCTTCTGACATGAGCGTAGGTCTGTTTACCCAACTTGTTCATCCTCAATTACGATCTGATGCAAAAATAATTTCTTTTTATGGCGCTCAAGCAGCATTTCAGACATACAGAAGTGCCGTTCAACGTTTCTTGGCTTCAACTAATAGGGGACCCAATTACCTTGCTTCTGAATGTATCCGGTGGCTTTCAAACGTTTCAAAATGCCTTGTTGAGTCACTCCCAACGATTTGGCAAGTTTGTCTTGCGTTTGACTTGAATCCTCATCGAATAGCGTCTCCAATTCTTCGTCTTCAAACTTGTTTGGCTGTCCTGGGCGTTCTTTGTCTTTAAAGTCAAAATCGGCACTTTTGAAGCGTTAAAATCATTCATAACACTGTGTTTTCGCTAAAACATCGTCGCCATAAACTTCTACAAGCAAACTTTTCGCAGCAGTTTTGTTTGCAAAAAATGAGCCAGCAGAACCTGTTGCGAATTCTGGCGTACCGTCTTTCTCCCATTCGCAACTTCAAATTGCCGCCGTAACATTTGCACCTTCCTTTGGGCACTCCTACCTTTTCCTCTGTAAATTTATTTATTTTTTTTAACATTTTTCCATTTTTCCTTTAGTTTTTATTTCCCCATCATCACAACCCAACCCTTTTCCCTTATTTTCAACTACAAAAAAATAATACATACTTAAAATTTCTACTTTCCCACTAACAACATTCCATTTATTAATTCCCACTAACAAAATTTCATTCTATTCATTCTTCCTAACAAAACCTAATTCCTTCCATCATACTAACAAATTCTATTCACTAGTTCCCATTAACGAAAATTAGTTCACGTTTTCCTACTAACAAAATTCAATCTCATGCCCAAATGCATCGTTGAAGTTGCTTATGAGATGAATGGGAGATCGACAATCCATGGCACAATTATCTGCGTCGTGAGTTCTCGATCGAGGGTCTGCTGGAACCCTGAGTTCAAGTTCTCCCGGGTGCACGGAAGCACTCTTTTTGGGGTATCGGCGAAACCAATAGCTTCCGAAATGTGTATATGTGACACTTTGAATTCAACCAACCGCTTCTTGGATTGGGCAAATTGCCATATGTAAAACAATGGATACTATTGAGTTTGTCGATATGGAACAAAAGATGTGTGGGTAGCGGAATCGAAGTGAAATGAACTTCGATTACGTTACCCAGATGCGGCAGCGGTAATTGGGAAAAGGATTGCGGAATCTGATTTGGAAAGGTGAAATGCGGGATTAAGTTGTGAGGAATGGGGCAGTCAATATTTGACTTGGATATAAAAGGGATGGTGTTTGGCGTGCGGGATTGTTAATTCGAGGAGAAAAGATTCGGTTTTTTTTCAGTTTGAAAAGAAGAAGAGGAGGAAATGCTTTGGTAGTGTCTAGATAAAGATTAATTTTGATTTGGTGAAAAGTGGGGTTTTGAATTGGATTTAATTACAAACGTGGGAATTGAATAGAAAAATTAGTAAAATTTTGTTTGTGGCATATGCAAGTGAAGTTTAGTGCGGATTTTAAAGAAAGAAAAACTTAGTCAAGTGGAGTGAACCGAAAATAAAAATAATCAGGCATAATTCAAAACCAAAAAATTGTGTGGAAAATAAAATAAAAACTTGTATTGCGGATTAGAATTTTAATTGTTGGATACGGCAGTTAAAAGTGAAATAGAAAAGTGTCTTAATTTGATTTATTAAAAAAACGAGAAGAAAAACAAAAAAAAAACAGGAAAGTTTCCGTGAAACACTTTGTTTGATCTATGAAGTGGTGAAAAACTCAATTTTTGTTTTGTATTTGGAGGTATACTATTGGATGAAATTGAAGAGAGAGTAATCAGCGTCTTGTGAAAAGTGGCCGTTCTGTGATTTCGTTTTTGGACTTTTGTCAACAATAATTTTTAAATTGAAGCTTGAGTTTCAGGTGCCCCGAAATCCTTTCTTTTGTTCTTCGCCGAGCGCTCGGAGTTCAACAAGGAAAGTGCTAGTAATTATTTGGATTTGCCTTTTTTTATATACTGTTAGCTTATGTTATTAAATTAATATTTATTTTTCTTTTATTAAATTGTATTTAACGGATTTTGCTTGCATAAATTTTAATGAGGAGTTAAAAATTTGTGAATTTTACCTGTAAAATTCTTTCTTATTTTTGTGAATTAAATAAAACGGCCATGTCTTGTTAAGACAATAAACTTTCATTTCTCAATATGACCTTCCCTTTCCTATCCTTTTCCCTTAGTGCTAGTTATTTTATGTAAGGTGGCTCAGCACGAGCAGAGGGTGTCCTGGAAGACCCACGACACGACTGAGCGCTAGCCGGCCTCAGTATGCCACCCCGGGCTACACACTCCTCTGCTAATACTTAATGTCTGCAACTGCGGTGACTTCCGTGGTTGCTACAAACCTCCCGCAAATGCAGTCTTTTTCTCCAATTTTCGAAGTTATTCATCGTTCAAAATAATAATGAAGCACACAAGATAATGATAAACATTGATAAAATTGTTTTAACTGATTTTGTACCTTCAAAATGACATACATATAAGTTCGAGCTTTCACGATATTTGTTAGTATGGACATCTAGCGTCAAATTCCGGTTATTAAGTTGTACACCCAATATATGAAAACCCGTGATTTCTGTTCTGACCAAAGTATAGCTCCGGTTTGTACCAAAACTGGTACAAAGATTCATTCAAGTGTGTGACAAAGCTTAGAATAAAAAATTCTAATTCGAACTATTTGAGACAAAATGGCGGCCGCTCAAAGGTCAAAAAAGTTGAACAATAAAAAAGTACTTCTGCGCCCGGTCAGAATATCAAAGTGGCGGCTAGGCAAAGTTCGAAATTCGAAAATGCTCATATTGGATTTTAATGAAACTTAAAATCAAGGTTGACGTTGATGAGATCATGTATTAAATGTATCAGAACTATATAAATTCGATTCATATGAACGCTGCAGATTTAGCCGTAGTGGTTTTTGTCTTGCAGTAAAAAACAAGTTGAAGTTGCGCGAGAGTGCTCCTACCAGAATGGTATTGTAAAACAATTAGTAAATTAAACAATATATTCTGCATATCAAAAGTTGACTAATATAAAGATTCCATAAATTGAGTTCGAAGAATTATTATGGTTATTATATTTTTATATTTGTCGCCATTTTGTTTCATGTGTTTCGACCCCGCCGCTTAATTAGTCATGATAAAACATCAATATTACAAACCATTTCTAAAATTTTTATCAAAATTCCTACATATTTATAGTGTCTAGGTCCGTTGCAAAGGTGTATCTCTCTAGTATCACGTGTTAATGTTGTTGTAATTGTTAAATACTCAATCGGCTATAACTTAGTTGTTTATTGTTCGATTATTGTGAAATGTTCATAGTACATACGATTGCTTTTAAAGAACTTAAATTGTTGTTTTCGGGAAATTTAAGGATCCAATTTTGATTTCATAGGCAAAAATATAAAATTTATAAAATGTACTATTATTAACAAAGTTGATCGAATTTCGACTTCTAAGGTATTTGTTTCCCTTGTGCTCTTTAAGTCACGCCTCCATGTTTTTTTTTCAGATTTTCGAGTGAAAGGTGTCCAATCGCGAGGGGGGGGCACAAAATGTTCGTAAATTTCCCCTGCCCATCTCAAAGCAAAACTCGTCATTTTAAGACCTGTCTTGAAAAATTCTTATCAAGGCCTTTCATTTGATACCCATATTGCCTACATGCAATGAAATTTTTTTTCGGGGGCAACTCCCCTATATGGGGAGACCGCTCCTTAACCACCCTATAAATTTCTTTTTTGGTCAATCTTTGAAGAGGGTATCACTTTACACCTACTCACAAAATCTTGAGTTTCTAGCTTATGTAGTTTGCGAGAAAAAGTGGTGTGACAAACGGACGGACGGACGGACAGACAAGACGTGATTTTAGTAGGGTATTGTAAAATGATTTAACAATACCCTAATTATACTTTTATATACATGGTACAAGGTATTCAAGAAACTGAGTTTTGAAAGGTCTGAAATGAAAAATTTGCCAATAAAATGGGTGAAGTAAAAAACTTTTAGAAAAAAAAGAAAGACTTCGAAATGCCCTAAAAAGGA
The DNA here is from genome assembly GCA_963969285.1 of Odontomyia ornata. Lineage (NCBI taxonomy): Eukaryota > Metazoa > Arthropoda > Insecta > Diptera > Stratiomyidae > Odontomyia > Odontomyia ornata. Next base: position 135,033,522 of record OZ017742.1, on the reverse strand, counting down.
TGAAATAAATTGTATAAAAGCGGTGCCAAATCAATTCTCCATTTAAACATAAATACTTCCAACATCTGCGCCATAACAAAAGAAACGGCGAAAAAATGATATGGCACCGCTTTTTCATCCTTTTTAGGGCATTTCGACGTCGGTTTACCTTTTTTTCTGAAAGTTTTATTTTTAGATTTCTGTGCATACAATGTACGAGTGTAATAACATATTAACTGGAAAGTAACGAATCAACTCTATCATTTGCAATCCCTCAATCGTTATTATTTCTTCGGGGACTTTTATAAATCCTATGTGTAACGTTTACATCTAAAGATGTAAGAAGGATCCTTGACTAAGTTCATCAGTAAGCAAATAATGAATGCGGAAGAGAAAAGCATCCTGAAATTTTCCTTCTAAATATTGTTGAATCGTATTTATACTGCATTTAGAATTAATTTACTAGTTATTTCCGGTAGAAATGATTGAATAAAATGTACCATTTATGGAGAAAATAAAGGATAATGATCATTTATTACTATCCGTCACCAAAGAGTTAGGTATCTCCATCAAATCCTTGAGGAGGGGCAAAATAATTGGCACTTTTGCACCAAAGATAATTTAAATTCAATTTCTCGACATCAATGCATCGTGTTGAACTATTGATATCTACAGATTCCTTGAAAGGATTACAAGTCTGGACCGAAACATTTTAGATCAATATTCATTTGAAACCTCTACAACCAAAATCCTTATATACGTCGATCAGTTATGGTGAAAAATTGGCGTGAAAGTAGGAAATTTTTTGGTTTAAACGGCAAAAGTCCTTTACCGCTACTTGAATTTCCCATCCTTTAAATGGAACCTAACAGGAAGAAAGACATAACGTTTGCCGGAAAAAGGACTCTTCTATATACCTCCGTTTAAAAGTTATGCGAGAACATATATAAAAACAAGTTCAGTAGACAGACCTAAGCTAATATCAACAGGGTTTTGTACCCAACTTTTCAGAAATGCAGTTACCAGCAACGAATAAAATTAAGAAGCATGCCAAAGAGATGTGCACGTTCAAAAGAAAATCCATTGCTTTTCTGTTTTCAACGGTCGCCATTTTGTTGTAAACCAACCAAAATCACTCAAATCATGAATTTCCAAAAATATTAATGTTATTGACCTTATTTGAGACCTGAATTGGAGAAATTTCAAATGGCTATAACTTCCGTGTTTATCATTCGAATTTCATCAAACTTACAAAGTTGAAGGACCTTGTGTAGGACTACTTAAGTTAAGGGTACTTATACGATTTTATTGGGGAAAATGTGAAATTCGAATATCATACTATTATTAACAAAGTTCGGCGAATTTTGACTTCTAAGGTACTTGTTATTGTTGTACTCATAAACACCTACCTCCATAATTTTTTTCAGATTTTTCGGATCACAGGTGTAGGTACAATCGCGAGGGAGAGGAACACAAATTTTTCATGTATTTCTCCTCCCTGTGCGCTCCTTGAAGCAAAAAGTGTCAAATTAAGACCTGTTTTTCTTATCAAGACGACATTTGGTACCCATATCGGCTACTTTTGATAAAATATTTTTTTTCGGGGGGCATTCCCCTATATGGGGAGATGCCCCTTAAGCCCCTTTGAAAAATTTTTCCATACTAGAATTTTCAAGAGGTCACCACTTCTGACCTTTCCACAAAGTTCCATTGCTATAGCTTCGATAGTTTCGGAGAAAAAGTGCTGTGACATACAGATGGACGGACGGACAGACGGACACGTGATTGCTATAGGGTTTTGTATTTTAGTACAAAACCCTAGAAAAAGAGAAAAGTGGGTTTATGGAGACTGTAGAGCCAGCAGGAGCCGAATTATAGCTTGTTTAAGGTTGGTTCTAATGCATCAAACGGCAAAATGCACAGTTTAAACTTTGAATAACTAAAAAACAAGACATGCTTAGAGAAAAACTCAGACTTATTTTTTAAGATCATAAAAAACCTTTAAGTATTATTTTAGAAAAGTTCCTAGCGTCAAAATTAAGCGAGTTGGTTCCTATTTTCTCGGCCATAAAAATTGTGAGAAATCACCCCCTATTTGCAACCTAACGTTACGCCCCAGCGATTCTCTTTGATTATGTATTTGTAATGCACTTCAAGAGGTTTTACCGTTTTTTAAGTGCTTCTTTTTAAAGTTATGAGGATAAGGTGAAAAGCAAATTTTTGAAATTTCGAAATAATTACATTTCCTTCAAAATAAAAATAACTCAAAATCCATCAATGGTATGTAAAATTTTGTCGTGTGCAACATTGTAGCTTTCGCTTTTCTGAAAATTATCATATATATATATATATATATATATATATATATATATATATATATATATATATATATATATATATATATATGCATATATATATATATGTATATATATATATATATATATATATATATATATATATACAAAAGGCTAACTGAAAAAACCCCGGTCATCCTTTAAACGATCCAATAACGCTATACAATCATCGCTGTTAATGGTCTGGCTTTTTGGAGGTAATCAATGAATATTATACCTTGCGCATCCCAGAATACTGATGCCAAAACCTTGCCAGCTGACTGCTGTGTTTTTCCTCGCTTTGGATTCGGTTCATCGTGTGCAGTTCACTCAGCTGACTGTCGATTGGACTCCGGTGTGAAATGATGGAGCCATGTTTCATCCATTGTCACATATCGACGCAAAACTTCAGGTTTATTGCGCTTCAACACTGTTGCTTTTGATCGATTGTGAGCTCGCGCGGCACCTATTTCGCACACAGCTTTCTCAAGTACAAATATTCGTGAATGATATGATGTACGCATTCAGATGATATCTTCACAATGTCTACTATCTCGATCAACTAGACTTTGCGGTCATTCAAAGTTATTTTGTGAACTTTTTTGATGTTTTTGTCGGTGACAGCCTCTTTTGGGCGGCCACTTCGTTCGCCGTCTTCGGTACTCATTTTACCACGTTTAAACCTGGCATACCAATCACTGATGGTTGATTTTTCTGGTGTAGACCCCAAAAACTTTTCATTAAACCAAGAATTTCCTTCAACTGTATTTTTTTCCTTCAAAAAGCAATATTTTAGCAGCACACGAAATTCTTTTCTTTCCATCTTTTTTCAAATAACAAAAGTAGCTACACTCACAACGCAATATCTTACAAACTAATGGTCGGACTGCTGTCAAATTTTGACACGTATCGTTTGAAGGTTGGTACTAGCTAAAAATCATATGGATTTAATACTAGCACCGCCATCTGTGTATCACACCGGCGACTTTTCAATTGGCTTGTTATATATATATATATATATATATATATATATATATATATATATATATATATATATATAAATATATATATATATTTATATATATATATATTTATATTTATATATATATATATATATATATATATATATATATATATATATATATATATATATATATATATATATATATATATATATATATATATATATTGTCGCGTGTTATCGGTTCGCGGCCAATAATAATTTTAATGTTCCGGGAAAGTGAAAACGCAATGTCTTTTTATTTAAGTTAAAAGAGTTTATTTAATTACAAAAGTGCACAATAATCGACTTAACACTTTCACTAATTTTAATTTTCACTATTAAAAATGTAACACTTGTCCATAAATTTCTTATCGCAATTGTCTTCTAAATCACTTTTCTATTCGCTTTCCACACACTATCACAGTTCTTATCGCGTTTGAATGAATCCCATTCAGCTCGCCTTTATATAGGGTCTCTAATCATTCAACTCAGTTCTCGTAAATTAGTGAAAAAGCGGGAATATTCCAGCATGAATGGGCAGTGACTCACTTTCAGATGTTGATAATGCTTGTTGGGTTCTCGTGGGTTCGAGTAAATTCAGTTGTTGATGTTCTTAATGATTGTGAAAACAATTGCGACAGTAGCTCGTAGAATTATTTGTACATGTAATTATTTGTACATGTAACACTGCCCCCACCTCAGTTCTTTTCGCCCCGAAAAGATGTGTCGCTATTTGTAGTCAATTCTCCCTGGGTGTAATATGGGGCAAGATGGTTCAGATGCACGATTTTCATTTTAGCTCTCGGCTTACGATGTTCCTGTATCCGGTATACGACGTCGTTGATTCGCTTTGTAACTCGGTATGGTCCCTCCCAATTATGTTGTAACTTTGGAGACCTACCCTTTCGCCGTTGCGGGTTATATAGCCACACCAAGTCATCTTGCTGGAAGCCAGTAGAATTTGCCTTTAGATCATACCTGGTCTTCATGCGGTCAGTAGCCGATTCGAGGTGTTTTCGCACTGCCCGATGTATCTGGTTCAACCGTTGTCTTAGCTCACTTGCGTACTCCGAGATGTTTTGGGGTTTCTCGGGGGCTGTTCCGAACTTTATATCAGCTGGCAGACGAACAGTCTTCCCAAAAATGACTTTGGCCCATCGATGCATGTTCGGCAGCTCTGTACGCCATCAAAAATAGTGGGATATGTCGGTCCCAGTCCCTTTGGTTCTCGTCAACCATCTTGGCCAGGTGTTTATTGAGCGTGCCGTTGAAACGCTCGACCATACCATCGGATTGGGGATGCAGCGGTGTTGTCCTCGTTTTCCGTATTCCGAGCAGCTCGCACATTTCGCCAAAAACTAGTGACTCAAAGTTTCGGCCTTGGTCCGAATGTAGTTCGCAAGGCACGCCGTACCTACTGACCCAATTTAACACTAGCTGTTCGGCTACAGTAGTTGCTTCCTGGTTGGGAATGGGGTAGACCTCGGGCCACTTGCTGAAATAATCGGCTACAACCAGCATATATCGATTTCCCCATTCGGATTCAGGAAAGGGACCTGCGATGTCAACAGCAATCCTTTCGAATGACACGCCTACGTTATAGGTTTACATTTGTCTTCTCAGTCATCGCTTTGGGCCTTTGACGGAGGCACAAATTGTGCATCTGCGACACCAGTCCTCTACGTCTTCTCGAGCGTGGAGCCAGTAGAACCTTTCCCGCAATTTCGCTAAGGTCTTGTTAACACCAAGGTGGCTTCCCGAGGATCCTTCATGCATTTCCTTAACCACATCGTGGATTCGGCTTTTGGGTAGTATAGTTTGCATCCTATAGGAGCTGCCATCCGCCGTTTTCCATTTCCGCTTGAGTACGCCACCCTCCACCTGAAGGGAGTTCCATTGTGCCCAATAGCTTTTCAGGGTTACGCCATGCATTGAAACGTCTTTCCACTCAGGTCGCCCAGTCGTCTCCTTCCATACGAGCAATGGTCCGATGTATTCATCGGCGAACTGGGCGTTTTGAATCTCCTCCGATGACCAACCTTCATCGAATTCGGCGGTTATCACCCGCAGATCAACGGGCGGCTCCTTTCCCTCCATCCGCCGGCAATACTTGCAGTTAGCTGGACATGGATGATGAGATAGGGTGTCAGCATTTCCATGAACTCTGCCCTTGTGAAGTAGTTAGGGCCTCACTAGGTCTGGTCGGATCGTCGATCGGGTTGCACTAGCGTCGTTTGTTATGGTGCAATGTTCTTCATCAACTTGACCAGGAAGGCATCTGTCTGCTTCTCCACGATGTTGCCTTGGCACGGTGCTGGGGATGTCGATACTCCTAGCCAACGTTCGCCCCACGAAGTTGGCCCTTGCAGTTTGATGGGCCTCCATTCTAGGCTCCTGACACAGTCTGGATCTCCACCACCCTGGACAATAGCTCCGTCTTCTTCCCTTCTTGCAGTCACTTTGCAGGTGCCCTTTTCCCCCGCAATTCCAGCATCTAGGCGCACCATTCACCTGCAGCTCTCGCTCAATTCCCACGCGCTCACACCTGCGATTATCTGCCACTACCTCACGAACCCGGGCAGTGGTACGGTTCACATTTTTGGCTGCCTCAAAATTTAAACTATAAGCCACTGCATCCTTGACTGTTTGCTTTTGAGCTAACCGCACGGCTTGTTGCAATTCCTTGTCCTTTAAGGCGCTGATGAATGCTTCAGCTGCTACGTCATCTCGATGTTCTGGGTCGTACGCTGGGTAAGCCAAAAGTGCCAGTCGCTCAATGTCTTGCGCTAGCTGCTGCAAGGCTTCGCCAGACTTCTGCATCCGATGCCGTAGCTGTGCCCGGTAAATCTGCTTCAGATGATCGTCTCCATAACGCATGTCCAGCGCATTCATTATAGCAGCCGGGTTTGAATGCAGCTCAACGGGGATAGTCTGCAAAAGCTCGGCAGCTGGGCCTCTTAGAGCAAGAATTAACGCAGTTGCTCGTTCCTGCTCATTCCAGTGATTTATCCTAGCGGCTGCTTCAAACTGGATTTTGTAAATAGTCCAGACCGTTTGCCCATCGAATATTGGTGCTTGCACATTTCTAGATGAGCTTTGCGCTGCGGTTATAAGTGGGGCTGGTGAAGCCGTTACTATCTTCGATGCTTCCAAGTCCTTTTTCATGTTTTCCATCTCATGGTTTATTCTCTCTTCGACCTGGCTGATCTCAAGGTTGATTCTCTCCTCGACCTGGTATACCTTTTCCTCGACGCATTTAATTTGGCTGTTGAGACTACTGAGTTCCGCTTTTATTTCGGTTGACTGTTTTTCCAGCTTCTGTGTGATGTCTGCCTTGATTTCTAACGCTTGTTGGTCTAGCTTCGCTGATTGTTCATTCAGCTTCGCAGTCAGACTGGATGACTGTTCATTTAGCTTCGCTGATTGTTCATCTAGCTTCGCAGTCAGACTCGATGACATCAGCATTAACATTTGCATTAGCGCATTTTCTGGCTCCTTTGATTTTGGTGTTTCGACTTCTCTACCTTCTGCGCCTTTTTCCGCATCTGAGAGCTCACCCGAACCCAGATTCACGCAAGCGTGCAATCAGTGTGGCCTTTGTACCTTGCGTAGCCAAGTTTCGCTGTTCCAACTCTTTCTTAAGCTCCGACATGGTCAATTCATTGATTTTTAAGTTTAAACTTCGTGGCATTTTTAATGTTTCTTTAAATTTTACTATTGTGCACTATAAAAATGTTCAAATTTTCAATTTCAAAATTTTCTTTCTCACTTCTTGACACCATTGTCGCGTGTTATCGGTTCGCGGCCATTAATAATTTTAATGTTCCGGGAAAGTGAAAACGCAATGTCTTTTTATTTAAGTTAAAAGAGTTTATTTAATTACAAAAGTGCACAACAATCGATTTAACACTTTCACTAATTTTAATGTTCACTATTAAAAATGTAACACTTGTCCATAAATTTCTTATTGCAATTGTCTTCTAAATCACTTCACAATTACGAAAATCACTTTTCCATTCGCTTTCCACACACTATCGCAGTTCTTATCGCGTTTGAATGAATCCCCCATTCATTCAGCTCGCCTTTATATAGGGTCTCTAATCATTCAACTCAGTTCTCGTACATAAGTGAATAAGCGGGAATGTTCCAGCATGAATGGGCAGTGACTCACTTTCAGATGTTGATAATGCTTGTTGGGTTCTCGTGGGTTCGAGTAAATTCAGTTGTTGATGTTCTTAATGATTGTGAAAACAATTGCGACAGTAGCTCGCAGAATTATTTGTACATGTAATTATTTGTACATGTAACAATATATATATATATATATATATATATATATATATATATATATATATATATATATATATATATATATATATATATATATATATATATATATATATATATATATATATATGTATATATATATATATATATATATATATATATATATATATATATATATATATATATGTATACATTTATTTTTTTTATAACAATTGACGAGGATACAGCCGTTCAAAGCCTTCAAGTGTTCATAATTAGTGACACTTTCATCGCCTTTTACCTCAACGTCTTTTAAAAATAAGAGCTGAAAAAATCAACCCATAAAATTATTTTTTAAGAACCTTGTAGCCTAAAAACTCATGTTGACACACACACACTATATATACAAGTAGGACTCTTCGGCAATTCGGTACATATAGTATAGTATGAAATACAGTGGAGACAATTGCAAAAACAGTGCTCCAATAATCAAGCAAAAGACGAGGAGGAGAAGAAGATGAGGCTTGCGTGAAAAGGAATGAGGATGAAGGAGAAAATGAAGACAAAATCGAAGAAGATTCTTAACATTTTGACACGGGCCTATATGTAAAGAAATTTTTGTAACAAAAGCAATCAATAAAAACTAATTTTTGAATAATAAATAAATAATAATAATTAAAACAGTAAAAACATTTAATTTTATATCACTGTATGGTTGAATAATTTATTTATAAAACCTTTTGAAGATATTTTTCAAATATAAACTGTTTAATAATTCATAAATTGTGACCGTCAATACCAATTGACATTCATTCTACTCTTTAAAGATTATTTCAATCGTTTACCACTTCAATATGCAATCATACAATTTTTTGGGATAGGGGTAGTTTTAAATCCTTAAAACTGAAAAAACAAGTTGGGTAAACATACCTATGCTCATATCAGAAAGGTTTTGTATTCAATTTACAAAATGCAGTCACCAAATCGCATCAAATGAAGAAACATGTCAAAGACGATTTTATTGGAGAAAATATGAAATACGAAAATCATACTATTATTAACAAAGTTGAACGAATTTCGACTTCTGAGGTTTTTGGTATTGTTATACTCATAAATATCTGCCTTGACAATCATTTCAGGTGTCCATCCGCGGCGGAGGAAACACATTTTTCATGTATTTCTCCCCTGTGCCCCCACTGAAGCAAAAACTGACAGTGTAAGAACTTTTTTGAAAAGCTCCCATGAAAACTTTCATTTCATACTCATATCGGCTACGTTTGATGAATTTTTTTTTTCAGGGGCCACTCTCCTGTACTGTTATCATCAATTAATGGCCAATCCTTTCGAATCCTAGAATGGTTACAAAACCCTTTTGCTAGGAGCTCTCTCCCACCTCCTTGACTTAGTTCACTTACGAGCATTAATTGTAGGTACTCGTCTTTAGCCATTCATTAAATTGAATCAAGTGTTCAAAGCATGCACCTTAAACGTTGAAGTTGGGAAAAAATAACTCAAAATTATGCAATCTTCGCATTTAAAACAGCCACTATTTTGTTTTACGATTACTGATACTACTAGCTGAACCGATTCTCAAAGACACCTATCATTCCTGAAATGGCACCTATCATTCCTGAAATTTTCATGCAAATCCTAGCAAAACTGTAGTGTCTGAGTCGATAAAAAGCGCATGTTGTGCCATAGTCATATGTTGCCATAGTAATAAATGCAGCGCATATTGTTCCATAGTAATACAGGAAAATTCAAACCGCTATAACTTCGCTAAATATGATTCAATCTTTATGAAACTTTCAGAATAAATCTTACGAATAGACATCTACGTACTGAATTTCATTGAATTTAAGGGTACCGTTAAGATTTTATTCAAGAAAACATAAAATCGATAAATCATACTATTACTAACAAAGTTGAGCGAATTGCGACTTCTAACGTATTTGTTGTTGTTGTACTCACCAAGGCCTACATTCTTGATTTTTTTCAGATTTTTCGGATCACAGGTGTCCAATCGCGGGGGGAGGACACTCATTTTTCGTGTATTTCCCCTCCCTGTGCGCCCCTCGACGCAACTTTTGCCAAACTAAGACCTGTTTTGAAAAGTTCTCATCAAGACCTCTCATTTGATATCCATATCGGCTACCTTCAATGAAATTTTTTTTTCGGGGGGTCACTCTCCTATATGGGGAGACCCCCCTTAAATACCTTATAAAATTTTTTTTAGTTGAACTTTGAAGAGATCACCACTTTACACCTACACACAAAATTTGATGTTTCTAGCTTAAGTAGTTTCCGAGAAAAACTGCTGTGACACACGGACGGACGGACGGACACACAGACGGACAGATGGACAGACAGACGGACAGACGGACAGATAGACTGGGTTTTGTAAAATTATTTTACAAAACCCTGAAAACAAGTTGAAGCAGCAGGAGAGCGAGGGTTTTGTAAAACACTTAGTAAATCAAATAATATATTCTGCATATCAAGACTTAACCAATACACAGATTCCTTAAATTGAGTTCAAAAAATTAATATGGTTAGTATAATTTTGAATTCGCCGCCATTTTGTTTCAAGTGCTTTGATCCTATCGTAATTTCTAAAATTTTTATCAAAATTCCTATATATTTGTAATGTCTAAGTTCGTTGCAAACGTGTATTTCCCTAGTATCACGTGTTAATGTTGTTGTAAATGTTAAGTATTCAATCGACTGTCTTTATTGTTCAATTATTGTGAAATTTTCCGAACATAATATGTTTGTTCGTTTGCTAGAAGAACGTCATAACTCAAAATTACTGATTTTTCAGGAGACGTATGCAAAGTTTTCAATATGCTTCTACTTTGAAGTTATGTACATAAGTTGTGTTCAAGCTGAACGAATAAGTGCATCATAATGCCTTTCAACCAAGAAATTGATAGAATGGTGCTGGTCGGTACTGAACGATCTTTATCATATTAAAAATCTACCTTATCCCCAAATTATGTCGTTTTTGTTGCAAAAGTTCCTACTATAGGATGTCGTAAATAAAAATGTGTCATTCTTGTTGAGAAAAAAAATTTCATATATTTTAAATGTTTTCACAAATTTTTATAAAATGTTTGGTAAAATTTCGGTTTTTATTTAATAAATCTGAAAGGTCGTCCTTTTTCTTTTGCGATAGTCCTGGTTTTGTGCAGAAAGCGTTGTCTAGTGTAATGGGTTTTTTCGTCTTTCTCTTAATAATCGTTACTTCTTGAAACTCTTCCCGAACGAATGACGTTTTATAAAAACGGATGTCGGTAATTCTCGTGTTACTTTGAGCACACTTACTTCAGACAATTTCAATTGTGACATGTTTAAAGGACCAATGTCAGCTGCTAATGCCTTTAAGTCCAAAAAATCTTCATAGCACAATTCATTCACACGGAAGGGATCTCCTATTTTCTTCGCTGATCGAACTATTGAAACAAATGACTCAGGTGTATAAATAGGGCCACTTTTAAGCATTCGTTTTAGTTTCCTCTCTATTAAAGAATGAGCTGAATCTCCTTCATTTTGTGTATGGCCCTTTATTAAATATTTGTGGGTGATTGATTTGATTCCCAAATGATTGATAGCGTACAAATACAGAGCGATCATAAACTTATTTTTTTGCTGCCCTGCGCAATTGTCAGAGTAAAATATTACTTCGGCGTTATTGGTTTTCGACAGATTTTTTAGGTACTGCCATACACATGTGCCCAGTTCATTTACTCCTCGGTGGCCATTAGCTTCGTCTCAAACAAAGCAATCACATTTGTTTGTTTTTAGATCATAAATAGTAAAGTTATAAACATTTAATTTCGATTTGTAGTAGAAAGCTGATACTTCACCCTTTTTTTTTCTTTTTATTTTGTGGTAGGGAGGTGAAGGCATTTACGCCCACCGAGTCTGGCAGTGTGGGACTCCCATGGAGGATACCCTTGGACTACCCACTAAACACCTCCCCTGTCAATCTAAGAACCTAGCCTGGAACCGTTTGACACATTACTTCGGGCCAGGTCTCGTTTTGTTACGCCGTGGGGCGCCTTCAAGCTGGGGAGTACCTTTCCTAGCGGGAGGGGAGAGGGGAAGAGGAAATGCCAGAAGAGCGATCCCCCAGCCCCAGCACCTCCGGCTGCTGCGAGTCCCTTTTATCTTTTCGGACTGCCCGAGCATAATGTGCCACCTGGTTCCATTTGTCAACCGATTCGAGCATCACCGCAACTATATTATCCGAGGTGAGCTCTCCCGTCTCCCTGTAGAATTCACTTCGCAGCCTGACCCATTTTGTGCGCGCGAAAAATGTGTGACAGGCATTGTCCTCCTCTCCTGGGCAAAACCGACAATCGGGAGACCGTGACTTACCGATCTTGTGCAGGTAAGACTGGAAACACCCGTGCCCGCTCAAAAGCTGGGTCAGATAGAAGTCAGTCTCACCATGCCTCCGATTTAGCCACGGTCTCATATCCGGAATGAGGCGCGCAGTCCACCTCCCCTTCGTGCAATTCCTCCAAGACTGCTGCCAATCGTTGAGCGAGCGTTGTCTCTCCTCGCGGACAACCATCTCCCTCGCATCCTCGTTTCGGCGCAGGTAAATAACGCGGCGCTCTCTAGCAAGGAGGGCGACAGGTATCACGCCTGCAATCATTCTCACCGCTGAGTCGGAGACTGTTGGATACGAAGATGCAATTCTCAGTGCTCCTCTTCTCTGTACCTGTGCCAATCGTTTTCGGTATACCTCCTTGCTGAGAGCGTCACCCCATACCTCTGCTCCGTACAGTAGCACTGACCCTACAGCACTCATCAAGAGGCGTCTTCTTGATGGGCTGGGTCCCCCTACGTTGGCCATAAGACTTTACCCTTTGGTAACTGTACAACGGCTTGTAAATCATAAACAGCCACAAATGTGTCAATTTTCTCTTTGTCTCTCTTTTTTCCTCCCTTGATAAGTTCTTTTGAAGTTGATGCAGATCATACTTTTCTTTCATAGTTATTTTTTCATGATTTTCAAAATCGTTATAAGCTGTGCAAAGTTCGCTCAAGTCTTTTTTGGGAACGAAAAAAGAGATATTAAATTCTTCAGTAAACAGTCTATAGAAAAATGTATAGTTGGAAAATGGTTCGTTTTTCTCTCTACAAAAATTTTCATATTACCGGTGAATGCTTGCGATTGATTTGCTCCCTTCAATGTAGTGACTCGAAGTTTTTGCACGCGTACAATGGCTTTCTATTTTGGGAATTGTATTGATAAATTGTTTAATATCTTCTTTTATTCGAGGGTCTAGTACTTGGTGATTGTTGTGTTTTACTCTTTCATCCCACTCCAGGACATGATTAGCAAGTTTAAGTTGCTTTTCTAAGACGGTTCGAATTAGGCGATCATTAATGTCTAAGGTATTTTTAAAGAGAAACTTACAAATGCGGATTCGGAAGTTACCCTGTAGAAAAGAGTAGGCATTATCGTTTTGCTGTGGAGCTCTAGTACCTCAAATGCGGACGTAGCGGTATCAATAGCTATATCACCTAGTTCCCAAAATGAGTTAAAAAGCTGCTTTCTTTCCTCTTCACTAAATTTTGTAGAACATTTCAAGATGCATTTCTCTCCACAGGACGGCTTCATCTGCCTTTCAACTCGAATCTTCTTGTTCGCCGTATGCATTTCATAAGCTTTTCCGGTGTTCCTTTTCTTTTTGATTATATTCATTTTCCAATTTTCTGGATTCGCTTTTCGCTTTCTTCTTTTTTGGGTGGGACTTCTTGGAACGACAGTAACTTGCATACCCGAAAAAGAACCAATTTCATTAGAATTGCTTGATGATGTTGCGCACAACTTCGAAGTTCCGGCAACTTCCTCCATACAGACATCAAAATTTGATGAAAGTTGAAAAATTTTCGTAGAGGTACCTAAAATTGATTCATTGGCTTCACTGTTGCAACTTTTATTGATACGATAACCTTTCTTTCGTGTTTTAAATGACTCTTCATCAGTGTCGCTTTCAACATTATTTTCTGCGTCTGGGACGTACGTCTCATCCTGAATAGAATCATCGGAGTCCTGAAAAAACGATGAAGAAGAATAAGATGATGAGGAAAAAGGATTCCTACCACTGTTGGGAAGAATATTTTCATGGTTTGACATTTTAGAAATACCTGGAAAAATATAAAATCATTCCGATTTTGCAGTTTTTCATTGCTGAATCAAAGTTACTCTTCATTAAATGATGTAAATAACAATCATTTGCAAGAATTGCGTCTTAAATTGAAATATTGTTAATTTAGTATTGAAACTGCAAAAGAAAAATCCGGAAGAACCAATGTGTCTCTTATACTTCAAAAAGCTTTTGTTCGAGTGGTCAGTATGTTATTAGTAATACTGGCATAAGGATGAACAGTTCAATAAGAGAAACAATTTTTAGTTAGAAGAACGTGATATTTAGAAATATGACAAGCAAGACTTACGATTCATATATGAAAAACACTGTCACAATATGAAATAATACTTTGTTTAGAAAACAAAGAAATAAATAACACTCCTTGACTTTTTCACCAATAAAGACACAACTCAAAATATGTCACTATTTTGGAAATCACTTTGATCTTCACCTGCTTGCAGATAATGCACAACTGAGATATGACGCTCTTGCAAACAATTTACCTGCTAAATATAACGGCGTGATAACGGCACATACCGGTTTTATGGTTCGCGTATAACAGCCACAAGAATGAGTTTTTTTTTCACAAGCTAGAAAATATAACGGCAAATATTTCGGCGCAATTAACTCAAATATTGTATTTTCGGAAATATGACGTTATTCTAGCAAAGGAGCGATATACATATGCTTTCAAAAAGTTTAAACTATAGCTCTTAGGAAATATAACGGTCCCATCTTGATCATATAGGCAAAAATGTAAAATTTATAAAATGTGCTATTATTAACAAAGTTGATCGAATTTTGACTTCCGACATATTTTTTGCCCTTGTACACCTAAACTATCACCTCTTGTTATTGTTATACTTATAAACACCTACCTCCATAATTTGTTTCAGATTTTTTGGATCATAGATTTTCAATCGCGAGGGGGCGGGGGACACAAAATATTTTCGTACATTCCTCCTTCGTACATTTCCCGTTCTCCTCCCCCTCAAAGCAAAACCTGTCGTTTTAAGACCTGTTTTGAAAAGTTCCCATCAAGACATTTTATTTGATATCCATATTGCTTACATACGATGAAAAAAAAATTTCGGGGGCCACTCCGCTATATGGGGAGACCCCCTTAAACACCGTATAAATTTCTTTTTCTGGTGAAACTTTGAAGAGGGCGTCACTTTGCCCCTACTTACAAAATCTTATGTTTCTAGCTTATGTAGTTTGCGAGAAAAAGTGGTGTGACCCACGGGCGGACGGACAGACAGGACGCAATTTTAGTCGGATTTTTTAGAATAATTTTATAAAACCCTTAAACCCTTTGGAACATTTTTAACTTTTAAGTGAAGGGTATGTAGAGCCTAAACCTAAATTTTCATGCCGTATTTTACCTTCATTGGCTGAACTAATTGTCCAATAGCCACATATAGTTGCTATCGTAATACAAGAAAATTTATAAGTTAACATGCGCATATTGAATCTCATAGAAGTTGAGGATGCCTTTACAATTTTATCCAAGAAAGTGTAAAATCGATAAATTATACCATTACTAAGAAATTTGAGTGAACTTTGACCTCTGATGTATTTGTTATTGTTGTGCTCATAAAGGTCTACTGTCATGAATTTTTCCAGATTTTTGGGGTTGTGGGGGGTACGGGAAAAATTCTTATATTTCCCTTTTTGCTACCCGCTCGAAATTGGTAAAATTATTTTAAGATCTGTTTTGAAAATATCTTATTAAAACCTTTCATATGACATGCCACTTGCCCACCTTTAATGAAAAAACTTTTTCAAGGGTCGCTCCACTATATGACTCTTTGAATTTTTTTTTCACCTCAAAACTTTCTAGAAGTCATAATTGCTAACATTTCCACAAAGTTTATGGCTATAGCTTCTTTAATTTTGGAGAAAAACTACTTGATACATGGACGGACGAACGATCACAGGTACACAAGAATTGATTTCAATAGGGTTTGTATTTTAGTACAAAGCACTAAAAAGCAGTACGTAAATCAATCTAGCCATGGTTCATTATAACTAGTAATTTGCATTGATTGCTTATATGCATAAATCAAGTTTGTACCGTGCCAGCTCAGAAAAAACAAAAAAGATAAACGTAAGAAAGTCTAGTCCTTACCTTAAACAAACGTTCTCAGTAATATTTTCCTAGAAATAAAACGGTTAGGTAAAAGTTTGCCACATTACTATAACGCCAACTTTTCTCTCCTACGTAAACAAAAAGTTTGAATCCAACCAACTGCATAAGCTCTAAGCAATCTTCCGAATAGCCTTCGTGACTCAATAAGAGCAACCAAAAAGTCATCGTTTATCGTAAATTAGTGTGGGGATTTCCTTTGTTTGCGACCATTGAAATCGAGTTAAAGCTTTCATATGAACAACAGCAAGAGATTTTGATTTTCTATGGCAATTTTATTCTCCAACTCTATCGAAATACATTTGACATGAAACGAGGTAGGAAGGGTGGTGAGTGAAACTCATCGTAACGGAAACTCAGCGGACTTGAGTTTTGCGGAAGCAGCATTAAATGGCTTCCAAAGCTAAAGTTTGTGTGACACTAAAATGACTATCAACTATAATCAGAAGCATTGAGGGAATGGCTTTTGTTCGAGTCTTCCGAAGAGAAAACAATTATCGTTTAATATTGCAGTTTGCTCCTTTGCTGTTGGAGAAACTACTCCCCCGAACTGAGTCATTTGGAAATTGCAATAAGCAAATATGAAGCACAACAAGGATATGCACGGGCAGCCATATTGTCTATTCACTTCTAACTAGGTTAAGGCAGACCTTGCGGTTTAACTGCATATGGCAGTTTGTAAATTTATCTTGGGGTGGCAATAAATGGGCATTTTGTTTTCGTTAATTGTTATTTCGATGCGAGTTTGTTTTGAAGTGCTTTTGTTTCAGTTTCGTTGCATTAAATTAAACGTACATGTCAACAATTGAACTTATTGTGCTCAAATTACTGAATTATTAAAATTAAAGCGCAAGATATATTTTTGAAGACACATTTTATTCATTTTGCAGGTTTTGACAGGATGAGTATTCATAATATGAAGCTTTTACGTGTTTCGCACTTTTGAAATCGATATTTGTTTGTCTGCCTAGTGTGCGCCCCTATATACTAAATAAGGGTGCTCCAGTTAGTGACAACGCACCCACTTGCTCCCAAAGAAAAGTTGTAGGCTCCACCTACTCAGCGCTCGCTCCAGCGATTATGTCGCCCCGGACAAAAACACCAATTGCCGCCCCTTAAACATGTGCAAACTAAAATTTTGATTTTCTTTCAGATAAAAATCAAATAATTCAGTTATAATCAAAACGTATATTTAGAAAAAACATTTAAAATTATAAGTAGAACAAAACAGTAAAAATTAGAACGAATCTTACAACAACAAAACAAAAGTAACATCATCTAGGAGAAGAGCGGCATGAAAAAGCCGAGTTTTGAAAGAGCCACTATCATTTACGTGGGAATTTTCAAACGAATGTCGCGTATGTTATAACTTTTATATAGCAACACTTATCAGATATCACCTACAAATATACGACAGTTCACCGAAAGTAAACAACGCGTGTGCAACGTTTTAAGGATTTCGTCGCTCAAAAGTAAGTTTTTTAGTTCATTTTTTATGTTTATTGACGGTTACATCTACAAAGCTAGCATCAATATCATTATAGTAATATTTTATGGATATATTAGTTGCTCTAACAGCATATTTACTTTGGAACCAAAGCTTTGACTTTTTAGTAACTTTCGAGGTTATATGTCTTGAGGGAACATATTTTGAAAGAGCTGGGTGACGGTGTGATGAGAAAGCTGGCTCTTTTATAACTAGCTCTTTCATAACTGGCTCTTTCAAGGCATATAGAAATTTACGAGGATGGTTCAAATTTGATCGAAACAAATGCTGTAGATGGGGCGCATGTATGTTTTGAAGATCGTAGCTTGAGTATGGGATAGCTGGGTCCCTTCCGAACAGTGTGGCATAGTTTTCGTCAGGGGTGCATGTTTCACGCACGTTTTACGACCATGAGTGAACGTCAAGTGCCGACCGCCGTTACGCAACGTATTGTCATTCGTTTTTCAGTGTGGAAGGGCGTTGAAAACACGGAATTTTTTGTGCGTTTGCGAAATCAGTTCAGTAGTGAGTGCCTGAGAAGGATTGCTGTGCTTGAATGGGCCAAAACATTCAAGGATGATCGGAGCTGCGCAAGGAATTCTTCAATACCGGCATCAAAAAGCTTCCGGAAAGGTGGATAAAATGCGTAATTTGTGAGGAGCAATACCTAGAAAAACAGCAAATTTTTGTTAATTTTTCGACAGTGAATAAACGTGTTAGAGCATTTGTCTCGATCATATTTGAACCGCCCTCGTATTTATTGCAAGAACAAATATTATTATTTATTTTGATAGTTGGTTAAACAAGACTGTTTTTACGAAAGATAACAATGACATCGGGATCAGCGATACCAAAAAAGTGTGAAAACCTGCAGCGTCTGTAATAGAGGACGCTGTTAGTGAAGCAATTCCATCAATAGAACTGCTATTTTCTTCATTTTTTCAAGAGCTTACTTAGCTGAGATAGTAATGAAGCCAAAATTATCTGGCGAATCATCATATAAACATAAGCCTCATAGAGGTAATAAACGCATTTTCATTGTGGAACAAGAGAGGTTGCAAGCAGATTGCTTGAAAACTACACCGAAAATATGCTATGGATTTACAAGATAGCAAACCAAAAAGCTGACATTCGATTATGCAGAAGCGAATTCTACTTGCCCAAAAAAATAAAAGGACTCTCAAAGTGCAAGCGAAGATTGGTTAAAAGGATTTATGTGCAGATACAAAGAGCTAGCAGTTAAAAAGCCTGAAAGAACTTCATTTTTTAGAGCTACTGGTTTAATTTTCCGGCGCGCATCATATTCAACGCAGATGAAACAGGTTGCACCACTGTAGCCAATCCTCTCAAAGTGATTGCTCAAAGAGGATTGAAGCCAATCGGAAAAGTAACATTAGGCAAACGAGGAACTATAGTAACAATTTTGTTTTTCATTAATGCTGCTGGTGGTTTTCTGCCACCAATCTTTGTTTTTCCACGAGCTAACTACAAAGATATGTTAGCCAATTGTCCACCTGGAGCTCTTGCGTTGGCAAATATTTCTGGATGGATGAATGTAGCAGGCTTTATTAAAGCCTTGAAACATTTTCTATTGCATGTGAAGCCTTCCAAAGAAAATCCAACATTGATCCTAATCGATAACAACAGTTTACATGTTAACCTCAGAGTTATTCAATTTGCTTGCGGAAACTCTATTGTAATAGTAGCTTTCCCACCACACTGTAGCCATGAGCTACAGCCCCTTGACGTCACAGTACATGATCCCTTCTAAAGTAGATTTACAATGAATGAATGAATGCTGTCAAATCCCGGTAAAACGGTGACCGTTTACCAACCTGGACAGTTTGTGAGAGATGTGTATGTTATCTATCAGCTTTCTTCTTCTTCTTCTTAGCACTACAGCCGCTTTCGGGCCTTAGCTTCCTGCAAACAGCGCCCCCAACTGTCTCGGTCCGTTGACCGCGTCATCCAATTCCGAAATCCGAGCAGCGATGAACTGTCTTCGTCGACCGAGTCAGACCAGCGTTTCCTTGGTTTCCCCACTGGCCGCCGTCCTTCAGTTCTCCCTACGAATACCTTCTTGGGTATCCGTTGTTCATCCATACAATTCATGTGTCCAGCCCATTGCAGCTTCCGCAGTCTTACAATCCTTGAGACCTTCGGTTCGTCAAAAATTTCATACAGCTCATGGTTGCATCAAATTCGCCATTGGTCCCCATCTAGCTTCGCTCCGATTATTCGCCTCAGGACCCGTCGCTCAAAGGCGTTCAATATATTTGCGGATTCTTGGGTTAGGGTCCATGTTTCACACCCATACCATAAAAAAGGTCATATTATAGGTTTGTTTACTTGGAGCTTTGTTTTTCTGTGCATGCAGCTGGTCTACAAGATCGTCGATACTGAATAAAATATTTTATTTGCGAGCTGTATTCTTCGGCGTATTTCGTCTCTTTCATTGCCCGTTTTCATTATTTTGGCGCCTAAATACACAAATTCGCTAACATTTTCGATACTGTATTCGCCAAGTGTGAAATTTTGTGTATTTGGGGTATTTTTCCTCAACTGCGTCATAAACTTTGTTTTACTTTCATTGATTTGTAGCCCTACTAGTTTTGCTTCGCTATCGAGTTTCCGGAAGAGTTCTTTAGCAGTTGTTAGTGACCGTGACAGAATGTTGATGTCATCCGCATAGGCCACTACCTGGCTCGACTTATATAGTAATGTACCTCACGTATCGACTGGTAGCTTCCGTATGACGTACTCCAGAGCCAAATTGAATAGCAATGGAGCCAGCCCATCTCCCTGCTTTAGTCCGATATCTGTAACAAAGGCATCGGTGAGTTGGTTATTGATGCGGACTTGGGAGGTCATCGACGTCATTGTCATTTTGGTAAGACGGATTAATTTGGCTGGGATGCCAAAATCAAGCATTATTTGGTACAGTACGTTACGACCAATAATGTCGTATGCTTTGCTTGAAATCAACGAAAATTCGGTGTACGTCTATGTTGAGCTCCAAGTATTTTTCAAGTACCTGCTTGACCGTGGACAATTGGTCTGTTGTTGATCTACCTGCCCTAAAACCACCTTGATACTCCCCAATAATACTGTTGGCGTATGATCCGATCTTATGTTCTAAGATTCTAGAAAATATTTTGTACGCCGTACAAAGTAGTGATATGCCTCTATAATTTTCGCACTGTAGGTTGTCACCTTTTTTGTGGATAGGGAATATTATTGATTGGCTCCACTCTTTCGGCATATGCTCTTGTTGCCAAATGTACTGGATGACTTTGTGAAAAGCTTGATGAACACTGCTGCCACCATATTTGATGACCTGCACTGGAATCTCATCGATGCCCTGCGCTTTATTATTCTTTTGGGCTTTGATGGTGAAAGAAACTTCATCCAGAGTTGGTTGGGCCTATGGAACCTCTCCGCAGACGACTATAGGCTCCAATGTTCTGTAGCACTGCGGAGGATTAAGGAGGTACTTGAAATATGATACCCATCTTTCCTTAATCTTGATTTCATCAGCGATTATATTGCCACTGTCATCACGACAGAGCGTGGTTTTGGGCTGATAACCACGTTTCAGGCTTTTCACTACTTTGGGTGCTTGTCTTGTGTTATTGCTCGCTAAACTTACCTCTATACTTCTCAATTGGTCGTCATAGTATTTTCTTTTCTTAATCCTAATTATCTTATTCGCTATTCTTCTGAGATTTTCATAGTGTTCTCTCTTTGTCCTGGTTTTCCTACCTACGTATTCTTTGTGCGCCTGATTCTTTTTATCTAATGCATTCTGGCACTCATCATCGAACCAATCATTCCTCTTACGCCGGGCTTGATGTCCGATCGTCTTTTCTGCCACGGTGCTGATAGCCGCTTTCACTTCCATCCAGACCTCTTTGCTCGTCTTTTACGATGCGTCTGATAAGATGGGAGCTAGCTGGTTGTCGAGGGTCTCCGTGAAATTTTCGGCCACAGACGCCGTTTAGAGCCTTTCGATGTCAAATTTTTGTAGCGGGCTGGTCTTCACTGAATATACCTTTGACACACGATATCGATAGTTTAATTTGATCAAGTAATGATCTGAGTTACAATTTGCTCCTCGGTATGTACGGACGTCAAGTATGCTTGTGGTCCAACGTTGTTGGATCAGAACATCCGGTGATACCCAGGTCATTTTATGAATGCGTTGATGTGGGAAGCAAGTCGAACGTATGACTAGATTTCTGCTACATGCAAAGTAAACCAGGCGATGGCCGTTGTCATTTGTTTCATCGTGGAGCCTATATCCTCCAGTCGTTTCCCAGTGAGATAGCTCATTGCCAACCTTAGCGTTAAAATCACCCTGAATGATTTTTGTGTCGTTTGTGGGCAATGAGTCGACTAGTCTTGCCAGGTGATTGTAAAACGATTCCTTCGTTTCTTCGTCCTATGCTTCGGTTGGGGCGTGAACATTAATCAGCCAGATTTTGAAGAATTTCGCTTTTATACAGATCGCACACAACCGTTCATTGACTGCCTTAAAATCAATAACGTGCGATTTGAACTCCCCATCTACAATGAAGGCTACTCCGAATTCTCGTTTTCCAGTAGGCTTCCCACCTTTAAATATTGTGTGCGATCTCATGTCTTGAATGTCGTTTTCAGTCCAAGTTGTTTCCTGGACTGCCAGTATTTTTAATTGATATTGACTGGCCTGTTGAGTGATCTGACATTCCAGGACCCAATGCCATTTCAGCTTTCAGTCCTCACAATATTCCACAAAGTTTTCTCAAAACGGGTGTTTACCCCTTAAATTCAAACATATTTTGAGAAGAAGAGGTTTTATCATCGTTTGTGACTGACAGATCTTATCCATCTGCTGGAGTCGATTCTGATGAAAAAACTGACAATAGCAATGTGATTGAAACTGAAAAAATATGCCAATTCCACCTCACTCTGCTCGTGCACATTTTTGCTAGAACTTCACAGGAACCAACTGCATTACAAGATGATTTAAGATCTCCTGTATCTTTGCCTGTTTCTACAGTTCCTGTTGCATCTACATCAGGGAAACTGGTCATATCGCCACAAATGATTAGGACATTTTCAAAGGCTAGGCCCCGAAGAAACACGTCCAATAAGAACCGGAAAATGCATTCTGCCATCGTTACTCATTCTCCCGAAAAGAACAAGATAGCAGAAATGGACGCAAATGCCAACCAAAGGGGAAGGAATGTATAAAAAATGACTACAAAAATATCTATAAAAGCAATCACTAAAAATCTAGTATAAACAATAGCACAGATTCCAGCTCATCTGATTCTGAGGATTATATAGTATTATCACAAGCTAAAAGAAAGGTTTCAGTGAATCATTAACAGGACAATTATTGTGTAGTGTGCAGTAAGAATTATTGTCATAGCGACCAAGAATAGTACCAGTGTAAAATTTGTAGGGGTTGGGCACATGAATCCTGTGGCGTAAAAGAGAGATTTATTTTTATTTTTTATTTTGGATTATTGTTTCTTTATTGTTCATTCGTTATTACCTTTTAAAATACCATAGTACTTAACTCAGTTTGTAATGACCGACCTCAAACGGCTACTTATGTTATAAATAAATAAAATAAAATAAAATCTTCGTTAATTTACTCTACAATCTCTCTACAAAAGACCTTGGCTCTTTCATAAATTTGGCCAGCTCTTTCAATGCCTATGGGTCATGAAAGTGCTGAATTTTGTTCTTTATATAAATGGATAGTAAGCCTACAATATTGCCGATTTTGAGAAACATTTCATGACATTACGTATATAAAGTAATAAACACTTTTCTTTGCAACACGTTTTATTATTTACTCATTTCCTTTTGGTTTGTTTTCCCCTTTTGTAAAACTGGCTCTTTCATGCCTCTCCTCCCCTATACGCTTAAGTCAAAAGAAATTTTTCTTTTAGGTAAATTTCTCGAGAGAAATTTACCTATTGCGGAGAGCATCATATATATATATATATATATATATATATATATATATATATATATATATATATATATATATATATATATATATATATATATATATATATGGGATATAACGAAATTTATGACCACGCTAGAGGTTGCAATTTTGCTTCGATTTTCACCAAACTTTCAGGAAAGGTGTATTGGGCAATTATCTCGGTTAAGTTCGTGAACCAGCTATATCGGCCGGGCAAAAACAAAATCGTGATTTCTGTTCTGACCAAAGTATAGCTCCGATTTGGATGAAATTTGGTACAAAGGTTCATTGAGGTATGTGATGAATCTCACAATAAAAAATCCAAATTCGGTACGGCAGAAACAAAATGGCGGCCGCTCAAATTTCGAAAAACGTGCAAAATTTTGTTGTTGTAATAGTGGTCAAAGCTTTCAACAGATTTCAATGAAATTCGGCAGTTTGATAGAAATTATAAATATCTAAAGAATAACGTAAAAAAGCTGGAGGTCAAGTAGCAAAAAACGAAATGGCGGCCAGTTGAAGGTCAAAATTTCAAAGGCTTTTAAAAGTCGCAATTTTTATTCGACATATATGAAACTTGGTTCCAAGATAGACATTACTTACACCTACAGTTTTTGATATTTTGGTGATCATGCATTTGCAAATTTCAAAATGGCGGCCGTTTAAATATGCGTTTTTTTTCATGTCTTTGTGGCCCTCTAGCGGTCACATTTTCCAGCGGATTTTGATGAAACTTGAGATTATGAATCTCTGTACTATGTTCTTGTACTTCGCAGGAAATTATTAACATTGAATGAAAAATAAAAAAGTCGAAAATTTAAAGCCTAATATTTTTAGCTGCGTACATTGATTGATGAGGTCCTAGCATACAAAGATTTAAAATAATCCAAAATCAAATGCATGCATTCAAAATGGCGGCCCCCAAAGGTCTGAAGGCATGCGCAATTCGCTATTTTAGTGCCAACTGAAATAATGAATATTTTTCATGGAAACGTTCTAAATGACTTTACTTGAAAGAACTTATAAACCAGTCCCTCCGCCCGTTTGTTCGTGCGTCATAACAAGTTTTCTCGCAAACCACATGAGCTAGAATGAGGAAATTTCCTACGTAGGTCAAAAGTGGTGCCTCTTGAAATTTGCAGTTCAAGAAAATATTTTAAGGTATTTAAGGGGGGTCTCCCCATACAGGGGGATGGCATACAATTTTTTTTATTTCTGTAGCCCTCTAGCAGCCAAGATTCTCAACAGATTCCGTTTAAACTTGAAATTATAAGTTATTAAGGCAAGTTAATTTAATTTAATTATGCAAATCGAATGACAAATAAAACAGTCGAAAATTTACAGCTTAATATTTTTAGCAGCCGATTTCAATAGAAATCGAAATGACGGTCCTCATAGTTCAGAAAAAAATTGAAAATGTATATATTAATGGCAATGCAAGTGCTGATTAAACTTTTATGGAAATCTTTTGAAATTAACTATTCCAGCTATTTAAGCCTTTGTGTGGTTACCACTGTGAACTGTGTAAACAGCAAATGCGAGAAGGGCGAAACCGGTATTTATATGTTTACAACAATATGTAATCCATACGCATGCAACTCAATTTAATTAGCAAAATATTTGCGCCCCGATAAAAGGTTTCTAAAAACGAACGTGGCCAGATTTTTTTTATGTTAATAAATACCCATGTGGTACTACGAAAATTGCAGAAAGAAGTTTAGTAGTAGGCAAGCCAAATTCTTTTTCGAAACTTTACGCTACATACGAGAAATTTACCTTTCCGGCTGGTGCTGCCAACGGGGATTTTTCACTTTTATTTGTGCAAACTTTTTAATTACCTCTTTTAAGTTTAATTGATCAGCAATTTCAAGCTCAATCGCTAAAGTAGCCAAACCATTAAGACGATTTTGCGTGGTAGTAGAACGTAAAAAATGTTTGATTGATTGTAGTTTAGAGAAACTCCTTTCCCCACTTGCAACAGTTATTGGTAAAGCCAGCAATATTCTCAGGGCAACACTCAGGTTCGTGGCAAAATTTAACATTGTTTTTAATTTCAGTTCATTGCTTGGGCTTTCTTTTTTGGCTGAAAGTCCAGATACCGCGAACATTTCATCTGTTATTTCGACTCCATTTATGTCAGCAGAATCACCATCTGTCAAAATACTTTCCAAATCCATACAGTGTTTTAAAAGCATTTCTTTAGACATTGTTTCAAAATCGAATATGCTATTTAAGAATTGAAAATAGTCACTACGGTGACTACGTTGTTCAAACCTATTATCATGTGCTTTAGCAATTATAAAGTAAAAAAAAAATTATCTTAAATTTTTCCTTGGGATCTTCGATCGGTTCATCTTGTGTTTCGTATGAGAAACCTTTATTTTTTCTTTTTATGCGGTGTCGGGGTATTGTCGATTCGAAATCTGACTCAACGTCAATTTCATTGAAGGACTTATCGACAATAGTATCATTGAAGGACTTATCCGATCGAAGATCCTTAAAGACTGCTTTACAATTTTATAATAGGTCAAGTGTAGATGCTCAATCGAAATCTTTTGTTTCCATCAGCTTGCTTATTTGATTAATACAATTTAATATTTTATACCAAAGTACTATGGAACATAAAAACTTAAACTGTTTCATACATTTTAACAAGCCCGAGGCTTCGTCTTTTACTAAATTATCAATTTCGTGATTTTCATAAATGCTTAGCAGTGCGTCAT
Organism: Odontomyia ornata; assembly: GCA_963969285.1. Lineage (NCBI taxonomy): Eukaryota > Metazoa > Arthropoda > Insecta > Diptera > Stratiomyidae > Odontomyia > Odontomyia ornata. The sequence continues at coordinate 135,007,430 of OZ017742.1, read as the reverse complement.
GTATATCGCCTTTATGAAATCTTAAAGGTTTTAAGGCCTTTATCCTACTCTCCCATCTAGTGTCACTTAACGGTTTCAAAGTTAACCCTTGAACATGTTTTAAAGTACTACCCACCCAAAAATAAAAGCAGAAAAAAATAAATATATTTTTTGAATCATACTAAGAAATTAGCAGCTTCCAAGGATGCTTTTGCCATATTATTAGCCATTAGATTGAGGGAGTGACTACTGCATGGTACGTAAAATGCTCGTGAATTTAAATTTGCTACTCTAGATTTTACTGCCTCTCATATTGAATGTATTGTCATATCCCTGCCTTCTAATATCCTGCAAGTTTAAGCCTAAAGCATTTAGTTCTCCGATTATGATTTCAGACATTTGTTTCCCTTTGGACCTTTCAACTGGTAAGAAGCCCTAAAAGCTTTCTTTGATTTTTATTTCAACCTCTTGAGAATTAAATTTATTGATTGAAACATATCTAATTATTTAGTAACATCTGGAGTGCAATCTCAAATTACAGAATAGTATTTGGCTTATTTTATTTCATTAACAATATGGGATTTGACAATTTGATGCAACAGGTTTATTACCTCGTTTTGTATATTTTTCCCGAGAAAGTGTGTTTTGATTTCCTCTTTTTTGAGCACTCTACGAACATGTTCTTCCATAATGGCATCGATTCAGACAGCAGCTCAACTATTTTTAAAAAGTTCCCGTTATTATGCTTTGTCGCTTGTACATTGAAATGCCAAACAATTTTAGCCAAGCATTTTAGTCATAGCTACGATTCTCAAAAGTACTTCGTACCAATGATTGGTTTCAGCATTCATAATCCTTTGAGTAGCCGTATCTATTGTTTTACAAGACTTCAATCTTTGACTCCATTCCAGACAGGATGTTTGACTCTGAATATGATTTTTGAAAATTTCGTGGTCTTATAAAATTTCAATTAGATGCTTTCAACTTTTAAAGCCGTCTTTTGAAAGTGGACTGACCACGCCACCGGAAAGCAATATACACCGTTCTTTGAAGTGGAGTACACTAGCCAGTCTCTCACAATTTGCTCTACATTGCTTCAAATTCGTTTGTAATAATTATCACTAAATTTTCGGCCAGTTTCATCGGAGGGAAATTCAAAGTTAGACAATGGCTGAGATGGACCATGTCTTACCAAAAATTCGGCATCTCCTAAAATTCTTGGCCATAAAGCTGGATCTGTACTTAAAGCTAATTGACTACCTTCCATAAATGCCGAATTGGTGTCAATTTTTATTGTACTTTCGTCCGGTGACGGAGTAGTGCTAGTTCCTGCCACTTTGGATATATCGATAATTTAAAGCTCATGTACGCTTCTTGTAATTCCGTACTTTGGTTCATTCCTGGATTTGGTACTAGACACTCAGAATCGTCATTTGCCTCGATACCAACAGACACGTCTGCTGCTTCTTAAAAAAAACTCTTTAAGGTGCCAGCTTGTTTTTGCCTTTGGGCTCCTTTTTCCAGCCTTCGTCTTTTGAACTGGCAACCAGATAGTTTTTTTTTGTCCGTCTGACGTTCTGAAACAGACAGTTTCTTAAATTAAACAATTGAAGATATAAAACGATCATTGAAAATGAAAATTTACCCTCCCAAAATAGCGAAAACCACAAGTATCATTTAAAATAGACAAAGCTGGCAAAATCAAGAGATTAATTTATAGAAGTAACACAATTCAGGCATAGAAAGATCCTTCGATTTACAAAGAGAAATTGTTAATTTTATTTGAAATCACTTGCAGACTTTTGAAATAAGTAGTCAAATACGAGACGCAATACAATCGTGTTAACCCGTAAGAAGGCACGCTTTGAGCATTTTGCTCACGTAAAAATCAATTGCGGTTTTTTTCAATATTAGCAACGTAATTTCGTCGCAAGCTACTCAATACCTTCACTTCACTTAAAGCCGCTGTATCCTTGCAGTAGTGTATTTGTTTGAGTAGTGTCCTTAAGTGCGGTATTTTGCCCATCAAGAGCCTATTCACGTTAATATTTTCCCCTGATAAGCAAATTTTTTTCATTTCTTTTCTATTTTTTAGTTTTGTTTCAAGAATAATAAATATATTATAAGTAGTATATTTAATAATTATAAGCAAAAAAGTTTTTTTGTCTGAGCACAAGCACGTAATTAAGGAAAATCAAAAAATGTGGCTATTGAGCAGGCAAAGCCACATTTTTCGTGAAGAATTGGTATAAAAAACATCATTGGACTAGAAATTTATAAGAAAGTCGTTTTACTACTTCCTGAAGCTAAAATTGAGCTTGAACCTAGCGGTTTCTGTGCACCATATAAATGCTCTAAAAAAGTATTTTTTTTTCATTCAGTAAACTACTCTTCACTGAGTACGTGACATTCACGTGCTATACATACAATGAGAAACACACCTCTCGAGATGCCATGGGAAATAAATTTTACGTTAATTTCTTGAGAGAAAGAACCAGTTTTATCGGTTTTTATTTAAAAGCCACATTTTTTAACGGATTAACAAAAAGCTTCATATTTAGGTAGATGTTATGAAGGTAGATTCCGGCAATACAACTGACGATTCGATGGGGAGACACGATAGAAGCTGACAGTAGAGGCCTGCTGGGAGTGAACAACTGGTGTATGAGGTCGTAGGACCGTGATGATCCTACATGTCAAGGGCGGACTTGGGCTGTCGCACCATAGATTATGAGATGTTATCAAGGCCTAATGATGTTGCAATTTTGGTAGTCATTAACAAGTAAAACTTTCCTCTTTTCTAAGCCGAGCTGCCAGTTGGTTGATTTAGTTTGCACTTAATATTAACAAAAAGAAGAAGAAAAAAAATCCTTTCTCAGCCGAAGTCATTGTTTTGCGAAATGTCTACAATATAACCTAATTAATGTACCATTACTTTTGTAAATTTTACTTTTAAATCTATTTGAATATGCATTCCCAACCCATCGTTGGAGCGCAGAGACGTTGTGGGAAGTACCAGACTCTGGCAGCAGCAGCTTTAAGCAAGCCGGATCCCAATCATACTCATCTTCAGCAATATCGGTGAAGACCAAAAGTTTTCTCGACTCGTACCTGGAACCACGGCAGATGGTAAATCTAGTATATAAAACTATTTTCGCAAAAAAAACACCCTCCCATATCAAAGACGAAAATTTTATGTTTTGCTGATAGAAATCTGAAAGGACCATTTAACGCGTCAATGAATTTGATTGATGGAAATACTATAAACATTAAACTAGGATTACCCTCAGCGGATAAATTCGACATCAGGCTTGGAAACTTCCAAATAGTGCTGGCGGTGGCATCACATTTCATTCACCACACGCGACAATCGTAAACGCGAACAAACTTCTATAAACTAACTACTAAACTAAAAGAAACAATGTGTTAACGGAGACACGATCAACTTTAAATTAGGATTACATTCAGTGGATGAATTTGGCATCACGCATGGAAGCATTCTACCACAGGATGTCGGGGCCCTTGGGCACTTGCCAGAGAGTGGGCCCCTGTCACCAACTTTCACTACTTGTGCTCTAATCACAACAAAATTTTTTACTAACACGTATCATTAAAGCTTTACGGGTAATATGTAAAGCAATTTTGTATCACTAAACATATTTATCTCTTTAGTATGGAGAGAGACGTGATAATTTGAAGACTTTATACGTATAAGCCTGTAATAGTTGATTTAAATTTTAAGTTTATTCAATAAAACGAAATCAATGATTTAGTTACTCTTAAAACTTTCTTAAAGACAAATACAAGAATTTTTTATTAAAATTTCACACTCCGGGCAAAATACTCGATTATCTGTTGAACCTCAAGCATCTAGCCAACTCTGGCTCCATGGCCAAATGCTTAGATCATACCATTGTCTATTGATTCACATTTTTAATTAGTTTCATTATGCTAAAACTACTTTCACCTTGACTTACTGACACTGGAACGGTGCAAAATAGTCTGATTGCTAGGCATATATTTGGAAACAAACAGCTAGTTTTGTCTTCCTTAGTTCGTTTAAAAACTGTAGTAGTTATAATGCACCTTCTCTTGAATTAGTTTTATGACATGTCATTGTGACATATAATCAAAGACATATAAACAAATGGACGAGCAACGAGAATCTGTGTACGCGTCCATGTGAGAAGCAAATTTGCCACATAAATAAGTTATAAATAACTTACGCTCTCGAGACTATATGATTCCCTCTGCTTCTCCTTTCCTTTTCTTTCCAGACAGGTTTTTCTTTTCTCTCTTCAGAATAATCGCTTCCCCCACTGACACCCGCGCACACCCACGAAATTTCATTTCAGTTTGAGTATAAACAACAAACAACTCTCACGGAAAACTCGAACGTCAAAGCAAAAGAAAATCGAAAAGAGCGCGAACGATGCGGGAAAACTCATGTGTCAAAGCGGATGGAAATTTCGTAAATTTTTAATTAAAACAGTGAATTAAAGTTCCGATTACGTACGCGCGATCTTTAAAATTAAAAACTTTTTAAATGCAAACGTGTTTCGCCGTGAATAGAGTGCTAAATTAAAAGCGTATCACCTCAAACCTCAACTTCACACAACTTTAGCGCAGGTTGCCAATTGCTTCGGCTCTCACGACCGGTTGCGGATCCAGTACTCTCTATATCTATGCATATGATCAAATACACGAGAAAAATCGTTCGCGAAGTGAAATTATTCGGAGTGGTTATTTACTTGAATTTAAATTGCGATTTTGTGAAGTGAAGTGTGAAGGGAGCTGCACTAGACGTTTCGAAAAAAATAGTACGGATAAGTAGTTAGAGCTAGGTGCAGGCTTTTTAAATTTTTTCCTCGATCATCAAATTAACGGTTGTTTTGTTTTTCATCATTTATATTATTCTACGAGAAGAGAGATTCTTGTGTGGTACGAGGAGAAGGATTCTCGGATAGTAGCGTGAAAGTTTGCGAATTTTATTGTTAATTATTGTAAATTTTTTTGATAAAATTTTTTTTTGTTTATTTTAAAAATTTAAAAATTTAAATATCATAATATATATAAATTTAAATACCATCGCGGATAATGAATCCTGTAATGGCCACAAAAACTTCGAAGGAGAAATGTGGTAGATGTAGGAAACCTGCAAAAGATGATCACTCAGCGATAGACTATGGTGGGATGTATTTCAAGTGGTTTCACTTGAAATGTATAAATATGTTGGAAGAGAGAGTCAAGACCATCAAGTAGATATCAGATGATGTTATATGGATATGCCCACGTGTTAGCTGTTACATAAAAAATCCAATGAGGAACAACTTTTTCTGTTAATGAAAGATTTAGAAAGTAATATTAAAGAGTTAAAGACGAAGATCAGTTCTTTAATTGATAAAACGGCAGCTACGCACAAACCATCTTATGCACAGGTGATAAAAAACTCTACGATGCCTTAAACTGAGCTCCGCTCAGATGTCATGTCCCAGAAAGGGATCATTATCAAGCCAAAAAAGCATACATCATCAGATAAAACGCTTGCCGATTTTAAGTCTAGGATAAGACCTTCAAATTGCAAGATTCCTCTTCAACTGCTACGGCCTATTCGCAATGGTGGGGCGATAATTAAAACAGTAACGAATGCCGACGCATCTGAGCTATACTGGCTTACCATGGGTAACATGCAGGATGACATTATCAAGACAAAATTGCGTCGACCCAGACTGGTTACAAATAAACTGGATAATCAATTCACAAATAAGAAACTACAAAACGTAATACAAGCGCTAAACCCTGATGTTGGGAATGGAGAAAAAATGGAACTCATTCATGCCGGACAGACAAACAACTGAAAATAGTTACACATTATTGAGGTAAATGGAAGCATGTATAAAAGATTAGCTTACAAATACGACAACATTGATTATGGATCATATTTTGTGAAGGAAGACTTTAACATTACGAGATGCTTTAAGTGCAAAAAATATAACCATAAGACGTTGAAATGAGAAGGAGAACAAATCTGTGTCAAATGTAGAGGAAAGCGTGAGCTCAAGGAATACAAAAGCACACATGAGAACTGTTACACTTGTATGGGTAATCATAAGAATGCTTCTCACTCACACAGAGCAGACTTGTAGGAGTGCCCAGAGTATCAAAGAAGGATTGTAATTGCCAGGAGGAGTAGTGACTAAAATTTTGATGATGATTGTTAATCCCAAAATTCAATCAAGCGACAAATTAACTATCTTTTATGCCGATATAAGAAGCTTACGACACAAACTGAGTGACGTTCAAATTTATTTGCAGCAAAATCCTGAAACGGATCAGATTATACTAAACAAAGTATGGATCTATCCTAAAGAAGCAAAGTATTACAATATTCCGGGATATATCTCCGTTTTCTCCCGCAGGCCCGGAAGATAATTATATAAAATATAAAATTAATTATATAAAAAATAAAATTAATTTCGTGGCAAAGAGAGTAACTTCTGACATATATAATAAAATAATAATTTAAATAACCTACGCAGGTAAAAAATTAAAAATCGGTACTTACTATAATCCCAATTGTCATAATGCACAGAACTTCTGCACAGTAATAGATGCAATATACTCTACTGAAAAAAATCTAATCAAAGTTGCTGACACAAACATAGACCTGATTGCAGAATCTCCAGAATCGAGAATGTACGAGGATACTCTGGAAACAAACGGAGCGATCATTGTCAATAAGGACAAAATTACTCACCCGACTACAAGTACCTGCCTGGATCACATAGCAACAAATGATTAAAAAATTGCTGAAAACATTAAATTCACACTTGCAGACTGGCTGGAGTTAGATCATCGTGTCCTTAAAAATTGTCGTCCATGGTGAAAGTCTCAATAAGCGAAAACCTACTCACAAAATGTTCAGATATTTAGACAAGGGTCTTTTCAAAACGAAATTTCAACAGTTGCTAATAAACCGAAAACCTGAAAAACTTATGGAGCTCAAAAATATGATTACAGCCTCCAAGCATGATTGTACCATTGAGAAAAAGATCATATGTCGATAACACACATAAATAAAATGAAAGTTATTGAGGCTAGTATTAACAAATGGAAGGCTTATAAAAAATACAAAAAGAACACTGAAGATCAAGCACTTTAACATCTGTATAACCAAGCCCTAAAACAATCAAAACGTGTCATAAAAGAAGCTAAATTTTCATATTACTCCAGAAGATTGAAAGCAGCGGCGAAAAACTCGCACGAAATATGGAAAATAATAAATGAAGTAAAAGATAATTCGTCACCCTGGATCATGACATCAAATGCTGATTTTTTCGGCATGGACTCTAACAATGCAGCACGCCCATGTGGAACAGCAAACTCGCTTAGCCACTTTTTTTCAACAATTGGTGAAAAAATTACCAGGGAGCTTGGTGAAAAGTCAACTAGCTATTTCAATATCATAAATAGCCCACCTGAGTCCATTTTTCACATTCATTGAACGACTAAAAGAAAAGTATTAAATACAATTGAAAATTTGAACAAAAAAAATGCAGCACCAGGTATTGACAACATCGCCACACATGAAATTATTCTAGTCAATGAGGAGATAGCTGAACCACTGGCAAATTTTATCAACGAGCATATTACAGACGGAACATTTCCAGACGAAGAGAAACTGGGTAAAATAATTCCAATATTCAAAGGACGAGATCATCTGGACCCAAATAACTACCGCCCTGTTGCGCTCTTGACAGCCTTTAGTAAAATATAATGAAAACTTATAAATAATCGTTTAAAATCTTTCTTAATGGACAATTTCATCATCATAAATCCGAAGCAGTTTGGCTTTCAAAAGAACAAGAGTACTTTCGATGCGTTACTTTCTGTCTCACGTTACATCAATGAAAGTCTTGTTAAAGGAGATTATGTTAGTGCAATTTTTGTGGCCCTGAAGAATGCTTTTGATACGGTTGATCATGATCTATTACTTCAAAAACTTGAATCGTGTGGCATACAAGGAAAACCGAAACAGCTTTTTGAAAGTTATTTAGAAGGAAGATTTCAAAGAACATCAGTTAATAATGTCTTGAGCAATCTAGCACCAATGAAATCGGGGGTTCCTCAAGGATCCATACTTGGACTAACCTTGTTTTTGCTATACACCAATAATTTGAATGTATGTAAACTTAAAACTCACCACACATTATATGCTGATGATACTGCACTTCTCAGGACATGATAAAGTTACCATGGAGAATATCGTCAACGAGGACTTAACAAATATCGTTCATGACTTATCGAAAGCAAGCTAGCATTAAATACTACAAAGACAAAATACATGATTTTTAGACAGAATAATAAGGAAGACATAGAAGTTGACCTAAAAATTAACGGCGAAAACTTGCAAAGAGTGTTTTAAATTAAATATCTCGGTCTTACCATAGCTCATCGTTTGACATGGTTGCTACACATAAATAATTTGAGGAGATAACTAGCACCAATGATAGGAGTGTTGAAAAGATATGTAGGCTTTCCAATGCATATAAAGAAACTTGTATTAAATTCATTTGTACTAACAAAGCTACATAATGCGGTGGTCATTTGGAGTCAATCGTCAAAGCAAAACCTTAGTATTATATCCAGGATACTAACCAAAGCCTATAAAAATATTCTAAACCTTCCGATTCTCACTCCAACAAGATTAGTGTATCAACGGACCAATGCACTGACCTTCAGTCAAATTATAACTATGGAGAAAGCGAAGTTTATCTTTAAATATCTAAGTTCCTGTGAATCGGAACGAAACCCCTTTATAAAATTATCACTAATAAATCCATATAATTCAAGAAATGCCAACAATTTTGTAATACCTTACGCTAGAACTGATCGGCTAAAGAACGATGCAACGAATGATGCTCTGCGTATATACAATAATCTTCCATAAACAGTGAAAAACGTAAACTCATTATTGGTTTTTAAGAAAAGACTTAAGGAACATCTGATAAATTCAGATTAACGATAAGTCCGAAGGATTAAAAATGCAGTATCTTAGGGCATTTTCGACCTTAACTTCGAGATACTTAAAAACAGCTAGTTTTCATAAACTCAGAGTTTTTTTTTACTGCGTCGTATTATAATATTTTTTTTATCTCTGTGCACATTTCACGAATCGGACGAGACTAGCAGGAAAGGAGTACTTCACAGCATTTGGTGAGCCCCTTTTTTTTTGTGGTAGGGAGGTAAAGGCATTGATGCCCGCCGAGTCTGGCAGTGTGGGACTCCCATGGAGGATACCTTTGGACTACCCACTAAACACCTCCCCTGTCAATCTGAGAACCTAGTCTGTAACCGTTTGACACATTACTTCGGGCCAGGTCTCGTTTTGTTACGCCGTGGGGCGCCTTCAAGCTGGGGAGTCCCTTTCCTAGCTGGAGGGGAGAGGGGAAGAGGAATTGCCAGAAGAGCGATACCCCAGCCCCAGTGCCTCCGGCTGCTGTGAGTCCCTTTTATATTTTAGGACTGCCCGAGCATAATGTGCCAACTGGTTCCATTTGCCAACCGATTCGAGCATCACCGCAACTATATTATCCGGGGTGAGCTCTTCCGTCTCCCTGTAGAGTTCCCTTTGCAGCCTGGCCCATTTGGTACACGCAAAAAATGTGTGACAGGCATAGTCCTCCTCTCCTGGGCAAAACCGACAATCGGGAGACCGTGACTTGCCGATCTTGTGCAGGTAAGACTGAAAACACCCGTGCCCGCTCAAAAGCTGGGTCAGATAGAAGTCAGTCTCACAATGCCTTCGATTTCGCCACGGTCTCACATCCGGGATGAGGCGCGCAGTCCACCTTCCCTTCGTGCAATTCCTCCAAGACTGCTGCCAATCGTTGAGCGAGCGTTGTCTCTCCTCGCGGACAACCATCGCCCTCGCATCCTCGTTTCGGCACAGGTAAATAGCGCGGCGCTCTCTAGAAAGGAGGGCGACAGGTATCACGCCTGCAATCACTCTCACCACCGAGTCGGAGACTGTTGGATACGAAGATGCAATTCTCAGTGCTCCTCTTCTCTGTACCTGTGCCAATCGTTTTCGGTATACCTCCTTGCTGAGAGCGTCACCCCATACCTCTGCTCCGTACAGTAGCACTGACCCTACAGCACTCATCAAGAGGCGTCTTCTTGATGGGCTGGGTCCCCCAGCGTTGGCCATAAGTCGACTCAGGGCCGATATTCCCGAAGCAGCCTTCTCAGCCGTTGCCCTGATTTGCTCAGAGAAACTCATCTTCGAGTCGATCAGTAGCCCCGGGTACTTCACCGCTGGCTTCGATTCGATTTGTATCTCTCCAATACTGATCATCCTTACTCTAGGGATTCTCTTTTTTGTCAAGATGACCACTTCGGTTTTCTCCAGTGCTGAACTGAGCCCGCGAGCAGTCATCCAGTCCCTCACTCGGCGCATCAGCATACCTAGCCTAAGTTGCGCTTGTTCAACGGTGCGTCCAGCGACCAGAGCCGCAACATCATCCGCATAGCCGACCAAGTGCGACTCATCTGGCATCTGAAGTCTCAGTAGCCCGTCGTAAGACACGTTCCACAGGTCCGGACCAAGGATAGATCCCTGGGCAACACCCGATGTAATTTCCATCCTTTGTTGGCCCTGTGTCGTGTCGTAGAGCAGGCTTCGGTCCTTTAGGTAGTTCCTCAAAAGCCGCATTAGAAATTCTGGAACTTGAAAAGAGTTTTCCAGCGTGTCCAGCATATCCACCCATCTAGCGGAGTTGAAGGCATTCCTGACGTCAAGTGTCACCAACAGGACGATCCGTCGCTTGGTGCGACTATATGCCTCTGCCTTTTGGACCGCGTTCACCACCTCTGCAATCGCATCAATGGTAGAACGTCCTGCTCTAAAGCCGTACTGCCGAGGAGATAGGTCCCCAGCAGCACGAATCGCGTCAGTGAGTTTCTCTAGCACCTTCCCAGCCGTGTCTAGCATGCATAACGGGCGGTATGCAGACGGCGATTCGGGATTTCCCTTCCCCTTGCTGACCAGCACGAGTCTCGCCCCTTATACCGATGTTTTAGCCCCTTATACCGATGTTTTAGCATTGCCTGGAGGCACACGTAGGAATTGACGACGTGTGAAGTGCAGATCACACGAGCGTTGTGCGACGATGAAAAAGTGATGGAAAGAGTGGTAGAGAATGGAGGTATTTAAAAAAATGCCTTCAGGCCTTTAATTTCTGTGGAAATAGTGGAATTGAAGTCTTTTTTGAATGTTTGACATAACGTTGAATATTGCTCCATGATTTAATGATCATCTCGTCCAAGAATATCTAAAAGACTGGAAAAAGTGGTAAATTTTTTTAAAAAAATAGAAATCTTTGTGTATGAGATTACCAATAACACTATCAAGGAGTTTATAAAACACGTTTATTTTGAATTGTTCCTCTTCGTGTTTTACTTGTCGTTTAGCTTCATCATCATATTTTGATGTTGTTTTATTTCAAAATTTTGAGAATCATCATGGACAATTTTCCTTGCTTTGAATAGTTTTTCTTTAAAAATTTTTTCGTGGTCGGCGTTGGCAGCTAAATTTTCTACCACTAGTTTAGCTTCGCCGTAGATGGTGCTTCATTTACTTCGCATATCTTCCAATTCTTTAATTAAATCATCGATGTTCCAGATTATTACGTCAAGAGCTCCAGATCTAGTTTGTAAAACTTTGTTTGTGTGATCAATATTGGCAAAAACTTTAAACCATTTTTGTGGCCATCATGATACAGTTAAAGGATTTGAGTTTTTTCATAATTTCATTCATTTTGGTTCTACATTCAGTAATTACATTTAACTCCCTACAATCGGTTATGGCATGAACAATGAAAGGCAAATGCTTTGGAAACGGGTGAACACTGTCTATTCTTGCGACCATAGATTATGGAGGGAGCATCATAATCGCCTTTCTAGATATTCCCTTCGCAGTATTCAGCAACATTGGCCCCACATAAATTGAGACTTTGTGTGGCATAATTTGAATGAAAAGCAATATTATTCATTTGATTTATAACGGCTTGAGCTTCGTTGTAAATTCAAGCTATACCAGCTCCGTTCCCATAGCCTTGTCCCCTACAATCTTTTTTATGGAATTGAGTTATTTCAAGCTAACTAAGGATTAAGTTGGCAAGATCTATACCTGTTTTTTGTTACAGTCAACAAAATTTAAAAATCTTTCACAAATTTTAAACTCCAACTCGTAATCCAAAATGTTTCGTAGCATTATTGATGTTTGTTCCATGTGTGAAGAATCTGGTAGAGTCACCAATAATAGAAAAATATTTAAATTTTTTTCTTTCCTCTAGGACTTTCTGTCAAACTGTAGCACCACAAGTTTGAATAAATTCATTTTGTGAATCAAGTAGTGAAAGTAGATATATAGAAATGACCGCAAAGGACTGCAGCCTGCCTCGGCAAAAGAGGATGTTGAGATCCACCGAGATTGGCCTTATCTGGGGACGCGTGAATGCTCTGGCAGGATAGCGTTGCGGTGCTGAAGGGTGTGTTCTTTCCCCCTAGCACAAGGACCCACCACAAAAAAATTTCGCACCCACGAATTAAACAGGTCAACATGCCGATCGACTGGTGTGGGGGCTGAGGTAACCTACTAAGGGTTGACATGCTTTTTGAAAGAACAAATTAGGCCGGGCAAAAATGGACGGACTTGCGGAGACTTCGTCGTTACCGGCAATACTTCTGGCCCTCAAATCAGTTGGTGCATCCAGATGGAAGCGGTGCCCCCTCGTACCCTCCCAACCGGATCAAGATCCAAACGTAGACGTAACCATCTATTTCCCATTTGAGTCAAAAACTCCTACAAACGTACTTTGCATGACTCTTTCCGTCAAATGAGGAATACAAACGTAACCAATTTATGTGTTACCCTCTACTTTACTCTCGGCAATAGAGTTCCTCTGGCTAAGGACGTCGGATCCGGCTTGCCATTGGAAACGATCGTAGGAGGCGCCATTAGCTTATCCCCTGGTCCTAAATAGCCGCCAAGCGAAAATGCGGCCACCGAACACCCCTCACACGGCTCGAAATACCACACCCTATGTTCTTCTGACAGGGGAGGATTAGTCTTACCGGACGACCACTTGCACAACTTTGCTGAGCTCAGATGACCCGACGTAACTCGCGCTGAGCGAAAATCTGAAAACGCCTGCACTAAAAATCACGGATCAATTCGCACTGAAAATTTATTTCCGAATACATACGAGCCAGGTGTTCAATTTATCTTCGTGGCAATCTTTTTTAATGACCAAAAATATGTTCATTTATTTAATTATTTATTTGATGGTAAAGCACAATAAATTTTAAAAACTTTATTGATCAATATGCAATACTTGACTTACGTCTACCTTTAATTGATCAATATGCAATACTTGACTTACGTCTACCTAGTTGGGGGCACCCGAAGTAATTTGCGTTGTGACGCTCTACTGCCAGCGCGCTTCTTGTAGAGCTAATGTCACCAATCTCCTTTAATTATATCATTGTCGCTATTCTAACTTTCTCTGTTGTAAATTTCTGCCCTCGATGAATTCCAGGAAATATATCATGTCACTCGCCGCACTTGGTCCTCTGTTGTTGATCCTTGTCCACCAGAAAAGAGAAGAGACCCGTTCTTTGTTTCCAGGGTTTTTCATCAGCTCGGTTTCAACCAGCGAGCTGTTAACTTTTTCCTTGGGCAATTCAATGTTAAATTGCGATCCCCCAACTGGATCGGGCAATTGAAATCCAAATTTCCCTCGCGCACCAGGTGTAAATGTCAAAGTGGCTGACACTCTGTCAGTATTGTGTTTTTGTTTGGTTTAGAAAATTAAAATCGTGGTCACGACTTGTTCCGAATGTCATTGAATTCATCGGTAATGAAGACACGTCTCACATATAGTTTAATGTTATCTAATTTAATGCCATAACGATTGAAAGACTCTGACGGCAGTACTTTCGGTATGTAAAAAAGATTTTTAAATGTTACTTCGCCTTGCGTAATAAAGTGCGTATGTGTCAATGGTTTGGATGTGTCCTTAGTCAAACTTTTGTAGAATTCATCGATTCGTTCTCTGTAAAACATTACCTGATTTCCGAGTCCTAATCGGTTTGCAATCGCTCATCATCACCCAGTCCCAAATGGTTTTTGGTTTATCACCATCAGTATCCTCTTCTACCATGGCATCCTCTTCTCCATCTTCAGCAGCTTCGTTCTTCTCTGGTTTCTTTTCATCTTCGGCGGGCACTTCTTCCCCAACCGTTGTACTTGTCCACATATAAATGGAGAAGTTAATGAATTGTGAATATTTGTTAATCAGTTGCTTGACTGTATCTTCTTCCAAAAAGTTCAAGGCTTCTTCCTTCAAGTGTAAGGAAATTGGTGAGCCACATTTCACGGTATCAACACGAGGATAATTGACAATGCTAAATTTATTGGCGTCGCTTACCCAAACGTGTTGTTTGTCGGCATTGTGTTTTGTCGTAACAACGACACGATCAGCAACCAAAAAGGCAGAATAAAATCCAACACCGTATCTACCCATCATATCATTTAAATCTTGACCCTCAGCCACTTTTGTTGCATTGTAGCCAAAGAGTCGGCTATTCCGGATTTCGTAATTGTGCCTAAATTGTTCACCAGATCATTTCGGATCATGCCTTTACCACTGTTGATGATGTGAAGGACTTTGTGTTCTTCATCCACCTTTATTCGAATTAATTATTCAGGATTTGTTTCTAGCTCTCCTTTGCTCATAAGTGATAACAATCGGATTTTATTGAGCGGATCGGAAGCATTTGATATCAATTAACGAAGGAAAACTTCTTGATGATAAGTTTCATCATACCGTTAACTTCTGTTTGGAATGTGAACTCTTCCACCTTTTCGTGGAGCTCATTCATTTGTGCCACGTTCAACCCATCAAGCTTTATGGCTTCAGCCTCCCGTCGAACTGCATCGGTATCTGTTCTAGAACCTTCTCGGCTTGCTCCCAAATCAATATCAACTTTATTAACTTCGGTACTATCATCGTCTGCACTAGCGGTAACTTGAGTCACGCCCGTCAATAGAAAAATTCCATTGAGGAATAGCAGTAGGTATTTCAATTTGTTGCAAATTACTTACAACCAGTGGCGGCTCGTGGCTCGGAACGTAGGGGGTGCGCTGTATACATGTTGGTCGATTTATTTTTTTTTCTACCCTATTCAAACGTTAAGTTTTAGTTTCATACGTGGATAATATGCTAAAAAAATTGTTTTTAAGTAAGTAAGCTGGTTTCGTTTCCTCTTTCATATATACATAAATAATTACGATTCATTTGCAAATCAAATGAGCGGTTTATAGTGTGTTTTAGGAGAGAAATTTTCCAAGATGAAGTACTAGACTTCAAAAAACCCAAAGAAGATTCAAAATGTCGATAAAATGAATATTTTAACAGTAAACCAGTTAAATTGATTAAAAACCACGGGCAAGTTATCTGAATCTTGCCCATTTTTTATATGGTAACTAAAAAAAGCTTTCTATGGCATTGGATTGAAGGGAAAACTACTGAATATGTATTGTTGAATTCTGTCTGGTTTTTTAAATTTTTAATTTGTTAAAAAATGTTTTTGAAATCTCCTTTTTCGTTCATTGTTAGAATTCTTAATTTATTCGGTTGCAATTTTCGAAATGCATTTTAGAATTGAAAACCAAATGCTTTAAAACTGCAGATATGTATGCACAATATTAAAAAAATTTCCATTTTATTTTTTAAGCATAGTCATCTGACAGGTTTTCTTGTAATTTATAAGCTAAGAATATAAAGAATAAAGACTTAAAAAATATATTTCAGATTGTCACAACGAGACCTATCATTTGATGTGTCACGCGGTACACTTTAAATACATAGTTTTCCATTCCTCCTGCTCCCATGCAAAAAGTGACCCTTTTTTCAAAATTCATTTCTTTTTGTTACACGTTAATGTTTCGGTTATCGAAATCAATACTTGCACCGAATCCTACCGGAATCGGCTCAGTATATTCAAAGCAAATGTACTTGACAGACAGACAGACAGACACACGAATGACATCATGAGGGTTTCGTTTCCACATTTGCATGTACATAACCCTTCAAATAAAAATTGTGATGATTCAGTTGTTGGTTCAAACAATCTAATAATAATCTAATATTAGTAAACATTATTTAAAAAATCAAGTTAATTGTTTCTTTTCAATGAAAACAATATAAAGTATTATTTTACCTAGTATGAAATCAAATTACGATACTTACTTGAACAACAGGTCAATTCGCCTGTTTTTCTGTTTTGCAAAAGTCTCTATAACTTTCTGATTAAAG
Source organism: Odontomyia ornata (assembly GCA_963969285.1). Classification (NCBI taxonomy): domain Eukaryota; kingdom Metazoa; phylum Arthropoda; class Insecta; order Diptera; family Stratiomyidae; genus Odontomyia; species Odontomyia ornata. Next base: position 134,991,069 of record OZ017742.1, on the reverse strand, counting down.
TTTGGAAGGGACTGTATAAATCTTTTTTCGATACTTAAAACCGAAAGCGCATTTAGCCTATCTTGGCACATTGTATTTCGCAGAAACGTTTTGACCCGTTTCAATGTTGAAAAACATCGTTCACTTTCCACAGATGTCATCGGAATGGTGACAATAATTTTTAAGAGCTTAACACTTTCAGAAAAAGCTTCAATTAACCCATTGTTGTTGAAATACTGTGAAATTGCCAGAGCTCCATCCGCTTCTTGAAAGTCATTCCTATTATAAATTGTACTTAGCTTATTCTTTAATTTTGATTTGTCCAAAAAGTCGTAAGTATTAACGGTCTGCAAGAGAACATTTTCTGGAAAATTCACCTTATATTCATTGAATTTCTCGCAGTAAAATAATGATGATGCTATAAGATGATCTTGAAATTCAAATCTTTCTTTCAACTGTGTTAATATCAGATCACATACTTCTTTGCAAATAACACAATTGGATGTCTTACTTCTTTTTGGCGGCGGCTCCTCAAAATAATCGGTTAAATCTCGGACATTTTGAATTGCTTTTTCAAAATAAAATACATGTTTTTTAACTTTGAGCACATTCAATGATCTGGATTGAAATCGCTGAAATAAAATCTCACAATGAGGTAAAATTTTTTGAAAAAAATTTAACAAATAAATGAAATTTTCATCGTGAAGATATCTCATGAGCATATCAGCTTGGTTTATTGTATTGGTATCATTTTGTAAATCTAAAATTATTCCGAGGCATTCAACCAGTTGTCCCTTGTAAATAAAGACAGTCTTGACAGTTCGTATATCAAAATTCCATCTTGTTTGAGGAGCTGAAGGTATTTTTCTTTTGACTGTTTCCATCAAAATTTGAGTCCGCTTTGCCGATCTTGCGAAAAAATTAGGGAAAGCATGCAAGTTAGCAAAAAATCGTTGCACTATTTTGTTTTGCGAAACAGCCTTTTCAATAATCAAATTCAATTGATGAGCGTAACAGTGAATATAATGCGCGTAAGGAAATGAACTTTTTATCTTTGCTTGAACTCCACCAATTTTCCCGCTCATCACAGCAGCACCATCATAGCACTGCCCAATGAGTTTATTCGGTGTAATATTCAGATATTGGAGTTCTTCTGTCAAGGCAGAATAGATTCCATCGGCGAAAAGAGAATTAGGTAGCAAATATTTCCAAAAGCTTTCATAAATATCACCTGCAATTTCATATCTTATAATTAATACCAACTGAGCATCTGTAGAAACATCTGTTGTCTCATCAGCTTGAATTGAAACAAAATAACTTTTAGCAATATCGGATCTAACTTTTTCCTGGTAAACCTGCAATATCGCATCGAAAATATCGTTTTGAATCGTTTTGGATGTGCCCTTAAAAACTGTAGAAGATTCCAAATGTTGTTTCATAACTTTATCCAATTCGGAAACGAAATCAATCAAGCCTCTAAAAATTCCCTGATTCAAAGAATCCCTATATTCATCATGACCTCGCAACGCCAATTCAAATGCACCGCAAAAAACCACACAGTTAATTATTTTTGATAATATATATCTATTTTTATGAACTGTGTCGTTGTGCGTTTTTATTTGCAACCGATAGGCAGAATCTAACTGCTGTCTTATATCGACGGCTCCCAAGGCCGCCAAATTTATGATGTTGTCTAAATGTGATTGCGAGCAGTTATGCTTTTTTATTTTTTCGGATAGATGCGTGAGGTCGTCTACTCCTTTCGCTGTCCATAAAGAATCACCTTAAAAAAGTAAACAAGGGAAACAACAAAGTCTATTTACCTTTTCACATCCACACAACTAATTTGCTTTCTCATAAAACTCAATTTTAAAGCACCGTGTATACCTTTTATTTTTACACTCACACACTTGCTTGATATTTAAGAATGGTCGAGGTGTACCAATTTTCTTTAAATTTAGTTTATCATCGTATGCTAGCGCATTTTCTTTTATATAACTCACACTCATTTTAAACACTTTCGTCTATCAACACTCCACACAATTGTACAAATTTCGCACGACTAAACTTAATCAATGGAACCCACAAAGGGGCAGCCAATGTGCACTTGACTTGTTGATGGCATCGACCAAATAGACGGTTGAATAAATGGTTTCTTGCTTAACTACTAATAATCTGCATGGCAGCCCCGATACCAAATTAAGTGGGCATGTGGGCTAACTCCGCAACAAAATATGTATATGTACACCAGAAATAAATGTTGGGGAAAACTTTGACTCTGGTGCGGCGCTAGAAAAATGATGCATCGCCATACATTTTGCCAATCTCACGGTTATGTGGGCTTGATGGTTTTACTATAGAAAATTCGTTAGATGCTCGTGCGGTATATGATGCACGGCACGGATCATATTGTAAACACATGTTGGAATATTGTAGATTATTAATAAGGTGTTACCAATCGATAAACTATTTTTATTTTAGATGGTTGTTGCTAAATTGAAATGATTATTTTTCCTCAAGCTGAATATTAATTTTGGTGGTTCGTTGCACGAGCGCACTTAAAGACCAGCCGCCACTGCTTATAACCACCTCTAATTAAGATTTACGTGATTACTCCACGAATGTTATATGACAACTGTTGGACTAGGCTGTGGTGGGCTTAATCGAAAAATGTCCTCGTTAAGAAGTGGGTTTTATCCTTTACCCATAGTGCATTTCAAGATGATTAAAATTCTCATAGGTGCAATATTCACAGATCCATTTTTGGGTGTAGAGTGGCAATGGTTGTTTGCACATTGTTATCTCTCGGTTGCTGCTGCTGTATAGCTATTTTTTTTTTGTGCTTAATGTAATCGTTTTTGTTTTCTTTTTGTTATTGTTTACTTTTACTTTACATTTTTATTTTATTATTTTAACCTTTAAACATTTTCATTTTTAACCTTGGCTCGGGTGGTATTTTAACAACCGCAAAAAAAGTGCAAATGGTTTCCGCGTCATATGTTATAGCGTTATGCAATGGAATCACATAACTCTATGCCATAAAAGGGGATGCGACTGGTAGACCACTCTATCCGGCAAGAGCCCCTGTTAACGAAAAAAAGGGAAGAGCTAGCACGATGGCTAGTCTATGTTAGCGGAGGAGCCTGCCTTCGTCGCGGATCCTGTAATCGGTCAGGTTGAGCGAAAGGGAAAGACCGAAATTAAAAACTTAAATCTCCATTTTTAACTGCCGAATCATATCATAACTCTATTTAGACCATATCGTATTTAAAAATATATAGAAAAATAATTCCGAACAAATAAATATACCTTTTTACTAAATAAATGTCCAAAGTAAGAAATCCGTAAAATTCTAGCGAAATATAAAAGAGAGTCGGTTATATTATTTTCAATTGAATTTTCCTACCACGACTATTATTAAGAAAGATAATTTGGATCATGTACGTGATTGGATTCCAAAATAGAAGACAAATAAAATGATAAGATTTCAAAGAGTTTACTAAGATCCTTTAAGTTTCGTCCTATTTAGAACACAGTTAAGTTGATTTCAGTTGATATTGTGATATCCAGAAAATAATATGAAGATAATTTAGAAATACGAATATGGTGTTCTCAATCTGGACTTACAAAAATACTGAGCTCATATAACGCGTAAAACCCCATCTTTCTTCAAAACAAACAGGATATCATACATACATATGAAACTTGTATTAATTCTTGAATTCTAACTACTACATTAAGCTTGCATTCAGTTTATATTTGTATCGATATTGACTACTAACTATTTAGCATGTAACTCACTTTTAATTAGACGTTCAATAAAGTAAGATGTGCTAAAGACGAGCTCTCGGTGTTCTGATTCCCAAAGCAAGAAAAAAAATAGTGATTAACATCATACTCGTACAAATCGCACACATTTTCACTAGGATTTTTGAATCGGAGGTCAATTCTACAAACTGATGCAATATAAAGAATATGTTTTTTCCATTAATACTGAATAAGGTTATTGAAAAATTGCAACAAATTAAGAAATAACATTTTCCGTTTCTGTATATGCTCGTTCTTTTTTTGAAGAAAATGAAGGCTCCACGCGGTGAGGTACGTGGCAGCGTAGTTTGGCTTTGCATTTTCAATTAGAGTATATTGATTCGGTTTTCGATTCGAATAGTTTAATTCTGGCACCACGTTGAGGAATGTTCGGGAATGCGTAGTTTTTGATTTAAGATGTTCCATGTGGCTTTTTGTCTTAGTCTCTCCGCACGGTCCAAAAAAAGCAAAAAATTAGGCAAAGTAAATTAAAATTGAATTGATGGAAGGTTTTGATGCGTTTTAAGTTGGACATATATTTTGAACTTAGTCTTCTCTCGAAAAATCTGCGACCGAAATTCCTCTCTGAATTAGCTTACCTGCCAGCAGCCACCTCGGAGTAGACTAGAGTGTCCGAACTTGTTGACCTGATCGGTACAGTCCGTTGACACATTCCCAGACTTCATATCTATAACCGATGAGATGTCGGCTCAGGTTTATTTTGGGGAATCTCGAAACGAGACGCACGAAGAAAAACCATTACAGACTGCACTTACTGTAATGTCAACCTTACCAATTTCTGTTCTCTCTGCAGTTTTAAGTTCATCTGTATACAATTTGAAAGTAACCGATTTATTGGACTCATAGCTCAATTCCCCAATACGGCAAACCATACACTCATCTAATTACTACTTAACAATCAGGATATTTGAAGAACTTTTGAGAAATATTCTTCCGAAATAGTGATACAGTTAAATTTTGCTTCAAGAAAAATCAATATATGTATTTTCTTCACACCAGCACTTTCTATATATAAGTAGTATTCTTTAAATAAATTTAATTTCTGAACCGAGTAACAGTGTACAAGCTGCTGTACAATATTCGCAAGAAACAATACAATCATGTATTCCAGCCATGTTTGAAATTCGAAATTCAATTACTTGATTGAAAATTCAATTAAAAAATACTAAACTCCAATTAAGTTAATGCTGTGTACTGAAACCGAGCCTTCATGCATCCAATAATCGCCTACATTAACATTCATCCCTCACTACTCCCGCTTGTCATTACCGCCCGCCACTTTCCATGTCTCATGCTTGCCAGGGTTGCTCTTATCCTGTTACTATCGAGCACGTCAATCAACAAGTACTCCATTGTGTAATGACCCGATCCTGAAGCTAACAATAGCGTAATAATGAGCTTTAGACAAAAATTTATTGTTATCAATTATGGCGTTTCGGATATCGACCGATGTTCAGTCATGGTGGCTCTATTCATTTCTGAAGTGCGAAGGCGTAAAAAGGATGTATAAATTGCCCACCGTATGCATATTACTAAGCTTATATAGAGAGTCAGAAATAAACACTTTCACAGAATTGTTTTGCTTTTGAACATTTCAACAACCTTCTGAGAAGTCAAAGCCATTAGGAAGTCATCGCGTGCCGACTTTATTTTTGAGGTTTTTATCTTTTATTGAAAAGCCCATACTTGCTTATGAAAATTTGAAAAGCTGCTTTGATAAGTCGGATGCAGACGAGCCACCATACAATAATAAAACAAATTTTACACTTAAATGATTGTGGGAATTTCGAATCAAATGTTGGTCTTTACAGTTGATGTACTATACGAGTATGTATGGTATATTGGAATTTCTGTAAAGAGTTTGAAGCGTTTTGAATTGTGTTGGAGTATATTTATTACTTGAGTGCTTGAATGAAAGCAGTTATCTAAAAGGTAGACTTTGGTTCCTTAAACAAATTTTGTAATCGAAGATAGCATGCATTTCAATTTCAACTTCACATCATTTCCGAGAAAAATTATCTTAGCTGATTTTGAGCTTTTGAATACCTAAATGGAGAGAAAGGTACAATGGTAAAATTAATGCTGCTTTATTTTAATTGCTTAACAGAGAACGGAATGTTTCAAAGGATGAAATTGAATGGCACCAATTGCAGAAAATGAACCCATTGCCACCGTCGTCTTAATATCATGTAATCCTATTCGATAGGTAAAGAAGTGGTTTTAAATGGGCAATGTTCTTAAATTTCAATGAAAAAATTTGTAAGGATAGGGTAATTTGCAAAATTAGCTGAATTGAGTATTCTCCAGGGGCTCTTAGTACATTGTAGCAATCTTATTTAGCATGAGTATTTTACAAAAGAAGTGGGCTAGAGGTTGAAAATAAGTGATTGAAAAAGATCACAAGTTGGGTAGACAGACCTATGCTCATGTCAGAAGGGTTTTGTACTCTACTTACAAAATGCAGTAACCAGCAACGAATAAATTCAAGAAACACATAATGTTCGAGGATCATACGATTATTAACAAAGTTGAAAGAATTTTGACTTCTGAGGTATTTGTTAAAGTTATACCCATAAATATCTCCCTTGATAATTTTTTCAGATTTTTTAGATCACTGGTGTCCATTCGCGAGGGAAGAAACACATTTTTCATGTCTTTCCCCCACTGAAGCAAAAACTGTCAGTTTAAGAACTGTTTTGAAAAGCTCTCATAGAGAACTTTCAGTTGATACTCATATCCGCTACCTTTGATGAAACTTTTTTCAGGGGCCACTCCTCTGTACTGTAGTCATCGATTCATGGCCTATTTTTTCGAATCCTAGAATGTTTACAAAGCCCTTTTGCTAGGAGCTCCCTCCTGCCTCTTCAACTTGTTTCAATTGTATGTACTCATCTTCATGATACCTATCATTCCTGAAATTTTCATGTAAATCCTAGGGGGTCACCACCCTATATGGGGAGACCCTCTTAAACCACTTTGAAAAATTGCTTCACCCTTGAACTTTCAAGAAGTGACCACTTCTGACCTTTTCACAAAGTTTCATGGCTGTAGCCTCTATAGTTTCAACATGGGCCCTAACCCAAGCATCTGCAAACATTCAACGCCTTTGAGGGATAGGTCCTGAGGCGAAAAATCGGAGCGAAACCAAATGGCGACCAATGGCGAACTCAAAATAACCACGAGCTGTATGAAATTTTTGATGAGCCGGAGGTCTCACCGATTGTAAGACTGCGGAAACTACAATGGGCTGGCCACATGAATCGTATCGAAGAGCAACGGATACCCGAAAGAAAAGGTATTCGTTGGGGGAACTAAACGGCGGAGACCAGTGGAAAAATCGAGGATCTGCTGGTCTGACTCGGCAAATGAAGACAGCTCGCCACCGCTCGGATTTCAAAATCGGAGGATGCAGTCAATTGACCGTGAGGCGCAGACGCTTTTTGCAGGAAGCAAAGGCCCGCGGGGAACTGTAGCGCTACAAAGAAGAAGAAAAATAAACAAAGACACCCGCACCCCCCCCCAGTGACCTAGTCACAAATTATCGAAATGCTAACCTTTAAAAAAAATAAAAATTAATGAAACACAAACTTCGATGAAAAATTAAGTGAGAATAAACTAGACACTTGGAAATCTTTTAAGGAAGTTATACGAAATGTTGTAGGGAATCATGTATATACGGCTTTAAAGCCATAGTAGAGAATATGATTGAAAATTTTGGAAAAAATTGGCTATTTTATGAGCAATAAAGTTCACTTCTTGAATTGATATTCAGACTACTCTCGGGAAGCCTTAGGACCGGTTAGTGGAGAGCGAGGGGAACGATTTTATCAGGATCTGAAAGATATTGAGCGTAGATATCGAGGAAGGTGGAATAACTGAATGATGGTAGATTATTGTTGGTTGCTGATCCGGGATGATCTAAACCAAGCTTTTAAGCAGAAATCTCGCAGTCTGAGCACCATTGAAAACAGAGGAAGAAATGATAATAAATTTTTACGTATTTTTACTTATGCATATCTAATAGGTCAATGGCACTTCCAATAAATTTCATAGTTTCTTACTTGAAATCTAAATTTTTTTTTCTCAGTGGTGGTGTGATTTTTGCAATTTTTCTCTTTCTCTTTTCTCTTTAAGAAAAACAGTTGAGGGTGATGAGTTAAAAATTGATTACCTATTAGTAATCAATGCAGCAAAATGCCTTAGTACCAGTCATCTAATCCAAAAGAAGGAGGCACAACCTAAAATTTGCAGGCCTGTCATATGCTTGATCACCGACTGGCTTGACAGAAAATCTTACAAATTTCGTAACATTGTCCAACATTTTGTTTTGGAAATATTAGCAGTCTTTGTTTGATTTCTAATGAATGCTTTAATGTAAGTACGTTTGCATTAGTTAACAGAATGAAAATTAGCAATTAGTAATTAAAAAACTGTAAACAGGCTCAGATTATCGAGAAAATTTGAAAACGTCACGTCTCAGTGTCGTATAAATTTATTCAGTGGTGGCCCCTAGCAGCTATGTGCAGATTGCAAATGCTTATCTGTGAAGTCCCGAGAATATTTGATAGTCTTGTTTGATCAAATCGTTAGCATATAGAATATTTCAATCGTGTGCGCATCCCACTTCAGTTCACCTAAAATAATGAATCCATTTTAGTCCGCATGGTGTAGTGATTAGAGTGCTTACTGCGTAAGCTAAAGGTCTTTGGTTCAAATCTCGATAATGACAACAAAATTTGCATTAAATGATTCTTCAGACGCACTATCAGCTCATTCAGTTATGATATGTACAGGTTTAAAATCAGAAAATATCGCAGCTATGTGGCCGGATCAACTGCCAAAGTATGGTATTGACCATATCAACTTCTCGAGCGCCAATAAGTACAATCAAGGCAATGAGATACTCTAACTAACTCTAATTGAAAGCTCAAAGAGGGCTGCAGTGCCAAAGCAATAATATCAATAAAAGATAATCAATCCAGTCTGGTGATCGGTAAACATTCAAAAAATTCACTCCTGCTCGCAACATGTTCTCCTGAATGTTCTACAACCATTGTTGGTGGAACTGAGTGGATTTCAAATAAGATGGTGTGATATTCCTATAAAATGTTTGAGTTTTCAAGATTAAGTCTTTGTCTCGAATATTATACCCTTTTCAATGTGCTTTTTCAGCTGCTAGTTGAGTTACAGCCACTTGAATCTTACAACTTTAGATATAAACATCATTGATATATTTTAGCTTAAAGATGGTATATAGTTATTCCTTTAAGTAAATTTTTTGTAATATTTCAAAAAATTTCTTATGATAAATATCATCAATCATTCGCTCTAAAAAGATGGTTGAATCCAATAATTGGTTTTTGGCCGATATCCACTTCCCTTCTTTAATTTTTGCATGAAGCTCTCGCTTTAGATTTCCATCTCAAGTTGTAGAGTTTGTAATTATTATCCAACAACTGCCGTTTCTATCGTACTCTAGCTAAGCGAAACCAAATTTGTAAAAATTGAGTCTAATTTCTTTTTCGAAAATCCTGTCTTTATACTAGAAATTATTTAGAGAACAAATTTATCCAGGCAAATTATTTGGAAGTGGTAGTTTTGCATTTGTATACATTATATATATATATATATATATATATATATATATATATATATATATATATATATATATACATACATATATATATACATATATATATATTTATATATATATATATATATATATATATATATATATATATATATATACATATATATATGTACGAGTTAAGAAAATTCCATGAAAACCGTATATTTAAAAATTATTCTGCAACCTTCCCCTTTAAAATAGTCCCCTTTGGTAACTATAAAACGATTTCAGCGCTTTTCATGCTTCCTAACATTTCTGGAATGCTTCAACTGGGATGTCCGCGAATACCCTCATCATGGCCGCCTGGATGTCCGTAATCGGCTCAAAATGGGTTCTTTTGACCACCAATTTTGTTCTAGGGAACAAAAAAGGTTACAGGGTGACATCGGGTGAACAAGGCAGCTGCTGCAACACGCTGATCCCTTCAGAGGCCAAATACTGGGACACGCTGAGGGCACCTCAGAAAGGTTCTTTGGAACCATCTTCGCGCACAACTTTTTCATCCCAAAATCGTCGGTTAAAATTTGTCTGACTGTTTCACGGTTCATACCCAGTTCCGAGGCGAAAATTCGTACTGTCAAATGCCGATCTATATGGATTAAGGCGCGCACACGCAACGCATTTGCGTCAGTCTGCACCTCGACTGGTTTCCCGCTCCGCGCATCGTCTTCTGCGCCTCGTCTTCCACGCCTTCACGCCCCTCCTTAAACTCTTTTTGCCATCGAGACACCTGGGCACGACTAAGAGCACCACTATCACCATGCACTTTTACAGTTTTAACGTAAGTTTCCGAAGATGTTTCGCCCGATCTGGCGCAAAATTTGATTGCAATGCGTTGTTCTTGATTTCGTTTCTCCATTTTCGTGACGAGCACAACCAACATACGTCTACTCAACACGATACAGCAGGCGAACTAAACAAGCTAAAGCGATGGCTAATATATCAATGGAGAGAAGAAGGATGCTGGGGAAGGGGGAAGAAATTTCAAGATCGCAGGTTTACCTCAAGCGCGGCAATAAAATCAGTCTCATTACTTTATTGTCACACTTCGTAGCCGGTAAGTCCTAGGAAGCAGCAGACGTCTTTCACATTGGTTGGTTATGCAAAATTCTCTATAGCACTTTTTTTATTTGTACCGGAAAATTCTCTTTTTGTTGATTCGATGGTTCAAGAACTTCACTTTCTTCATCAAAAATTTACATTTCGATAGTCTCAACGTAAGGCCAGATGCACGTAGTATTCGAGAAAAGTTTGCCAAACACATACCTTCAACTTCGCTATCGTCAAAAAATTTATTTATACTGCCAACATTATTTTTTTTCTTTTGCATCGCATCAATTCACTGCGCGTATATACATGCATATCTCCACTCACACCCGAGAGGACTTCTTGTTATCTCCATCTAGTACAGTCATTGTGAATCAATCGTCTAACAACAAAAACAACATACGCGCGCAACTGGAGCACGATTTCTCAGAAATAAAATGACACAGTAAATTTGTGTCCGATTTTCGAATTCAAAATTCATTGAGTATCTCACTTCTAAATTATCAAGAAAGTAAGGTGAGGAGTTGTGAGGAATTATAATTACAAAGAAATAAAACAAAAGCAATAAATCACCACAAATGACCGTTTATTCTTTCAAATATTCCAGCGGATAACGCCAGAGAATAACACGTATAGTCGGCTGGTGGTTAAAATACGAGGCATCTTATCTACATGACATTCAGAATGCAAAAGCCCCTAATTTCTCTAGCACCAAATCAATTAATGACTAACCTTGTTTGATAATCTGAAGAGCAGTGGTAAAAGTGCTACCCTTCAGGCGGTAGCTCTTTTAATTTAATGGTTCTTCTGCCAAGTTATAAGACTGGCTACCTAAAATGTACACGCAGACATCCCTGTAAAATTTTTCTTACGCAGAAGAAACAGCAGCGCATACATAAACCATCCCGTGAAGATGGTTACAGCTTACATATGCCTGGTAACTTCGTGCTAAAAGCTTGGTACTCTACATTTTTGTGCAGATTGCTGTCCGTTGTTTTCCTTCCAATTTTATGGTCTTATTAATCCAGCGCTCACCATGTGGAGAATAATCAAAATTGGTTGCCCTATATGCCTTAACAATAAATACCTATCGTGAATAATCAGTCGATTGATCAAAATATGAAGTTTCTCAAGATAATATAGTAAATTAATTTAAGTCATTATGAGTATCTGAATCTCTCAAAATAAACCTATTGAATTATTTGTAACACCACTATTAACGCCATCAAGAACCGAATTATTCAAGAACATGTATAGCCCAGTCATATTAGGTAAAAAAAGGGGTCAACCTCGGAATGAAAGATAATAAGCTGCAAATTGGTATGAACCTTTGTTTTGTCATTTTAAATGTTGTCTCAAAAGTCACAATCGTTATCGTGTCCGCGTCTTAAGATATTCAAGGTCAAAGGTCACAAAAATCGGTTTTTCGCGAATATCTGGCTTCCTATCGGTTAAATGAGATTTGCATTTATTATAAAAGTTGTAGGCTATAAAATTCCCTACAACTTTTGTTTAAACTTTTTTTTCATACGACCAACCGTTTTGAAGGTAGAGCGCGAAGAGTGCACATCTTACAGTCATATACGGCCTAATGCAAGGTCAAGCGTGAGTTATGGTTATCAGTACGTTATAAAGTCAATTATTTACTTGGAAATTATAATTATTAAACAATGCCTATTATTTATGTACTAACTATTAATTATTTATATTTAATTAAAGTAAGTAACTTGATTATTTATATATAATTATTCATATTTAAAGAATGGGGCTGGATGCTTGAAAACGAAATCCTGGAGCCCATACGAACGTTATTACCTCCAGCACCAGCCGAACTACTAAACGTAATATTTTGCAATTGCAAAAATGGTTGTGGTTCCCGCTGTGGATGCAGAAAATCAGGGCTACAATGTTCTTTAGCTTGCGGCCAGTGCAACGGACAAGCTTGCCTCAACGCTTCACTGTATCCAAGTAATCCCGATGAAGAAAATACATATGATCCCGATATTCTGGAAGGTTTGGAGATGAACATGACAGATAATGAGGATGATGACAATGAATCGAACATTTTTGAGCGACAAGAAGAAGAAGACGACGAACAAGAAGAAGATAATTAGTTTCCATTTCCAATTTCATTACAATTAAAATCAACAAAGATACTTTTGATATTTGAACTCACATTTTGATAAATGTATATTATGCCGTATTTAATAATAAATAAAAATATGTGTAAAATATATACTCTTACTATCATTTTAACTTAAAATAAAACTAAAATATATAATCCAGAATTAATAATATTTTATACTTAAATAGTTAAATATGAATAATTATATATAAATAATCAAGTTACTTACTTTAATTAAATATAAATAATTAATAGTTAGTACATAAATAATAGGCATTGTTTAATAATTATAATTTCCAAGTAAATAATTGACTTTATAACGTACTGATAACCATAACTCACGCTTGACCTTGCATTAGGCCGTATATGACTGTACGATGTGCACTCTTCGCGCTCTACCTTCAAAACGGTTGGTCGTATGAAAAAAAAGTTTAAACAAAAGTTGTAGGGAATTTTATAGCTTACAACTTTTATAATAAATGCAAATCTCATTTAACCGATAGGAAGCCAGATATTCGCGAAAAACCGATTTTTGTGACCTTTGACCTTGAATATCTTGAGACGCGAACACGATAACGATTGTGACTTTTGAGACAACATTTAGAATGACAAAACAAAGGTTCATACCAATTTGCAGCTTATTATCTTTCATTCCGAGGTGAAAGCCCTAATATGACTGGGCTAGTAGTTTAGATTCAAGCCTTTAAAATATGGTCTAGCAACTCCTTTGCTCCTCTATTTGGTAAGAGTTGGAGAGTTGCATAGCAAATGCCTTAATCTATCTCTATCAGCAAACAGGTCAGGCATTGAATTTTATTGATTAATCATATCAATGAAAATAGTTTAATATTCCTTCCTCCGTCGGGTAGTAGTTAACAATCAAACTCATCCTGTATATAAATTTTTACTTTTACTGCATCCACTGCGGAAACCAAGTCTCTTGATAAAAGTGCTGTGACATAAAGACGGACGGACGGACACAGCTCGTGATTGCAATAGGGTTTTGTATTTTAGTACAAAACCCTAAAAACAAGTTGGTTAGACAAGACCTACACTTGTATCAGAAGGGTTTTGTACTCAACTTCTCAGAAATACTAACTAACATTTTCTTGCAAACTAATAAAAGTCACTCAAATCATGAATTCCCAAAAAGATTAATGTTCTTGACCTTACTTGAAAATTTCAAGAAGATCAAATCATCAAACTGCAGTGACTGATTCAATGGAAAGTCCATAAAATACCAAAATCATGTGTTATTGTTTTTGCAATCGGAGAAAATTCAAATGGCTATAACTTCTGTGTCTATCATTCGATTTTCATCAAACTTTCAGAGTTAAAGGACCTTTTGTAGGACTACTTAAATATCGAATTTCGTTCAGCTTAAGGGTACGTACACGGCTTTTTTAGGGAAAATGTGAAATTCAAGTATCATACTATTATTAACAAAGTTGAGCGAATTTTGACTGCTAAGGTATTTGTTGTTGTTGTACTCATAAACAACTACCACCATAATTTTTTTTCAGATTTTTCGGATCACAGGCGTGCAATGGTGAGGACGGGGGGACACACATTTTTCGTGTATTTCCCCTCCCTGTGCACCCCTCGAACCAAAAAGTGACAAATTAAGACCTGTTTTGAAAAGCCCTTATCAAGAAATTTTTTTTCGGTTGCACTCCCTATATGGAGAGACCCCCCTTAAATACCTTATGAAATTTTTCCGTAGTTAAACTTCAAAGAGAGCACCCCTTTATACCTGCTTACAAAATTTGATGTTTCTAGCTTAAGTAGTTTGCGAGTAAAAATGCTGTGACACACGGACGGACAGACAGGACACGATTTCAGTAGGGTCTAATAAAAAAATTATTTTACAAAACCCTAAAAACAGTCAAGTAGACAAAAGGACGCACATATCAGAAGTGTTTAAAACTGAACCTATGAAATGCAGACATTTACGCTACGTAACTAATGTACGCAAAAATAAAACCAACTATTATGCAAACTGCAATAATATTTCAATGCGAAAATGAACAGGCAATAGGAAACACAAAGGAACATCACAAATTCGTCAGAGTAGAATACATCCTAGGTCTCTCGGAAAATTTCGGTGACTAGACTAAAGACACAGTTGGTCTGAAGATTGCTTCTAAAGGAAAAAACACACTGAGCATGCATTATCCAGCGAAAAAGGACAAAATATCTCAATAATATAAACCCAACATTGTGTGCTGCATGGGGATAGAGAGCAAAAGTTTAGGTCCTGTTCAGTTTATGTCTCAAAGAGGGTAAATCAACAATCTTTGGATTGAGTAAAATTTTAACTTTAGTCATACTTGCTGTATACGAGTATACTCGGGAATTAATCAAAATGTGTTTCAAGACTTCGCCTTTCGAATTACTCAGAGATCGATATAATAGTAGAATCAAGCCCTACAGTTTGGCATGAGAGCTAAATTTCAAGGTTGAGGAGTTTTAGTCCAAGTAAATAATATTCATTGTTACTCTCGAGTTTAGCTCTCTAATAGTAAATTCTCATTATTCTAAAATAGGGGCATATATTTCAAATGTCACTAATCAGTTACCTTGTAAGAAAATTTATTGTGCGAAATTCGCCCATTGCGCCTATACACACACACGCACACACACATATATATATATATATATATATATATATATATATATATATATATATATATATATAGCTGGACAAAATATAGGTGTTAGCACATCTTTCTAAAACATGCTTAATTTTCACACTTTTCTTTATCAGCCCTCAAATTAAGTTGGATTTTAAAATAAACACACCTCTTCTTTGTAACGAAAAACACAAACTTTTAAAAAAGCTTAACATTTAGTAAATTCATAAAATGTGCCAATTTTCAAGTGGCCAGAATAATAAGTGTAGTAGTCCGCGTGGCTTAGTGGTTAGAGCACTAAGCTCGTAAGCCGAAGGTCTCTGGTTCAAGTCTCGTTGGCGTCAACGAGATTCAGTTTGAGTGCTTTTTTGGATGGACTATAAGCCTGTTCAGTTATGATACGTGCTGGTTTAAAATCAGAACGTATCGCAGCTGGATGGACGGAAACACGGCCAAAGCGGGATAATGATCATATCACCTTGTGGAGTGCCGATACATTGACAATGACAATGAGATACTCTAACTATCTCTAAGTGAAAGCCTGAAAGGGGCTGTGGGGCTACAAAGAAGAAGAAAAAGAATAATAGGCGTGCCCAACAAACATCAATTTTGAGGAAAGATGTACTTGTTAACTATCTCGGTTAAGTTGTTTATCCATTCATTTTAGACGAAAAATCATGAGTTCTGTTCTGGTTTGGATAAACTTTGGTACAGAGGTTCATTGAAGTACTTGGTGAATTCCTCGATAAAAAATCCTATGTTGGTCAGTCTGAAACTAAATTATGGCCGCTCAAAAGTCAAAAAGCTCGAAAAAATTTCTTTTTGTGGTCGTGGCCAGACTTTCAAGTGATGTTTATGAAATTAGGAACTTTGGTAAAAGCTATAAGCATCTAAAGAATTGTGTTGAAAAATATGAGGTCAGGATTTAAGAAACAAATTGGTGGCTATTTGAAGCTCGAAATTTCAAAGGCTTCTTAGAAGTCGCAATTATGATCCGATGTGTATGAAACTTAGTTTCAAGATAGAAAATAATTAGGACTAATCACTTTGTTATTTGACCGCAAGTTTCAAAATCGCGGCGCTTCAAATATACAATTTTCTCAAATTTTTGTGGCCCTCTAATGTTGCTACATTTTCCAACGGATGTCTATGAAACTTGAGGCTTTGGATAACTGTGCAAAAAATTATTATCGAATGAGAAATAAACAAGTCATTTCAAACTTAATATTTTTAGCTGCAATTTTCACCAAAAGTTTTAATATTTTTGCACTGTCTAGAGTAAAACTTCAATTTGAACGAGATTGAGCACATTGATTGATGAGACCCTAAGACACAAACATTTAAAAAAATCCAAAAGGAATACATGGATTCAAAATGGCGACTCCCAAAAAATCAAAAAGCAATCGCAATCCGCTATTTTTTCCAACCCTAGAGTGGTTACAAAGCCTTACTGTTAGGAGCTCTCTCCTGCCTCTTTGACTTATTTCACATGTGAGTATTACTTGTAGGTACTCATCTTCAGTCATTCATCAAATTGAATCAAGTATTAAAAGCATGCACCTTAACCGTTGAAGTTGGGAAGAAATATCTCAAAATTATTCAACCTTCGCATTTAAAATAGCTACTATTTTGTTTTACGATTACTGATACCACTAGCTGAACCTATTATCAAAGACATTCATGATACCGAAATTCGTACTTTTCCCTCTTCCCCTGCCCCCCACGGTACTGATAAGGCAATTTTAAGACTTGTTCTGAAAAGATCTCATTGAGAACTTTCTAATGACACCCTGTTCGACTACCGATGGTGAAAATTTTTTTTTAAGGGTCAACTCCCTATATGGGGAGACCCCCTTAAGCCCCTTTGAAAATTTTTTCGACTCCGAAACTTTCTAGAAGTCCCCACTTCTGATCTTTCCATGGCTGTAGCCTCAATAGTTTCGGAGAAAAAGTGCTGTGACATACAGACGGACACAGGCCGTGATTGCAATAGGGTTTTGTATTTTAATACGAAACCACTACAGTCACAAGCTCAAAAAATTGATTTTTTCGATGATGTTCTTATGCTTTTGCACGGTAGTGTATATATATATATATATATATATATATATATATATATATATATATATATATATATATATATATACAGTGGTGGTCATCAAAATAGAGCCACTTACAAAACTGGAATCATTTTTCCTGAATAAAATTATAAAAGATAAAATATGGTAAATCTATAAATTCAACAAATTTAAATTGACTTTACAAAACAAAACAGTTATTTTCGCAAAATAAATTCACAACAAAATAAAATCTTCGAAAATATGTTGGTCACGAAAATAGAGCCACTAGCACAAACAGAAGGAATTCCTGGTTACATGAGACAATTACTGTCAAATTTGTTTTGAAAAATGGTTCCATTTAACTTGAAATTCTCGAATCATACTAATACTTGGTTGCTCTACCTTTATTGTTGATCAGTGCCTCACAACGTTCTGGCATAGACTCCACAAAATTTCGGCACCGTTCTGTCGATACTGCGGACCACTCTTTTTGGAATATTTCCCGTAATTGTGATTTATTTTGGATATTGTACTTCCCTACGAAATTTTTCAGATCATTTCATAAATTCTCAATCGGAATAAGATTTTATTGTCTTTGAAAAATGTTTTCGCTTTACCCGAAGTATGTTTCGGGTCATTACCTTGCCGAAACGCTGCGGCTGCAATGAGTTCCTTTTACCTTTAGGACTGCTCGAGCATAGTGTGCCAACTGGTTACATTTTTCAATCGATTCGAGCATAACTGTGACTATATAATCCGGAGTAAGCTCTCTCGTCTCCCTGTAGAGGTCCCTTTTCAGCCTACCGCATTTTATGCACGCAAAAAATGTGTGGTAGGCATTGTCTTCCTCTTCTGGGCAAAACTGACAATTGGGGGACTGTAACTTACCAATCTTGTGCAGGGAAGACTGTAAACACCCATGCCCGCTCAAAAGCTGGTTCAGATAGAAGTCAGTCTCACCATGCCTTCGATTTGGCCACGGTCTTATATCCAGGATGAGGCGCGCAGTCCACCTTCTTTTCGTGCAATTCACCCAAGACTGCTGTCAATCGTTAAGTGAGCACTGTCTCTCCTCGTAGATAACCATCTCGCTCGCATCCTCGTTTCAACGCAGGTAAATAGTGCAGTGGTTTCCCACATGAAGGGCAACAGGTATTGCGCCTGCAATAACTCTCACCACCAAACCAGAGACTGTCGGATACGAAGATGCAATTCACAGTGCTCTTTGGCTCTAAGCCTTTGTGTTTCGGTATACCTCCTTACTGAAAGTGTCACCCTATATTTCTGCTCCGTACAGTAGCACTAAGCCTTTAGCACTCATAAAAGGCATTTTCTTGATGGGTTAGGTTCCCCTACGGGTGCCATAAGTCGACTCAGAGCCGATACTCCTGAAGCAGCCTTCTCAGCAGTTGCCCTGATTTGGCCAGAAAAACTCATCTTTGAGTTGATCAGTAGCCCCAGGTACTTCACCGCTGACTTTGGTTCGATTAAAATGTCAATAATTCTGATCATCCTTACTCTAGGGATTCTCTTTTTTGTCAAGATGGCCACTTTAGTTTTCTCCATTGCTAAACTGAACCCTTGAGCAGTCATCCAGTCTCTCTACCTAAGCCCAAGTTGCGCTTGTTCAGCGATGTGTCCAGTGGCCAGACACCCAACATCATCCGCATAGCCAACCAGGCGTGATTCATCTGGTATCTCCAGTCTCAGTAGCCCGTCGTAAGACATATTCCACAGGTCCGTCCCAATGATAGATCCCTGGGCAACAACCGATGTAGCTTCCATCCTTTGTAAGGAGTATTAAACGTTTATTGAACTTTAACAGAACGTTAAAAAAACTTGTTTCATAAGAAAAAAACCAGACTTGTATTCTTTCTGAAAAACGCTAGAACTGAATGATAAACTTTTGAAATTAGAAAAATACACACACAAAAAGCCAAAATAAAGGAACACACTTCACAGCTTTGTTAGTGTCTACTTCTCATAAATTTTGTCTTCAAAATGATAATAACCATGGCTGCTGTTTTTCTGCAATCAAGGTGTGCATGGTGGTCGATATCACTGGTGTGTATCTAATAAGAGTGATGGCCCGATGAGAATTAGTACACACGTCGAAATCACCTTCTTCTAACATTTTTCTTCTTTAATAATTTTTCAGAAAAAATGTTTAAAATAAGCAACTCAATCATGAAGCTACAAAAGAATTTCATAAGTTACGCCAAAACATTGATTATTTGTTCATTAGCAATTTCGGAAGCATCCTTATCGTCAGTTCTAAACATTCTAGCAGATTTAAGATGACTTCATAGGAAAGTTACTTTGACCTCATCATTTTCATCAACTGTGATACTTGCTATGGAGGTGCATCTATACATGACGTTTCAACGGTTTTCTAAAATCATTTTACAACACCCTACTAAAATCACATCCTGTCTGTCCGTCCGTCCGTGCGTCACACTACTTTTTCTCGCAAACTACATAAGCTGGGAACATAAAATTTTGTAGGTACGTGCACAGTAACGCCTTTTTCAAAGTTTCATCCAAGATAGAAATTCATATGGTGTTTAAGGGGGATTTCCCCACATAGGGAGTGGCCCCTGAAAAAAAATGTCTCTGTTTGTAGGCGATATGGATATCAAATGTAAGGTTTTAATGAGAACTTTTCAAAACAGGTCTTAAAATGACAAGTCTTGCTTTGAGGGATGCAGAGGAAGGGGAAAGGTACGAAAATGTTGCGTCATGAAAAATACCCGTGTGAATTGTGAGCTGGCTCTTAGATGCTCCAAAATGTGTGCTTTGAATTTTTTACTATATTTCATCATATAATTTTCAGCGAAACCAATTTGAAATATAATTTCTGAGACATTTAAATTATTTCTAACTACTCCCTTTTTCCTCAGACTTTCGTTTTTCCCAAAAACTTGTTTCTTCATATCATAAATCTCTCGAAGTAATGACATTTTAAAATCTTTCATGGTACTTGTAATACCAACTTTGTTAGTTAACTTTACAAATTTTGTCGATCCTTTCAGAACTTTGTCTTCGTTTGTCACTTGACCCTGAAAATATTCAACTGTGTAATGATTATTACCAGGATGTATTTCAATTTTTCCACTAGTAGCATATGAACTAGATATACAATCGTAAGAGGCAACATTGCAGCTGCATGCTTTAATTGATTTATCGTAGAACTATATTTGAACTTCCCCAATATATCTACCTTTTAATTTATGATGCATAGCCCAATAGTTTTTTTCCTTAGTAGAGTAGTGTAAGATAGTTGGATACCCAACTCAGCCACAAATTTAGGGTGCAAATTTTTTACAGTATCTAAAAGCAAACGCTTTTCGTTTCCTCCTTTGAGACAATCTTTTTTGTTGGGGTACATTCTACTGACTTCATCTTTCTCAAAAAATAATATAATTGTCTCGCGAATAGCTTGACTAATTAAAAATGTAGGAGACTTTCGGTCAGAAACTAGAATGCTTGCATTATTCTTGAGTTTTGACAAGAAATGGCTTCACTATTTTAAATAAACGATACGATCACCACTCTCACATTTTTGAATTTTTGGGCAACTTATCAAAGTTTTGTTTAAGCTGAGATGATGAAACCTCGCTAAACAAAAGTTTTTTTTCATACTTCAGGAGTAATTGAGCAACCTTCTACTAGCAACATGTTTCTCTCTTTGACTGAAGTTTCTTACGTAAACTATGTATTCATCGTTGCATTTTGCTGATTTCCACTTTTTGTTTTTTTTTCATGGTCCTATACGTCTTATATCTACCTTTTTTCAGATTTTATCTCTAACATAGTTTCCGATGCAAAGGGATCATCGTTGCTTTCATTTTCTGAATCTAGCGGAGTATTGTTTAATTTTTCTGTCAGCGCCGTTATTTTTTCTTTACTTTTGGAAATTCTTTCTCCATGGTTTCCTTTGCTGCCTATTCTTTCTTTTGGACACATCATTCATTAATTTGTTTTTTTTTGCTGCTTTTTTACTTTGATAGTATTCCCTGTTTTTAGCCTTTTTCGTTTCTTTCTGTGCAGAAGTCATTTGTAATGAAACTCGCGTGGTGGTTTGCCAAAGACTAAATTTTTTGTAGATGCCACTAGTAGTATTTAAAATACATTACTTTGATATTAATCCTAACACCTGCACTTATCAAAATAATCTAAACTTTGGTACATACTCGTATGTATCTTATCAGAACTAATAGAAGCAAATCATCAAATATATAGTAAGCCATTAAACAATGCTTTGAATACCTAACCTCTATACAAAACCGTTATGTTTTACGGTATTTAATCCTTTTGTCAGCAAGTCTGCCGGCATTTCAGATGTTGGCAGATAAACTATCTTAATGAGATTGTTAGCTACCGCTTCTCTAACAATATGATGGCGCACATCTATGCGCTTGGTTCTTTGATGAAATAATGGGTTTTCTGATAACTTCTGAGCACCCTGATTATTATTATACAATATAATTACATAATCACAACTGCCTACAATTTAACAAAACAAGCTTCTTAAATAAATAGCCTTTTTACAGGCTTCCGCTACCGCCATATAGTCAGCCTCCGTACTTGACAAAGCTATAGTGCGTTGTTTTAACATTCATATAAAATAACGGTTCCTGGCAGTTTAAAGCAGAAACCTGTGTAAGATATCCTATCTAGAGTGTTCGAGGCCCAATCTACATCAACAAAACCTTCCAATTTACAATTATCTTTGCTAAACATTAGCCCATACGATTTAGTTTTACATAACGAGTTTCAAGAAGAAGAATGATATTTGTTCCTGGTGCGGCATGGTTTTCAAGAAATGGGTTGATCAACTCGTGAGCCCTGGATCCAAGGACAGTAAAAAAAAAACGCTAAGTATGTATGTAAGCCCATTACCCTTACTAATGGTCCAATAGCAACTTCTAACATGAATCCTAAACCTCAATCCCTATTTTTTCCTTCGAAACGCTTGAATGCCTTCAACGCTTCGGGTAACTGTAGCACTTCGGTTGTCGACCCAAAACTTCACTCTATTAGCGTTAGTGCTGGTCAACTGGAAACAGTCATAGAAGCAGAGGCATCTACTGCACAAAACCTGGAAGCAGCTTCCTCTTTAAACTATAAATCTTCTACAATACAGGGTACTTATAATAACTTCGTGCGTGGAGAAGATTAAATTCCAAATTCGTCCGAATCAACTTTACAGCCCATATCACTTGCTCCTAATAATAACAACCAATCCTTTTCAGACCCGTTGTGGCCGCCTAAAGTCAAGGCCACTATAGTTTCGGGTGCTGACCTCGAAAAAAGATATTTAATATCTCGACTTAGAGATAATAAAATTTACGAATCGGTTCCGCTCTACCTGTCATATATGCACAAGGCATCAGAAACCACTTGCATAGATATGAAAACGAAAACAAGTCTGAAAATCGTGATTCAGAGAGAAGGTCTTCCAATTGATCTGGACGCTCTCCGGCTTCTGTATTTTTCCTACCATGAAGAACTAGGTATCACCGTTAACCAGGCAAAAAAAGATCTCGAAACCTACGCATCACATGATAGTTCAAATCATATCTCGTCATTGCAAAGGGCAAGGGAACAGCACCATAAATTTATTCGTCCCCAATAAGCAGAAGATTTTAAAGTTATTTTACCATAACTGTGGTGAAACACGTAGTAAGTTAAACAAACTTTTTCTTGACGCAAAGTCGTGCCATTTTAATATCCTAACCTTTTCCGAAACATGGTTGAATGACTCTCACATTGACGAAAAGATCCTTGATAGTGACTGGAATATATACAAAGACGATAGAGATCGTCTCAGCACAGGACAATCTCGAGGAGGTGGTGTTTAATTGCAGTACACAACTCCTTTATGAGTGAGCTAGTAAATTCCACGCAATACAAATTATTCCAGCATAAAGTGGTTAAAATAAATTTGGGAAGATCTTATTTATATATTGGCGTTTTTTATGTCCCCCATATTCTAACGATACTGTCTACGACGACGTTTGTCAAAATGTTACTGAAATTGCTGCAACTACAAATGAAGAAGATAAGATTATAATTACTGGTGACTTTAATCGTCCAAACTTAAAGTTTGTAGTCGATGAACAAAACGGCCTCCTTCTTCCTATCAATCTCCTAAATAGTAATGATTTCAATCTCATGAGCACCTTTTATCATAACGATTTGCAGCAAGTAGCTCCTATACCCAACCAAAATGGCAGATTGCTAGATCTTATTTTCTCTAACTCTAACGACGAAGTAGTGGTTAGTTCAACTGATGACAACGAGCATCTGTTTTCTAATTCAGTTCATCACTCCGCTTTTACCGTTGAATTGTCCACTTCTGATACTTCTAATTTTATATCGTATAATTCCACTATTGTATATGACTTTCGTAATGGCAGTTACGATCAAATCAATTGTCTTTTATCCCGAGTAAATTGGAATGACACTTTATGAACGTTAGACTTGGATACAGCATTATCCACCTTTTATAGCA
Source organism: Odontomyia ornata (assembly GCA_963969285.1). NCBI lineage: Eukaryota > Metazoa > Arthropoda > Insecta > Diptera > Stratiomyidae > Odontomyia > Odontomyia ornata. The sequence goes on along the minus strand of OZ017742.1, from coordinate 134,967,251 downwards.
TCATCTTTGACGCCGTTGAATCATTCATACCTAAAAAAAAAAATCCCCGTTGGCAGCACCAGCCGGAAAGGTAAATTTCTCGTATGTAGCATAAAGCTTCGAAAAAAAATTTGGCTTGCCTACTACTCAACTTCTTTCTGCAATTTTCGTAGTACCACATGGGTATTTATTAACATAAAAAAAATCTGGCCACGTTCGTTCTTAGAGATCTTTTATCGGGGCGCGAATATTTTGCTAATTAAATTGAGTTGCATACGTATGGATTACATATTGAAAATCGGCGGATCATAAATTGTTGTAAACATATAAATACCGGTTTCGCCCTTCTCGCATTTGCTGTTTACACAGTTCACAGTGGTAACCACACAAAGGCTTAAATAGCTCGAATAGTTAATTTCAAAAGATTTCCATGAAAGTTTAATCAGCACTTGCGTTGCCATTAATATATACATTTTCAATTTTTTTCTGAACTATGAGGGCCGTCATTTCAATTTTTATTGAAATCGGCTGCTAAAAATATTAAGCCGTAAATTTTCGACTTTTTTATTTGTCATTCGATTTGCATAATTAAATTAAATTAACTTGCGTTAATAACTTATAATTTCAAGTTTCAACGGAATCTGTTGAGGATCTTGGCTGCTACAGAAATAAAAAAAATTGTATGCCACCTCCCTGTATGGGGAGACCCCCCTTAAAATACCTTAAAATATTTTCTTGCACTGCAAATTTCAAGAGGCACCACTTTTGACCTACGTAGAAAATTTCCTCATTCTAGCTCATGTGGTTTGCGAGAAAACTTGTTTTGACGCACGAACAAACGGACGGACGGACAGACAAGTCGCGATTTTATAATTTTTTTAGGGGATTGTTAAAAAGATTTTACAATATCTTAAAAATGGTCTGGTTTATAAATTCTATCAAGTAAAGTCATTTAAAACGTAATCATGAAAAATATTCATTATTTCAGTTGGCACTAAAATAGCGAATTGCGCTTGCCTTCTGACCTTTGGGGGCCGCCATTTTGAATGCATGCATTTTATTTTGGATTATTTTAAATCTTTGTATGCTAGGAACTCATCAATCAATGTACTATCTCGTTCAAATAGAAGTTTCACTCTAGACAGGGCAAAATAATTCAATTTTTAAAGAAAATGGCAGCTAAAAATATTAGGCTTTAAATTTTCGACTTTTTTATTGTTCATTTAATTTTAATAATTTCCTGCATAATACAAGAACATAGTACAGAGATCCATAATCTCAAGTTTCATCAAAATCCGCTGGAAAATGTGACCGCTAGAGGGCCACAAAAACCTGAAAAAACGCATATTTAAACGGCCGCCATTTTGAAATTTGCACATGCATGATCACCAAAATATCAAAGACTGTAGGCCTAAATAATGTCTATTTTGAAACCGAATTTCGTATATGTCGGATTAAAATTGCGACTTTAAAAAGCCTTTGAAATTTCGCCCTTTAACTGGCCGCCATTTTGTTTTTTGCAACCTGACCTCCAATTTTTTCACGTAATTCTTTAGATACTTATAATTTCTATCAAGTTATCAAATTTCATGAAAATCTTTTGAAAGCTTTGACCACTATTATAACAACAAAATTTTGCACGTTTTTCGACCTTTGAGCGGCCGCCATTTTGTTTCTGCCGTACCGACTTTGGATTTTTTATTGTGAGATTCATCATATACAGCAATAAACCTTTGTACCAAATTTCATCCAAATCGGAGCTATACTTTGGTCAGAACAGAAATCACGATTTTTCGTCTAAAATGGCCGCCATTTTGTTTTTGCCGGGCCGATATAGCTGGTTCATGAACTTAACCGAGACAATTACCCAATACACCTTTCCTGAAAATTTGGTGAAAATCGAAGCAAAATTGCAACCTCTATCGTGGTCACAAATTTCGTTATATCCCATATATATATATATATATATATATATATATATATATATATATATATATATATATATATATATATATATATATATATATATATATATATGATGCTCTCCGCAATAGGTAAATTTCTCTCGAGAAATTTACCTAAAAGACAAGACGTCAGAGCCATGGCTAGGAAGAGATCTCCGGCATTCACACAACAAGAGAATTAAACTTTACAAGCTCCTTAAACGCAATAATGATGCCAACGATGAGATCAAGAGTAAGTACAACGAGATTGCCCTCGAATTCAAAATAAAATCCCAAGAGGCATATCAATCATACGTTAACGTTGTAGCGGAGGAAACTATTTCCAATCCAAAAAAAGTTTTTTGATTTCGTAAACGTTAAGCGTAAAACTCATGGCTATCCTTCGATTATGACATACAAAGACTCGATGTCATCTTGTGTAGAACAGATCTGCGAGGATTTTTCAAACGACTTTCAGCATGTTTACTCGAACTCTGCTATTCCACTAAACCTAGAGCCTCCGGAACAATCATCTGGAACCCTTATAGAGAACATGTTGATTTCAGAAGATCAAATTCTCCAAGCTATCGAGGATCTCGATTTAAATAAAGGACCTGGCCTAGATCTGATTCCACCCTGTTTTTTGGCCCTCTGCAAAAGTGAACTGACTAGACCCCTCTTCATTATTTTCAATCTTTCCTACAATTTGGAAGCCATCCTTTACAACACCAATACTTAACAAGTTGGGTAAACAGACCTACGCTCATGTCAGAAGGGTTTTGTATTCAATTTTCAAAATGCAGTCACCAGATTGAATAAAGTCAAGAAGCATGTCAATGACGATTTTATTGGAGAAACTATGAAATTCGAAGATCATACTATTATTAACAAAGTTGAAAGAATTTAGACTTCTGAGGTTTTTGTTATTGTTATACTCATAAATATCTCCCTTGATAATTATTTCAGATGTCCATTCGCGAGGGAGGAAACACATTTTTCATGTATTTCCCCCCTGTGCCCCACTGTAGCAAAAACTGACAGTTTAAGAACTGTTTTGAAAAGCTTCCATGAAAACTTTCATTTCATACTCATATCGGCTACGTTTGATGAATTTTTTTTCAGGGGCCACTCTCCTGTACTGTTATCATCGATTAATAGCCAATTTTTTCGAATCTTAGAGCTGTTACAAAGCCCTTATGTTAGAAGCTCCCTCCCGCCTCCTTGACTTGTTTCACTTATGAGTATTAGTTGTAGGTACTCAGCTTCAGTCATTCATTAAATTGAATCAAGTGTTCAAAGCATGCACCTTAAACGTTGAAGTTGGGAAAAAATAACTCAACATTATTCAAACTTCGCATTTAAAACAGCCACTATTTTGTTTTACGATTACTGATACCACTAGCTGAACTGATTCTCAAAGTTATTCATGGCACCTATCATTCCTGAAATTTTCATGCAAATCCTAGCAAAACTGTAGTGTCTGAGTCGGTAAAAAGCGCATGTTGTTCCATAGCCATATGTTGCCATAGTAATACATGCAGCGCATATTGTTCCATAGTACTACAGGAAAATTCAAACCGCTATAACTTCGCTAAATATGATGCAATCTTTATGAAACTTGCAGGGTTAATCAATCTTATAAATAGACATCTGTGTACTGAATTTCATTGAATTTAAGGGTACCGTTAAGATTTTATTCAAGAAAACATAAAATCGATAAATCATACTATTACTAACAAAGTTGAGTGAATTGCGACTTCTCACGTATTTGTTGTTGATGTACTCATCAAGGCCTACATTCTTGATTTTTTCCAGATTTTTCGGATGAAAGGTGTCCAATCGCGAGGGGGGGGGACACAAATTTTTCGTGTATTTCCCCTCCCTGTGCGCCCCTCGAAGCAAACTTTGCCAAATTAAGACCTGTTTTGTAAAGTTCTCATCAAGATCTTTCATTTGATACCCATATCGGCTACCTTCAATGAAATTTTTTTTTCGGGGGGTCACTCCCCTACATGGGGAGACCCCCCTTAAAGACCTTGTAAAAATTTTTAGTAGTTGAACTTTGAAGAGATCACCACTTTACACCTACATACAAAATTTGATGCTTCTAGCTTAAGTAGTTTCCGAGAAAAACTGCTGTGACACACGGACGGACGGACGGACGGACGGACGGACGGACGGACAGACAGACAGACGGACAGACGGACAGACAGGACGCGATTTTAGAAGGGTTTTGTAAAATTATTTTACAAAACCCTAAAAAAGGTAAAAAACGGCTTGTGGTGAACTACAGGGGCATTGCTATCTTATTTGCTATGCCAAAACTGTTTGAAAAAATTACTTGTAGTAAAATTTCTCCCATTATCGAACCATTTCTTAATGAAGAGCAACATGGTTTCCGTAAAAACAGATCTACTACCACTAATCTAATCACTTTGACGTCAGGCATTCTTTGTAGAATGGGGCAAGGAAATCAGATTAACGCCATATACACAGATTTTAGCAAAGCATTTGATAGAGTGAAACATGGAATTTTGTTGAAAAAACTCCGTGGCTTCGGCATATCAGGTTCAATGCTAAGCTGGATTCAGTCTTATTTGAAAGGCCCCACAAAATTTGTCAAGTTTCAAGGGCAGTTGTCGCGTGAGATCAATGTCGCCTCTGGGGTTCCTCAGGGCAGTCATCTGGGTCCACTTCTCTTCAATATTTTCATCTCACATCTTTCGGTTGCGCTGTCTGATATTTCGCACCTTTTTTATGCTGACGATTTCAAACTATATCACAGTATACAATCTTTAACTGATGTATCTTTTCTTCAATCCAAACTAACCGCCCTCCACCAATGGTGCGATATGAACCATCTTGAACTAAATCTGGAAAAATGTTACGTGATAAGCTTTTCAAGAAAAAGGAATGTCGACACATATAACCATGAAATTAACAACACACAACTGCGAAGAGTTGATAAAGTTGTAGACCTTGGCGTAGTATTAGACGGCAAACTCAGATTCAACCTTCACTACGATGAAATTTTGTGCAAAGCTTATAAGATGCTGGGTTTTATTAAACGGAGGGCCAAAGGATTCATGAATATTTGGGCCACAAAATCCTTGTTCACGTCGCTAGTCCGTCCTATTCTCGAATACGGCTGCATAGTCTGGGACCCTATATACGACATCTATAGCCGTAGGCTTGAGTCTGTACAAAAACAATTTCTACTTTTTGCCTTAAGATCTCTGTACGACCCGACTTCTTTTCACAACCTACCATCTAATGAGGATCGACTTCTAACATTAAACCTGACATCACTCGCTTCCAGAAGAGTCGCTTTGTCTGCATGTCTACCTTTCGACGCAATAAGGTACAATATTCAAGTTACTGTTTTGTCAGACAAGATGCACTTTCACGATCCTATTAGAGTCACGAGACACATTCCCATGTTGACCGCGAGTACACACCATACCAATTATGCAGACAATGAGCCGGTTAACAGATGCTGTAAGGCATTCAATAAGTTTAGCGATCTGTATTCCCCAACCACTTCCAAGTCCTGTTTTAAATCCAAAATATTAAAAGTCCTCAATTCATCGACTACATAATTAAGATTGTATTATTGTATTGGTATTTTACTTCAGTTAATTTTGATTTGTATTTTAATTTAAAATGGGCCTTGTTTGGCGACTGAATAAATAAGTATCTTAGAATGCGTTTTGCATGCTTCCAATGAGTATGGGAATAACAATTATTAAATTGGCTCAAGTAACTCACGCTATAAGAAATATCAGGGTGAGTTAAAACACTTAAGTACATTAAGCTACCTATTTATTGCTGATATGGGTATTGCTTACAAACATCTATACCTTTTTCTAGTTTTAGATTACTTTCAATGGGAGTATCAACAACATTACAGTTTTCCATATTAAATTTACTTAAAATATGATCTACAAACTTTTCTTGATCTAAGAAAATACAGCAATTCTCGTACATTTTTACCCTCATACCCAAGCATTGCTTAAGTTGCCCCAAATCTATAATTTTGACTTTTGACATTTGATTAGTTTTTAATTTCTTAAACATGTTACTACTGTTTGAAAAATAAAAAAATCATCTACAAAAATTGCTATTATGTTATGGTCCTTTTTACATCTTTTTATGTATAGACATGGTTCTAACTTTGTCTTAACAAAATTCAATTTTAATAAACAATCATATACTCTTTCATTCCAAGCTCTGGCTGATTGTTTTAAGCCATAAATTGTACGATTTTGAGAACACAATTTTCTTTATAATTCAAATTAGGCGGTACTTGCATATCGACATTTTCATGTAACAAAGGTAACCATTTACGAATGCTGTAGTTACATCTAAGTGAGTAATTTCAAAGTTAAGTTTGACACTTAAAGCAAATATATAAAAGTCTTAATCTAGAATAACGAAGCACTGGTGAGTATGTTTTAGTATAGTCCACGCCTTCTTTTTGGGAGAAACTTTTTGCAACCAGTCTTGCCCTATCTTCTTCTTCTTTGTAGCACTACAGCCCCTCTCGGGCCTTCGCTTAGAGATAGTTAGAGTATCTCATTTTCATGATCGTATTGATTTTTCCGGAAGTTGGTTTGGTCAGTACCATGCTCCCGTGTGCCTGCTCAGCTATAATATGATCTGATTACATCAGTACATATCACTACTGAGTGAACACTCATAGTCTGTCCGATAAATCTCCTGAACTAAATCACAATGCTCCCAACGAGATTTGAACCTGGGACCTTCGGCTTATGCGTCTCATGCTTTAACCACTAGACCACACTGACTATAGTCTTGCCCTATACTGCACACTATTATCGATTTCGGATTTATTTTTTTGAATACCCACTTAAACTGCACCACTCTATCAGCTTCTTTCGTATCTACAAATGTCCATGCTTCATTGTCTTCGAAACCCTTCAGTTCATGTGTCATCGCCTGTCTCCACTGTTCCTTATCTGGTCCATTCATTGCAGCTTTGTAAGTGATTCTTCATCGCATGATTCAAGGTTGTCCAGAATACATAGATTAGTTATACCATACCTTTCTACTGGCTTTCTCGTACGTTTAGTATCCATCTCCATCTGAACTACATCCTCTATGATAGACTCTTCAGCCATAGATTGATAAGAATCATCTTCGGAAATTGATGACTCACAAATAAATGTTGGGTCATTTGGATCTACAACTGGATTTTCTGATAAACTTTCACCATCCCTAAGTTTTCATCGTTCTCTGAATTTTCTTCACAATTATTTGCTATTATCCAAGCTGTGATGGACCCCGTTTTCTCCATAATCATAATATCTCTGCTCGTAGTAATTTTTTTAGTTTTCTGGTTGTATAATCTGTATCCTTTTACGTTATCTGGATAACCATCTAAAATCAATTTGTCAGCCATCTTATCCCATATTTGTTTTTGTATTTTGGGAACATGCACCATAACCTTACTGCTAAAAGTTCTGACGTGGCTTAGGTCTAGTTTCTCACCTGTCCACCTCCTCTCAAAAGGTATCATCATACCTAAACTGGCGGCTGGTGTTCTATTCTTTAAATATACCGCAGTATTAATTGCTTCAGCCCAAAAACTTTTGTCGAGGTTCGCTTCAAACAAAAAGCATCTTGCCCGTTCAACTACAGTTCTGTTGAACCTCTCTGAGAGCCCATTCTGCTCCGGAGTGTGAGGATTGGTCTTTTGATGGACAATCCAACTTATTTTGAGTAACTCTCCATCCCGCGCGACCAGAATTTACCTCCATTGTCGGTCCTCAATATTCTTATTTTTTTCCGGTTTGATTCTCCACTAAGCCTCGATATTCTTTGAAATGCCGGAACACCTGGTTCTTTTCCTTCAAGAATAGACAAAAGTCATTCTGCTAGCATCATCTTCAAACAGGAGAAAATACTTTGCCTTACCAATTGACTTAATCTCCATCAGCCCGCATAAATCTGAGTGTACTACAACCAGTAGTTTTTCACTTATATGGTTAGCTACGTGTCTGTTTTCCGTCACAGCACACTTCACAATTTTGTATTTGTATGTCAGCTTTTTTGTCAAAAGAAACTCCTACTATAGCACCTTCTTTCATTTTCTGCAAGGGCTTACAATTTATATGTCCTAACCTTTTATGCCATGTTGACATCACCGATAATGAATCCTCGAATTTTTTTGTGTTTAACTTGTACACACCATTTATCAAATTCACTGTACCAATGAGCTTATTCGCTTGGTTGTATTTCAAACAGACATTCTTCTTGAACACTACTCTATTGCTAATAACTATAAGTTGGCTTTCGGACAATGTTCGTCGTGAGATAAGGTATGTACAATACATTCTACACAATCACCTCATCCTGAGAACTGTTTACGCATGTCGTTATTTGTATTTCACCAACAGTAACTACGGGAACCGTCGTTTGATTTGCCACTATGATCTCTTTGTTTTCGTGCACTGGTCGGAGTTGGAATAAACAATTTTGATTTGACGGCATGTGTTCGCTTGCGCCTGAATTGACGTACCAGTCTTCTGTGCTATAACAGCCGTTGAAACATGCCACAATTAAAAACTTTCAATTTTTTATTTGCTTTTAATTCAGGACACTAATTTTTGTAATAGCCGATTTTCTTGCAATTATAAGACTTTATTTGCTTACTGCTGGCTGACACATCATTTGACGTTAACATTTGTTTGCGGTTAGTGTTGCCACTTTTTGACCGCTGTTGTTTTGTCCAAAAAGCGGAGTCCGTACCGTTAGTGGCAACCCCCGAACACATAGCAAGTAACTTTGTTTTTATGGCGTCAGCGCTAATGGCGATTCCAGAATGTTCTATCGCCATTATCATCAGTGAACACTTATCTAGGAGTCAGGCCAAAAGTAATGATTCAATCCACTCGTCTGTGATTTTGAAACCTGTCCTCTTCAATTTATGTGCTGTCTCGACCATTTGAGATACATAGGATGTCACGAATTCACAGTTATCCATACGTATTGAAACCAATGCTCGAAGCAAATTTATTTTTCGTTGATATCCGGTGTCATCAAGTAACTGTTTCAATTAATTGTATTCCACACACCGTCCAGTGTAGTCTCAGTCTTGACATGCACATACAACGAACAGTTAATAGTCATTACGAGTTTAGCTTTGGCTTTCTTCATCTCAGTTTCACTGATAGTCGCCGGCACATTTTCAATGTCAATACCCTCAAGTAACAAAAAGTTGCTAGTTGCGAATACCCAATCGTCATAATTTTCGCATCTTTTGAGTACCCCGACGTCGACATTATTACTTCCGCACAATAAAAATACTTGATATTTCGTTAAAATGGGACTGGGCCCATAACCTAATGAAACTCGCGTGGTGGTTTGTCAAAGACTAAATTTATTGTCATATGAAACAGGCCGGTAGGTACACATAGTTCGTCATAAATGCCGCTAGTAGTATTCAAAATACATTATTTTGATATTAATCCTAACAATTTGGTGCAAAAACTTCCGTTTCCTTGCATTTGCTTTTTCCCGCTGTTTTGTTTTTGTTGCTTATTTTTATCATCCTCCAGACTTCGTTTTGATAATGTGCTGAAACCAAAATCAATTATCATTGTCTCAACAAATTTGATTGGAAACAATTTCTAGATCTAGAATTTATTTTTCACAGTCGATATTTTTTTCAGTTATTGTGAGAACGTAACTATTTTATGATCAAGTAGCACCTACTGCACCAATTCATAACAAATGAATGCACAAACCAAGGCTCCAAAGTAATAATACCTTTTTTTTCCCGTCGATGATCAAAAACAATTTTAAACTATGATTGCTAGTGTCAAATAATTTCGGCGACGCGTTTCATTATTCAGGGAACGTTTGTCATGGTTCGAGAACATTCCCGAAATGATCGTCCCAAAAATGACATATTTGGGGCTAACTTTTGAGGTTATTAGTTTGTGAACTGAGTTACTTTGTAGAATTACGATAAAAGTTCACAATTTTTGAAAAAAAAACCAATATCTAATGACATTCCGATAAAGGAGTTAAAATGCACTGTCTAAATCATAAATCTAGGTGCACTTACAAAGAAAATTAATAAGGAGTTAAAGTGCACAGCTGGAACTGGAGGAGGCAGTCCTCTCCCTGAAAGCGAGGAAGGCTCCAGGTCCAGATGGTGTTCCAGCTGAGGTTTTGGAGCTCGTCTATCACCATTGTCCTGACTTGCTGCTCAGCACATTCAACGCTTGCCTACGGGACGGGGTTTTCCCGGTACGATGGAAGGTGGCGAGGCTCGTGCTGGTCAGCAAGGGGAAGGGAAATCCCGAATCGCCGTCTGCATACCCCCCGTTATGCATGCTAGACACGGCTGGGAAAGTGCTAGAGAAACTCATCAAGGGAAGACTCACTGACGCGATTCGTGCTGCTGGGGACCTATCTCCTCGGCAGTACGGCTTTAGAGCAGGACGTTCTACCATTGATGCGATTGCAGAGGCGGTGAACGCGGTCCAAAAGGCAGAGGCATATAGTCGCACCAAGCGACGGATCGTCCTGTTGGTGACACTCGACGTCAGGAATGCCTTCAACTCCGCTAGATGGGTGGATATTCTGGACACGCTGGAAAACTCTTTTCAAGTTCGAGAATATCTAATGCGGCTTTTGAGGAACTACCTAAAAGACCGAAGCCTGCTCTACGACACGACACAGGGCCAACGAAGGATGGAAATTACATCGGGTGTTGCCCAGGGATCTATCCTTGGTCCGGACCTGTGGAACGTGTCTTACGACGGGCTACTGAGACTTGAGATGCCAGTTGAGTCGCGCTTGGTCGGCTATGCGGATGATGTTGCGGCTTTGGTCACTCGTCGCACCGTTGAACAAGCGCAACTTAGGCTAGGTATGCTAATGCACCGAGTGAGGGACTGGATGACTGCTCGCGGGCTCAGTTTAGCACTGGAGAAAACCGAAGTGGTCATCTTGACAAAAAAGAGAATCCCTAGAGTAAGGATGATCAGTATTGGAGATATATAGATCGAATCGAAGCCAGCAGTGAAGTACCTGGGGCTACTGATCGACTCGAAGATTAGTTTCTCTGAGCAAATCAGGGCAACGGCTGAGAAGGCTGCTTCGGGAATATCGGCCCTGAGTCGACTTATGGCCAACGTAGGGGGACCCAGCCCATCAAGAAGACGCCTCTTGATGAGTGCTGTAGGGTCAGTGCTAATGTACGGAGCAGAGGTATGGGGCGACACTCTCAGCAAGGAGGTATACCGAAAACGATTAGCACAGGTACAGAGCAGAGGAGCACTGAGAATTGCATCTTCGTATCCAACAGTCTCCGACTCGGCGGTGAGAGTGATTGCAGGCGTGATACCTGTCGCTCTCCTTGGTAGAGAGCGCCGCGCTATTTACCTGCGCCGAAACGAGGATGCGAGGGAGATGGTTGTCCGCGAGGAGAGACAACGCTCGCTCAACGATTGGCAGCAGTCTTGGAGGAATTGCACGAAGGGAAGGTGGACTGCGCGCCTCATCCCGGATGTGAGACCGTGGCTAAATCGAAGGCATGGTGAGACTGACTTCTATCTGACCCAGCTTTTGAGCGGGCACGGGTGTTTTCAGTCTTACCTGCACGAGATTGGCAAGTCACGGTCTCCCGATTGTCGGTTTTGCCCAGGAGAGGAGGACAATGCCTGTCACACATTTTTTGCGTGTACCAAATGGGCCAGGCTGCGAAGGGAACTCTACAGGGAGACGGGAGAGCTCACCCCGGATAATATAGTTGCGGTGACGCTCGAATCGGTTGACAAATGAAACCAGGTGGCACATTATGCTCGGGCAGTCCTAAAATATAAAAGGGACTCACAGCAGCCGGAGGCACTGGGGCTGGGGGATCGCTCTTCGGGCAATTTCTCTTCCCCTCTCCCCTCCCACTAGGAAAGGGACTCCCCAGCTTGAAGGCGCCCCACGGCGTAACAAAACGAGACCTGGCCCGAAGTAATGTGTCAAACGGTTCCAGGCTAGGTTCTCAGATTGACAGGGGAGGGGTTTAGTGGGTAGTCCAAAGGTATCCTCCATGGGAGTCCCACACTGCCAGACTCGGCGGGCATAAATGCCTTCACCTCCCTACCACAAAAAAAAAGTGCACTGTTTAAATCATAAATTTAGGTGTACTTACAAGGAAAATTAATAATTCAATATAGATCACAAACACGCCACATAATTTGTCAAATCATCTTCACGTTACTGTAGCGAATCTGCGAAGAACGAACCGACATCTGTACGTCTTAACTACGTACCATTAATTATTATGTACCAATTTTCCATTAGTTGGTGACTCTTGCTAAGAGCGTCGTTGAGTAAACAGCTCACTCAATAAATGGCGAATAATCGTAATTTTGTGTTTTAATTCTAAACCGTGATTTTAGTGAAAACATCCGTTTACTTTCCCTGTAGGCAACAACACTACAATTGGTGACCCTAACAAACGAACACATTGTGTAAAGGAAGTGCGTTATAGAATTTTCTAAAGACTTAAAATGACGACGGGCCAACAACATAACCCTGAGGATGCTAATTCCGATACCCCGAAAACTCCGCTCTATATTGCGCACGAATTGTGGCCTGGCTGTGAACCCCCTCGGCTTGATTCCATTCGTGACGTGAAATTACCACCATTATGGGAAACGCAAGTTAAATTGTGGTTTTCTCAAATTGAATCCACATTTAGCCATTACAAAGTGTACTCGGGCATTGCAAAATTTAATGCAGTCGTAACAACGCTGGACATAACAATATTTGCACAAGTGGCAGATGTAGTAAAAAGGTCCCCGTCGACAAATAAATTTTAGGAGCTGAAAAAACAGTTACTGGCACGATTTTCAATTTCACCACAACAACAGCTGACGCAAGTATTGACGGAGCTAGAATTAAATAACCAAAAACCTTCGCATCTATATAGGCAGATGCAGGCATTGGCGGGTACACAACTACCTGAGGACGCACTACGCGCATTACGGTTAAGGCGGCTTCCAGTCCACGTGCGCGCCATAATGTCGGTCTCTACCGAGAAAGAAGTGACGCCATTATTAGAAATGGCTGACGAAATCGTGGAAGAATTTAATGCAGCGCCAACTGTGATAGAAGCTACTTCGCAGACTCCAGTTCGTTTGGAATCTGAATCTGATCCGATCTTATTGAAAATTTTAAAGCGTCTCGACAATCTTGAAGTGAATTCGAAAAATAATCGTTCAAGGAATCAAAATTTCAGTAGACGCAATCGATCGCGCTCACGAAATGGCAATCGAATGACAAAGAATCCATCGAACGCAGATACGCAGGAAGCAGAAGCATCACGCATCTGCTACTATCATCGCATATATGGAGAAAAGGCCATTCACTGTCGAAAACCCTGCCAATATCAGCGACAGGGAAACTAGCTGCGTCATTGTCAGAAGCGGTCAGCGGTGACGTCCACGAAAAGAACCGTTTATCTATCACCGAGAAAAATACGGGAAAGGTATTCTTAGTGGACAGAGGCGCGGAAGTCTCGGTAATCCCTTGTCATGGAAAACTGAAAAAAACGGAACGGAATTTGTACGCAGCAAACGGGACAACGATTGCAAATTTCGGCAATAAAATAGTATCGCTAGTGGACGTAAAGCGTAAGCAATTAGCAGACGGAAATAATAATTTACAAATGGAGGGAATAATTCCATATAATTTCACGAGTTCTATAAGGATGATAAAAAAAGGAACGCCATTTTACCAAATCCTATCTGAATTTCCCGATATCATAAATCCAGCAGTCAGTACAACCACTCGCGATACGGTGCTCAAACATCATATTATCACCAAAGGACCTCCTATCGCTGAAAAAGCCCGTCGTTTAACGCAAGATAAATTTCAATCCGCGAAAATGGAACTCGAGTTCATGATGGATAAAGGCATATGTCGCCCTTCGAGAAGCCCATGGGCCAGCCCTCTTCATTTGGTTCCGAAGCAGTCAGGAAAATGGAGACCCTGCGGCGATTATAGAAGGTTGAACGCTGTAACCATCCCGGATCGATATCCGATTGCCGGCGTTGAGGATTTAACCCATAATTTGAATGGAAAAACGATATTCTCGACAATCGACCTTATACGCGCTTATCATCAAGTTCCAGTTGCGGAGGAGGATATTGAAAAAACAGCTGTAATTACACCTTTTGGTCTTTTTGAGTTCCTAAAAATGCCTTTTGGACTCAGAAACGCAGCACAGACCTTCTAAAGATTTATCGACATAGTACTATATGGTTTAAATTACTGCTTTGGCTATCTGGATGATATAATAGTCGCATCGAAGTCGGAAGAGGAACATAAAAAACACATCAGAGAGATATTCCAACGATTTAAGGAATACGGTATCAAAATAAATCCTGCGAAATGTAAATTCGGGAAATCTGAAGTGCAGTATCTAAGATTCAGAGTTAACAAGGATGGAATTAAACCGCTAACTGAGAAGGTGGACATAATCCTCAAATACGAAAAGCCGCATACGATCCACAGTCTACGAAGATATCTGGGAATGCTGAATTTCTATCGGAAGTTTTTGAAAAATGCGGCGGAGATCCTAGCGCCACTAAATGAATTCTTACATGAGTCGCGAAAAAACGATAAAAGGCCAGTAGTATGGACTCCTTGTGCGGTTGAGGCTTTCGAAAAGAGCAAACAGTTGTTAGCGGACGCAACAAAGCTAATGCATCCGGTAAAAAACGCACCTTTAGCCATCACAACGGATGCGTCGAGTTTCGCTATGGGAGCCGTGTGGGAGCAATTAGTGGACAATCAATGGCAGCCACTCGGATTCTTTAGCAAGAAATTTAATAAGGCGCAATTGAACTATAGCGTTTACGACAAGGAACTACTAGCCATCTACTCTGCAATCAAATATTTTCGTGATCGAGTGGAAGGACATCTATTTTTTATTAGAACAGACCACAAGCCATTATGCTACGCGTTTAATCAAATGTCGTCAAAAGCATCGCCCCGACAAGCGCGTCAATTGGAATATATATCGCAATTCACCACCGATATAACTCACGTCAAAGGGGACTCCAACACAGTTGCTGATGCACTTTCGCGAGTCGGCGCAATTGCAAGGAATACCTCAATCGATTTAACAGAGGTAGCTAAAGAGCAGGAAAAGGACGAAGAACTTAAAACGTTATTGAGTTCTGAAACTTCACTGGACCTGTAAAACTAAGGACGCAAGGACGTTACCTGTACTGCGATATATGAACAGGAACACCACGACTGTATATACCGAAGGTCCTTCAAAATCAAGCATTTGATTCGGTCCATCGACTATCGCACCCAAGTGGAAAAACAACTAGCCGTTTGTTATGAACAAAATTTGTCTGGCCAAATATGAAAAAGGACATAGCCAGCTGGGCAAAGGCATTCATTCAATGTCAGAGATCAAAGATTAGCCGACACGTTACAACCTTTCCACTGCAAATCGCAGCACCGGATAAACGTTTCGATCATGTCCATATAGACTTAGTTGGACCGTTACCTATTGTTAACAACTATAAATACGTTCAAACAATGATCGACAGGTTCTCGAGATGGACGGAAGCGGTTCCAATCATTGATATAACGGCAAAAGGAGTAGCATTAAGCTTTTATACGCACTGGGTAGCGTGATTCGGAACGCCAAGAATATTAACTACCGATCGTGGGAGTCAGTTTGAATCCATGTTATTCAACGCGCTGACAAAGCTGCTAGGGTGTAAGCACATTCGCACACCTGCGTATCATCCTTTATCAAGCGGCATGATCGAGCGGTTCCATCGATCCTTAAAAGCAGCGTTAATGTGCCACGAAGATACCACTTGGTTACAAGCGTTACCAACTGTCTTACTGGGTCGGCGCTCAGTCTACAAGGAGGATATAAAATGCTCCGCTGCGGAAATGGTATATGAAACGACTCTACGAATACCGGGAGAATTTGTAACCGATGAGCAAGCTAATCAAAGAAGTGAACCTGCATTCGTGGGAAAATTCCGAAAAGACATGAAGAATCTTCGACCGACTCCAATGAACCATCATCGTATTGGACGCACTTTTATCTACAAGGATTTGAAGTCATGCAGCCACATATTCGTTCGTGTTGGTACATCGAAAAAATCGTTGCAACAACCTTACACTGGACCTTATCGTGTCATAGAACGTTACGAAAAAGCCTTCAAAATACTAATGGACGGAAAGGAATCGATAATTTCAATTGATCGACTGAAACCGGCATTAATGATTTCTCCAGACATCGAGGAAACAACGCCATCACCTTTCGTCAATTACGAGGAGAGAAGACAGCCACTGCTTAAAACATATTCTGGTCACGCAAATCAACAAACAACAAACAGGTGACATTTCAATTGTCTGATTGACAATTCTTAGGGGAACGTATATCTAGCGAATCTGCGAAAAACCAAGCGACATCTGTACGTCATAACTACGTACCATTAATTATTATGTACTAATTTTCCATTAGTTGGTGACTCTTGCTAAGAGCGTCGTTGAGTAAACAGCTCACTCAATAAATGGCGAATAATCGTAGTTCTGTGTTTTAATTTTAAACCGTGATTTTAGAGAAAACATCCGTTTACTTTCCCTGTGTTACTGATCACTAGCACCATGTAGTACATTTATTTAAAAGAAACTGACATATTACAGTCTCATGAGCAGTCGGACAGTGTTGCTAGAATAAGTTAATATTAATGTTATATTGTAAACCACTGCCGTCTAGGTGCAGCAAATGTTCAAAGTATCCAAAAATAAAATCCATGACTATGCCTTCGTAAATTCGTTGTCATATTGAATTTTTTTCGTTTGAATGACGAGAAATCCCGAACGGAAGCAATTCCGAAATGAGGTTTAGAGTATCTTTGATATAACAGAACAAAAAAGTTTGAAATATTTTTAGATATACTCGTACATGAAGTGCTGTGAATTACTCATGATCCCAATACATGAAATAATGTAATAAAATACAATATAAACATGTAATTAAAATGCAAAAAGCTCTTTCAGAAGCGAATCCTCTCTGATTTTACCCCATATATATAGTAGTTACTGTGGAGCTGTGGATTGGGCCACACTCTACTTGCGCAGGTGCTTCAAAGTTCAAACTTCGGTCGCGGCATTCAGTTTGAGCTACTGATACTGCTGTTGGACTATCAGCCCACCCTGCTGTTATGGCTACTAATTGAAAAATTACATAATAATCACTTGGTTGAGCGTGATAATGACCATATCATTTTGAACTCCGTTACAGTCATGGAATGAGATACCCTGACAATTCAACAAATCTCAACGCCAAGGTTCGGATTTGATGGATTACTTTTACGAGGTGTGTTCAAAAAGTATCGCGAATTTTGAATTTTGGTGGGTTACGTATATTCGAATTTCGATTTTTTTGTGGCGTTATGTTGGTACTCATGTCTGTCACTTATGCCGACAAGCTCGGCCATTTTGAATATTCACTTGATTGGTGATAGCTGCATTACTTGCACATGTTTTCAATCGTCTTCGATTTTTACTTATTCAAAAAAATGGATCAAAGAACGTGTATCAAATTTCGTGTGAAAAACGAAATTAAGTGCGCGGATGCATTCCGAATGTTGACTGTGGCATACGGGGAAGCTACCTTGGACCGAAGCAACGTTTATCGGTGGTACAAAATGTTTTTAGAAGGCCGAGAAGATGTGAACGACGAAGAGCGTGCCGGACGCCCGAGCACTTCAACAACAGACGAAAAAATTAATGAAGTGGAGAAAATGGTATTGGCCAATCATCGAATCACCGTTAGAGAAGTTGCTGAGGACCTAAACATATCGATTGGCTCGTGCCATTCGATTTTTATCAACGATTTGGGCATGAGACGGGTCGCCGCGAAATTCGTACCAAAATTGCTCAATTGCGACCAAAAACAGCAACGCATGAACATTGCTAATGAGATGTTAAACTCTGTCCGCGACGAACCAAATTTGCTCCAGAGGGTCATAACTGGTGACGAATCGTGGGTTTATGGTTATGACGTGGAAACCAAAGCTCAATCATCTCAATGGAAGCTGCCGCATGAACCAAGACCGAAAAAAGCGCGCCAAAGTCGGTCGAATGTGAAAGTTTTGCTGACAGTTTTCTTCGATTGCAGGGGCGTGGTGCATCATGAGTTCTTGCCACAGGGAAGAACGGTCAATAAGGAATATTACCTGCAAGTTATGCGCAATTTGCGCGAAGCAATCCGCCAGAAACGCCCGGATTTGTGGGAGAACAAAAATTGGATTTTGCACCACGATAACGCCCCTGCTCACACATCGTTGCTTGTGCGCGACTTTTTGGCCAAAAACAACACACTGATGATGCCGCAGCCACCGTATTCCCCAGATCTGGCCCCCTGTGACTTTTTCTTGTATCCTTAACTGAAGAGGCCCATGAAAGGACGACGTTACGCTACGCTTGACGAGATAAAGACGGCATCGAAGGAGGAGCTGAACAAAATTAAAATAAATGATTTTTTGAAGTGCTTCGAAGATTGGAAAAACCGTTGGCACAAGTGTATAATATCTCATGTGGATTACTTTGAAGGGGACAAAATAGATATTCATGAATAAATATATAATTTTTGAAAAAAAAAAACAAAATTCGCGATATTTTTTGAACACACCTCGTATTATGATTATTATATGCCTCCGCAATAGCTCATTTTGTCGAGAAGTTTACCTTATAAATTTTTTGAATGAAAGTACACATTGCTAGCTTTAATTTCCCACCACTGCCTTTGAAATTCTTTCAATTCCATTTTTAACTTTGAAAATGCTTCAAGCTTAAATTTCTACGCATCTTTTCTGAAAAACCCAAATATCTACATACTCGTACATACTCGTATGTATTCGTGTACAAATATGCTCGTTGCCATCACTGTAACCAAAAACAACCACACGCCCGAAGCATTCGAGTGGATGTATGAGCCCACAGTGTTACAAATCATTCAGTTCTATATGAAAACCGCACAGTGAAATTAATTTTGTTGTATGGACTGGGAACCTTGCTCTCGTATCCCTACAATAGGCTCAGATGGTCTTCTACACAAACCATGAGCTCATATGTTATGATACCACACTTTGCTGGGTAACTCAACTCGACTCGGCTGAACTGCGCTCCATTTCTCGTATCTCTGAAAGTTACTTTCATTTCCAAAGAAGAACATATCATAGGAAAGAAATAAATAGGCGGACATGGTTTCATTGCAATTTCCTGTTTTTCGAGTGTTCATAACACTGAGAGATCTTCTCATATAACATATACCCTACTGGTGCTATTCTCTAAAAAATAGTTGTTAGTTCTTGTTTCCTAGAAATTGTGAGTAAACTAAACAGGATTAGAAAAGTTGATGCCTAGAGTATATGCTTTGATCATGGGGATTAATTTTAGGTGAGAATTTCAATAATTTCAAACTTAAAGGATTTATGAGCGCTAACCATTCTGTTTTGCGAAAAATAGTTGAGCATGATACATACATATATGTACATATATGTATGAACATTAAGTTCTACATACCCTAAGCGAATTCAGAAATACGTCGCGCAGCTTGTAGACTGTGACTTTAAATTCCATCTCAGTGAAGTTGAACTGCTTAGCATGTATTTTTAACAGTTTTAAATGTTTATAATCCAAATCTTATCAAATTTGTTTCATGTACATCGATGTGAATCAATTGCGTTTAGTTGACATCACAATAATGTAGCAAGTTGAGTAAGTAGGAGAGTGCTCCTATCAGAGGATCTTTGTAACCACCTTAGGGTTCAGAACAAGTTTTCTAACAGCGTGAATCGGTGCCTTGAATTATTTATCCAATACTTGAGTAAGAAATCTTCATATTTTGCATAAGATGTAGAGTTTCCTTCAAAAGCACGTTGCAATCGCCATTTTCTTCTGAATGCTCGGCCGATTGAAGATGTTCAAATCAAACACTATTCCTTAAATTCTCATGAAGATTGGAAGAAAATAAAAGTGCCTAGCTCAATTTAAAACGTGCTGATGGATAATACACATCAGCACGTGTTATTGGTGTTGTAACACCAGACAATTGAAATGGTTATAGCGCACTTGATTATGACATCTTAGATAATTCTATAAAATTGTTGATTTTCAAGAAGTTCTAAAGTACCGCTTTGATTTTATAGGCGAAAATGTAAAATCCACAAATCATACTATTATTAAGAAAGTTTAGTGAATTTGGATTTCTGAGATATTTGTTGCCCTTGTACTTATGAAGGCCCACCTTCTTGATTTATTGGCTCAAAAGTGTCCAATCGCGAGGCGGGGAGGATACAAAATGTTGGTACATTTTGCCTCCTCCTGGACCCCCTGATGCACAAAATAACTTTTTCTTTCAGATGCCAAGCGTTCTAATCAAGGCCTTCCATTTGATACTTTTGATTAAAAAAAAATTTTTAAGGGCTACTTCGTTATGTTGAAATGTTTGGTAAGACCTAAACTTTTGAAAGACCATCACATCTGACGTTTCACAAAGTTTGAGCCTTCTAGCATCTATAGTTTCTGAGCAAATTTGCTGTGACGCACGGACAGACAGGTCGCATAACAAATATGGCTTTGTTAAAAAAAAATTTTTTATAAAGAACTAGAAAGTGAAAAAATTGAAAAATATTCACGAGACTCTACCCACTATCATTATTAAACTTCAACTGGTAAGGTGAATATCATCTTAGTATTGGAGAGCTGACGTCATTCCGACGTTTTATTATACATTCACACTTTTAATAGAAATTATCCAGTATGTGTTTTAAGTGTGTCATTTTCAAGCTTAGTTTTTTATCTTATGAATTTAAGAAACTTAAATATATTTTTTCGCGTAAAGAGGAGCTTTATTGATTTTTAACCGATTTCCAAAAGAAAGAAGGTTATCAATTCATTGCGTATATTTTTTTTTTGCTTTTTTTTTTTGTATGTTCACGCATAACTTTTAAACGGAGATAGATAGAAGAGTCCCGTTTTTGAGAAATGATGCGTCTTTCTTCCAGTTAGGTCCCGTTTAAAGAATAAGAAATTCAAGTAGCGGTAAAGGACTTTTACCGTTAAAACTAAAAAAATTCCGACTTTCACCCCGATTTTTCAGCATAACTGATCGACCCGTGCAAGGATTTTGATTACAGAGATTTCAAATCAAGGACAACATATTGATCTAAAATGTGTCGGAACAAAATTGAAATCTCTCTATAGATATTAACAGTTAAATATGATACATTGATGTCGAGAAATTGAATTTAAATGATATTTCGTACGAAAAGTGCCAATTAGTTGGCACTCTGCAAGGATTTGTTAGAGATACCGAGTCTTTTGGTGGCGGATGATAAAAATAATCACTATCGTTAATTTCCTGCATAAATGGTACATTTTAGTACATCATTCTACCGGAAATAACCAACAAATTAATTCTAAATGTGGCAGAAATACAATTCAGCAATAGTTAAAGGGAACATTTCAGGATGCTTTTCTCTTCCGCATTCATTATTTGCTTACCAATGAGCTTGGTATAGGATCCTTCTTACATCCTTAGACGTAATCGTTACATAAAGGATTATAAAATTCCCCGAAGAAATAATAAGGATTGAGTGATTGCAAATTATAGAGTTGACTCGTTACTTTCCAGTTAATATGATATGTACATTACAACATATGCCCAGAAATCTAAAATTAGTGGTTTCCATACTAAAAACTGGTGAGTATCGCAACCTAAAAAGAGATACGTTTCCTGCTATACTTGATCATAACTCTACAGATGAAGATGAAAATGCATAGCCGAGTTTTCATTGAACTATATGGTATGATTTTCATGAAACTTTCATGAAAATTAGGTGCCACAGTTAACTGAAAACGAAGGCGATGGGTATCGAATAAACGTGAACGAATGATGCGGTTAAGAAGGATATTTTTAAGTAAATTTCATGAGATTGATTGCGGAGTGAACTTTATGTTTACATATATAAATAGATATGTCTATACATACGAGTACATACACACATATATATATATATATATATATATATATATATATATATATATATATATATATATATATATATATGTATATATATGTATATATACATATATATATATATATATATATATATATATATATATATATATATATGTATAGATATATATATATGTATATATATATATATATATATATATATATATATATATATACATATATATATATATATATATATATATATATATATATATATATATATATATATACCCTAGTTGGCTCAAGGGGTAGAGCGAGGGACTCCCACCGGGAGGTACCGAGTTCGAATCCCATGCACGGCTTTTTCATTAATAAAAAGTCTGTCGATCTAGCTAGGGTAAATTGTCCGTAGGGAAAATTATAATCCCGACGGACCCTTACCAACCCGCAATGAGACAGCGTGGTAAGGTATGTCTCCTCCCCCCCATTATGGAAAGTCGAAAAAGGAACCAGCCCTCATTCTCCGTAGGCCCGAGAGGACTTGGGATAGGTAGCTCCCAGGAACCATCCACGAAGGCAGAGGGTGTTAAGAATCCGCGGAGGTTAAACCGCTACCAGAAACAACTAACAACGCTAAACATAGCAACATACAACTGCCGGTCACTATCCAGCCAGGCAAGACTAATCGAGTTAGAAGAAGAGGCAGCTAAGATTAGATGGGACATCATTGAATTGAGCGAAACTAGGCGCAAAGACGAAAACCTGATAACACTCGCGTCAGGCAATATCCTATATCATCAGGGAACCCAATCGGGCAGAACAAACGGGGTAGGATTCTTGGTTAACAAGAAATGGAAAGACAAAATAGTTAGTGTCTCAACCACATCAGATCGAGTGGCCAGCCTGACTCTTAAGCTGTCACAAAGATATACAATGCAAATAATCCACGTGTATGCACCAACATCTAGTCACCCAGACGATGAAGTAAAAGATTTCTACAATGAGGTAACTCAAGCCTGGGACAGCAATAATAGCCATTTAAAATTCCTCATCGGAGACTTCAACGCCATAGTAGGAAATAGAGAAAAACAGGAGTCATTGGTGGGGAAATTCGGATTAGGCCAGAGAAACGAGAGAGGAGAGAGACTGGTCCAATTTGCCCACCAATATAACCTGTACATAGCGAACTCGTTCTTCAAGAAATAGCCAAGCAGGAAATGGACTTGGCAAGCCCCCAATGGGATTGCAAGAAACGAGATCGACCTGATCCTAACGAATAAAATAAAAACAGTCAAAGACATCTCCATGCTTAACGAATTCAAGACAGGCAGCGATCACTGTCTCGTCAGAGTGAAAATAACCATAGACCTGAGATCAGAACGAGCAAAAATAGTAAGGAAGCCAATAATACCAGGCTTCAACGACGACAACATTAAGAATAACATCGGTCAATACCAGTCAATGCTAGAGGATGAAATGGAAAACAAAGATGCATCGCACCTCGCAAATGCTATCCTGAAATGCGCAAAGGAGATAGGCGGACCACGAACAGCAACTAGACACCACAAACTATCTAACGAAACTAAGGCACTACTAAAGAAAAGACGAGAGATGAAATCATCTTCAAACATCCAAAGAATCGAATATACTGAAGTTTGTAAAACGATTAGGAAGAAGATAATGGAAGGAACATCACCAGATATAACAAAAGATTAGTAGAAAATGCCATTCAGAACAATAACAGCATGAAGAAGGCAAAGCAAGCACTTATAATTGGCAAAAAACAGTTGTTAGCACTTAGACAAGGAAACATCAGGGTGACAGATAGGATAGGAATAGTAGAAATCGTAATGAACTTCAACAGCGACCTATACAAGTCCCCAGAAGTGGCTTCCAACTACATAATGACAACATCTGAGATTATAGAAGAACCTACTCCTGAAGTCAACACGGATGAAGTGGAATATGCGATCAATTCGATGAAAACAGGCAAAGCAGCAGGCAATGATGGCATAACCGTGGAATTGTTGAAATACGCTGGCAGAGGAATCTGAAAAACTCTAGCCAAAACATATACCAATTGCCTCAGAGCCAGAAGTCTGCTACCTGTCTTCTATAAGGTATTCACCAAAATAATTAACAACCGAATACAAGCAGCCCTTGACGCGGAACAACCACGGGAACAAGCTGGACTTAGAAGTGGATTCAGTACAATAGACAATATTCACTCCCTGAGAGAAATCATGAGCAGGGCTAAAGAATACGAGCTACCCCTAGCACTGGCGTTCATAGACTTCGAAAAAGCCTTTGACTCGATATACCCTGAGGCAATTATAAGAGCACTATACAATCAAGGTATAGATAAAACATACGTAGAAACGCTCTCAAACATCTACAAGAACGCCAAAGCAAAGGTCAGAGTATTCGATGACACGCCAGAATTTCCCACACAAAAAGGTGTTAGGCAAGGGGACACAATCTCTCCAAGGCTATTCAACGCCACCCTGGAAAGCATATTTCGGGAGTTAGATTGGGAAAATAAGGGTCTAGAAATCGACGGAGAACGAATCAATCACTTGAGATTTGCCGACGATATAGTGTTGATTGCTCAGAGCCAAGAGGAACTACAACTTCTACTAAATGAGCTAAGTGAAGCCAGCGAAAAAGTCGGCCTAAGAATGAACTTAAATAAAACAAAGGTTATGCCCAATGAACATCTCACAGGTCAGGTCAAAATAGCACTGAACAACACCAGGCTAGAAACAGTAGAGGAATACATCTAGGACAGCTAATACACGAGTCTGGAGATATAACACCTGAAATTAAAAGGCGAATCAAGTTAGCATGGAGCGCATTCGGGAGGAAGTCCGTCATATTCAAATCCAGAATGAAACTCCATTTGAAAAAGAAAGCATTTGATCAATGTATCCTACCTGTCATGACATACGGCTGCGAGACATGAACGTTTACAACAGGAGTCACACGGAAGTTACAAGTGGCACAAAGAGCAATGGAAAGGTGCATGCTAGGCATCACTAAAAGAGACCGTAAAACATTGACTTGGATAAGAGGAAGAACCAAAGTGACAGATGTAGTCCAAAGAATTAGATCTCTTAAATGGCAATGGGCCGGGCACATAGCAAGACTAATGGACAACAGATGGACTGCAAAGATAACACAATGGTACCCAAGAGGGATGAAAAGACCACGAGGACGGCCAAAAATACGGTGGGATCATGACATCAGGAAAGTAGATATATATATATATATATATATATATATATATATATATATATATATATATATATATATATATATATATATATATATATATATATATATATATATATATATATATATATATATATATATATATATATACATGTGCGTATAGATGGAAATATATATATATATATATATGTAAATAATATATATACATAATTTATATAGATACTCGTATATATATATATATATATATATATATATATATATATATATATATATGTATATATATATATATATATATGCATATATATATATATATATATATATATATATATATATATATATATATATATATATATATGGCTATGTGTGTGTATGTGTGTGGTTGGTTGTATGTATGAGCCTACATAGGATATAACAAAATTTGTGCCTGGGGGTCGCAGCTCTGCTTCAGCAATATTTCTGTTCTGGCCAAAGAATTGCTCCAGTTCGTACCAAAACTAGAAGAAAGATTTATTCAGTTGGGTGATAAAGATCACAATGAAAAATTCAAACTCGAACAATTTGAAACGAAATGGCCGCCGCTCAAAGGTCGAAAAAAGTTAAACGATAAAAAAGCACTTCAGGGTCAAGTCAGAATATAAAAATGGCGGCTAGCCAAAGTTCAAAATTCGAAAATTTCTCAAAGCTGCAATTCATATTGGATTATTATGAAATCTAAAACCAAGGTAGACGTTGATGAGATCATGGATTAAATGTACCAGAGTTAAATTCGATTCCTATGAACGCTGCAGATTATAGCCGTAGTGGCTTTTGCATTGCAGTAAAAAATTATATTTTAATATACGAGAACATGATACAATGTATTCAAGATATTGAGTTTTGAATGGTTTGAAATGAAAAAATTTGCCACTAAAAGGGGTGAAATAAAAAAACTTTTAGAAAAAAAAAAGAACACCGACTTCGGAATGCCCTAAAAAGGATGAAATAAATTTTATGGAAGCGGTGCCAAATGAATTTCCCCATTTCAACATAAATACTTCCAACATCTGCACCAGCACAAAAAACGGGGAAAAAATGATATGGCACCGTTTCCATAAAATTTATTTCATCCTTTTTAGGGCATTCCGAAGTCGGTTTTCTTTTTTTTCTAAAAGTTTTTTTTATTTTCTTCTTAAAAAAAAACTTAACTTTCAGTTTTTCGGGTTATATCGTAAAATCAATAACTTTTTCATATCTATGGAATATGAAATAAATAAAACTATATCTTCTTTCTGATTTGGAACTCAAAAACATTAAGTGATTAAATCCGGGAACAAAATGCACAAACTTTTTCAAGGCAATCAAGACAAGCTGGTTTTCTGTACTTTTCGCACAAATATGACGTTCTTCTCTTTTTCTTTGCTGGACATATTGTACATGTACCTCGTTTCTCAAGTTTAAGAGATGCTGAAGTTTCAGGCTCTTCATCTTCTATTTTCAATATTCGTTTGATGGAAGTGCGAACGTTTCGAGAAATTCACTGATTAGTATAGCGGCGCAACATATTTAGCTTAGAAAACTCGTCGGTAACTGTACCTAAGAATGTACACCCATCAACAATTTATAGGGTTTTATTTAAGAAAGCACTCTTGAATATTTGTATGCCTATACATTTTTTTTTCAGGGTTTCAGGATTTCAAGATTTGACGAGTGACATAAGCGCTTACAGCACAAAAATCAATCAGCCGGTAAAAAAGAACGAGTGGCCATCTTTTCGTCCTCCGAATAGAGGAGTAGTTGCTACACATTTTGCCAAGACTATCCACACACACCATTAGTGGAATTGTAATATAATATTATTTCTGGTTTTTCACCTTCGTTATGATTACGTCTGTCATGATGCATCGATAATACAAGAACAACTGCTCTGTTGCGTTTTGATACAAAGGATTTCATAGTAATATCCTTTGTAAAGCCACAAATAGTTTGTCTAACTGGTCTAGATCTCGAAGGTTTTAATTCAGGTGTAATTTCTGTTTTACTTTATTCATGGTGCCAACATATGTGACCTTTTTTTCTTCCAAAGTTTAACTGATTCAATTGATGTGAACCAATTATCTCCTGTCTCATTGCGTTTTGAATGGTAAATAGGTTTTATCAGCGGTATGGTACATATAACCGATAAAGAAATAATTTGTCGAAGCGTCAGTCAAATACATGAGTTTCAACCAATATTTTCCTGATTTTTTTGGCGCATGCATAAAAAACCTGTATTGGCAACGACATTTTACGGGCATTTTATCAATACACATATCAGAGCATGGCGTAAAATATTTTTGAGAGTTTGATGTAAAACATCTCTGATATAGTAACAGCGGGATCCATCTTCTTTCTTTCTTCTCTGGTGTTGGGATTGTCAAATTGCAATGCTGTTAGTAGTATTAGCAACCATTTTTCTGAGAAAAACATCTAAATATTTCTCTTCCTCTCCCATTTGCCGAAAACAGGAAAAAATATCTTCTTTGTCGCTTTTCAATATGGCAGTAAAAATCAGACATCCAACCAGTGCTCGTAGTTCAGTCATGTTAATATCTTTCAATTCTGACCAATCACGATCCCTGCATTTCTGTCTAAGTTCTTGCAACTTTCTATCATTGTTTTCGACGGTTATTTTCAACATTTCTTCTATGAACCGAATATTCTTGAAATCCACTTCAGTGTTGCAACCAGGTGTTTTGCTCGAACTCCGAAATCGAACGATGTTTATGATTAGGAGGCCTCGACATGGTCCTTTGAGGGTCTTTATACCATTTAAATTGCTCCCTATTTCCAACTTTTTTCCCCTAAATAGTAGGCTTGGTTGCCTGAAGGCTCCTAATCAGATTTTTCATAGACCTCTGAAATCCATTCTTCACTATCTGAAAACTCAGTCGCTGTATCGTGGTCTGACTGTATACAAACATTTCCCTCCAAATGTCGATCTTCTACATCACTTCTATCACCATTCTCATTTTCTAATTGATCCGAAACAAAACGCTCAAAATCAGGATCATTCACGTTCATTTAGAACAAAAATAACTGATTAAAGTCTTTGAAAGCACAAACGTACTATTGGTGAGGTGACGACAAAATGACGTCAAGTACTACGTATCGTTGCAAATACTAAAATGCAATGTACGATTTGTTCCGAAACTTACATTTAGGCAACAACTAAGACGTGTCACTGCGTGCTGCAAGTCACTTCTGAGAAAAACTTTGTTAATATGTTGGTGACTTCAAATTGACACCACCTTACCAGTTGAAGTTTAACATGAAACAGATCTATAGAACATTATTGACTGTTATTAGAAATTACTTTTAATAAACGCTAAAATTATTGCTCACAACAACAACAAAAACCTGTTAAAAAATGACATGAAAAAATTGCATCAGGCAAAACAATATGCAAACACCTGGCGGTAAATAACATAAAAAATATTCATTATAAATAATCATGATAACAATAATTATCAACAATTAATAGGTAAAACAATTGAGACAGCAACAAGAATACACTTTATGAATGATTGGGGCAATGCTTAAATTTGCCCGAGGCAACTAGTTCAGTTGCCATGCGCTATTTGAAGCAACATTGGAGTCAATTGAAAAGAATCAAAGTGAAATAATTTGGTTGTGCAATACGTTGCACAGGTAGAGATTTAATCAAATCTACGTCTAGCACTCATTGCGAGTTTTTAATCGCTCCTGTCATTAATTTTTTCACAAAAGTCAGTATAAATAACTAAATAAATTTTTCTACAATTCAGTCAAAAGCAAATTTTGATTTTATTGGAAAAGCATTTATCGTCGAAGGCATCGACTCACGGAATCGTAAATCAACAAAAGCAAATATACCGAAGACTAACTCGGGACTGCTGTATTCAGTAGCCCGACGGCTTCCCTCAGTTGGAGGGCCCCGGGGAGATTCGCCGCAGTACGAAATTGGTGGCAAGCGTCAATAAAAGAAGACACACGAAAACCCAGGACTCCGCAGATGGTCGCTGTAAGACTCAAGCAGTCGAAGATAAGCAAGAAGTGAGTCGACTTCAAGCTAAAATACAGGACAAGAGAGCGGGGAAAGTTCAAGATGCAGATCCGGTACGACAGATAAATACTGAAACTAAGCCGAAGCAGGCTGTCAAACAAGTCATCCCAGAAGAAGTGCTAAGTGCTGAAGGCGCTAACGACAGCCAGAACTACTATGCAGCGTTGGACGGACTCCAACAAGAAATGTACGTTGACGAAAGTACTGTTAGTCAAGATGATGATGATGTTATACTTTATTTAAAAAATAAAGATATGGAGAAGAAACCTGCCCGTAGTTCTGCTAGTCCTCCTCAAAAAGTTGCCGGGAATACAGAGAAAGTTCCGCCAATTAATGTGTTCGGTCAAAGCGGAAAGGACATGGTTCGGCAATTGGCAGCCGAAAACAAATTAACGAATTTGGAGACTAAAAGAATCAATGCCGAAAAGTTAACTATCAGAACAAAACCACTGGTTAATTTCAAATTAGTTAAAAAATGTTCTAAATTCTGGGGAGGTTCCACACTTCACATATACCCCAAAAAGTGAAAAGAACCGGATCTTTTTGTTGAAGGGCTTGGACTGCGGAGAAGGAACCGTCAATCTTCTTCAGGTGCTCAAGAAATCAGCACCAGAAATTGAATTTTTGTCCGTTAACACATTCACGACAAGAAGGTCGACGGTAGAAAAAAAAATTACCACTTTATTTAGTGCAGATATCAAATAAGAGCAGTTCAGGTGCCCTTCAACAAATCAGATACTTGAGCTTGCGAGTGGTGAGGTGGGAATGCCTCCAAAAAGGAGAAATCAGCCAGTGTTATCGCTGTCAATGATTTGGGTATTTGGCTGCTAACTGCGCCATGCATTACCGATGCGTCAAATGCAAGGACGTGCATGCTCCCGGTAAGTGCAAATTGGCTCAGACGGAGCAAAAAGAGAAATTATACTGTGCTAACACCGCAGTGTCTTAGCTTCAAACTTCGTCAAGTTTTGAGTATCATTTGCACAAGCCGCTAGAGGACCAGCAGAAAATCCGGTAAATAATGTAAATAATATAAGTGGTAATAATGAGCTGCTTCTCAAAATTTACCAGTAACTAATTTTTTATCAGAGAGAATTGATAAACAAGATACGAAAATTAATTTTGTTTTTCATCGTTTAGGGGTATCAAATGCCTCAAAATAATTTGTCGTCCCGTCACCTTCCCATGGATAGGATTTGTCTCATCTCAATCAACGTCAACTTCATTGTTACTTTACATCGGCATGATTATCTCCTTGAATTCATTGGTAAGCAAAAGCCTGACATCATGCTTCTCACTGAAACCCAACTCGATTCATGGCACTCTATGACATTCAACAATTTTGAGTTCATAAAAAACGATAGGGTAAACGGTGATGGAAGAGGTGGCACCGGGATATTGGTTCGAAGACCCTATTGTTTCCAAAATATTGAAAAAATCGAATTCAAAAGCTTTGAATCTCTTGAAAAAAATTGAAAAGCCTTCTTCTCACGCGCGTCAACAATATTTATCGACGATTTTTGGGCTACAACCATCCCTCGTTGGCGTTGTTGAAATTACACCTGAACAATGTCCAGAACTTAATCCGTTCATACTTCAGGAGTGAGGTAGGTCAGCAGTCAATGGGCGGAAAAATTGAGGGGTATTAGCCCACAGGATCCAGATGGCGTTTTCGCGAAAGTGGATAGCATGTTTCGTAAGAAGTCTCGAGTGAAGGCTTCGAATCTTGAGGTCACTAGCGATGAGATAAATCTTCTCGATAGAGCTGGTATTGAAATTGATAATACGACTCCGGATAAAAATGCAAACAGGATTATATGTGATGGATTGCAGAAACTTGCCCTGATTGGAACACATTTTGAATTGTTTCATCTACCAAACCCTGAGAGAGGGACTCAAATATTTTAAGAGGTTGCTGAAACAAAAGTTTCTGACTTCAAATCAAGCCTGAACGGCGAATCAATTCTTCATTTCAAGGAAACATGAACATCTGACCTCATACCGAGCTTGAACCTTATTGATTATTTTGTCAGCTATGAAGACTTGTGTTCCATGTTTCACAGGATAAATAACAAGAAATCATGTGGTACTGATGGTATTCCAACATTTGCCTGAGGTTGTTATTAGGAATTATTGCATATTGTTCAACAACATGTTGAGCAATTCATGATTAAATGAGTGGAAGAAGGCTAAAGTACTTCCGATATTGAAGAAAGGAAAAGAATCATCATGCCCGATAAGTTACCGCCCAATAAGGTTGCTGCCTAACATCAGCAATGTATTCGAAGTGATACTCAATAGAGCATTGACTTCTATCTGACTCATTTTTTGGGCGGGCGTGGGTGTTTTCAGTCTTAACTGCACAAGATTGGTAAGTCACGGTCCCCCGATTGTCGGTTTTGCCCAGGAGAGGAGGACAATGCCTGCCACACATTTTTTGCGTGTACAAAATAGATCAGGCTGCAAAGAGAACTCTACAGAGAGCCGGGAGAGCTCACCCCGGAAAATATAGTTGTGGTGACGCTCGAATCGGTTGAAAAATGGAATCAGGTGGCACATTATGTTCGGGCAGTCCTAAAATATAAAAGGGACTCACAGTAGCTGGGAGCGCTAGGGCTGGGGGATTACTTTTCTGGCGTTTCCTCTTCCCCTTTCCTCTCTCGCTAAGAAAGGGATCCCCCAGCTTGAAGTAACAAAACGAGATCTGGCCCGAAGTAATGTGTCAAATGGTACCAGGCTGATTTCTCAGATTGATAGGGGAGGTGTTTAGTGGGTAGTCCAGTCGTGCATGGGAGTCCCACACTCTGTGCATAAATGGCATTCACCTCCCTACCACAAAAAAAAACGGAAAAAACAGAGCATTAAAGGCCCACATTGAGGAATATGAGTTGATGCCGAATTGCCAATTTTGTTTCGTGCCAGGCATTCGAGCACACATGCAGTAACGAAAGTAACCTCCGACATCTGTTGGAAACTAAATTATAAAGAATGTGTTGGAGCGTGTCTCATTGATATGGAGAAAGCCTTCGATACGGTGTGGTTAGATGGACTAGTTTATAAACTCCTTCAGGACAAGTTCCCCAGAAACCTGGTCGCCATGATGGGCAATACGTTATACTGAAAATCATTTGTTGTAACTGATGAAAATCTGACAACATTGCGTGAATTCATGGTCTTGAATGCTCTACAGCAGGGAACATTTACTGCGCCTCTGCTCTTCTCAATATTCATTCGCAAGCTATTGAATGGCTTTGATTTTAACATCTCTCCAACGTGATCGTTGGTAGCGTTTGCTGATGACCTGATCATCCATCCGGCAGACCGAAAAGCTACAATACTTCAGAGAAATCTCCAAAAAAATGTTCAATGATTTGCAACTGTACGAGGTGTGGCTACAAAATAACGGGACTGACGTTGTAAAAAATTTTATTTTCATTGTATACATAATCACTTATTATCACCTTCAATATACACCCCCTCTCTATCCCTGCAACGCTCCATGCGAATTTTCCACTGTTTGAAACAGTGCTGGAAGTCATCTTCTGTCAACTCCTTCAGGACTCTTGCCGCTTTCTCTTTTACAGCTTCTACGGATTCAAATCTCGTGCCTTTCAATGCAGATTTCACCTTAGGGAAAAGATAGAAGTCACATGGTGCTAGGTCTGGTGAGTAAGGTGGATGTTCTAACACTGGGATGCTGTACTTGGCCAGGAACCGCTTAGCAGATAACGCGGAATGAGTTGACGCATTGTCTTGTTGCAAAACCCATGATTTGTCCTTCCACATTTCGGGTCGTTTTTTTCTTACTCTTTCACGTAGTTTACCAAGTACCTCAAGGTAGTAATACTGATTAATTGTTTGACCTTCAGGAACCCAGTGAAGGTACACAATCCCATGAATATCAAAAAAAACAATCATCATTGCTTTAAATTTTGACTTGCTCATTCTTGCTTTTTTGGCTCTCGGTGAAGTTGGGGTCTTCCAATGCATCGTTTCCGGATCATAAGTAAAAAAACCACGATTCATCACATGTTATTATCCTTTCCAATAAATTTGGGTCATTTTCAATGGCATTCCAAGTGTCAGTACAAACATTTTTGCGAGCTGCTTGTTGTTCAATCGTGAGAATTTTTGGTACCATTTTTGCACACACTTTTTGCATGTTCAAATTGTCACGTAAAATTTGCCGTACACATTCTTTGTCAATGCCTACTGTTTCAGCAACTGCACGAATACTTAATCGACGATCAGACCGAATCAAATTAGCAACTTTTTCAACATTGTCATCCGTTTTTGATGTTGAAGGACGACCTGGCCGCGAATCATCTTCAACGTCTTGTCGACCATCTTGAGAACGCTTAAACCATTCAAAAACATGAGTCCGCGATAAACATTCACTGCCATACACTTCTTTTCGGTAGCGGTTTTTCCATGTTTGAAGTGAAATTTAACAACGATTCGTTGCTCTATTATTGCGCTAACCATTTTACCGGCAAAACCAAATAACAACACTAACGTAAATGAAGGTTACGTCTCAACGATGTTGTTTACAGAAACGAGACTAACTGCATTCTGTAGAGGAAGGCTCAAACTAAACAGCTGTTGTTCAATGCCGGTTGGCGCATGCGCACTCATTCCACTGCAGCGTCAGTCCCGTTATTTAATAGCCACACCTCGTACACTGACAATTGGCGAATGGAAATCAATGCGCAGAATTGCAAAACAATTTTGTTTCGGACAACGCTAGAGGGGGCCAGTCAAAACCTGAAACGTAATTGGAAGGGGTTCCATATAAATCCTGTGTTGATCTCAATCAGTATCCGTACTATACCGAACATATCAAAATCATGCTCAGCAAGGCACTTAAAGTAGTCGTGGTCCTTTTCGTAGGACCACGACTACTTTTAGTGTTTCATTCCAAATACATTGATCAAAAGGCAAGAGACAAGTTTTGACATACGGATGTCAAACCTGGTACAACCAGAGTGCTAGTACTATGGAAAGATTAAAAAATTTCGAAAGGCAATGTCTTCGTGCATGTACTGGTTTGTACAGAAAGCCTTAGGTGGATTGGAAACATTATATATCGAATAGAAGAATTTATCAAACTGCTCAAGTGACAAAAGTCGATATCTTCATATTGAAGCTTCTTCGGAATCATATCGCAAAATCTGTAACTGTGAGTGAAAACCCCTGGCTTTCACAGCCGTTCTATCCTACAGATGGGTACATTGCGACTTGCCTCGCTACTGGCTTCGTTCGTTCGTGTATGTGGACATGAATCAATCTGTTTTTGATTCTGACGGCGTCCCAGTCATAAATCACATATATCGACGGGCAACCGATAAGAAGATAAGAAGATAAAATTTGAGTTCACGAGACCAACAATTCCAATAGAGATACTCATTTGCTAGATTTGTTGAAGCACATCGAGCTGAGACGGAGTAATCTAGGTATTGGTGGCTGAATGACAATGTCTAAATGATTCATGTTTATTTTTCAGTTTTTGTGTTCTTCGTTACTTAGTTTTTTGAGTTTCAGCTCATTATTGCTACATCTTATTTTATTGCTTATTTGTGTTAAAAATGAGGGATAAGTTAGGTATATGTTTTATTCATTTTATCACATTTAGAGATAAGGTTAAACGCGTAGGTTAGGAGTATTGTGATAGAATTTTTGAGTATCAAATAATGTTTTTTGATTGATTTTTTTTTAGAATTAGGTTATAACATATTAGGTATAGGATCAAAGTTCACTATTGTGTTTGAACTATAAATAATGTTAGGATAGTGTAGGTTGGTTTTTTCTCCTTTTTCCAATCAAATCATAAAATATGTAATAATCTTAATTAATTTGAAGTTTCTATAGTTTTTTTGATAAAATTTGTTTAACTGATAATGTTTAAATTTAGAGAGGCATTTGGGTCATTAAGTTTTTGTATTGTTAGTGTTTGGAATTTGCTTTATATTCTTTTAAAAATTTATAACGATTAGTATTGAATAGTAGTCTGTGTGGTCTAGTGGTTAGAGAATGAACGCATAAGCTGAAGGACCCAGGTTCAAATCTCGTTGGGAGCAACGTGATTTAGTTCAGGGGATTTTCCGAACAGCCTTTTAGTGTTCACTCAGTGATGATATGTACTGATTTAATCAGATCATATCATAGCTGAGCAGGCACACGGGAGCATGGTACTGACCAAAACCAACTTCCGCAAAAATCAATACGGTAATGAAAATGAGATACTCTAACTATCTCTAAGCGAAGGCCCGAGAGGGGCTGTAGTGCTACAAAGAAGAAGTATTGAATAAAGTGCTTTTGACTTAACTTGACTTAGAGATTTACAAAAAGACAGTAAAACATATTTTTGGCAGTCAAACATGTTTTTATGGAGGCAAAATTAGAAATTATTGTAAACACATTTTTAAGCTTAACGTTTTTAAATCTTTTTATGCTGCTAGTTTGCATTAAAATATTTAGGAACCATTTCCTAATATATCTTATAATGTAACACCTCAGATTATCCAGAAACTTAATTTACATGGGGGAACCCTCGAAAACCTCATGTGATATGTATAACTTTTGAAATATAGGGAAAAGTAATAACCTTACTATTCATGTTAATCTCCTAGACACTTCCAGATATGGAAAATTACTAGTTTCAGTTGTAGATATTCCAAGAACCAGTGAATTAGTATGAATTAGCGAAGCAAATCTAATAGAGCTGCAAACCAATGAGAAGAAAACAAAGCTCATGGCACGTTCGAGATCCTCCGGTCTTCGCTATCTGCAACAAGCACCTCTAACAGTCTTGGTTCATTGACCACGTCCTCTAATTCTGAAATCCAAGTAGCAATGAACTGTCTTCGTTGACCGAGTCAGACCACCGTTTCCTCGGTTTACCCACTAGCCTCCGGTTTTCAGTTCTCCCAACGAATACCTTTTCGGGTAATAATTTTTCGTCCATACGATTTATGTGGCCAAGCCATTGCAGCCTCCGCAGTCTTACAATCGTTGAGGCCTCCAGCTGGTCAAAAATTTTATACAGCTCACGGTTGTATCGAATTTGCCATAGGTCTCCGTCTAGCTTCGCTCCGATTATTTGCCTCAGGACCCGTTGCTCAAAGGCGTTCAATATGTTTTCGGATGCTTGGGTTAGGGTCCATGCTTCACACCTATAGCATAACACAGGTCTTATCAAAGATTTGTATACTTGGAGCTTTGTTTTCCTGCATATGCAGCAGGTCTTCAGGGTCGTCAAAACTGCATAAAATATTTTATTTGCGAGCTGTGTTCTTCGGTGTCGTCTCGTCTCGGTGTCGTTTCGTCTCTTTCATTACCGGTCTTTATGAGTACAACAACAACAAATACATGATAAGTCAAAATTTACTCAACTTTGTTAGTAATAGTATGATTTATCGATTTTCTGTTTTCTTGAATAACATCTAAACCAAACTTTTAAACTCAATAAAATTTTGCAGAGAGATGACTATTTATAAGATTGATTTTTTCTGAAATTTTCATAAAGATCAAATAGTATTAACCGAAGTTATATCGATCTGAGTTTCCCTGTATTACTATGGAGCAATGTGCCCTGTATTACTATGGAAACATATGGCTATGGAGCCATATGTGCTTTTTACCGACTCAGACACTACAGCTTTGCTAGGATTTGCATGAAAATTTCAGGAGTGATAGGTATCATG
Source organism: Odontomyia ornata (assembly GCA_963969285.1). Classification (NCBI taxonomy): domain Eukaryota; kingdom Metazoa; phylum Arthropoda; class Insecta; order Diptera; family Stratiomyidae; genus Odontomyia; species Odontomyia ornata. The sequence goes on along the minus strand of OZ017742.1, from coordinate 134,930,294 downwards.
AAGATAAGTATATACAATTGAAACAAGTCGAAGAGGCAGGAGAGAGCTCCTAGCAAAAGGGCTTTGTAACCATTCTAGGATTCGAAAAAACAGGCCATGAATCGATGATTACAGTACAGAGGAGTGGCCCCTGAAAAAAAATTTCATGAAAGGTAGCCGATATGAGTATCAACTGAAAGTTCTCTATGAAAGCTTTTCAAAACAGTTCTTAAACTGACAGTTTTTGCTTCAGTGGGGGCACATGGGGGGGTGGGAAATACGTGAATAATGTGTTTCCTCCCTCGCGAATTGACACCCGTCATCTAAAAAATCTGAAAAAATTATCAAAGGAGATATTTATGGGTATAACTATAACAAATACCTCAGAAGTCCATATTCGTTCAACTTTGTTAATAATAGTATGATCCTAAAATTGCACATTTTCTCCAATAAATTCGTTGCTGGTTACTGCATTTTGTAAGTAGAGTACAAAACCCTTCTGACATGAGCATAGGTCTGTCTACCCAACTTGTTTTAAAGCTAGCTTTCTGATGACATATCAGAGCCAATTTAAAAAGCAATGGAGCTAGTTGATCTCCCACCTTTGTCCGATGTTTGTGTTAAGGCATCGATGAGTTGGTAATTGATGCGGATTGGGAGGCTGTCATTGTCATTGTTACTATATGGTAAGATGGTCCATTTGGCTGGAACACCAAAGCAAAGCATTATTTGGCACAGTACGTTACAATCAATTCTATCGTATGCTTGCTTAAAATGAACGAAAGCTTCAAATATATCTATGTTGCACTCTCAGCACTTTTTAAGCACTTGGTCGACTGTTAATAAGTGGTCTTTTGTCGATATACCTTCTCTAAAACCAACTTGATACTCCCCAAAAATACTGCTGGCGTATAATCTGATTTTATTTTCTAAGATCTTTGAAAATAAATTGTATGCCGTACAAAGTAGTGATATGCCTCTATAGTTTTCGCACTGTAGCTTGTCACTTTTTTTGTGGACAAGGAATATAATTGATTGGCTCCACTTGTCAGCATATTTTCTTGTTGCCAATCAGCTGGAAGATTTCATCGAAGGCTCTTTGATCTCCACTGGGATCTGATCGATGGCCGGTGGTTTATTATTCTTTTGAGCTTTGATGGTGGAACAAACTTCATCCAGAGTATCTTCATCCGGATAGAAGCTCTCCAGGAATATATATATGCTCCGATTTTCTGGAGCTGCGCAGAAGGTTAATTAGGCTCTTGAAATATGATGCCCATTTTTCCTTATTTGTGTTTTTATCACCGATAATGTTGCCGATGTCATCATGGCAGAGTGTGGTTTTGGGCTGATAGCCACGTTTCAGGCATTTCACTACTTTGTATGCTTGTCTTGTGTTATTGCTAGTTAGACTTACATCGATGCTTCTCAATTTCTCGTCATAATACTTTCTCCCCTTAATTTGAACTATCTTATTTGCTACTCTTTCATAATGTTCTCCCTTCGTCTTGGTTTTTGTTTCGATGCAGGAAGGCTTCCTGTGAACCGAAATAGTGTAAAGGATTATTCCTCAAAAAACCAGCCACACCAGCTGTTATTGAGGAGTTTTAGGAACATTTAATACACTCAATGGTTGTAGAATTTATCAAACTAGGGTAGATTGGGAAACTGGGAAACTGGGAGATTAAAAAAGGAAAACGCTCGTGTTATTGCTGTTGATAATATGACAAAAACTGATACTTTATTGATTCATTCAATTGTATTTATAATACATTTTCTTATAATCATCAAAAAAAATAAATTGTTTGGAAGAAAGTTCATTGTCAAAAATTTGCAAGCCAGCATTCATGTAAAATTACATTGATCGCATAATTGTGCAAGCTAGTATTTAGATTTGAAAACCATTGAGGTGAACGATTTCTACGTTAGCATTTATTTATATTGAGAAAAATTAAGGTGAATGAATTCTACGTTAGCATTTATTTATATTGAGAACAATTAAGGTGAATGAATTCTACGTTAGCATTTATTTATATTGAAAACAATTAAGGTGAATGAATTCTATAAAAATTATATGGAAAAAATTGCACCATAGGCAATATGCTATTCAATATGAACTTGATTAATTCTGCTGGCTTGTATTTTACTTAGTCTAGGATTTTAACCTAAGTCAATTGGTGCTGTACCTTGTTCAGGAACTGAACATGTTGGGCGGGCGCGAATAATGATGCTGTTGAATCTGTCCCTGAGTGATGTAGCAGTTCCGGGATGATCTTCGGCTTGTTCTGTAGATTTTCTTATCCGTAGAAGGTATGTTTGGTATCTTTTCTTCAATGAGTTACCGATTAGGAGTAGCAGCAGGGTGACAAGTATTGTGGTTGCTGCTGGCACCGTGTGCTCCTTGATTTTTTGCAGTGTGTTTGCAGGTTCCTGGATGTTTGAAACCTCGTTCGTGAAGACCTGCTGTGATAATTTGGTGATCGGTTCAGAGTTCGCAAATGCTGACTGTTGCTTGGTCGTATGAAATTTCTCAGGTGGAATCTCTTACATAAAGGAACTCAAAACAGTCATTTCCTCGTTAGGTTATGTTCGAAGAGTGCCTTCTTTGGTTTCTATAATGCAGTTGGTTGCTGTGCGTATTATTTCTACATCTTTCAATACAATTTCCTGCCGCTGGCCGTTGCAGATTAAGTGTGCTGGAACTGGAGGATCGGCAATGAAAAGCCATGTGTTCTTCATCCTAAGCTTTTTCCATAATGTACGTTCGCTCTTTGTGCTAAATGTAGGGCACATGATTTGGTTGTGCCTGTTGTAGATCTCATCCAGGATGCAGTTAGGTTTTGTCATCATATTCGTGGTCGTACCAGGCGAGCATATTAGTAGTTCTTCCTCGGACTTGCATGCTTCTAGTTCTTCCTGGTTCAGAGTGAAATAAACTTGACGGTCAAAGTTTACCGCAATTGTGGGAGGTCCTGCATCAATCATGATGTAACAATGTGCATGCTGCTTGTGTGGAACAGAAGTTACGTGGATAAGGTCGTATCTGATGTTTTCAATTATCGTGAAATATCCATAAACTGCGGCTCCCTCCTCACTTCGTTCTAGGTGTATACGTTGTTGAGGGCTTCGTAGTATTTCGAAAGCGAAGCCAATTTTTTGTTTAGTACTTTGTATCATAGTGTTGATGGTATTTATTGTAATGAGATTAAGGATGTTTTTATGACCATATAGCGCTCTCGTTAATTTGGAATACTTCAAGCTTATTTCATCGTAATAATCCATTGCCATAAGATATGCTGATATTACTTGAATGCCTAGTCTGTTGTGATCGATTTTTGCGTACCATTTTCTCATTTCGTTGACAGTATCGATTACTTGGTTCAATTTTTCTCCGAGATTCTTTAGTTTTATCATAGTTATATTATTCGACTGTGATATTTTCGTGTTTAAGAGTATGCCTTGATGATTCACAGTTTTGAAGATATCTCGTTGGTTTTCTTGCAAAGTATCTATATCCGTATAAACTTCGTCGTTAACACCAAAAATGGCAGTGAGGAGCTTGCCGAATAGGCCTCTTTTTTGCCTGGAGTTTGGAATAGCCTTGATTTCTCGGATATGGCTCAGTATTTCAGCCTGTTTTGCCGCCATGTGTTGTACCAGTGTATCACAGTGCGTTATTCCTGATATGTCTCTTGTCTGATAACACATGTTCTTGACCTCTTTCAGGGTAGATATAACACTTTCCTCATCTTGTAGAGTTGTGTTCATGGGAAAATTTACTTCTAATCGGAGATTCCCACGTAAGACATGAACATTGCCCAGTCTTTCAACGTAGAACCCTCCTTTAGGTCTGATAACATCGTAGTTGGTGTTCGTAGAATTCGCCAGACCCAGTGTTAAAAGGGAAAATACAAGAAGGGCTAGATTCATAAGTTTGGTTGCCCAGGTGCAAGTAGCAATTCTTATTTTCTTTTTGGGACGCTGGTTTGTTTTTATTTGGTGCGATTCGTCGCATTTTCGCTTCTTAGGATTGGCTTGAAGAGGTGTATATTGAGGCCTGGTTTGAACGAGCAAAGCTTGAAGTCTGGCTTGAACAGGCTTAAATGGAGGATCGACTCGTTGCTCATCATATGATGCGACGTGAGCTTGGTTTTTTTTAGACCTTTGAGTTTGCTTCGCTGCACTATCTTCGGAGATCTCGACAGGAAGACGACAGAGATTGACGATAGTGACCTTCTTGAATTTGTTGCCATTATATCTAACCGTTACTGTTCGTACTTTGCCATCCGTTCCTGGTTGAACTTCATGAATTCGTGCGAGTGGCCATTTGGTTGGTGGCATATCTCGTTCTTTTATAAGTACTAATTCCACAATTTTTATGTTTTCTTCGTGTTTAGTCCATTTCGTACGTCGTTGAAGAGTGTGCAAATATTCATTTGTCCATCTATTCCAGAATGTTTGATCCATTGCAGTGAGCATCTGCCAACGTTCATGTAGAGTTTTCTGTGATTTATCCGGCTCTGGTGGAGCTAACAATGGTCGGCCAATCAAAAGATGACCAGGTGTCAAAGCTTCCAAGTCATTTGGATCGCTGGATAGGGGTGTGATCGGTCTCGAATTGAGGCAGGCTTCTATTTGACATAATATCGTGGAGAACTCTTCAAAGGTTGGAAATATCTTGGCCTCGTCAAATATTCGTTTGATATGTCCTTTGACTGACTTCACTCCAGCTTCCCACAGACCCCCAAATGGGGTGTAGCAACCAGTATGAAACTCCAGGCGACTCCATCTTTGGCTGTTATTCGTGCTAAATCACTTGTGGGTCTTTCAATGGCTTCTTGGATATCTTTATCCATTTGATTACTTGCTCCGACAAAATTCGTTCCATTATCGCTAAATATTTCCTGACAAAGTCCTCTTTGACTGATGAAACGCTTAAATGCCGCCAAAAAGGCTTCCGTTGACAGATCACTTACAAGCTCCAGGTGGATAGCTTTTGTCACCATACAGGTGAACAGGGCGATGTATCCTTTGAGGATCACTGATCCTCTTCCTTTAGACATTCTTGTGCTAAAGGGTCCCGCATAGTCTACGCCACAGTGTGAGAATGCGCTTGATGGAGTGATGCGTACGGCTGGTAGGTTACCCATTAGTTGCTTATTAGCTCTGTTTGCAAATCTACAGCAGGTTATGCAACGATGGACCTCGTATCGGATAACCTTTTGATCATTTACTATCCAGTACCTCATCCGTAGATAATTTTGAACGAGCCGAGGTCCTCCATGATTGTTCTTCTTGTGTGCTTCCCTAACAATTAGGTAGGTTATATGGCTACGTTGCGGTAGTAGAATAGGGAACTTTGCGTCTTGCGAAATGTTTGCATTCCGGAGTCTTCCTCCCACTCGAAAGATTCCTAATTTGTCTACGAAAGGATTGAGTGATCGTATTTTAGCATTGGCACCTTTGTTTGCCTTTAAATCAGCTATGTCTTGAAAGAACTCTTGTTGTTGAATGATAGAGATGATTTTGAGATGCGCATTTTAGAGCTCATTGGGTTGTAAGATGCCTACTCTCTTTCCATCACGTGGTCTCCTACAATTGTGGGCGAATCTGAGGCAGAGACTAAAGATTCTTGTCAATTTTTCTATACTGGAATAGCGTTCCAGAAGTTCGACTTCTTGTTTTGTTGTGCATGTTGATGCTATTTTAATCGGGGCTTCAATGTAAGTGGTTTGTAGTAACCAAGCTGGACCACTCCACCACAGTTTATGACTGCGCAATTCTTTCGGATTTATTCCTCTAGAAGCACAATCAGCGGGGTTTTCCTCCGATCTCACATGATTCCATTGCCACTTTCCACCATCTAACGTCTGTACCTTGGAGACTCTGTTCGCGACATATGTTTCTAATGAAGATGGTTCCTTCCTCAGCCATGCTAATGTTATCGTCGAATCACTCCAAGCGAAAATTGGTACGTTTGCTATACTTAAAGAGTTGATAGTCTGATGAAGTAGATTGGAAAGAAGTACTGCTGCGGAGGAGCTCAAGTTTTGGAAGCGGTATTTCCGACTTCATGGGTGTGACCTTGGTTTTTGCACAAAGAAGTTGTCACCCCAAATTCGTCACCCCGGATCACTGGGGTGCTCCGGCAACGGGGGCCCTGCGGTCCCGGCTTTGCTCGCCGCAGACGGGCGTGGGCGCCAACTCACCGTTTTGACCTAGGCCCCACACTTGACCGCCCAGTGAGTAAGGCGGTTTGCCGAAGCTCGTTAGGTGGACGGTATTGTTGTTGCATTCACAACAGGAGTCGGAGTCACATTTGCAATAGCATTTCCACCGCTATCCACCAGCACGCCTGGTGGCTCTTGATTCACATCAGAATTGTCTTTAGTGAGCAATCGGTCATTGTTATTAAAATCTGCTGTTGGAGGAACTTGTTCATACCGTGGACTTGCATTGGCTTGGCGTTTTGAATTTGGTGGATAGTGGGTAGGTCGAAATGCTTTAAACGTTCTATTTTATATGCTTCGTATGTATTTTGATTTGTGAAGGAATTGCAGTAATCCAAACTAAAGAGAAAAATCACACAAAATCCAACCGTCACACCACACACTTTCGCCATCTTTCTTGCACTTGTTGATCGCAGATGATGTCGTTGTGGAGCAACCGTGCACCTAGGGGAGTGGTATTGGGAACTTCGTCGAGCCTAGCTAAACTAATTTAAGCTGTTATTTTGATCCAGCTTAAGGAAATTTAAAATCTACTCTATTGGAAACGTTAGCATTAGAATTAATTATTTTTCCTAACTTTACTAAAACTACGTACAATACATAAGTTCCCTACCCCAGTTTGGCTCGAGGGTACATCCTTCGGAACACGTTTCCCGGTGGTGGTGTTTAAGTGGTAGTTTGGTTGGCTACCGTCTCCAATACCCCGTAACAAAGTGTTGTGTTTATTAAGCCGGTTTCATTAATTGAACTGCTGTATACAACTGCGGTGTATGCTACCTTTGAGGCGTCACAGAAGCCGTGAAGCTCAAATTTAGTATTGGAGGTATAGTGGATCCAACGTGGGATTTTTAAGCTTTCTAGATGCTCTAAACCTGCTTCAAGCCAGTTCCATCGATTTATAATCTCCTCAGAAGGCTCTTCATCCCCATTTACTCCCGTCTTCCATACGTCTTGCATTAGCGATTTCGCTCTGATAGTAACGGGCGCTAGCCATTGAAGCGGATCATACATGGTAGCGATATTTGATAAAAGCCTGCGTTTTGTCAATTTTCCTCTGCTTTGGAACTTGGGAACCTTAAACTGGAATTCATCTTGACATGGATTCCAATGAATTCCTAGTGTTTTCAGAGAGGTATTCTCGGTTATTCGAAGCATTCCCTTTTCTCTTGCATCTTCAGGGGTTGTTGCCAGTAGCTCTGCATCATTGCTGGCCCACTTTCGGAGATTGAAACCACCCTTTTTGAGCAGGTCCGTAATTTCTTTTTGTAATTTTAGTTCTACTTCTTTTGAGTCTGAACCACTAAGCATATCATCAACATAGAAGTCATTCTGAAGCACGTTGGCTGCATGTGGATAGTTTTTGCCTTCATCTTTTGCCAGCTGGACGAGACATCGTACAGCCAAAAATGTGGCACAGGCTGTACCGTAAGTGACAGTGTTCAATCGATATTCATCAATAGTTTGTGTTCTATCGTTTCTCCAGAGGATCCTGTGATAATCTCTATCCTGGCTTCACAGAATAATTTGCCGGAACATCTTCTCAATGTCCGCAGTATAAACATATTTATGCTTTCTCCATCGTAGCAAGATCTGGGCTAAGTCTTGCTATAATTTAGCTCCAATATATAACAGATCATTCAGGCTGGGTCCCTCTGAGGTTTTTGCGGAAGCATCAAATACGACTCGAAGTTTTGCTGTAGTACTATCCTTTGTTTATATCTTATTAAAGCTTTAACTCTAGATTCCACAAGTGGTGTTGCATTGATTTCGTCTTTAAATGGAAGCTGGACTACATATCTTCCTTGATTGTCTCTTTCGTGAGTTACTTGAAAATTTTCTTCGCATCTGACCTCAGAAGGTGAAGGCTCCCTTTCGCTAATGTCGTTGTCCATCTCAAAGAACCTTTCCACCGATTTGTGGAATTCGGTCTTTGAGATGCAGGATATCATATTGGCTGTACTCCTTTTAGTTTTGGACATGGTTTTGCCTGACAAAATCCAACCAAGCTTCGTCTTTTGGGCTAATACTGGTTCTTCCTTCCTTAGGCCTTCTTCGATTATCTCTTCAAGGACCTCTCCTCCAAGTATCATATCTATTCGTCCAGGGGAAGCAAAGCAAGGATCCGCTAACTTAAGTTCTGGGACTTTGATACATCTAGGTAGCTTTACTAGGTCTTCCGGCAAGTTTGTTGTGAGCCTGGGCATAATTTATGCTTCTACTAGGGTAGTAAATGCTGATCGAAAATGCGGGGTTATCGTTACGTATACTTTTCCGCGTATGGTCGTTGATCCCTTTTCACCAATACCTGTAACAGTAGCCAGGACGTTCTCAGTTTCTAAGCGTAGCTTCTTTGCTGCCTTTGAGGTAATGAAAGATGTCTGGGATCCTTGATCGATGAGAGCGCGCAACGGAATTCTTTCTCCAGTGCTCGATAGTACATTTATGAGAGCTGTAGGAAGTAGTACCTTGGTGTTAATTTTTTGCCATTTGTTTTTGTTGATAATCCCTCATAGGCTTCATTAGTAGCAATATTGGAAGACACCGTTTTAACCTTGGGGAAATTCAGAAGTGTATGATGCGGTTTGTTGCACTTGAAGCATCTATGTGTGCTTTTACATTTTATGCTTTTGCCGTGAGTCAAGCAATTATAGCATAATTTATTCGATGAAATGAATTTATAGCGATCGTCTGCGGAAAGTCCTTTAAATTTTTCGCAACGGTATATAAAATGTTGCTCTTTGCAATATGGACTTGCTGGTTTTGTCGTCGTATTGAACGCTCACTTTTTAACGTGCTGCTCCTGGACTTGAGGTTTGATCGTCGTTAAGACTTCACGTCTTTTTAATAGGAAATTATAGAGCTGTTGAAATGATGGCATTTCCTTATTGTTCGGTAATGTATTTTCAAACAGGCGAATGCTCTCAGAATCGAGTTTTCGCATAGCAATGTGTATGATGATCGGATCCCACTGATCTGTATTATGTGACAAATTTTTAAGCGCAGCTAAACAGTTACGCAGAACATTAAATAGGTTTATTATGTCAGTTGCGCTCCTGTGTTCAACTTTTTTTATATCGAAAATGGAGTCAAGGTATGCCATAGTCATTCCTTTGCTGTTTGAAAAGCGTTCTTGTAGCATCATAATGGCCGTCTCATAATTCAATGCATCTAGCTGCAGATGCGACACAGCTTTTTTGGCCCCCCCTTCCAAATAGCTTAAAAGATATTGCATCTTTTGGATGGGTCCTAGATTGTGGTTATTATGTATAACTGTCCTGAATAAATCGAAAAACCTTCTCCATTCTTTGAAGTCGCCATTAAACATCGGAATGGTTATAGCAGGTAGCCTTGGAAGGTTGCTTGGTTGAAAATTATATCGGTAGGCATCCGTTGGCATCGATTCAGTTGGATCGTTAGAAATGAGCAGTGGATCGTTTGGAGCCGTCGGCAGAGACGCTGCCGTTGGTCTAGTAGTTGACGTTCTCGGCATTGGCATTTTTGTTGATTGTTCATCAGGTTTCAAAGTTGGAATCAGAAGTGTCTGACTTACGGTGTATACGCTCTTTGTTTTGTCGAATTGTTGCCTTGTTGCCTCATACAAACGTTTCTCTAAATACTGGTGAGAGGGTGCAAGTTTTGATTGCAATTCAACGTGATTTAACTTGAATCTTTCCCAGAGGCTTTCAATAATCCCCAGTTTCTTATTAAAGTACTCCACATCTTTTCGAGATGTGCTGTCCTTTTTAAAGTTCCTCTCTAGACCTTTGAGAGACTCACCTATACGCTGCTGATCCTCTAGAAGCGTATTGACCTCCATATTGAATATTTTAAGCGACTAAAATGAGTTCCAAAGGTGCTCGTGAGCTGCAGTCAGGAACTAAAAAGTCTGGAGCCTGAGTGCCGCTAAATCCCAGTGGACCTTTCACGAAAACCCGAAGGATTCTCTTGTAGCGCAGTCAGGAACAATTGGCTAGGAACCTGAGTGCCGCTGAACCCTAAATGACAACTCCAAGAGATCACCGTATATCGCAGTCAGGAACAATAGATTCGGAGCCTGAATGTCAAAATATCCCTACAATCCAAGGATGTCTGTGTACCGCAGTCATGAACGATAATTTGAGAACTAGAGTGCTGCCACGATTCAGAGGAAGTCCTTATTGTTGGGAACGGTGCCCAGGATAAAACGCAGCAACCAATGGAGAAACGGATTGTATGCAGTTAGGAACTATATTGAACCTAAGTGCAAACGAAATCCGGCTCGACGGACCAATGATTCGATGCAGGAAGGCTTCCTGTGAACCGAAATAGTGTAAAGGATTATTCCTCAAAAAACCAGCCACACCAGCTGTTATTGAGGAGTTTTAGGAACGTTTAATACACTCAATGGTTGTAGAATGTATCAAACTAGGGTAGATTGGGAAACTGGGAAACTGGGAGATTAAAAAAGGAAAACGCTCGTGTTATTGCTGTTGATAATATGACAAAAACTGATACTTTATTGATTCATTCAATTGTATTTATAATACATTTTCTTATAATCATCAAAAAAATTAAATTGTTTGGAAGAAAGTTCATTGACAAAAATTTGCAAGCCAGCATTCATGTAAAATTACATTGATCGCATAATTGTGCAAGCTAGTATTTAGATTTGAAAACCATTGAGGTGAACGATTTCTACGTTAGCATTTATTTATATTGAGAAGAATTAAGGTGAATGAATTCTACGTTAGCATTTATTTATATTGAAAACAATTAAGGTGAATGAATTCTATAAACATTATATGGAAAAAATTGCACCATAGGCAATATGCTATTCAATATGAATTTGATTAATTCTGCTGGCTTGTATTTTACTTAGTCTAGTCAATTGGTGCTGTACCTTGTTCAGGAACTGAACAGTTTTCCTACCTGTACATCATCTTTACATCTGATTCTTTTTGCCTAATAAATTCTGGCACTCGTCATTGAACCATTTGTTTCTTTTGTTGCGGGCTTGAAGTACGATAGTTTGTTCTACTACGGTCTTAATTTTTGCTTTCACTGCCCCCAAAAGCTCGTTGCTGATTCTTAGTTATGCATATGATAAGATGGAAGCTAGCTGATTGTCGAGGGTCCCCATGAAAGTTTTGGCCACAGACGCCATTTAGAGCCTTTCGATGTCGAATTTTCGTAGTGAGCTGAAATTTGCCGAACACGTCTTTGACATAGGTTAGTTTGATCAAGTAACGATTTGAGTTATAATTGGCTCCTTAGTATGTACGGACGTCAAGTATGTTTGAGGTTTAACGATGTTGGATTGTCGATCTGGATTTGTGTGTTGCCATCCGGTAATACACATTTTATGCATATTACACTTGGCGAATATCATATCAAAAACGTTGGTAATAATAATAACAAACAATTCAGTTTGTTTTTCTAGTGGTGAGAGCATAAGACGCATAAGACGAAGGTTTAAATCTTGTTGGTGAACAACGTGATTTAGTTCACTCAGTAGTGATATATACTGACTTAATCAGATCATATCATAGCTGAGCAGCCACACAGGAGCATGGTATCGACCAAACCAACTTCCGAAAAAATCAATACAGTCATGAAAATGAGATACTCTAACTATGTCTACGCGAAGGCCCAAGAGGGGCTGTAGTGCTGAAAAGAAGAAGAAGAAACAATAACGCGCACCAACACGTCGTTTGAGGCCCGCCATTAATTCGGTTCGCATCTTAGGTTTCTACACAAAGTTAACCCCTTCGTCAAAACAACCATGTCTGGCCCAGAGTTTACAAAAAATGGAGTACCTTCCATTGTATCGTAAAGTGAACGTCCCTAATGCGCAATCGATCTTTGGAAGGCCTTTATCCTACCTGCGTTGATTTTCTCCCACATATGCTCTCAGTATCCGTTTGATATTTTGGTTAATGCGTTCTGCAGGATTTGTTCGTGGATGGTAGAATACCGCATATTGAATGGTAGCACCCTATGACGCTCCCAACTCCTGAAGCTTCTTCGATCGAAATTGTGCCCCATTATCGCATACCAGTATTGCGGGTACTCCAAATAACAAAAATACCAATTCTTCTCGTATTTGCGCCACTGCAGAAGTGGAAGCTTGCCGTAATGGAAATATTAACGGCAGTTCACCACCAAAAATATTGGTCAGTCTAAAAAGCACTGTGCCTTTTTTTATCATTTTTCGATTGAAAATTTTTTATATTTAAAAGGAATTTTATTTAAGTACGAGTACATCTTGTCCATTTATTATCTATGACCCTTTGACATTTTTGGGTAGAGCCATTATTCCATCTGTGTAGAACGTGTGTGGTTTGTCGGTGAAAAACTTGGCCAAGTGATTTTCACAGTCCCTTTTTGAAGTGAATTTCTTTTCATTAAGAAAGTTTTCCAGAGACCGAGGAAATTGTAGTCTATACGGACTATACGGTATATGCATCAAAAGTTTCCAGTAAGGTCTGGTATTGTCATGTTGGAAGAAAACGCCCTTTCTATCGATTAATTCTGACCGGTTTTTTAAATTGCTTGCTGCAATCTGGTTAATTGCTGACAGTGCAGAGCTGAATTGAGTGTTTGGCCAGGTTCTAGCACATCGTGATAAACAATTCACTTTCAATCCCACCATACACAGCATAACCCTATTTGGTGTCAATCATGGCTTTGAAGTCGTTTGTGATAGTTCACCTTTTGTGACCATGATCTTTTTCGAACAATATTCTTGTATCTTACCCATTTTTCATTGCCCGTAATGATTTACTTCAAAAATGGCTCAATTTCATTGCGTTTTATTAGAATTTCGCAAATGGGAATACGGTCGATCAAATTTTTTTGTGTTAGTTCATGCGGCTTCTTTGAGTATCAAGCCTTACGCAAATGGTTCGGAACTGTTTGGTGATGGATACTCAATTCTTTAGCAATGTTTTGGCTGCTTATGTGTCGGTCTTCTTCAATTTTTCGTAGGATTTCATTGACTTTTTCAGTGATTGGTCAACCTGAGCGAGGTGCATGTTTGATATAAAAATTTCCTGAACGAAAGCGAACCATTTCTTGACGGTGGCTTTTGATAAAGTATCTGGGCCGTAGACACCAAACATTTCTGGGATGCATTCTTACCTTGATCGGTGTGATATTGTTAAATACAATATAACGATTTTTTTCTGAAATTTCACTCATCTTTAAATGAATACAACTTTTGATATGAATGACGAAATACAAAACTGTTCACATGAAAATCGTAGACTGGAATGTCACCCTTCAAACGCATGTCAGTTTGACTCAATCTGATTATTATTGCCCGATATAAGATAACGAGCACCATCTAGTGACAAAAAAGGCTCAGTACTCCTAAAACTATCCAATATATAGCAGTTACACTGCGTTGATTGAAGGAGAGGCTAAGCCAAGGCAACACAAACTATCTCCCAAGGTTCCTTGACTAAGTTGGCCCTGGAAACCAGTAGGCCATAGGGACACTTCCTTTCTACCTTCAATGACTGGCAAATTTGACATCTAGCGACATAGCGCTTGATATCGGCCCGCATGCCTGGCCAGAAGCAATTTTGCCTCATCTGACCCTTCGTTCGCAAGACTACCATGTTCTCTGCCGTGTTGTCATAATTGCATTGTTAAAGTACTCTTAGGCGCTCCAGTTTCGGTACTAATTGCTTCCAAGGAGGCCCACATAACTCCACATATCAGGCTGGTATGTTCCTCTACAGTACTGTAATACTCACGCACATTTGTGGGGCATCTTTGTCACCTTGCTTTGCATCCCGTGCAATAACTCACCTTCCGGTGACTTTTGCTACCGGTCTATACAGCGCATCTAGGACCAGATGTTGTTTTCTTTTCCTGTGGATGACATTGAAATAGAATTTTTGTAGATGTGCAGCCCATCATGCTAGCCACTCATTTGAGTCCCGAAGATTGTCAACCTAGACCAGGATATGGTGGTCTGCTATCACGATAATGTAAGGTCTAAGTTTTTCTAAACCCCATAAGACTGCCGGACATTCCTTTGCGGTAATCAAGTACTCTTTCTCCTCTCTTGAAAAGCTATGGTTTAGGTAGCAAACAACCCTTTCCCCCTCACAGTCACTCCAGCTTAGTATTGCTCCCAACAGTGTCCGTCTACACGTTGAATGATAAAGTCAAATCTAGACAGTTGAGAATCGGGGCCGTAGATAGTTTTGCTTTATATTGGTGAAAGCTTCTTCACATTCTTGAGACAACAAACATTTTTTAATCCTTCTTAAGAAGATCCGTGAGTGCTGCTGTCAGCGTTGCATGGTTTGGAATGAAGCGTCCATACCAAGATATTATCCTACGAAAGTGGCGAGCCTTCTTGAAATTTGTCCGCAGAAGAATCCAGTCTACATACTGAACTTTCTCAGAATGGACATGTAGACCCCTCTCATCTACAATGTACCCAAGATATTTCAGCATTGGATGACAAAACTCAATTTTTTCTCTTGATACTCAAAAGCTCGCCCCCATGCGATCTCTTTAGCACTACCTGCAAAGCCTATAAATGCTTTTGGAAGTTGCCCGTCACAACTATAAAACCAACCAAATATACATAAACGAAAGGTTCCAAAATCACTCCCAAAACACAAAAGGTATGTATCTAAATTGAAATAAGCCACACCGTAGACTGTGAATGCAGCTAACGGCTTTAAATCTTCAGTCATGGGGACTTGCCAGTACACGGACTTAGTGTCCAGCATTGATAGATATCTAACATTACGTGGTTTATCCAGGGTTGCCAAAACATAAGGTATTGGATACGAATCCCGTTCAGATACTTGATTGAGCTTCCTGAAGTCAACACAGAAGTGGAACTCCCTATCCTTCTACTTAACGAGCAAATTTTGTGATGACTAAGGGCTAAAAGAGGGTTCCACTAAACCTAACTGTAGCCTATCATCCGGCTCCGAGTTAATGTGCTGCAGCACCGCTGGGAAAACAGGATATCAACACTGTTTGGTTGAACTTGCAAAGGCCTTAATTACATGTTCCATGATAGAGGTGCAACCAATGCCCTCCACCATAGTGGATTTCTTTTCCACCAATGAGTTCAGCAAGCCCTCTTCCATCTTTGATAGACGTAATATTCCCTTCAGCAACTTGTAGGTGGCAGTAAATGCAAAGCTCCAGAACTCATTAATTAAGTCTAAAATGATCCTGACCGGCTTAAGGAAATGTACCCCTAAAATAAGCGCCTATGGAATAGCTGATACTATTAGAAAGCTCACCCAAATTCGCTGGTGCGTTCACTTCACCCTCCACCCTCGTTTGATCATTGTAGGCCAATTTTATCGTCGCCTTGCCCGTCCTGAGCAATTCTACTCCCCGCCCATCTAGCACTTCTTATCCCCCAACACACAGGAAAGTATGTTTCGCACCAGAGTCCAATAATTCCCGCAACTGCTTCCTAAACATATCCAGGATAATATGCGTATGATCATCCCTTGTTGACTCCTCAAATGCATATGTTAGTCAATGCCACCCACAGTTGCGGCTTGCTTGCCCAGTTGCATGGTACTCATTCAACCGCCTGATGAACAAGATCCCCATTTCCTGAAAGTGTTTGATTGTGCCGATGGATGGTATCATTTTTCCTTGCAAGAAGTTGTTGTTGTTTAGACAGGTAGTTTTCCTTGTTCCGACACTTCCACAGCTGCAGAATTATTTGAGGCTCACTACAGGCCCTTGTAAAAAAATTTTGCATTCAAGAATTAGACGTTACAAGTTTTTCGGTTCGACGCTGCCAAGGCCGAGGTAATAAACCGAGGGAATCGACAAAAGAAACGTGACTGACTGAGCCTGATTAAAGTTCGGGGGATGTGAGTGAACCGCGAACAAGATTGGGGCATCCAGGTGGAAGTGGTGCCCTCTCGCATCCCTCCATCAGGATCAAGATGCATTGTAAATGTGGCCATTTATTTTTCATTTAAATGAAGAATTCATACAAAAATAATTCGTATGAACTTTTCCATGAAATGAAAAATAAAACTGTTTCAGATTTATATTAAAGTGTTATATGACTGAATCATATAAAACTTTACCATAAATACGAAACACCTGTAATAACAAAGAAAAAAGGGTGAGCTCACCCGATGGCTAGTCTATGAGTGGAGGAGGCAGCTAGCATGTCGGGTCCCATACTCAGTCAAGGGTCAAAGGAAACAGAAAGACCAAGCTGCTTTCTTATTTTTATGTTTTCATTTCTTTTCACTATAAGTGCCTTATACATTCTTTCCTCATTAACATACGTTTTTTTTTTTTTTTTTGTGGTAGGGAGTCTGGCAGTGTGGGACTCCCATGGGGGATACCTTTGGACTACCCACTAAACACCTTCCCTGTCAATCTGAGAACCTAGCCTGGACCCGTTTGACACATGACTTCGGGCCAGGTCTCGTTTTGTTACGCCGTGGGGCGCCTTCAAACTGGGGAGTCCCTTTCCTAGCGGGAGGGGAGAGGGGAAGAGGAATTGCCAGAAGAGCGATCCCCCAGCCCCAGTGCCTCCGGCTGCTGTGAGTCCCTTTTATATTTTATGACTGCCCGAGCATAATGTGCCACCTGGTTCCATTTGTCAACCGATTCGAGCATCACCGCAACTATATTATCCGGGGTGAGCTCTCCCGTCTCCCTGTAGAGTTCCCTTCGTAGCCTGGCCCATTTGGTACACGCAAAAAATGTGTGACAGGCATTGTCCTCCTCTCCTGGGCAAAACCGACAATCGGGAGACCGTGACTTGCCGATCTTGTGCAGGTAAGACTGAAAACACCCGTGCCCGCTCAAAGGCTGGGTCAGATAGAAGTCAGTCTCACCATGCCTTCGATTTAGCCACGGTCTCACATCCGGGATGAGGTGTGCAGTCCACCTTCCCTTCGTGCAATTCCTCCAAGACTGCTGCCAATCGTTGAGCGAGCGTTGTCTCTCCTCGCGGACAACCATCTCCCTCGCATCCTCGTTTCGGCGCTGGTAAATAGCGCGGCGCTCTCTAGCAAGGAGGGCGACAGGTATCACGCCTGCAATCACTCTCACCGCCGAGTCGGAGACTGTTGGATACGAGGATGCAATTCTCAGTGCTCCTCTTCTCTGTACCTGTGCCAATCGTTTTCGGTATACCTCCTTGCTGAGAGCGTCGCCCCATACCTCTGCTCTGTACAGTAGCACTGACCCTACAGCACTCATCAAGAGGCGTCTTAACATACGTTACACAACTATTCCAAGCAACTAAACATCTCATAAATGGAAAAAATCATATTGCAATATGTCAGTTCTAAAGTAATAAATGAGTATGGACGCAATTGCAGAAAATGAGAGAACGGATGAAAGAAATAAACAAGCATTGCTAATACGTAATTCTAATTGAATAATACTCGTATACTAGATCTTTAAGTGTGTTGTTTTTTTTTATGTATAAATTTCTTCTTCTCCGATGAGCGCTCATTATTGGGACATAGTAAGGGGCCTGCAACCGCCAAAAATTTGTAGAGTTCCTATGTTTAATTTCTACAGAATGTATTCATGTTCATTTGCTTCGCTCATGTAAAATATAACAATCTTCAACACTGCGAATGACTCAAAGCAATTCAATTTATTCGAAGAAGTATGTACTTCTTTAAGTTAGAAGCACTAATTACCCTATACAAATTATTAGCACTTTTGCAAAAATTGTACTTTAATTTTTAATGTCATCCAACTTTATTCCTCTTGAATATTTGTTACGAGTATCTTGGTCATCATCGTCATTCATGTAATGATCGAAATTGAAATGCGGCTGTCAAATTGGTAATCGAATTGGTAATTGATCTAATATGTCTGTATCTTTGCAGCAATCAATACTAAATTTAGTGCATCACTTTCAATTAAATCGCCATAAAGAATATCCTCTCAACAAACAAAAGCTTGAGCTACAACGTCAGCATCTTTGTTCGCAAATAGTTTTCGGTGCTAGTCAAGAACTTAATAATTTGATTTGTTGTGCGGATGATTTAACTGCACGTACTAAAGCGACGGTTATCCCACTCGTTGTTCAAAATGCGAGTTCTCCTTTTACTCTTTTGCGCGATCAATTTAACGTTCTATCCTTTCGTACGAAAAGCGTGTTTATTGCACTTGGGCGAGGAATTTCCACGTTACACGGTCAAAACTACCGGATAAATTCAGCGGGATTTCACTTAGTTATATATATTTCCCACTGCCAATTTAATTCAAACTGAGGGCACGGTTTGCGTAGATGCAAGCAAATGGACCGCGGAAGACAGCATTTTTCACTCGCCACGAACTGACTCTATCCCGAATGCTGAACAGTTCACTTGTCAAGAACGATCATCGCACGATGGTATCATATCACTTCGGTTCAGAGGTTGAATTTAATTATCTCGACAAATAGCGAAAACATTAGTTTGAGAAATTACTGACGGCATTCGCTATAATGCAGAAATTCATGGAAAACGTGACAACACACCAAGCACCCTTTTGACTCAACAAGTTTCAAATCCGAGCTCCCTCGACGAGCCTCTTGATTTTCTGAACTGATTTACAAATTCAACTCCAAGTTATATCCGATTTTCGGACTAACTGGTATAAGTAAATTTGTGATTTTCTTGCTCGCAGCATTATTGTTGGTGAATTGAAATTTTCTTGCAAGCTCATTGGGTAGGGACCGGAAAAACTTTTTATCGATAATGGTAGTAGTGTTAGTGGCGGGGTTCATTTTGGGCTAGCGATAATAATATTAAAAACTTGAGTATCAAATTGTTCCGTACTTATTATTATTATTAAATTGCTTCTTTTCGTGGGGTTCCCTCAAGTAATTTGCTTAGGTAGGCTGCTCGATTACTATAGTTTACTGATAAAAAGTGTTTCATAACTTCGAATAATTTTTCTAGTTAAATTCAACTAGGTGAGTATGGATTTATTTATTTTTATATTTCTTGTAAAATCTTTGCTGAAACACTATAATATTAAAATGACAATATGATATTCATAACTCTATATTAATCTAGGAAACGAATGCCGCTTCCATTCTTCTCGTTGTAATTATATCAGTTTAATATAATATTCAAAATGTAGAACTTTCCAAAAGCATTCAACATTATTCTAGCAAACTAAAGCTGAGCTTCAAATTTACGTTACCATTTTTATCTTGATTCTATGCCAGCAAAGTAATTTCCAAAACGTATTTATCCTTTTCCTGGGACAACATTAAAGTGTCAACCCTTGTTGGAGCTCATCTTGAAAATGCAAGAGCATAAACACTCATATCACTGACGCATGGGAAATTCTATTCTGAGATTCGATGTGCATTACAGTTAATTGTGAATAAGTGCTTTTCAGGTATCCGAACAACACAAGCTATGTATCTCGATACAGGAGCAACGACCAGAATCTGTACTTACATCGATTAGAACTCTCCCATGCCGTACATCCTGGCTGAAATCCGGCTGCTAATAGTCAACTTGTATGGCATAGTTCCTTCTCACTGGGGTCCATGAAGAGCATACGCTGCAGTTTTTGCTTGAAGGACAAATTCGGAAATGGACAATAGACAGAGAATATTGGATCGAAGCCAAATGACATTGTCGAGGCAATTGCGAATATTATGGTTCTTATTGGGGCTCTGTGGGATCGAAAACCATGGTTGCTTGGCCTTCGCACCATTTGAACGTTGTTCCGATACAAGGAAATTGCTAGTATGCAGATATGGAGTGTTGAACATGATACACGACTTGAGTGAGAGAATATCTTTGCTACCTACTTCATCGCACCTACTTACTTTTGCTCCAGGTAACAGCACCAAGCTCCAAGTCCTGATGGGGTTTGAATGGACAAATGTGTTGCTTGGCTCTTCAATTTGGTTTCAATTTGTTTGAAAGCATTTAATTTACATTCAATACACTAATAGATCTGATCAGCATGTATTGTCTCGATAAATACAAATAAGTTTTGGTTTAAGTTTATTCGAAAACAAAACAAACAAGGCATAAGCTTGTATTAGTCAGCGAAGGGGGTAAAAATTATTCAGGCAAAGTTGGAAAAAACAGTCGTGAATAGGACTTACAGATCTTCAAAGTAAATCTGTATATTTCTTCTGGACTAATTATCGTAGTAAAATTTTTACCCTGGGGATAAATTGCATGTCACGCTAAACCTTGCTTTATATTGACTTTCATAGATCCCTGTCGCATAATATTTTCCCGGTTTTAGAAAGGATTGGCCAAATCCAAACTAATAGTTTACAATCATCAACATATGATTTCCCAGAGTAAGAAGAATCAATGAAAGAAAATATGCTTTATTCAAACCATTACTAAAATTTTACTGACATTATTCGAATTTAATCGCCCCAAATGCACTCTATCCCCGTACGTAACAAGGTATATACCAGGATTGCCAACAATTTAGCCACTCTTCCAGAAACTGTCATGCGCAGCCTCGATACATTAAATGCGATTCACTTCATCATATCTCAGACTGTCCAAAGAAATCTGAGGAGTTGTTCCAGAAATCCAAAGAACGTGAGAAGATTGTTCATGCAGGTTAATAAGGCTCAGCCTAAGTAGCCTGCATGAACTCCGACACAAGCACTTCCACACACACTAGATCAACCTCATAACATGGACCAAATGTTTGGCGAAATTCAGGCACAATTTCAAAACATGATGCAAGAGATGATGGTAAACATGATTCAAACCATGTTCGCTGCATCTCAAAGTGTCATCAACACAACACAAATGACTTAAATGAACCACGTTTCATTTCTGACGTGAAATGCGAATTGCTTGCTTCAGCATACAGATGAACTAAAACAATTTATATTTGATCACAAGTTTGACATCATAATCATCCAAAAAACCTTACTGGAGCTTGAATGATGATTTCGCATACCTAGCTACATTATGTACAGAAATAATAGAATGACTGGCAGAGGAGACGGAACGAGCATTATCGTGAGACATAATGTGAGTCACTATCTCATTAACAGGCCAGCCGCTTGGTGATCGTGCGCCCGTGTGCAGTACCGATCATAGTACATTCACATAGTATCCACACCTACCATTTACCCTGTGTTGCACACTTTCTTAATTTTCCCAGGGGCCGGTCAGCTGAACCGAGGCATGTCGTATTCAAAAAACAAAATAAAAAACAAATAATGTTTCCGACGCACGTGTTCTTTCAACCATTTTAAAACATGGGAGTGTGGCAAAATCCTAATAAAAAACTAAAAGATTGCATAGAATGGATTTGTTTTTCAGCAAAGTTATTTATTTTTTAAGATCTGACGTTCACTCACGGTCGTAGCACGCACGTGAAACATGCACTTCCAACGAAAACTACGCCACACTGTTTATAAGGAACCCAGCCATCACGACCTTCGAAACATACATGCGTGCCATCTACAGCGTTTTCTCTTCTTCTTAGCACTACAGCCCCCTTCGGGCCTTCGCTTCCTGCAAACAGCGCCTCCAACTGTCTCGATCCGTTGAACGCTTCATCCAACTCCAAAATCCGAGTAGCGATGAACTGTCTCCGTCGACCGAGTCAGACCAGCGTTTCCTCGGTTTCCCCACTGGCCGCCGGCCTTCAGTTCTCCCAACAAATACCTTCTTGGCTATCCGTTGTTCATCCGTACGATTCATGTGCCCAGCCCATTGCAGCTTCTTACAATTCTTGAGACTCCGATTATTCGCCTCAGGACCCGTCGCTCAAAGGCGTTCAATATATTTGTGGATGCCCAGGTCCATGTTTCACAGCCATAGCATAACACAGGTCCTATCACAGATTTGTATATTTGGAGCTTTGTTTTCCTGTGTATGCAGCTGGTCTTCAAGATCGTCAATACTGAATAAAATATCTTATTTGCGAGCTGTATTCTTTGGCGTATTTCGTCTCTTTCATTTCCCGTTTTCATTATTTTGGCCCCTAAATACACGAATTCGCTAACATTGTCGATACTGTATTCGCGAAGCGCGATATTTTATGTATTTGGGGTACACTTTCGGTATATGTTCTTGTTGCCAAATGTACTGGATGATTTTGTGAATAGCTTGATGAACACTACTGCCACCATATTTGATGAGCTCCACTGGAATCCCGGAATGCCCGGTGCTTTGTTATTCTTTTGGGCTTTGATGATGGAACAAACTTCATCCAGAGGTAGTGGGGCGAATGGAAGCTCTCCGCAGACATCTATAGGTTCCAATGCTCTGGAGCTGTGCGGAGGGTTAAGGAGGTTCTTGAAATATTATGCCCATCTTTCCTTAATCTTCATTTCATCAGCGATGACATTGCCGCTGTCATCACGACAGAGCGTGGTTTTGGGCTGATAACCACGTTTCAGGCTTTTTATGCTTGTCTTGTGTTGTTGCTCGCTAAACTTACATCTACACTTCTCAATTGGTCGTCATAGTATTTTCTTTTCTTAATCCTAATTATCTTATTCGCTACTCTTCTGAGATTTTCATAGTGTTCTCTCTTTGTCCTGGTTTTCCTACCAACGTATTCTTTGTGCGCCTGATTCTTTTTGTCAACGCATTCTGGTTTTCATCACCGAACCAATCATTCCTCTTGTGCCGATGTCCAATCGTCTTCTCTGCCACGGTTCTGATAGCCGCTTTCACATCCATCCAGACCTTGTTGCTCGTGTTGAACGATGCGTCTGATAAGATGGGAGCCAGCTGTATGTCGAGGGTCTCCGTGAAATTCTCGGCCACCGACGCCGTTTGAAGCCTTTCGATGTCAAATTTTTGTAGCGGGCTGGTCTTCGCTGAATATGCCTTTGACATATGACATCGATAGTTTAATTTGATCAAGTAATGATCGAAGTTACAATTGGCTTCTCGGTATGTACGGACGTCAAGTATGCTTGAGGCCCAACGTTGTTGGATCAGAACATGATCGGTGTGGTTTTTTGTGTTGCCATCTGGTGATACCCAGGTCATTTTATGAATGCGTCGATGTGGGAAGTAAATTGAACGTATGACTAGATTTCTGGTACATGCAAAATCAATCAGGCACTGACCGTTGTCATTTGTTTCATCGTGGAGGCTATACCCTCCAGTCGTTCCCTGATGAGATAGCTCATTGCCAACCTTAGCGTTGAAATCACCCAGAATAACGGCGTTTGTCTCCATCATATTTAAACCACCCTCGTACAAGTAAATCCCTAAATACTTTTAGGTAAAGTATAACTTTGATTTGCATGAAATTTGCTACAAAGGCTCACTAATGCATGTGATGAACCTCACAATAAAAAATCTAAAGTCGGCTCGGCTGAAACAAAATGGCGACCACTCAAAAGTCGAAAAACGTACAACATTTTGTTGTTGTAGTTGTGACCAAAGCTTTCAACCGATGCCAATGAAATTCGGTAGTACGATAAACACTATAAGTACCTTAAGGGTTGTGTAAAAAAAACTTTAGATCAGGTCGCAAAAAAACAAAATGGCGGCCAGTTGAATCTTAAAACTTCAATGACTTCGAAAAGTCGTAATTTTGATCCGATGTACATGAAACTTGACTTTAAGATAGAAATTACTTAGACCTAGACATTTTGGAGATCATGCATGTGCGAATTTCAAAATGGTGGCGGTTTAAATATGCATTTTTCAAGTTTTTGTGGCCCTCTAGCAGTCACATTTTCCAACAGATTTTGATGAAACTTGAGGTTATGGATTTCTGTGCTAAGTTCTTGTATTATACAAAAAAAATTATTAAAATTGAATGAAAGATAAACAAGTTGAAGTAGCAGGAGAATGCCCCTGCCAGAAAGGTTTTGTAAAACAATTCGTAAATCAAACAATATATTCTGCATATGAAAACTTGACTAATATATCGATTCCATATATTGAGTTCGAAAAATGATTATGGTTTTTAGTTTTTTAAATTGACCGCCATTTTGTTGCATGTGTTTTGACGCCACCAATTGATAAGTCATGATAACAAATCAATAATATAAACTGTTTCGAAATTTTTATCAAAATCTCTACAAATTTGTAGTGTCTAGGTCCGTTGCAAACGTGTATCTCCTTAATATGACGTGTTAATGTTGTTGTAATTGCTAAATATTCAATCGGCTGTAACTTAGCTGTTCATTCTGCAATTATAGTGAAATTTTCAGAATATATACAATTGCTACCAGGAAACTTAAGTTATAGGTTTTGGGAAATTTAAGGGGTCCATTTTGATTATATAGGCAAAAATGTAAAATTTATAAAATGTGCAGGGTTTTCCAATAAGAGGTGTCATTTTCTTAGTAGAAGAAAAATTCTATTTTTTATATATAATTGATCGGATGTTTACTTCATAATAAAGAAACAGGTATGCCGTTAATAGTGAAAAATAACATCAAGCAAATAACTACCATGACCACGCTTACAGGACCATATCCTTTTCATGAAATTTTCCATAACCGAATTGCAAAGTGGCTGCCTTACGAATTCCATCTTTCAGGTCTCGAATCGACGCCGAGCTGTTGGCGTAGACCTTCTCTTTCACGTGGCCTCGAAGGAAGAAGTCGCAAGGTGTTAAATCACAAAATCTCGATGGCCAATTGTGATCACCTCTTCTTCCCGTAAAAGATCAATAGTTTCGTTGCTTGTGTGGCACGTAGTGCCGTTTTGTAGAAAATAAACATTATCTAGATCAATACCATCCAATTCCGGTCATAAAAATTCATTACTCATCTCTCGATAGTGCCAGCCATTCACCGTAACTATTGCTCCAGCCTCATTTTCGAAAAAGTAAGGTCCAATGACTGCGCCGGACTATAAACCGCACCAAACAGTCACACGTTGGGGATAGAGAGGCTTTTCAACAATAATTCTTAGGTTTTCCGAGCCTCAGATGTGACATTTTTGCTTGTTGACGAAGCCACCGAGGTTAAAATTGGCCTCATCACTCAAGATGATTTTTGGATAGAATCCCGGATCATTTTCATGCATTTCAAGGACCCAATCAGCAAAGACACGACGTTGTTGATGATCGACCGGCTTGAGTTCTTGTGTTAACTGAACTTTATAAGCCTTAAGACCTAAATCTTTATGCAAAATACGGTGTAATGACGTTTGTGGTATACCTAATCCCAAAGAATGACCAGCCACAGCAGCAATATGCTCGGCTCTTCTTGAGTGACATGCCCGGATTTTATTCTTTATACATCACTAAGTTGTCCCAACAGCTTGAATTTTTCCACCAATTTGCGTATTGCAGTCCGACAAGGTGCTCCGCGACGACGCATACCGAAATGTTCGAGTTTTACGAACCGTCTCTACCAAATTTTTAACCATATTTATAGTGAATTTTAATAATTTCAATGCATTGTTGAAGCATGTATTGTTCCATTTTTTTATCAATTGCGTAGTTTTTACTTGTCAAAGGTTAAAAAATGACAGCTTCAAAAGTGACATCTACTGAAATAGCGGGCTATTAAAAACAAGTTGGGTAAACAGACCTACGGTCATGTCAGAAGGGTTTTGTATTCAATTTACAAAATGCAGTCACCAGATCGAATAAAATCAAGAAACGATTTTATTGGAGAAAATATGAAATTCGAAGATCATACTATTATTAACAAAGTTGAACGAATTTCGTGTTCTGAGATTTTTGTTGTTGTTATACTCATACATATCTCCCTTGATAATTATTTCAGATATCCATTCGCTAGGGAGGAAACACATTTTTCATGTATTTCCCCCCTGTGCCCCCACTGAAGCAAAAACTGACAGTTTAACAACTGTTTTGAAAAGCTCCCATGAAAACTTTCATTTCATACTCATACCGGCTACGTTTGATGAATTTTTATTTTCAGGAGCCACTCTCCTGTACTGTTATCATCGATTAATGGCCAATTTTTTCGAATCCTAGAATGGTTACAAAGCCCTTTTGCTAGGAGCTCTCTCCCGCCTCCTTGACTTGCTTCGCTTATGAGTATTAATTGTAGGTACTCATCTTCAGTCATTCATTAAATTGAATCAAGTGTTCAAAGCATGCACCTTAAACGTTGAAGTTGGGAAAAAATAACTCAATATTATTCAATCTTCGCATTTAAAACAGCCACCATTTTGTTTTACCACTAGCTGAACCGATTCGCAAAGATATTCATGACACCTATCATTCCTGAAATTTTCATACAAATCCTAGCAAAACTGTAGTGTCTGAGTCGGTAAACAGCGCATGTTGTTCCATAGCCATATGTTGCCATAGTAATAAATGCAGCGCATATTGTTCCATAGTAATACAGGAAAATTCAAACCGCTATAACTTCGCTAAATATGATTCAATCTTTATGAAACTTTCAGGATAGATCAATAGTCATCTATGTACTGAATTTCGTAGAATTTAAGGGTACCTTTAAGATTTTATTCAAGAAAACATAAAATCGATAAATCATACTATTACTAACAAAGTTGAGCGAATTGCGACTTCTCACGTATTTGTTGTTGTTCTACTCACCAAGGCCTACATTCCTGATTTTTTTCAGATTTTTCGGATCACAGGTGTCCAATCGCGAGGGGGGGGACACAAATTTTTCGTGTATTTCCCCTCCCTGTGCGCCCCTCGAAGCAAACTTTGCCAAACAAAGTCCTGTTTTGAAAAGTTCTCATCAAGACCTTTCATTTGATACCCATATCGGCCACCTTCAATGAAATTTTTTTTTCGGGGGGTCACTCCCCTATATGGGGAGACCCCCTTAAATACCTTATAAAAAAATTTTTGTATTCGAACTTTGAAGAGATCACCACTTTACACCTACATACAAAATTTGATGTTTCTAGCTTAAGTAGTTTCCGAGAAAAACTGCTGTGACACACGGACGGACGGACGGACGGACGGACGGACGGACGGACGGACAGACAGACGGACAGACGGACAGACAGGACGCGATTTTAGAAGGGTTTTGTAAAATTATTTTACAAAACCCTAAGAAACGAGTTGATCGAATTTTAACTTCTGAGGTATCTGTTGCCTTTGTACTTCTAAAGTCTACCCCCTGTGACTTTTAGGTCTTTGTAAAAATTTTTTTTACAAAGACCTACTAGTTTCACGACCTGTCTGTCCGTCTGTCCATCTGCCCGTGCGTCACAGCTAATTTCCTCAGAAACTATAGAAGCTAGAAAGCTCAAACTTTGTGAAAAGGTTAGAGGTGATGGTCTCTCAAAATTTGAGGTCTTAACAAAAATTTAAAAAATTTTTAAGGGGGTCCCCCCTAATAACGGATTGGCCCTTAAAATTTTTTTTTAATCAAAGGTAGTCGAGTGGGGTATCAAATGAAAGGTCTTGATTAGAACTTTTAGAATCTGGAAGAAAAATATCATTTTATGAATAAGGGGGTTCAGAGGAAGGCTAAATGTACCAAAAATTGGTGTCCCCCCCCCCCTCGCGATTGGACACCTTTCAGCCAAAAAATCTGAAAATTCTCACAAACGCGGACCTTTATGAGTACAAGGGCAACAAATACTTCCGAAATCGAAATTCGCTCAACTTTGTTAATAATAGTATGATTTGTAGATTTTACATTTTTGCCCATAAAATCATAACGGTACCTCTAAACTTGTTGATATTTTGCAATTATATAATATATAAGATATAAACGTTCGCAAAATATAACTGAAATTGAATCATAATCAAGTGAGTTATAGCCATTTCAATTGTATGGAATTACAACAACAATAACACGTGTTCATGGTTGATATAGGGTTTTCCATTAAGAAGTGTTATTTTGATATTAAAAGAATAATGCTCTTTTCTAATATGAATGATCGGATGTATATTTCATTATAAATAGGAAGGTACGCCGTTCATAGCAGAAAATCACATTAAGCAAATAACAACCATGACACGCTTACAGGACCATATCCTTTTCATGAAACTTTCCATAAGCAAATCGCAAAGTGGCTGCCCTATGCCCTCGATAACCTCACAAATTTCATCTTTGAGGTCTTGAATCGACGCTGGGCTGTTAGCGTAGGCCTTCTTTTTCACGTGACCCCAAAGCAAGAAGTCGCACGGTGTTAAATCACAAGACCTATTCAAAATAACACCTCTTATTGGAAAACCCTATATATATATTTAAAATTGACTTAGGGACTTTTATTTGCTTTCAATTTTCATGAAAATTGAAGGAATAGTGTTTAACTTGAACATGTTTGATCGGCCAAGCATTCAGAGAAATCATTTAAGCTAGATCAAAATGGCAGCTGCACTGTGCTTATGAAAGAAATTGTGCATCTTTTGCATAAACTTGAACGATTTCATATCCAAGTACTGAACGAATAATTCAAATTATCGATTCACGCCATTAGAAAACTTGTTTCTAACCCTAGGATGTTAACAAAGACCTTCTGGTAGGAGCACCTTTTGCTTACTCAACTTGTTTTCAGAGTTTTCAGGTCAAAGGTGTCCACTCGCGAGGGGGGAGGGGGACACAACATTTTCTTACGCTACCCCTTCCCCTGCATCCCTTAAAGCAAAATTGCCCATATTGCCAACATGCGATGAAATTTTTTTTTCAGAGGCCACTCCCCTATATGGGGAGACCCCCTTAAGCGCCTTATAAATTTCTTATTGTAGGAAAACTTTGAAGAGGGCGTCCCTTTGCATCTATCTACAAAATCTTATGTTTCTAGCTTATGGATAGACGGACGGATGTACGGACAGACGGATAGACGCGATTTTA
The DNA here is from genome assembly GCA_963969285.1 of Odontomyia ornata. Classification (NCBI taxonomy): domain Eukaryota; kingdom Metazoa; phylum Arthropoda; class Insecta; order Diptera; family Stratiomyidae; genus Odontomyia; species Odontomyia ornata. The sequence continues at coordinate 134,901,389 of OZ017742.1, read as the reverse complement.
GTAAGGTTTTGAAAAATGATTTTACAAAGCTTTAAAAAGTCGAAAATTTAAAACCAAATATTTTTAGCAGCTTTTTTTACTAAAAATTGAATATTTTTGCCCTATATAAAGTGAACTCCGATTTGAACGAAGTTTGGCCCAAAGATTCAAAATAATCCAAAATCAAATGCATGCATGCAAAATTGTGGCCCCCAAAGGTCAGAAGATAAGCGTAATGCGCTATTTTAGTAGCATCTGAAATAATGAATATTTTTCATGGAAACGTTTTAAATGACTTAAATTGGAAGTATTTTTAAAGCAAGCCATTTTTAAGATATTGTAAAATATTTTTACAATACCCTTAAAAAATTATAAAATTGCGACTTAGTTGTCTGTCCGTCAGTCCGTTTGTTCGTGCGTCACAACAAATTTTCTCGCAAACCGCATGAGCTAGAAGGAGGAAATTTTCAAGGTAGGGCAAAAGAAATACTTCTTGAAAGTTGCAGTGCAAGAACATATTTTAAGGTATTTAAGGGGGTCTTCCCATACTGGGGGGTGACTTAAAATTTATTTATATTTCTGTAGCCCTCTAGCAGCCAAATTTCTCAACAGATTCCGATGAAACTTGAAATTATACATAATGATAAGTAACTGGACTGACCTCAGGAAATTTTTTATTGGCAAAATATGTACAATTTTTCTTTAGAAATCTTCAAAGTAGTCCCCATTGGAGTCGATAAGACACTGATGCCGGATTTTCCAATGCCCGAACGCTCCCTAGAAGTTGGCAACCTCGATGCTGTCTAGAGCCCTCGTCGTAGCACGTTGAACGTTTTCCAGAGTCCCAAACCGCGTCCCCTGAAGGTGTCTCTTAATCTTGGGGAACAAAAAGAAGTCCGCTGGTGCCATATCCGGGCTGTAAGGAGGCTGTGGCAACGTTGCTCGATGCTAGTTCTCCAAGCGCTTGGAGGCAACTGCTGCAGCCCGGTTCCCTATACCTAGACCCTCACCACCACTACAGCACCAGATACCGGTTAGCAGACGGCGCGGGGCAGGCTCAGTCCGGTCACTTATTATAAGGGCCCTGTAAATTATTAAGGCAAGTTAATTTAACCCGCAAAAAATTATGCAATCGGAAGACAAATGAAAAAGCCGAAAATTTACAGCTTAATATTTTTAACAGCCGTTTTCAATAAAAATTAAAAAGGGGGCCCCTGATGGTTCAGAAAAGAAATGAATATGTATATATTGATGGCAACGCAAATGCTGATTAAACTTTTATGGAAATCTTTTGAAATTAACTATTTGAGCTATTTAAGCCGACAAGTTATCACTTTTGTGTGGCACCCACTCTGAAATGTATAACCAGGAAATGTGAGAAGGACGACAGCTGTATTTATATTTTATTACAATTAATTATCTGCCGATTTTCAATATGTGATCCATAAGTGTGCAACTCAATTGAATTAGCAAAATATTTGCGCCTCAATGAAGGGTTTCTAGGTAAGAACGTCAGTAGATTTTTTTTATGTCGATAAATACCCATTTCGTGCCATGAAAATTGCAGTAAGAAGTCGAGTAGTACCCAAGGCAAATTTTTTTTCGAAATCTGACGCTACATACGAGAAATTTACTTTTCCGGCTGGTGCTGCCAACGGGGATTTATATATATATATATATATATATATATATATATATGAGACCCGTGCATTCAATGCGGGTAAGTCCAGTATATTGAAAAAGACATGTAAGGGTCATCTCGAGATTTAGATTTGACCGTGTTATTTTTGGCCATTTGCTCGGTATAATCTACACCGTGTTTGGTACTATTATAAAATCTAATAGTCTCTGGTGTAAGTGTATCGTTGTCCTCAATTTCCACGGATTCATGCATTGGACTAAACATTAAGACTTTCTTATTTAGCTGTGCTTTGTAAACAGTCAGAGTACAAGTATCTGAACGGTGTAATCTCGTAGCGAAACGTGCAAAATCGTCATTTTTTGTTTTCATTTATTTTGGGAGTTCCTTTTTTTAATTCCGTGAATTGCGCCACCTACCCCAATTTTCTTTTCCAATAGTTTATTCCCTAGAGAACTGCTTGTGAAGAACTTTTAAATGGTTACATTTCTTCCACGTCCTGTATATTGTTCAATTAATTTTAAAGTGACAAATTCTCCGAGCGAAACTGAAATGTCTCTCTTCTCATCTTTTTCCAAATATGGAAAGCCGTTTTCCACATATTTGCTTCTCACACCTGATGGCAAGCAGAATTTGAGCCCAAATTTGTCCGGCTTATTTGGCATATACTGTGTAAATCTACACCTTGCTTTTTGTTGGGAACAATTGTTCATCGATGGTAGTGTGTAAAGTCCTGGCTTATATTAGTTATGGCTGTTTTCGATGAATTTGCCCAAAACTTCAGAGAACAAAGCAAATTTATCGTTGATTTTTGTCGTCAAACCAAATAAATCTCATAATTTCGGTAAAAGTATTTCTGCTGATGGTATTTGAGCAAAACACTTGACCCCACTTTTTGTTCCATAAGAGTGAGACGTTTATATTTTTTTCTGCATTTGCTGCACGTGTATACAGGAGTGCAATGACCGCATATAGCTTTGAGGTGGAAATATTCCATTTAGATTCTAACACACTAAGTGCTTCTGCTTTCGCGCGATTTCTTATATTGGATAGTCTAAAAAGCACTGAACCTTTTTTGTCACTAGATGGTATTCGTTGTCATATATCGGGCAATACTATGTTACGGGTGAACATTGAGATTCCATAGCGTTGCTCACCCGAACACGACCATACGCGATTTCGTAAGAGTCTAACCTACGCAATACCGAGCCGCACTTGACATTTTTTTCTTCAGGTAGTCCGATGACGTAACTATCAACAAGTAATAAAAATTTCCATTCACAGAGGATTACTGATTAAATTACAAACAGGAAGCCACACAATAATTTTAAGTTTAATAATTGTTTAAATCACGAACAGAAAGCCATATAATAATTTTATGTTTAATAATTGTTTAAATTACGAACAGGAAGCCACATAGTAATTTTGCTTGTAACTTAATGTAAGTAAACTCATGCACCTAGGTCGCTTCCGTTTCACATGCCATAATTATGGACAACACAACCAGCAGCAAGTGGCAAAGCCATCAAGCACCAGCGCGAGCTCGAAAAACGAAATGCGAAATATACACGGTAGCGGAAACATTCGTCATCCAATCAACATATGCGGCAAAACACGTAGTCAGGCAACGCAATTGCATCGTCACAAGGCTTTGACTCTAATCCTGCGCTATTCCAATGCAATGTTTGCGCACTCAAGTGTGAGTACAATGATTGTGGTAGATATTATAAAACATTAAAAACTCTAAAGACACATCGTATCGTACATACCGAGCCTAATAGGGGCAAGCGTAACTTCGGCGGCAAATTATTCGATAATGCTCACAATGCTAAGAGACATGAATATTTACATTCGAATCCCAATGATAGTTGGGATAAATTTCTAAGCAATTGGAAAGGTTAAAAGAACATCAAATCCTACATTCCAGCCAGGAAAGTTTTCATGTGAGATTAAGGGTGAATATTTGACAACATAATGATTCGAATGGCGCGATATTAAAATATAAATTCCAATAAAAACCGCAATTATATCCGATTAAAATGCTTGTTTTCATCATTCACGCTACATTGTAGTGTAAATTGCCAATTTGAGGGTAATTGTAATTCTAATCTTAAAACAAAATAATTTCACTATAAGGCTATATAAAAGACCTTACCATAACATCAACAACACCTCCATTGACTGATGAAAATAAAACATACAAATGAGTATGATAAAAGAAGGAAATTAATGGAAAAAAAAATTAAAACATGCAAGTAAGCAAATTCTTGTTTTATTGAAATCAATCAAAGATTCAGATGATTGTTATCATCGAAAAATCATCAGTAGCCGAAGACGACACAGCAGACAAACAAACGACAAGTGATACTGCACTCGTATCGTCGATCGAAGTAAATGGTAAATAAACCATGAATCAACAATAACAGACAATGGAGAAAAAGTCAATGCATTCAGCGCGTAGTACATTCGATTCCCCATATGATCGCCACCAAGTGGAATGTAGGTTGAGTGGAACCAAGCGAAGGGAATTACTCGCTTCAATGGAGCAAAAGTCACTCAAAACAAGTTTTTCCCGACGGATGGAAGGGAAAAACATTATTCAGTGAGTTTATTTAAGCTGGGAAGATTGCCACGGTTTTTCTTTTCCTTCTTTCTTTTTGGACGGTGAAGTTTTTTTTTGATGTGCGAACAACGGTGGTGCTGCGGAAAGTTAAGTCACCTTTGAAATATTAACAATTTTGTGCGAACCACGGTGGTGCTGCGGGAAGTAAAATTACCTTCGAAACATCATCAAATTTGGAAATTCATTACTTCATTACAAACATCGACGAGACGGCGTGAAAATCTGGTGGAAATCTCAAGCGAACGGAAGCGAGGGGCCTATTATTAGGTTAGGACGTAAAAGTAAGTGGCTTTCCATGTCATTTAGATTGTTGTATCGTTTTTTTATTTTTTTTCGATAAAAAAAGTTAACATAGGCATAATTATTCGATTTTTCCTTCCTCATATCACGGACCAAATATTTAGTTTTTTTCAGTTGTGAGGAGTGTGGCTCGGGAAATTTTTTCGCGGGGGCGGTGACTAGGCAAGAAGACCTGGAAGATTTAACTGTGGTGGTAGTATTCGGCGGAGTAGTGAATGTGAGTTTCGTCGCAACCCTATCTCGGTTTTCAGTGTTAGGCGTAGTTTCAGTTGCCGGGTGTGGGGGATCAAGAGTTTTGCGTGGTGGCATTATTTCCAACTTGCCCTAAGTGGTAGAGTCCTTGAAAGGGGATCCTCGCGGCTTAGTGCTCAAGCGATAGTTTTTTTGCTCCGGCGGTCGTCTTCTCGTTCGGACGAACCCTTGGGAGGCTTGGAAAGCGGACGAGTGGCGCCCACGCCCGTCTTTGGGTGAGCCAGATTGAGGACGGTGGAGCCTCCGCCAGACGAGCCACAATAAAGTGGTGGCCATAACAGGGGAATTAGGGAATCTGGCGGTTAACATTTTCACCCTTTGGAAATTTGCGGATAATAACTAATCAGATTGAGTTAAACGCATGCATTTGAAAGGTGACATTCCAGTCCACAATTTTTATTTAAAAGTGACTGAAATTTCTAAAAACATTCGTTATACAAGTATTTTACAATATCACTACGATCAAGGTGAGAATGCATCGCAGGCTCGTGAAACAATTTGTGGTGTCTACGGTCAAGATCATATATGTAAGAGAGAATGGATACGAAATGCATCGTGAGAATTGAAGCACTTTATGATGTAGCATGAAATTGGCTCGTTATCAGCTGTTGATTCGAATTTCAAATAAATTTGACGTGGCGTCTCCCAATAATTTTCGCAACTTGAACTAAATCAACTTTCCATGTAGGTATTCGAACTTGAACGATATGAAAGATTCAACATTACTTACCCTACGAAGAATACGTCCCTGACATGCTTCCTATAGCTGCTTTTACAATCCCACACACATCACTACATTTTTTGTTTTCCGATACAATAACACTCGCGATCCGTAACAAACTTTTCAGTTTGATTAATTAATTCAACACGATGTGTCTTAAACATTTTTTTTGTGTACAATGTCAAATTCAACTTGATTAGATATTTCCCATCGTTGTTGAATTTCCAGGAACCATGTGTTTTGAATTATATGGTTGATATTTCGTCGACGATTCGGGGGATAAAGTACAAGAGGTGTGGGATTTTCATGAGAGTAATTAGAGAGCGACTTGAGTGTGTGGATACTCCAGCGGCGTGACAGGTGGGTGGGCTTCAATTCGTATGGGAGAGGGAGGTATGTATGTAGTGAACGTCATTCACTTACGTATAGAGATAATAAGCCCATTTTGCGTCCACTACTTTATATGTCTTTGGTCAAGATACTTTATCAAATGCCCCAGCCAGGAGATGGTTCGCTCGCTTTCGTTCCGGAAATTTTGAAGTCAAAGATGCACTTCGCTCAGATTGACCAATCACCGAAAAAGTCGATGAAATCTTACAAATAATTAAAGAAAACTGACCCATAAGCAGCCATAACATTACTAAGAAATTAAATATCCATCACCAAATAGTTTTGAACCATTTACGTAAGGCTGAATACACAAACAAGCTCGATGTTTGGGTGCCGCATGAATCAACCCAAAAAAATTTTATCGACCGTATTTCTGTTTGCGAAATGCTAATAAAACGCAATGAAATCGGGCCATTTTTTAAGTAAATCATTAAAAGCGATGAAAAATGGGTAAGGTACGAGAATTTCGTTCGAAAATGATCATGGTCAAAAAAACGTGAATCATGACAAACGACTTCAAAGCCAGGATCGACACCGAATAAGGCTATGCTGTGTGTATGGTGGGATCGGAAGGGAATTGTTCATCATGAGATGCTAGAACCTGGCCGAACCCTCAACTCGGCTCTACTCTGTCAGCAATTAACCAGATTGCAACAAGCAATTCAAAAAAACCGGTCAGAATTTATAAATAGAAAGGGCGTTGCCTTCCAACATGACAAAGTCAGACCAAACCAGTATTGATGATCCGGCAAAAATTGACAGAGCTTGGCTGGGAAGTTTTGATACATCCACCGTATAGTCCGGATCTTGCACCATCAGACTACCATTTATTTTGGTCTCTGCAAAACTTCCTGAATAAAAAGAAATTCACTTCAAAATAGGACTGTGAAATGACTTGGCTAAGCTTTTCGCCAATAAACCACAGAAGTTCTACACAGATGGAATAGTGGCTCCATTTTAAATGAAAGAAACATTCAATCGAAAAATGACAAAAAAAAGCTCAATCCTTTTTTGACTTACCAATATGTCAACATTTAAACACAAGCTAGTAGAAAAAGCTAAGCAAGTGAGGCTGCAAATCAACGATTTTAAAACTATAGATATGATATCCAGAAAAACCAGAAAAATACCACTTACCAGGAAATACTCAACGGATTTAATCTGGAGAACGTGGAAGAAGTTATTTTGGCTCCAAGCTATTTGCTTGAGACGAAAGAGATGAAACGTTCAGCTAATGAAGTAAGCATTTTTATTAGTTTGAATATCCTGTAGACTTCTTCAGCAAAACTGAGGGCTAAAGGCCGGTGGGAAAATCCAGGAGGTGGTAGTTTGATTGTGTAGGTGATGATAGCAGATCAAGTCAAAGTCAAAAGCGCTTTATTTAATACTAATCGTAATAAATTTTAAAAGAATATAAAGCAAATTCCAAACAATAACAATAAAAAAAAACTTAATGGCCCCAATGGCGCTCTAAATTTATACTTTATCATTAATACATTTCATGAAAACAATAAAGCAAATTCAATTAATTAAGATTATTACATATTTTTAGAATTCTATTAGAAAAAGGAGAAAAAACCAACCAACACTATCCTAAAATTATTTATAATTTAAACACAACAGTGAAACTATGATCCTACACCTAATATGTTGTAACTTATTTCTAATAAAATGCAATCAAAAACTTTATCTTATACTAAAAAATTCTATAACAATGTTCCTAACCTACGCGTTTAACCTTATCTCTAACCTAATATCATAAACATAATATAAACCTAACCTGTACCTAATTTTTAACAAAAATAAACAATAACACTAAATGTGGCAAGAATGAGCTGAAACTCAAAAACTAACTAACAAAAAACACAAAAACTGAAAATAAACACGAATAATTTAGACATTGCCATTCAGCCATTAATACCTAGATTACCCCGTCTCAACTCGATCAGCTTCAACGAATCTAGCAAATGAGTATCTCCATTGGAATTGTGGGTCTCGTGAACTCAAACTCGGAGGATATTTTATCTTCTTATCGATGGTCCGTCGATATATGTGATATATGACTGGGACGCCGTCAGAATCAAAAACATATTAATTCATGTCCAAATACACGGATGCTTCTGGAGGAATGAAGCCAGTAGCGAGGCAAGTCCCAATATACCCGTCTGTAGGGTGGAACGGCTGTGAAATCGGAGGGTTTTCACTCACAGTCACAGATCTTGCGATATGATTCCGAAGAAGTTTCAATATGAAGATATCGACCCTCGTCACTTCAGCAGTTTGATAAATTCTCAGGCTTTCTATACAAACCATTACATGCACGGAGACATTTCCTTTCGAAAACTCTTAATTTTTCCATAGTACTAGCACTCTGGTTGTACCAGATCTGACATCCATATGTCAAAACTGGTCTAACCAGTGTCTTGTAACAGATAATTTTGACCTTTTGATCAATGTTTTTGGAATGAAAGAGTCTTCGTAGGGCCATGACTACTTTAAGTGCCTTACTGAGTAGAACAGATACTGATCGAGATAAACACCGAGGTATCGAAAACAGGATTTATGTGGAACTCGTTCTGAACTACCCTCGCCAGCCATGATGTGGAAATCTTTCCAATTACGTTTCAGGTCTTGACTGACCCCCTGCAGTGTTGTCCGAAACAAGATTCTTTCACACTTCTGCGCATTGATTTTCATTCGAAAATTGTCAGTGTACAACTGCACATCATTGAACATTTTTTGGAGATTGCTCTGAACTATTGTAGCTTTTCGGTCTGCCGTATAGATGATCAGATCATCAGGAAACGCTACCAATGATCGCGTTGGCGAGACGTTAAAATCAAAGCCGTTCAATAGCTTGCGAATGAAGATTGAGAAGAGCAGAGGCGCAGTAAATGTTCCCTGCTGTAGACCATTCAAGACCTTGAACTCGCGCATTGTTGTCAGATTTCCATCGGTTACAACAAATGATTTCCCGTATAACATATTACACATCATATCGACAAGGTGTCTGGGGAACTTGTCCTAAAGGAGTTTAAAAATTAGTCCATCTAACCATACCTTATCAAAGGCTTTCTCCATATTAATGAGACATGCTCCAACACATTGTCTATCATTTAGTTTCCAACAGATGTCTGAGGTTACTTTCATTATTGCATGTGTGGTCGAATGCCTGGCACGAAAACCAAATTGGCAATTCGGCGTCAACTCATATTCCTCAATGTGGGCGTTTAATGCTCTGTTGAGTATCACTTCAAACACCTTGCTGATGTTAGGCAGCAAGCTGATTGGGCGATAGCTTTTGGGGCATGAAGATTCTTTTCCTTTTTTCAAGATCGGAAATACCTTAGCTCAACATGTTGTTGAACAATATGCAATAGTTTCTAATAGCAACCTCCGGCAAATGTCGGAGAACTACATTTGGAATACCATCAGTACCACATGATTTCTTGTTGTTTATCTTGCGAAATATGAAACACAAGTCTTCATAGTTGACAAAATAATCAATAAGATTCAACCTCGGTATGAGGTCAGATGTTAATGTTTCATTGAAACGAAGAATTGATTGGCCGTTCAGGCTTGATTTGAAGTCGGAAACTATTGTTTCAACGACCTCTGAAAAAATTTCGTTCCGTCTCCCAGGGTTTGGTAGATGAACCAATTCAAAATGTGTTCCAATCAGGGCAAGTTTATCCAATCCTTCACAAATAATCCTGTTTCCATTTCTATCCGGAGTCGTACTATCAATTTCGATACCAGCCCTATCGAGAAGACTTATCTCATCACTAGTGACTTCAAGATTCGATACCTTCACTCGAGACTTCTTGCGGAATATGGTATTCACTTTCGCAAACACGTCGTCTGGGTCCTGTGGGTTAATACCCCTCAATTTTTCCGCCCATTGATTGCTGACCTCACTCGTGAAGTATAACCGGATTAAGTTCCGGACATTCTTCAGATGTAATTTCAGCAAAGACAACGAGGCATGGTTGTAGTCCAAAAATCGTCGATAAATATTGTTGACGCGAGCGAGAAGGAGGCTTTTCAATCTTTTAAACCTTGCGATGGTTGGTGTTTAATATCCTTCCATATTGTTTGGATGTTTAATCTTGGGAACTATTTTCTCAATCGTTTCCAACGTCAGGTTCTCTAACTTCGACAAATAGACATCTATTTCATCGTTAGTTAGATTCCTGTGATTAGGAACCGTTGAGCAAGAGTTGCCACGATTAGAAGGGGGACATTGCTTCTGTTACTTCCGATCAAACTTCTTTTGAAACTTTCCCCAGTCTGTTTTTTGAAATTCAACCGGTGATTTTCATGTTGAACTGGAATGAGGAAGAAATCATCCCTGTGGTGATTGATTTCCATTACAATTGCGTTATGGTCGCTATCATAAGGAAGCACCTGCAGTTTCCGTTGAGGACTATTAAAGTTGAATTCGAGTCTTGCGTCAGCAATGCAAAGGTCCAAATATGAATTTGTCCTAGGGTATGTTGGGAACTCCGACCCATATAGATTGCACCTGTGTTCAATTTGGTTCTCTGTTACCCAGGATTTCAGGTATACACCTCTTGGATTATTGGTGGCGTTCAGCCATGATGTACGCTTGGCGTTCAGGTCACCAGCAAGAATATAATAGCTATGCAGCCTGTTCAATTCGAGTATTTCAAACAACGAATTGTGTTCCTCCTTGAGCTTGAGAACAGTTCCACCAGTTGCATAGGCAGAGATAACGAAGAGGTTATCCCCACCTGGCAGTGAGATTTTGATAACGGACACTTCAAGAGATTCAAAGCTTTTGAATTCGACTTTTTCAATATTTTGGAAACGATAGGGTCTTTGTACCAATATCCCGGTGCCACCTCCCCCATCACCTATTACCCTTTCGTTTCTTACGAATTCAAAATCCTTGAATGTCGTGGAGTGCCATGAACTGAGGTGGGTTTTGGTTGGAAACAGGATGTCAGGCTTTTGTCTGGCAATGAATTCAAGGAGATAATCACGCCGATGTATAGCAACAATGGAGTTGACGTTGATCGAGATGAGACGAATCCTATCCATGGGAATATTACTGGATGACAAATTATTTTGAGGCATTTGAAACACCTAGACGATGAATAACAAGATTAATTTTTGTATCTTGCTTATCGATTCTTTCCGATAGAGAATTTAATTGCTGTAAAATTTTGAGAAGCAGCTCATTATTGCCACTTACATGGTTTACACTATTTTCTGCATATTCTGCTGATCCTCTAGCGGCTTGTGCAAATGATACTCCGGGCTTGACGAAGTTCGGAGCTAAGACACTGCAGTGTATTTGTGTTTGTTTTGGGACAGATTTTAATCTCGCATCTTGGTATCGGGAGCATCCTCGATATGATGAAGGGTGACCAAAAACACCGCAGTTCACACAATATAATTTCTCTTTTGGCTCCGTCTGAGCCAATTTGCACTCACCGGGAGCATGCACGTCTTTGCATTTAACGCATGGGTAATGCATGGCGCAGTTGGCAGCCGAATGCCCAAATCGTTGGCAGTGATAGCACTGGTTGATTTCTCGTTTCTGGAGGCGTTCCCACCTCACCACTCGGAAATTTAAATATCTGATTTGCTGAAGAGCGCTTGGACTGCTCTTATTTGATATTTGTACCAAATAAAGTGGTAAATTTTTTTTTTTGACCGTCAATCTTCTTGTCGCGAATGTTTCAACCGAGATAAACTCGATTTGTGGTGCTGTTTCCTTGAGAACCTGAAGAAGAACGACGGTATCCTCTCCCCAGTCCAAGCCCCCCAGCAAGAACGTCTGGTTCTTCTCGCTTTTGGGAGTATAAGTGAAGTGCGGAACCTCCCCAGAATTCAAAGCATTTTTCGCTGATTTGAAATCAACCAGTGATTTCGTTCTAATTGATAACTTCTCGGAATTTATTCGTTTGATTTCTAAATTTGTTAATTTGTTTTCGGCTGGCAACAGCCGAACCATGTCCTTTCCGCTTTGACCGAAGACATTAATTGGCGGAACTTTCTCGATATTCTTGGCTACTTTTTGAGGTGGACCAGCAGAACTACGGGCTGGTTCCTTCTCCTTATTTCTGTTTTCCTTTTTTTTATTTTTTAAATAAATTAAAGAGTTATCATTTTTATTACCTTCATTATTTTCGTCTACCACCATATCCTGTTGGAGTCCGTCCAGCGCTGCAAAGTAATTCTGGCTTTCGTTGGTGCCACCAGCACTTAATACTTTTTCAGTGATTATTGGACTAGCAGCTTTCTTCTGTTTTGCGTGCTTATCGATTTTTCGTATCGGTTCACTGTCTTGAACTTTTTTTGCCGTCTTGAACATATCTTCATACGTTTGAATTCTTGCTTTTAACTCTTCGATTTCACTTCGAAGACGACTCACCTCCTGTCTATCCTCGAGCACTTGTGTCTTACGGCCGCCATCTGCGGTATCCTGGGTGCTCGTGTGTCTCCACTTGTTGACACTTGCCGCCAATTTCACACTGTCACTCTCCCCGGCGTCCCCCAACGGAGGGAAGTAGTCGGGCTCCTCCATACAGCAGTCCCGAGTTGCCTTTGGTTTGCCCTTTTCTTGATTTATGGATATCGTTTGTCGATGCCTTCGACGATAAATTCTTCCCCAATAAAATCAAAACTTGCTTTTGACTGGCTCGTTAAAAATTATTTCACTATTTTGAAACTGGCTTTTGTGAAAAATTAATTATTTTTAAAATTAATGACAGGAGCGATTAAAAACACGTCTACACGCAACGAGTGCTAGACGTAGAATTGATGATAGCAGATTGCTCCTTTTATATCCAAATTAGAGAACGTGTTCGATTGACCCTGATAGCTGGCGGTGGCATTTATGGGAAGACAGGTCTCGAGGCAAGCTGTTCTATACTATGACGATAACTTTTTTGATTTCTATGTTAGCGACCATTCACTGAATTCATAGTGTAATTTACTTAAATAGTGCTCCATTCAAAAGCTCAGTCTATTTAATGTAAGAAGGTTCGGTCATGTCCTCTAAGAAAATAATGTCCTCAAAACAGGAGCGTGTAAGAATTCTGCAGGTTTTTTTCATTCTCTTTACATTATACTGACGTATGATTTACTCCAGCTGCATCTTAATACTATTTTAGCGAAATCCCATAATAAATCAAAAACCTTGCATGTTTACCTTGACAGCATTTGAGATAATAAATAGAACAGCCTAGAATTAGGGTCTCGCATACGTGTAATCTCTACTGCAATCTATTCATGATTTTCTATGTTGACTTATGAAAGAAATACATCCCTTATCACATCTTTAATGTTTTGTTCCTGAATCCATTCTCATTAGCAAATTGCAAACTCATATTCCCTGCATGTGCGTAAACAAGTTGACGTAAAAGCTTACTTAGATCCCTAAAGAGCTGACTTTTATGTGGGAAGCATTCTTGACTTACTCATATTGGGAATAAAAAGTCGGCTTATATGCATTGTTTTCGAAGAAAAATATATACCTCCTCGTGAATGTTTCGGCAAATATAATGCGAAATTATGAATGATAAATTGCAACTCCAAAAATAGGAATTTATGCACAAATTAAGCAGAGGCTAAGTAATAAGGATTTATTTTGTTTTCTTTACATTTTTTCTCTCGCCCTTTTAAAGTAGGACTTTGTAAAATATCTTAACAAAATTCTACTTGCTTGTCTGTCCATCCTTGCTAGAGCTGTGAAAGTAACGAATAAATCTGTATTCGTTACTTGATGTAAAAGTACTCGTTACAAAAGTATCGTTACTTTCGTTACTTTCGAACCGTATGGAATGGGTACGTACATATTGTTCGTGTGTCTCGTGCAATTTAAAATGTTTCCCTATGTAGTAATTTCGTTCTTTGCAGGTTTACGCAACACAAGAATTTTAAACATGGAAATAAATAGAATGTTAACAGGTGTCTGACACATGAGCTTATAATTGGCAAATTTTTGGCTATTTTAATAGCAAGCGAATAGCAAATAGTCATACGTTCTTCTATTTTCTCAAAGTGATTATTTTTAACCTTAATGGCATATTTTAAAGAATTTGATTAGAGTTTTCATAAAACGCAAATTATACTGTCCAAAAGGATATGCTTGAACTTGAAATTATTTTAAAATTTTACCAGAGAATATCTTCAACAATTAACTCATCCAATTTAGAAACTTGGAGTGTCATTTCCCTTTCATTTAGAAATAAAGGCCACACTTTGTATAATTTTTGAGAAAATATATTAACTCAGTAATAATAAGGTAAACTTACAAAAACAATCAATCTAAAATTCATTAGTTAAAAAAAAATCAGTCTGGAATTCATCAGTCATAAAAAAATAATTAGTTTTGAAAATAATTAGCCTCATATCGGTTTTCCTCTATTATTAAATTAATCTTTGATTCATATTCAAAAACAAAATTTTTTCCATATGGTCTGGTTTTAAAGAACTGCGTCTTTCAGATAAAATCAGACCGGATTTAGAGAATTTTCTCTGTGAAGGCACTGAAATAGCCATGACTGTTAAGTATTGTTCTGCTAAACGTGCAAGCTCTGTATTAAGAACCGCTCTCGCACTTTAGAGGACATTCATGTCTGGTTATATTTCTTTCCTCCATATCAGGGTTGTTGCGGATATTCACATCCGCATCCGCAACTGCGGAACTTCCGTATTTATTTTGATATCTGCATTCGCATCCGCATCCGCAAATATCAATGCGGAGTTTTTGCGAATGCAGATGTTGTGCAAGTTGTGACAAGATATCAATGCGAATCTCCGATAATGGCATGAGCTATCGAATATTCGTAGAACAACTGGTAAGAATGTTAGGACAGAAAAGTTTGGTTCGTGTGGGAATTTAGACGTGTTACGCGTATTAAGTTGTGTATTTCGTCATTGGCAATTGAAGTTTTTCATCTTCGTAAAAATTTGTTTAGTTTAGAATGTCGCCAACAACGCGAAGTGAAATTTTGGCTTACTTTACGCCAGACGATCAAGATCGGGACAAATCGAAGTGCAAAATATGTTTCAAAACGTATTCTCGTAAGGGCCGTACCACGACATCTTTGAAAAATCATTTGAAATCGATACATCCTGAACAATTTAAGCTGTTTCAACAAAGTTCGATTGATTGAAAAATTGCTGGAAAAAGTTTCAATACAATTTCTATGAAAGAAAACTTTCTATGTGCAGAAAACAAAACCAATACAACTATTTATTACGTCTGCATTTTCCATTTCTTGCATTTGTAATGCAAATGCCTTTGAGATTTTCCTTTTCTGCACATAGTCATTTTGTAGTCATTTTTAAGGGTTTTGTAAAAGAAAAATTTTACAATATCCCTATAGAAACCTGTCTGCCCGTCTGTCCGTCAATGCGTCACAGCAGCTTTTCTCTGAAACTGGAGAAGCTACAGCCACCAAATTTTGTGAACAGGTCATGAGTTTCTGGATAATGAAAGTTCCGTTGTGGAAAAAAATCTAATGATTTTGGGGGGTCTCCTCATACAAAAGTCCAATCCCCAAACATTTTTTTTGCCAAAGATAGTTGCGTTGATTGTCAAATGAAAGGCCTTGATAAGATCTTTCGATTCAGATCTTAAAATAGCAGTTATCAGTTTTACATTTTCCCCATTTAAATCGTATAAGTAAACTCAATTTCAATGAAACTTTACACTTGAGAAGCCATACAGTAGATTCTTATATTCTGTAAATTACATGAACATTAAAGGATATTTGCGGAAGTTATATCCATTTGAATTTTCCAAATCACAGCAATATCTTTCATCAATTCAGGCACTGCATTTCCCTTTTCAAAACAAGTTATGATATATTTGTTTAATCATTTTTTCCAGATTACGGTCCTTCTTTTCTTCAGAAGGCGAAAAAACAACTTTCTCTTGAGGAGGCAGTTCAACGAGAAAACAAATGGGATTATAGCAATACAACATCACAAAAAAATAGACAAACTAATAGGCGAAATGATTGCCCTCCAAAATTTGACCTTTAACTTAGTGGAAGGCATAGGGTTCCGAAGGTTGCTACAAGAAATAGTGCCGAAAAACAACCTGAGAGGGCGCAATTTTTTTACTGATTTTCTGTGTAAAGAGCTCTATGGAAAAGTAGCTAGTAAATTGAAAGAATTAATTAAAAATTTCGATTTCATGTCATTAACGAGCGATATTTGGACAGATCCAAGCTCTAGTGGTTCTTTGCTTAGTTTGACTGGCCACGGAATATCAGAACACTTTAAGCGAGGGTCAATTGTCCTGAATTGCGAAACTTTTGACGACCGCCATACTGGTGACATAATCGCTGAAAAATTTGAAAAAACGCTGCTGGAGTGGAATATTCCAAAAGAGCGAGTACATTGCATTGTTCGTGACGAAGGCTATAATATGAAAAGAGCAATGAAATTAGCGGCATTGAACGACATCGATTGTACTGTTCATAAAATGCAATTAGCTATCCGCAGTTGCTTGCTATCTCAAGAAAATATAAGAAATATCAAGCAAAAGTTCAAAAGAATTTCCGCTCACTTCAACCATTCAACGATTGCTCAAAAACAGCTGCAAAAGGTCCAAGACCGACTGAATCAACCCAACCTTAAAATTTTTCAAGATTGCGTAACGCGATGGAATAGTTTATTTTATATGTTCGAGCGATTTATAAGGGTGAAAGACGCATTAAGCCTTTACTTTAATGAGCACATCATTAACATTGATCCCATCACGCAAGAAGATTGAAAAATTCTCGAGTGCTGTGTTGAATTGCTGAAACCTTTTGAGGAAGCCACACGGGAACCAAGCAGCTCTCAAACCCTTATATCATCAGTTATTCCAATAATTCAAATGCTCATAAAGAAACTCGATGACTTTTTGTCATGATGGGAATATTTTTACGCAATTCAACATCCAATTATAACACTGAAAACAGAAATTTGTGCCAAGTTTTCTGGCTTGGAAGAGAACCATTTATTTGCAATATCCTCTTATCTAGATCCTCGGTACAAGCATAAGCTTTTCAAACCAGTAACAGAGGAAAAGATAAAATTTTACAGATCGAAATCCTCCATCATATTAATACAGATTGTTCGAGTTCCAAGCAAGCTAAGAGGAGCAGGACCAGAGAATCTCCCGAACAAACCACATACACAGCAGCCGAGACCATTCTTTCCTGATAAATCTTGCCTTGAAAATGACTTGGCTATGATACTGGATTCCTCAAGTGACGACAACGATGACGAAGAAACATTTGATATCAATGACCCAGTTGCGCTTCTCAAAAAGGAATTGGTTTTGTATCGAAATAAAAAAAGAGCAGCTGTATCTGAAAACCCTCTTGACTGGTGGAGCATTAATCGAAGTGAATTTAAGATGCTATCAACTATAGCACGGAGATATTTGTCACCTCCGCCAGCAAGTGTTCCAAGTGAACAATTATTTAGTGGTGCGGGGCTTACCTACGAACCTATGCGAAACAGGTTGGAGTCTCAAAAGGCAGCAACTTTACTTTTTATCAAACATAATGCACCAATTTTTGAATTCCGTTATTAAATATTTTATAACAAAATAAACAAAAACTCCATCATCATTTCATAATAAAGAAATAACTATGACAAGTTATATTTGCAATCCTAAATTAAATTTTTCTTAAAAACCATCAACATCCGCATTCGCTGATGTGTATCCGAAAATATTCGCATTCGCAAATTCTGGATCCGCAACATCACTGCTCCATATATTACCTTATGGTAGCTGTGCTGGTGTTAACAGTGGATGCTGCGAAAGAAGTAGCTTTTACATTGAATTTCCTCCAAATAGAGTTGTCATCCACCAAAATTGCAGATGCAGAATCATTTACTGCTTCAGTATTGAATGAAAGATCCGCCACGGTAGATGTGTTAAGAATTTTTTCCAAATCTAGTTGTAAAATTTTTTCGGCATATTTATATGTTGGTTCGTCTGTAAATGCTAGCCGTTTGAACCTAGGATCTAATAAAGCTGTTTTGGAAAGTACTGGGTGTGTTGGACAGTTTTTGAATCTGCTCTTAAGTTCGGTGACTATTTTAAGAAGAAGTCTCCTCCCAATGTCTGTGCTAACAAAATTTTGATTCAAATTGTCACATATTTCCGTAACACTATCGATGGCCGGAATGATCATTGAAATCGTTACCTCGGTTTGTGAGGAAATTTGCTCTGTAAGTTGCTTAAATGGACTCAACATTTTTTGAATTTCTGAAAGAACTTGCCATTCATTCTCAAGCAGACCTTCTACTAGATTATGTAAAAGCCCAAATGCAGCTTCAAGAGGTTCCTGTAGAATTATCATTCTTTCAATCATTTTCAGGCTACTATTCCATCTTTTTATGACATCCATTTTCAATTTTAATGGGGTTTGGCTTGGCCTGAGTTGTTCCTGCATTTGCAGTAGTTTTTTTGTAGCCACGAAACTTCTATGGAAGTGTTCCACAATTGCTTTTACTTTTTTCATAATGTTTTGAGCTTCACTTATCTGCAAGCCAGCACGCACCACTAAATTTAAGGTATGAGCTCAAAGCTAGTCAACCACACTGCCGCTTACATGTTTGCTGCATTATCAGTTACACATGCAAACACTTTTTCTTGTATTTCCCACTCTGATAACAAGCGCATTATTTCTGTTTTTAGATATTCACCTGTATGTCGCTCCTGGCATTCAAAACAACCCAGTAACGCTGTCGTTAGTTCCCAGTTTTTTAAATAATGAGCTGTAACTGCTTGATATGACGTCATTGCCCGTGAAGTCCAACCGTCGATTGTAATGGAAATATGAGTAGCACTGCTCAATTCCAGTTTTAAATTATTTTTCACAACTGCAAATGTGCTCAATGTGTACCTGATAGGTAATGAATATAATTTATTAAAGATTTGAAACCGGCATCTTCTACTATTGAAAAAGGTTGCAAATCTTTCACAACCATATTGAGAATTAAGTCATTCAATCTTTTTTCTCTTGCCATACTAGAAGGTTTTTTCACAAATGATGACATTGTAGTTTGTTTTCATAGCGAATAGAACCTCGAAGATGTTACAACTTCATTATGTGAGTTTGATGGCACTGTCGTCAAATTTGGATCTTCAGAACGTGAGCTTGATGGCACTGGCATTAGAGTTGGTTCTGAGGTTATGGGAACTGCCGGCTTTGTTAAAGGTCGAACAATATTTTCATAAGATGACGGATGTCTGCTCATGAGATGTTTCCTCAAATTTGTCGTGGACCCTCCTTTCACAGAATATATGCTTTGACATAGATCACATTTCGCTTTATCACCGGAAACTGTGGTGAAAAATGTCCACAACTTACTTCTTTTATTTTCCATTGCACTGCAATATTAAATGAATTTGTGTAGATAAAACTACATAATAGGGGCCACCAAATGAGAGCCGGTGTTTATTAATAATTTAGTGGCATGGGAAGACTTTATTCAAAATTTGCATGCTTTGATATTGATAAGTAAATTTATCATTTCAAGTACATTAAGGCAACAATTTATTTTTGGTTTTGAAAAATAGGTTCAATAGCATTGAAAGTTTACGTTAAAAATATTCTGTTGATTTCAACAGAATTAACGGTGCGACAAACGTTCATGCAGATGCTTTCACGGAAACGCTAACACCCGATTCGGAAACACATGTAAAGATGAATGTGAATAATCTTGAGGCTAAATTAGGCAATATTTTATAACTCTCAAAAAAATTGTTGTATGTGCAAAATAGAGCCATTAATGAATCAAATAGCAGTATTTCTTCAGATATAGTTAGCGCTTTTATTTAAGCATCTGCTCTAAGGGCACAGGTGTTAACTATTGATTGTGTTTGGTCATATTTTATTATTCTTGTATGTGACCATAATCCTCAAGTTTTATTAAAACTGCTAACGTGGACTAATTATATAAAATTACATACCAATTTAGAAACTTTAACACCAAATTCACTTCTCAAACTTAATTTTCTATATGTTTAAAAAAATATACGAGCTATTACATGGGCTATACAACACACTGTACATCAAACTTTGCAATAATGCACGTATATGCAAAAAATGGCAGCATAAACCAAATGCGCGGCCGCAAACCTAATGTGTATCCAAGAAATATACCATACCAAAAATGTCGCCGGTCACCGCATACCATCGAACTCGCATATCTACGACGAATCGAATCGCCTAGCTTAGCACAGTTGTGAAGAAAAACACAACTGTGCTGATACAGACGACCAAATCGAGTAGAGAAATGATAACAAACGGTGTTTTCTTTGTTTGAGTCGTGTTTATGCGGAAGTAACGAGTAACGAAATGTATTCGAGTGTAACGATTCGATATTTCGAATCTGGTGATGTACTCGTTACTGTGTAACGAATACATACGATTTGTCACAGCTCTAATCCTTGCGTTACAGGAATTTTTCTCGTAAGCTGCAAAGGCTACAGTTATAAAACTTTGTACGTAAATCAAGAGTTTCGGTGTAAAAAATTTACAATGTTTTTAAAAGGGTCTTTCCATGCATGGAAGGAACTCCTTAAAAAATGTTTTTAAGTTTTGACATCAAAGCGATCATAGATTACCGATTATTTCCTATCATGAATAACGAAAGCTCTATGGAAGAAAGTGTTGCATATGTATTTGGCTGCAAAGGATGGATGGCCATTAAGTGTACAAGTATTTGTGACTTCGTCAGATTTGCGAAAACTTATTAAAGCTCGAATTCGAAACATTTTAAATATGATGTCGCTTTAATATAAATTTTAAATTCATTTCGATAAGTCAATATTAATAAACAAATTATTAACATTTGAGTTGGTTTGAAAAGCAACATCGATTTCAAAGTAAGTCAAATCAAAACAAGTTGGGTAGACAGACCTACGCTCATGTCAGAAGGGTTTTGTTCACAAGTTCTCTGAAATGCAGCCAACAGCAACGAGTAAAATCAAGAAACATGTCAAAGAAATGTTCAATCCATTGTTTCTTTATTTTCAACGGCCTCCATTGTGTTACAAACTAACAAAAACACTCAAATCATAAAATCCCAAAAATATTTATGTTATTGATCTTATTTGATAATTTTAAGAAGTGCAGTGTCGGGTGAAAGTCCATAAAATATCAAAATCATGTGCTATTGCTGTTGAAATTGGAGAAATTTCACATGGCTATAACTTCCGTGTATATAATTGTTTTAATGAAAGTTACAAAGAATGAGGATTTTTTATAAGACTACTTTAGTATCGGCTTTCATTGAGTTTACGGATAACCATACAATTTTATTCGGGAAAATGCGAAATGTTAAGATCACACTATTATTAACAAAGTTGAGCGAATTTTGACTTCTGAGGTATTTGTTGTTGTTATTCTCATAAACGCCTACCTCCATTATTTTTTCAGATTTTACAAATCACAGGTGTCCAATGGCGAGGGGTTGGAGATGCAAATTTTTCGTGCATTTACCTCCCTGTACGTCCATCGAAGCAAAAAATGTCAGTTTAAGATCTGTTTTGAAAGCTTCATCAAGACCTTATATATGATAACCGCGTCCGCTATCTTAGATGAAAATTTTTTTCTGGACACTCTTCTTTATGGGGAGAACCCCCTTAAATGCCATACAAAACTTTTTTGTAGTTGCACTTTGAAGAGAGCACTACTTTACATCCACATACAAAATTTAATGTTTCTAGTTCAATTAGTTTGTGAAGAAAATTGCTGTGACACACGGACGGACGGACAGACAGGTCGCGATTTTAGTAGGCTTTTGCAAAATTATTTTAACAAAACCCTAAAAAATAAGTAGCCTAAAATAATATTATTTTTGACGTGGGAAAATTATTAAATGCAAAATATAATTGATTGTCAAAGTTGTAATTCTAAAGTCACATGAATTAGTTAGCATAAACTATTTCTCCTGTAATTGAATGCAATACTGTTGTAACATATTATAGATATAACATTATAATGAAATATATGCCAGAAAGGAATTAGCGCGGGCTTTTCATTTATCATGAAATTGCGATGTCATGAAGAGATATTTTCATTGAATACCGACAAGAAGATACCCCCATAATTGGTGACCCTGACGGTATATCATACCTAGGAACTGCACGAAAGTCCAAAATAAGAGCCAAAAATAGCATCAGAAGTTGAACCTTAACCAGATGCTTCAGCTTCAGAAGAAGACGGAGTGAACTGTCTTCAGGCTGTTGAAATGATAACACCATCTAAATTACTTCAAGATAAGCGTAATATATCGAAGAAAACTAAGAAATAGATTATACAGAACATCTAAGGTGCTAGCCGCAAAAACCTCTTCATAAAGAAAAATCTCAAAGATAAGTATAAAAAGTGCCACAAAAGAGCAAACAACAAATTAGTCGTCGTTAGTGAGAGAAATGCGGACGAGTCGCCAGTGCCACCGACGAAATCCAATATGATTCTGGTTACGTGAATTCAATCATCTTAAAATAATTGATTGGCAGTAATGCCATCATATATCCTCAACAATCTACATAAGATCAATTATCGATGATAACGATTCATCGATCTGGTCACACTCTTTTAATTAATGAGTGCCGGTTGCCATCAACAATCTGCGTTTACAACGGCACCTTTGTTGAGACGACTGCTCATCATCAGTTTTATCATTCAGAATTCTCAATTCCAAGGTACTGTTAATAATTAATTTAAAAAATCAATTCTCAAATTTTAATATACGTCCATATTTTAATTAAATTTAAAAATTATTATACGATATTTTAAAAAATTTCCAAACGTTTCAAACGTGTTGTAAACGTTATTCCTTTTACAACTTTAACTCTGGGAATTAGTTTCGCTCGACTAGGAGGAAGAGTATATTCTTCGATAGGGGGGGATAAAGTCACTAGAAGGTACCTGAAACTCTTAGGAATTAAACAGATAAAATTTATATTCGTTATATATAGATTTAATAATTTATTTTGTAGATTAAGCTCTATAATTTTGTTGTTCTTCACAACGCTCTTAAATAATGAAGAATTTTTGGATGCCACACCTGGTTTAAATACAGTTTCAGCTAAGCTATCCCTATTTTGGAAGGCTTTCCCTGATTATTGGTTTAAGAAAACCAAAGCTCTGGCAGACATCACCTCAGAGGTATCAAAATTTTCATTTGATACCCATATGGCTTACATGCAATGAAACTTTTTTTTCAGGGCCAATCCCCCATATGAGGAGACTCCCCTAAAACACCTTATAAATTTCTTATTGTGGTGAAACTTTGAAGAGGGCGTCACTTTGCATCTACATACAACATCTATTGTTACTCGCTTATGTAGTTTGCGAGAAAAAGTCGTGAGACACACGAACGGACGGACGAACAGACAGGATCCGATTCTAGTATGGTTTTGTAAAATGATTTAACAAAACCTTAAAAAAGCGTTAATTTCTAGATTATCTGTAAGAGAGAGTTCAAAACTTATTCAATTATTGGCAAATCACACTTTAAGAGATTGAATTGAATTGCTGAGGGAAATATAATAGCTTGGAGGAAAAATGCAGGCAATGACTTGCTCCAGCAATTAAGTTCTCTTATGTAACTAGCTGCATGTTTAGACACACTTTCCGGAAGTCTCAAATAAACCAGCTTTATTTTCTCTTTCAAACAAGACAAATGAAGAGTCAGCATTGCAGAAGCTGATTTCTGAACTAACACTCCAAGTTGATGTATTATCATGATTTTTTAATAATTTGAACATATTTAGCAGAAGTTCAAACCAATTTAGAGGACCTCGTTCTCGTACACCTTCAAATAAACGGTCTGAAATGCAGGGATTTCGCTGGTATCATTTCAAATTTGGCGCAAGAGCACACAAGTGCATTGAACCATACACATTCAAAAATATAAATTCGTTTGATTCAAAAAACTAGATCAATTAAAATTTTCGGCGGTAAATTTAGATAGCATTTCTTCAAGCCGTCTTTTAATTTATGATCATTCAACATAAAGAATATTCTTAATCGATACTAGTGTTCAAGAACCTGAAGCTCCTTACAGAAAATTAAAACCTTGTCGGGTGACTTTAATATTTCTAGTATTTTTAATGCCCTCAATATTGGATTACGTAAATATGCTTTATATCCTTGTTTGTATAATGTTCCATTTCGACACTTTTACAATATATATAGCTTAGTAGATCATTCTACGTCTAGCACTCGTTGCGTGTAGACGTGTTTTTAATTCGCTCCTGTCAAGAATTTTTATAAATTAAAATAATTTTTTAAAACGTAAATTAGAAAGTAATTTTATAAAGAAACTTATTACATCGTCGAACTATTCGAACAATTAATCGAGTATCTGGATTTTACCTGCGAGAAAGTTTCAAGAAAGAAGAAAAGTTTTTTTTCACCGGGGGGATGGAGGAGTCCGACGGCTTCCCACCGCTGGGGGACCCAGAGCCAGGCATTTCGAAAATTACAAATGAGAAATTAACAAGCGGAAAAATGAACAAGACAATTGTGTGCATGGAAAGCGTATTACGCTTTCAAGCGAAGATTATGAAAAAGTAATCAGGGAGAATGCAAGGGTTACGAAACAAAATGACGAATTAAAACTCCGTATACAGAGTTTGGAAGATATGGTCCAAACGTTGTCAAATGGGAGCAAACCAAAAGTGAAGCCACAGAATACGTCTGGCAAAGAAGAGCCGATATTAACTAAGAAGAATGAAAAACAGGAAACAACAACAACAAGCGAGACCAACGAGAAAGCAGTACCAACATATAAAACGAAATCGCAAAATATGAGCAAGACAATCCATGATGCTGAAAATATCCTGAGCGCAGGAGTAGCGAACGACAGCGCCAATTATTATGCGGTGCTGTCTGCAATGAACGAAAAAAAGGACATCGAGATGAAGAGCAACGATAACATAGGTAATATTGATAGTAGTAATAATTTCATTAAATATTTAAAATTAAAAAATAAGCAAATAGAGAAGAAACCAACCGGTGTGTCTGTTGGTTCTCCTGATAAAATTAATAAGGTAAATGAAAAAGTTCCTCCAATCATCGTTTTTGGGAAGCGTGGAGGAGATATGGTTCGGTTACTGGCAGCCGAACATAAAATCGAAAACCTTGAAATTAACAGAGTGACCCCTGATAAGCTCTCGATTAAGACAAATACACTGGTTGATTTCAAACTGGCGAAAGATGCTCTTAATAGTGTCCAAGCACCCCACTTCACATATACGCCGAAGGCGGAAAAAATCAGACCTTCCTGTTGAAGGGCTTGGACTGTGGGGAGAATACAGTTGATCTCCTTGAAATGTTGCAGGAAGCAGCACCAACTGTTAAGTTCATCTGTGTGAAAAATTTTGCTACAAGGAGATCAACTGTATAAGGTAAAATACTACCATTTTATTTGGTCCAAATTTCGAACGACAGCAGTCCGAGTGCCCTTCAACAGGTAAGGTACTTAAACTTTAGAGTTGTGAGGTGGGAACGCCTCCAAAATACTGAGGTCAACCAGTGTTACAGGTGTCAAGGGTTCGGTCATTCGGCTGCCAATTGTGCAATGCACTATTGCTGTGTTAAGTGCAAAGATATCCACGCCCCCGGTGAATGCAAATTGGCTCAGATGGAGCCAAAAGAAAAATTGGATTGTGTTAATTGCGGTATATTTGGTCATCCAGCACCATACCGAGGATGCCCTCGGTATCAAGATGCAAGAGCTAAATTTTCCCCAAAGTAAATCACAATCTGTTACCTCCCAACTTCATCAAACAGTCTATATGGGTCGGAGTTCCCAACATACCCTAGGACAAATTCATATTTGGACCTCCGCATTGCTGACGCAAGACTCAAACTCAGTTTTAATAGTCCTCAATGGAAACTGTAGGTGCTTCCTTATGATAGCGACCATAACGCAATGGTAATGGAAATCAATCATCACAGGGATGATTTCTTCCTCATTCCAGTTCCACACGAAAATCATCGGTTGAACTTCAAAAAAACTGACTGGGGAAAGTCTCAAAAGAAGTTTAATCGGGATTACCAGAAGCAATGTCCCCGTTCTGATGGCGAAAACACTTGCTCAATTGTTCCTAATGACAGGAATCTAACTGACGATGAAATAGATGTCTATTTGTCGAAGTTAGAGAAGCTAACATTGAAAACGATTGAGAAAGTCGTTCCCAAGGTTAAACTTCGAAACAATATGGAAGGATATGAAACACCAACCATCGCAAGGTTGAAAAGATTGAAAAGTCTTCTTCTCACACGCGTCAACAATATTTATCGACGATTTTTGGATTACAACCATCCCTCGTTGGCTTTGTTGAAATTACATCTGAAGAATGTCCGGAACTTAATCCGGTCATACTTCAGGAGTAAGGTCAGCAATCAATCGGCAGAAAAATTGAGGGGTATTAGCCCACAGGACCCAGACGGCGTGTTTGCGAAAGTGGAAAGCATATTCCGCAAGAAGTCTCGAGTGAAGGTATCGAATCTTGAAGTCACTAATGAGGAGATAAATCTTCTCGATAGGACTGGTATCGAAATTGATAGTACGACTCCGGATAGAAATGGAAACAGGATTATTTGTGAAGGATTGGTTAAACTTGCCTTGATTGGAACACATTTTGAATTGGTTCATCTACCAAACCCTGAGAGAGGGAATGAAATATTTTCTGAGGTCGTTGAAGCAAAAGTTTCCGACTTCAAATCAAGCCTGAACGGCCAATCAATTCCTCATTTCGATGAAACATTAACATCTGACCTCATACCGAGGTTGAATCTTATTGATTATTTTGTCAGCTATGAAGACTTGTGTTTCATATTTCGCAGGCTAAACAACAAGAAATCATGTGGTACTGATGGTATTCCAAATGTAGTTCTCCGACATTTGCCGGAGGTTGATATTCGGAATTATTGTATATTGTTCAATAACATGTTGAGCAATTCATATTTCCCAAATGAGTGGAAAAGGGCTGAGTTATTTCCGATCTTGAAGAAAAGAAAAGAATCTTCATGCCCCAAAAGCTATCGCCCAATCAGCAAGGTGTTTCAAGTGATACTCAACAGAGCATTAAACGCCCACATTGAGGGAAATGAGTTGATGCTGAATTGCCAATTTGGTTTTCGTGCCAGGCATTCGACTACACATGCAATAACGAAAGTAACCTCAGACATCTGTTGGAATCTAAATGATAGACAATGTGTTGGAGCATGTCTCATTGATATGGAGAAAGCCTTCGATACGGTGTGGTTAGATGGACTAATTTTTAAACTCCTTCAGGACAAGCTCCCCAGACACCTTGTCGCCATGATGTGCTATATGTTATGCGGGAAATCGTTTGGTGTAACTGATGGAAATCTGACAACAATGCGCGAGTTCAAGGTCTTGAATGATCTACAGCAGGGAACAGTTACTTCGCCTCTACTCTTCTCAATTTTCATTCGCAAGCTATTGAACGGCTTTGATTTTGATGTCTCGCCAACGCGATCGGCAGACCGAAAAGCTACAATAGTTCAGAGCAATCTCCAAAAAATGTTCAATGATGTAAAGCTGTACACTGACAATTGGCGAATGAAAATCAATGCGCAAAAGTGTGAAACAATCTTGTTTCGGACAATGCTACAGGGGGTCAGTCAAGACCTGAAACGTAATTGGAAAGATTTCCACATCACGGCTGGTGAGGGTAGTCTTGAACGGGTTCTACATAAATCCTGTATCCGATACCGCGGTGTTTATCTCGATCAGTATCTGTACTATACTGAACATGTGAAAATCATGCTCAGTAAGGCACTTAAAGTAGTCATGGCCCTTCGAAAGCTCTTTCATTCCAGATACTTTGATCAAAAGGTCAAAATTATCTGTTACAAGACACTGGTTAGACCAGTTTTGACATATGGATGTCAGATCTGGTACAACCAGAGCGCTAGTACTATGGAAAAATTAAGAGTTTTCAAAAGGAAATGTCTTCGTGCATGTACTGGTTTGTACAGAAAGCCTGAGACGGATTGGAAACCTTATACGAGTATATCGAATAGAAGAATTGATCAAACTGCTGAAGTGACGAGAGTCGATATCTTCATATTGAAGCTTCTTCGGAATCATATCGCAAGATCTGTGACTGTGAGTGAAAACCCTTGGATTTCACAGCCGTTCCACCCTACAGACAGGTATATAGCGACTTGCCTCGCTACTGGCTTCATTCCTCCAGAAACATTCGTGTATTTAGACATGAATTGATATGTTTTTGATTCTGACGGCGTCCCAATCATTTATCACATACATCGACGGGCCTACGATAAGAAGATAAAATATCCTCCGAATTTGAGTTCACGAGACCAACAGTTCCAATGGAGATACTCATTTGCTAGATTAATTGAAGCCGATCGAGTTGAGACGGGGCAATCTAGGTATTGGTGGATGAATGACAACGCCTAAATTATTCGTGTTCATTTTCAGTTCTGGTGTTTTTCGTTATTTCGTTTTTGAGTTTCAGCTCATTATTGCTACATTTAGTGTTATTGTTTATTTTTGTTAAAAATTAGGTATAGGTGAGGTTTATATTATGTTTATTATATTATGTCAGAGATAAGGTTTAACGCTTAGGTGAAGAACATTCTTATATATTTTTTTAACTATAAGATAAAGTTTTTGATTGCATTTATTAGAATTAAGTTAAAACATATTAGGTGTAGGATCAAAGTTCACTGTAGTGTTAAGATGATAAATAATTTTAGAATAGTGTTGGTTGGTTTTTTCTCCTTTTTCCAATTGAATTGTAAAAATATGTAATAATCTTCATTGATTTGAATTTGCTATAGTTTTTTTTTAAATATATTTAATGATAACGTATGAATTTAGAGAACCATTTGGGCCACTAAGTTTTTTATTGTTATTGCTTGGATTTTGCTTTATATTCTTTTAAAATTTACAACGATTAGTATTAAATAAAGCGGTTTTGACCTTGACCTTGACCTTGAACATGAGAGGTCGAATTGTTCCTTTGAAATGTAAGTTATTATCAACTAAGCTTTAATTCTACTTTGAAGATCACTGTGTGTTGGACTTATAATTTAAAACGAAAATTTTCGATTTATCGGGATTGATAAATAGTGTAGCAATACGCATACGATTACATCTCTGACAGCTAATAAAGCATATGAAAAAACAAGTAATTTTTCTTATAAGTGATGATCCGGTATCCTCTTCCGCATCGATTCCATTGTTCTTATGCTGAAGTCGTTCCGTTTCTCGAACAGGATATTCTCCTTTCCAGGGTATATTTGACAAAAATCTGATTTGATCTATTCAAGAAAGGTTTGAAATTATACACGGAATAAATACAGTGA
This sequence comes from Odontomyia ornata, assembly GCA_963969285.1. Lineage (NCBI taxonomy): Eukaryota > Metazoa > Arthropoda > Insecta > Diptera > Stratiomyidae > Odontomyia > Odontomyia ornata. The sequence goes on along the minus strand of OZ017742.1, from coordinate 134,872,107 downwards.
AAACTTACCAGAATATGCCCAAATGATTGTTTATAAAGAGGCCATTCCTCGGCAACTTCAAATATGTTGCATGTTTTATCCAAACATTTTTTTCTGATAGGAAATGCCTCAATTCACTTGGTTTGTTTTTCAACAAGTGGTTCAATATTATATTTGAGCTTGTTTTTTATCAAATTTAAACTTGAATCTGAAAGTTTAATTTAAGTTTATGTATGTGTCTTAGCCTTAATTTAATACTGAATTCAGTATTTTACCTTTCTTGTAGCATTCTATGCTTTCTGGTTTATCAGTATTGAGCTTTGCATTCCTAGTTTTATTTTTGCAAAGCAGGCCATCTTTCCTTAAATGATGAGAAGACGCGTGATATTTTGAATGCAATTTCCTCCAGGCTTCCTGCCTTTTTTCTGAATAAAATATATGTGCTAGGAGAAAATATTATATGATTGTATGATCTCAGCTGATAAAGTGATTGAAACTTGCTTTTGCTCCGGACTGAAAAAATTTTATGATTTCGTTTGCGATACGGGCAAATGTTTAGGCGTAGAATTAATTTGTTTGCTTAATAAATACTCTGTGACTAAATTGACTAGAATTTTCCTGTACTTTGGATTTAGAATTCAGTTTTCCTTATAAAATGTTAATAACTGTTCCCCAGATGTGAATTGATCTAAAAAATTTTTTGATTACAAACTGATACATATGATAGAATATATTCCTAAATTAAATAAATCGTTATACTATATACCTCGTTGTCAGAAATTGCTTCTAATGTATTAGAGTTCACAGGCTCCGTGGGTGCAGAATGGATAGTCGGTGAATTTGAAGCAGAGTTCAAATGAATTCCCTGCAAATAAAAATTAAATATATTTTGACATAAACGGTGAGCGTCAAAAGAAATTAAACACCTTAGATACTTGTATTAAGAATTTTATTAAAACCAAGTAATTAGCACAAAATCAAAAATGTATATAAGGAAGGAAGGAAAGACTTATTTAATAAAAACTGAACACAACATACACATTAAACAAAAGTGAGACACAACAAAGATAAATTCACTTTAACCAAAAAAAGACCAAATTTCACGCGTCAAAAAAAAGTAATCAGCAAACAAAACATAACAGAACTTCAATAGAAAAAGTCGATTTTTATTAATTTTTCAATATTTCGTTTGTTTTCCTTTGGACTTAAGCACCCCATTTAGTCTTCTAGGTATCGACGCGACAAGTTTTTTGTAATATCGGGAGAGATTTGGCTCCATTTTTCCTTTATAACCTACTTTAAGTCGGCTTTACTTGAAATTACCCTTTGTCCCACTTTTCTGTCAAGGTGTTCCCACAGATGCTCGATCGGGCTAAGATCTGGAGATTGCGGCGGGTCATCAAGTGTCTTAGAAGTCCGGTACAGTAGCCACTCTTTCACAATTTTGGAAGTATGCTGTGGATCGTTGTCCTGTTGAAAGATACAATTTCCAGACAAGCCTAATTTTTCGACGCTAGGGGCAACATTGTCCCTCAAAATCGCTAAATAATCCATTTTGTCCATTGTTGAGTCAACAAAAACAAGATTACCAACACCAGTTGCCGCCACATACCCCATACCATAACTGAACCGCCAACGTGCTTAACAGTGTTGGTAACACACTTTTCTTTGAAGGCTTCATTCTAAGCACGCCATATTTTTGGGGGCCTTTTCGCGCCGAAAATTTCGAATTTGCTCTCATCTGTATATAATACGTTTTCCCGAAAAGATGGAGTCTCATCTTTGTATTTTTTAGCGAAGTTCATAAGCTTGATCTGATTCGCCTTTGATATGTATGGCTTTTTCCGTGGCATTCTTCCATGTAGACCATTTTTATGAAGCGCTTTCCTGACTATACTCGCAATTACTGGTATGCCTGATGCCTGCGTTAAATCTTCTGACAATTGAACTGCACTTGAGGCTGGATATGCCATTACTTCTTTTACTACAGCTCTAATTTCAGTATCACTAAGCCACTTTAGGCATCCAGATCTCGGTAAATCTTCAATGAGATTTGGCGTACTCATAACTATTTTTTTTTAAGATAAAACTAGTGTGTCACACGGTCTGGGTTTCTTCATACCCAAATATATTCTCTTAAAGCCAAAGACATATAAAGTAATGGACGCAAAATGAGCTTATTTTTATCCAGACGTGAGTGAAGTACTTTTACTACATACATGCCTTCCTCTCGCATGCGAATTGAAATCCCCCTACCTTTCACGCCACTAGAGAATCCACACATTTGAGTGGCTCTCTAGTTGCTCTCACAAAAATCCCACTCCTCTTATACCTTAACCTCCGAATTGTCAACGAAATATCAACTACATGATTGAAAACATATGATTTGTGAAAATTCAGTATTGATGGTGGTCAAGTTGAATTTGGAATTGTACACAAAACAATTTTTTAAGATAAACCGTGTTGAATCTAGTGCAAAAGCGTTGCAAATGTGATAATTTATCAAACTGAAAAGTTTGTTATGGATCGCGAGTGTTTTTGTGTCGAAAGATGAAAAAAATAGTGACGTGTGTGGGATTGCGAAAAGAGCTCTAGGAAGCATGTCAGGGACGTATCTTTCGTAGGGTAAGTCATGTTCAATCTTCTATATCGTTCAAGTTAGAATACCCGCACGGGAAATGGATTTAGTTCAAGATGCGATAATTAGTGGGAGACGTCACGTCAAATTTATTTGAAGTTCGAATCAACAGCCAATAACGCGCCAACTTCACGCTACACGATAAAGTGCTTCAATTCACTCGATGCATTTTGTATCCTCTCTCTCTCTGACATTTATGCTTAAAGCTGATTCAGACTACAAAAATATACAACATACACTCAGTATACGAGTATACAGGTACACCTATATACACTAGTTGTATGGTGTATAGTGTCGTAGTCCCAATCAGCATTTGGATACAAAATTTACTGAACACTTAATCGCATCGATCTTAAAACCTTACTCATCTGTTTTTTGTTTGAGGAATAGGAAGACTAAACAAAATCGTCACAAGTTACAAAAGTTAAAGTTTCTACCGGAAGAATATTAAGACGCACCTCAAATTTTCTACTTTGCGCTTTGTAAACAAAGCCCTTTACGGGGGACATAACGAATGCTGACGAGCTAACTTTTGTTTGATTTGGTATGCTTTTTAGGGTTTTGTAAAATAATTTTACAAAACCCTACTAGTTTCGCGACCAGTCTGTCCGTCTGTCCGTCTGTCCGTCCGTCCGTCCGTCCGTCCGTCCGTGTGTCACAGCAGTTTTTCTCGGAAACTACTTAAGCTAGAAACATCAAATTTTGTGTGTAGGTGTAAAGTGGTGATCTCTTCAAATTTCAAATACAAAAAAATTTTATAAGGTATTTAAGGGGGGTCTCCCCATATAGGAGAGTGACCCCCCGAAAAAAAAATTTCATTGAAGGTAGCCAATATGGGTATCAAACGAAAGGTCTTGATGAGAGCTTTTCAAAACAGGTCTTAGTTTGGCAAAATTTGCTTCGAGGGGCGCACAGGGAGGGGAAATGCACGAAAAATTTGTGTCCCCCCCCCTCGCGATTGGACACCTGTGATCCGAAAAATCTGAAAAAAATCAGGAATGTAGGCCTTGGTGAGTACAACAACAACAAATACGTGAGAAGTCGCAATTCACTCAACTTTGTTAGTAATAGTATGATTTATCGATTTTATGTTTTCTTGAATAAAATCTTAACGGTACCCTTAAATTCAATAAAATTGAGTATGTAGATGTCTATTTATAAATTTGATCTATCCTGAAAGTTTCATAAAGATTCAATCATATTTAGCGAAGTTATAGCGGTTTGAATTTTCCTGTATTACTATGGAACAATACTCTTATGCACTGCATGTATTACTATGGTAACATATGGCTATGGAACAACATGCGCTTTTTACCGACTTAGACACTACAGTTTTGTTAGGATTTGCATGGAAAATATCAGGAATGATAGGTGTCATGTATATCTTTGAGAATCGGTTCAGCTAGTGGTGTCAGTAATCGTAAAACAAAATAGTGGCTGTTTTAAATGCGACGATTGAATAATTTTGAGTTATTTTCTCCCAACTTCAACGTTTAAGGTGCATGCTTTGAACACTTGATTCAATTTAATGAATCACTGAAGATGAGTACCTACAATTAATGCTCATAAGTGAAACAAGTCAAGGAGGTGGGAGAGAGCTCCTAGCAAAATGGTTTTGTAACCATTCTAAGATTCGAAAAATAGGCCATGAATCGATGATAACAGTACAGGAGAGTGGCCCCTGGAAAAAAACATTCATCAATCGTAGCCGATATGAGTATGGAATAAAAGTTTTCATGGGAGCTTTTCAAAACAGTTCTTAAACTGTCAGTTTTTGCTTCAGTGGGGGTACAGGGGGGAAATACATGAAAAATGTGTTTCCTCCTTCGCGGATGGACATCTGAAATAATTATCAAGGGAGATATTTATGAATATAACAATACCAAAAACCTCAGAAGTTGAAATTCGTTCAACTTTGTTAATAATAGTATGATCCTCGTATTTCATATTTTCTCCAATAAAATCGTCTTTGACATGTTTCTTGATTTGATTCGATCTGGTGACTGCATTTTGTAAATTGAATACAAAACCCTTCTGACATGAGCGTAGGTCTGTTTACCCAACTTGTTGTTTTATTATACCTTGTTTTTAAAGAAAATTTCCACTGAACAAAAAACAAATAAACTGAAGTTAAATATTTTGTTTATGGCTATCTAAGAAGAATATGTAATCAAATTACTATAAAACCAATTTCTTTATTATATGACTTCAAAGTTTGTAAATTATCTCCATTCATTGTTTAAAATAATTTGGACTGAAGAAAATTTCCAAAAACCAAAGATGTAATTGGTTTCTATGAAACAAAGATATATGAGCTTTAATTAAAATATTGCCATTTTTTCTGAGTATAGAGACTATTTACGTTAATTACTTTACAACATCGAGTAAACATGAATTACAGTTTCCTAATTCCACAGGCATTTGCACAATTTTCAATGACTCCGTCGCGTCTATTTTACTTATCTTGTTGACTCTCTTAATTACGCTTACGTTCCTAGGGCTTATGTGGTGACCTTCGGTAATTATATGTTTTAACCACCGCTTATCTGTTCGTTGTACTCGAATTTTCTACTACTATATCAGCTTCTTTTGTATGGTCCCCTACAGTGACTATCACTAATCTTTTTGTTTGCCCAATGTACACCATCGGGCACTTGTCGCATGTAATTTTATGTATTCCACTATTTTCCGCTGTCGTTCTTTGATCTTATTCTGATCTCTTTTTTCTCCGCCATGTAGGGTTTGTGCTTGTTTCTATCATTTTTATTCCATTCTTTTTAAATTTTTTTGATGTCTTTAGAAACAATTGATTTCGTAACCGCTACTCGCCACTGTTTTCTTCTTGTTTAGATAATGTTGTAAGCTTTTGCCTTTCCACTTTTCTCGTTTTGTTTTTTATACTTCTCTTGATGGTTTGTTCATCATACCCGTTGGTTTTTGCTGTTTGCATTATTTATTTTTCTTTTTGGAATCTTTCATGAGTGAACGATATTGTCAGGAGCCTATGTATCATTCCTTCATACGTAGCCATTTTTTGCGAAAAGCTGCAGTAGGAGTCGCTGGTTATAGTGCTCGTTGGTTTCCTATAAATATCAAATTCAATTTTAGAGTTATTTCAGATAATCTTTAAGCTTAGGAATGGAATTTCATTATTTTCCTCCATTTTCATTGTAAACCTGATTCTAGGGTAGATCTGGTTTATTCTTTGGAATGTGTTCTCCAACCCTTCCCTTGAAATGATCACCAATATGTCGTCTACGTAGCGTATCCACAATTTAGGCATTAGGCCTTCACTCTCGATCATTTCTTCGATGTTGGTCATGAACAGCTCATTGATCATAGGGGACAGCGGATCTCCTATTGCTGCACCTGATTTTGTTTGATAAAACTTCTGCTCAAATGTGAAGTAAATTTTATTCATGCATAGTGCTGCTAGTTTAATGTAGCATTTCACTTTTTCTTTCCATTCTTTTGAGACGTCTATCTTGAGCATCCACTCCTGTAGGCAATGTACCGCTTCTTTGATCGGAACGCTGGGAAACAGTAATCCCTAATAACACATCTCTACATACTGAATCAATGCCCTCTTAAGGATGTGGATCAGGTGAAATGTCTAGGAGTCATCTTTGACCCAAAGCTCAAATTTGATCTACACAATTTAAATCCAGCTTCTCGTGCCCCTAAATTTATTGTAAGACACACATGCATCTTCTCAAATCCTAAATCTGCTGTCAAATTCTTTATCTGTATTTTCCGTCTACTCCTGGAATACTGTTCCCAAATTTGGTGTCCTCACAACGACTACCTGATTGTCTTTCTTGGAGCTGTCCAGAGAAAGTTTACTCGTTACGGGTTTTATAAATTTAATATTTCTTATGCCTCCTACGTAAATCATTTGTCCGTTCTTCAGATTCCTTCGCTTGAAACTCACAGATTAATTCTAGATAAGTGTCTTCTATATAAAATATGTAATCAACTTACTGATACCAATCTTGGTGCTTGTATATCTTATCGACAAAGTCTTCGTCCGGGTAGAAATGCGAATATTCCATTCGCACCCGTTGACCTTTACATTCATTTTCCACAGCTAAGGATACTTCGTAATCATGATTCTCTTCTAATTGATCCTTCACCTGACCCTCTATTTTTGCTTAAAGTTAATAGTTTGTCCTGTGTTTTCATGTTTTCCAATTAAACGCTATTATTTTGTTTTTTCGACAAATATATATTTCGACAGTAAGTTCCTCCCTTCTTCAGTGTCAATAATTTTCTGAGATTCTTAGGAAATTATTGACACTGAATAAGGGAGCAACTTACTCCCGAAATATATATTTGTCGAAAAAACAAAATAATGGCGTTTAATTGCAAAACATGAAAACACAGGATAGTCTGGAAGCGCTAAACATGGGAAAATACACAGAGTTTAATAGTTTGATTGGTTGTTAGTTCTATAAAACTTTTTATTACTTAACTATTTGTATTTGAGGTCGCTCTACAAACAGTAGGCAAATAAACAAAAAATACTATGGGTGGGTGCGCCAGTATCTGCGACCCAGATATATTATTCTATTCACGTATAATGCTAACATATACGAGATGTGACAATTAAGTAATGAGACTGATTCCATGAAACCCGTATATTTAAAAATTATTCTACAACTCTGCCATCCCCTTCAAAGTAGTTCCCTTGGGCAGCTATACAACGATTTCAGCGCGTTTTCCACGCTTTGTTGCATATCTGGAACGCTTCAACTGGGATGTCCACGAGTACCCTCGTCACGGGACCTTGATTGCCAAAATTGACTCAAAATGGGTTCCTTTGACAACCAATTTTGTTCTAGGGAACAAAAAAAAGTCATATGGTAACATATCGGGCGGATAAGGTGGCTGTTGCAACACGGTGATCCCTTTAGAGGCCAAATACTAGGACACGCTGAGATCGGATTTTGCTCCTCAGAAAGGTTTGTACTAATCGAGTAGGTATGGCTCAAAAAGCCAGCGTGCGAGAGTTTTGAATAAAAAAAAAATAATCGGTACCTCTTCCTAACATAATTAAATCGTCTTTCATTCTGTGTAGTTCCCTGTTTCGTGCTCCAGGGTTTTAATTGTTTAGAATTAGAGAAAAATGACGTTACGTTCCTACGTTGGACTGTTACGCCTTTAAGATGTCCTCCGATCGCACCCGTTTTATTTCAAAGCTGCCAAATGTGCCATTGAGATATATCTTAGACTATTTGACAAGCCTCTGGAAAATGAGAAGGCAGTTGAAGAAACTGATACGGAAAATTTGCCACCAGCTGAACTAAAAAAATTAAGAAATAAGCAACGAAAAGCCAAGAAAAAGGCGGAATTGGAAAGTGCTCAAGCCGCTCAGGTTGCTGTGGAAAAAGAGCAACATAATAAATCGAAGCAACAGAACCCCCAAAATGCCGATCCTGAAGCACCACAATTAGATGAATTGATTCCGGGAAAACTGGAGAGATCGGAAGATCCTCTGGAAAGAACAATAGAGTTTCTAAAACCATTGCAAATCTTAGCCAAAGAAAAATCGAGACGCATTTACTCGCATTCGAAGTTTATTTGCGGAAGAATGAAATTCTACTGATGGTCCAATCAATACGACGCGCCTGCAAGATCAATCCAACTCATCCACTTGTGCATACATGTACGGTAAAATCAATAAAAGCTTTAACAGACGAGACTGTGAAAAGTCTACATCCTAGCGTTAAATTAGTTATTGAAAAGCTAGCGAAGAACTGATCGGAACAAAAAAAGTGAATGGATTAAATGATGAATTCATTAAGAGACATCAGAACTCAATTACTCATTCGTTGGAGGGAGCGAAAATAATGTACATGTTAGATAGCAGTAAAAAGGAAGCAGCGATTAGTTTAGCTACTTCGTTTGATATGCAAAATGCAGCAATTGAGGACTGTACGAAAGTCTTTAGAAGTCTTCGTAGCGGCGAATTTGGTGATTGCAAAGAGCGATTGAAAGCCTTTAAAGAACGTTGTCATAAACGTTTCAAATATGCAAGTTCATTCAAAGAATTCAAACCCGGCGAAAATCACGTTGACGACTCAACTTTTACTGAAATTGAATATCAAAACTCATGAGACTTCATGTTGTAAGGGACTATAATAAATAAATAAATAATAAAATTTCAGAAAAAGAAAACAAAAAACGATCTTAGCGTGAAACGAAAACACTCATGTATGCACTGAAACGCTGCTATCGCTGCTGCTACATTATAATCATATAACAAAATCCCTCTACCTACAGACTTTTAAATAAATTTCGAAAATAATTCGTATGGTACCGCGGCGCTCATTCTCAAAACGATGACGATCTACGGGAAAACATTAAGTCATGTCCAATAAATTAGAGAAAACAAACAAAAATGAAGAAGAACCAGTTTTATTGTTTGACGCAAATCAAACAAAGCATGGATTCGATTAGCCTTCACACCAAATGAAGACTTGAAAGCTAAAGATGAAGTAGTTGTTGGTTTTTTCTATGCAGTATACTTATGTCAATACCGTGACTAATACAGCTGAGAAAAGAGACCCACAAAATCATCTATTACATGCTCGCGCCAACATTAAAGTGGGTGAAGTGATAAATGAAAGTGGATGAAAGAAAAAATATTTTTCTCTGATTCCCTTTCTAGTTTATTTAATTATGTTGAATATGCTTGGGGAAGATCGATAGCGGTCGAGGTAGTGGGATTAGGACCGGTTGGTTGTTGCGGGTGCTGTTGCTGAGAGATTCGGGGATTCGGCTCGGGATGGTGCACCAGCGCGGATGCTGTTGGAAGGGAGAACGGAATTTCGACTCGTCCTATGTCGCACAGCTTTTTCTTGTTTTGGTGCCCGCTAAGTTGACAAACACATAATTTTCACGGGGAAAATCGATTTCAAAAGCTATCCCACAAACTTGATCGTGAAGTTGATAAGCCAATTCGTGGATTAAGTGCACCCGTAATTCAATTGCATCGGATCTTGACATATGCTTGTCTCGAACGAATTCCATTTAAGTGCGCATAGTGATATAAATCGTGAAGTTGATAAGCTAATTTGTGGATTAAGTGCACCCGTAGTTCAATTGCATCGGATCTTGACATGTGCTTGTCTCGAACGAATTCCATTTAAGTGCGCAGATTGATATAAATTATAATAAAGGTGGTCGCCTTTAAGTTGCGGTTTATGTTTAAAAGATGAAAGTAAAGTGTCGTACATTCGAAGTCAAAAAGAGAATGCCCAAGTAGTGTACAAAAGATTCATTCATAAATAAAAATTTGCTAAAGCTAATGGTTATACAACATGGCGTTGTGTGCATGCCGTAAAATTATGTTGTAAAGTGGCTGTGAAACAAAAGGGAACGATTTGATAGCGAACGTTGTCATCCGCCACATTGGAACTGCATTGCAAATCGTCCAATATACGAGGTTGGAGAGAACGTGGGCAAATTTATTAATATTAAAACGGATGAGTCGTGGAAATTAAATGAAAGGTTTCTTGTATCGAAATTCGTGCTTAACCATATAAAAACTGAACGCGTTAGTGATTTAAATCTTTAATGCGCCAAAATATCCGATAAATCAGACAATAGCTCGTTTTGAATATTTTTGTAGAATATTTGATGTATTTTTAATTTGAATCTCGACAATTTCCATAATCAGGAGCTGATATATGTATTTTGAAACGTTTTTCTTGATAAAATTTTGTGAAAGTAACAAATCATGATATTATGGGTTCAAGGCTGAATTTTATTATGTTAAACTTTAATTGACCGTTTTAATACTGTGAAGAAAAATTTGTACAGTCACAGGCCCTTACCCGCCCCGAACACGAGCGCTCGTAGGAGGAGGTTTAGGGTAAGTACCCTTTATTTTGCTCTACATTTTCTTTGCATGTCATATTATACAAATATATTTTTTTTTACATATTGTTGGTATTAAATCTACAGAAAAAAGGCATATGCAAAATTGAATAATTTTAAAAATACCAACTAAACTAAATAAACAACGAAAAAGATCATTCCGTAATTATTACTATGCTATTATTATGGTTATTTTTTTATTTAAAAAAAAAAAAGGAGGAAAATCATGAAAAATATAAAGCAAAGGCAACCGTTTTTTTTTTAAACAATGAAAAAGTATGATCTAGTAAGCTTTTGAATTCATCTGATTCGCAGCGCATAGTTATCATTTGTTTAAATTAAACGGAGAATCTTATAATAATAATGTGTATCTATTTTAATATATTATTTACTTGAGTACAATGGAGTGCCAATTTTCACACAAAATCGGTCTTTCCTTTCTTGTAACTCTAACCGGGTATAGGACCCGGTACGGTGGCAGGCTTCCCTCATAAAACATGAGCCAGCCGCCGGGTACAATTCAATCCTTTTTTTGTTTCAGGTGACGTCGTGGGTTGAATCGCCCAAGCAGAGTGCCTCTTTATGGCATAGAGTTATCCAATCGAATTGCGTAATTCTATGGCATAAATTGGTTACCAGGGTACTCCCTTTCTGATGGGAAACTTTATACAAGTCAAGTTGTATGAGTTTTCCACTCAGAAAAGGAATACCTGGCCACTACAACAAAATATGGATTTAGATTCGGATGGGTGGGTGCGAAGGGGCTCCATCACCACCGGTTGCCCTTCTCTCATTTGTGGGCCCTGAGCTTCGTCGGGTAACGACGAAGTTGCCCTAAGTACGCCCCTTTTTACATGTTCCACTTGTTCTCGGAACAAGTCCTGTTTCTCTCGGTGTAGTTACCTACATTTTTTGCGACTCCGGTCGCCTCGTTTTAGTCTGACCACAAAATTCGTGAGTGCGAAATTTTTTCTAGTGGGTCCTCGTGCTGGGGAAAGGAACCCGCCCCACGACACCGCAATGCTAGCCTGCCAGCACATTCACCCGTCCCCAGACGAGGGCATTCTCGGCAGATATCTCCATCTTCTTCTGCCGAGGCAGCAGAACATCGCTGCAGTCCTTCACGGACTTTTGAAACTTTACATATTCACTGCAGGTTCTTTGGAACCATCCTGGCACACAACTTTTTCATCCTAAATCGTCGATTAAAATTTTTCTGACTTTTTCACGGTTCATACCCAGTTCCAAGATCAACATATGAACTGTTAAACGCCGATCTTCACGAATTAGGGTGCGCACCCGCTGCGCATTCGAGTCAGCCCTCAACTCGACTGGTCTCCCGCTCCGCGCGTCGTCTTCCACGCTTTCACGCCCCATCTTAAACACTTCATGCCATCAAAACACCTGGGTAAGACTAAGAGCTCTATCACCATGCACTTTTACAATTTAAGCGTACGTTTCCGAAGCTGTTTCGCGCAATCTAACACGACATAGCAGGCGAACTAAACAAGCTAGAGCGATGATAAATACATCGATGGAGAGGGAAAAGATGCCGGGGAAAGGGAAGGGAGTTTCAAGGTAGCAGGTTTACCACAAGCACGGAAATACAATTAGTCTCATTACTTAATTATCACACCTCGTATACACTTTCTTGATGAAGTTTTTTAGACTCAATTTTTATGTATCGAATTTTAAATAACAAAGTTATAGTCGATTGAGAATTTTGCAATTACAACTAAAACAATGTGCATTACACTACCGCGGAGAAGGCGTTTCTAAGCGGCCTGAATTCTACAGATGGGTTCAAATACTCAAGAAGATTTCAGAGTGGCTTGTAATATTTATGTGTCATTGCAACTGTTAAAATAATGAAGCCAGTAGAAACGAACAAAATGGCGGCAAATTTCAATGCACGTTAACGACATATTATTTTTTCTAAGTTAATTGAAAGATTCCATATATCAGTGAAGTTGCTTTTTGTAGGACATTGATTTACTAATTTATTTACAAAACCATTTTGGCACGAGCACCCTCCTGCAACTTTCGCTTGTTTAGTCCTTTTAAAAAGGCTTACATTTAAATATCTTTAGCTACATACAATCTATGCTATTTTTACCACAAAGGCCAATAATCGTATAACATCGCACACTCTGAAAAGCTTAAAATACTTTTACGTTCTATCGAGTGGCTATTTTTCAACCACTGTCCCGCATATCGACCAAAACTCCCTCACCTTTTTGTATCGTTCAGGACAACAAGAATGTACGTTAAGCATACCCTGGATGTAGTTGTAGGTACAGCAAGAAGGTGAGGCTTCATTGCAGATCTTGTGGGGGAAGTTTTTAATATGCTAATGTTTTGCAGCGGATAAAAGTACTGAAAAATTCAAAACAGGTGATATCATACGGATAATAGGTAAGCAGAACGAACAGGATGGAACATTTAACATTAGCGGTTCACGTCAGGGCTAAGCCGAAATGCCAAAGCTGATGAGCTCCACAAAACAGAACGTGAAAGCCAGCCGCTTTGGAAAAAGTCCTCTGTACCCATTCTCGTACTCTGCTGCGAACAAGTTTAGCCGCAGGGACTTGGCAACGTTTTTTCCACTCTTCTTTTTATCGTCCTTTTTAATCTCTCTCTCGAAGCAACGGAAAGTATATTAATTCTGATTACATTGCTCGATGTTTGGCAAAAGTGATGTGGAATATGGTCGGTCCATTCATGTTCCATTTTCAGATTCATATTTTTCGTCCAGCTTTTTCCTTTGGCAGGCTTTTGAAAAATACGCAACGATTTTCATATCACTGCAGCGTGAATCAGAGCAGATTGTGGCCACAGGCTCAACGGAAAACGTACCAAGGCATTTCTTTTGCCCGTACCCTTTATCTTCTTTTTCCCTGCTAGCAGTAAAACAACGTAAAATTGAAGTTTTTCCCTTGAATGTGTCCTGGAATAGGTGATATGATATCTGACAGAGTCTGGTTAGTGTCAGATAAGCAGCAGAAAGAAATGACCATTTATCTTTTTGAGTGTTTTTTAAATGTTTTTGGACACTTTCCTAACTGGTACTGAAACCCAAGAAGTAGGCGTGGGGTTCGGGTTGTCAGTTTTAGGTTACCAATAACTTTTTCAAATTACGGGAGACGCGAATCCCTCCATCCAACATTAAGCCCTCATTCGATGATCTAGTTCCCATCACATTGTAACATCCCTTGTCGGTGGGAAAAGAATGCAATATAGGAGTTTTGCGTGTCAGGCATCAGGTGGAAAAGTTGTCGACCTGTACAGTCCTTATCGCTGTTAATTGCGAGACATCATTAATTATATCTTATAGCCATCAGAGCCACTGGTCGTCGCGTCAGGGGCAGTAATTAGAAGAAAGTGTTTTAAATATGTACACAAAGGGAACCGCCACTGCAGAATAACATTGTACAATATCTACGAGACAAGGTGTGGTAGTGAGATGATGGGATTAAATGAAACGGATAACGGTTCGAGTGTGTGCTATGCAAATATACAATAATTTATTGTCAATGAAGAAAAGTCGTTTGTTAAATGGATAATTAAATTGTCTGGTAGGAACATTTGTTTGGCTTTCAGTTCAATAAATCACACCTCAGACTATTTGTAGGGTTTTACAATAAGAGGTGTTATTTTGAATACATCTTGTGATTTAACACCTTGCGACTTCTTCCTTTGGGGCCACGTGAAAGAGAAGCTCTACGCCAACAGCCCAGCGTCGATTCAAGACCTCAAAGATGGAATTCGTGAGGCTATCGAGGACATAGGGTAGCCACTTTGCGATTTGCTTATGGAATATTTCATGAAAAGGATATGGTCCTGTAAGCGTGGCGGTGGTGGTCGCTTTATAATGAAATAAACATCCAATCATTTTTATAAAAAAATGGAATTTTTCTGTTAATATAAATATAACACCTTTTGTAGGAGAGCCCTATATATGAGAAACACAAAGAAACGATTTACCAAAAATGTATTTGTTCTACAAATATATATATATATATATATATATATATATATATATATATATATATATATATATATATATATATATATATATATATATATGTATATATATATATATATGATGGGTACTGTCCGTTGTCACGTTCTAAGACTCCACGTCTAGAACCGATGAGAGGTCGGTTTAGATTTCCTACGGGAAACCTCAACGTTCAAGACGTGTGCGATTAAATCATTACAGTCTACTTACATACATATATATATATATATATATATATATATATATATATATATATATATATATATATATATATATATATATATGTTCGTAATTGTTCGTTATTGTTTATAATGATGTTTATAATGATAAACTTTTTCTTCAATATTTTATTTTCCAAAACAATTTATAATATTTGAGAATGAACTGAATCATATTCATTAATTGACTTTCTATCTACAATTCAAAAAATATTTTTATTTTTAACTTCAAAAATAATATACATATCTAGATCTACATTATATGTTTAATATGTCAAAAGTAAAATATTTTTATGTAAAGTATATTTTATGCATGGAATGAATATTTTTGAGTTATTTTGAATTATATATCATATAACCGTCACAGAACTTCCCCCCTAGTGAAATATTTATATTTCGCGATAAAAGGAAAACTACTTATGTGGGGTTAGTTAACTGTTACTGGTTAATTTTTTAATTTTAATGTAAAATTATTCTTTGAGACTTATTGGAACGTTTGCCATTCATAAAAGTCATGTTATAAATCTTGTTTTATTTTTACTGATGTCAAACGATACTTTTTTGGTCTCTATATTTCCATTATTTTTTATTACTTTTTTCTAAATTGTGGAAAAACAAGGATTTAGTCGATCTACCGAAATATTTCACGCTTTATTGTTAATCTCAATAGTGAAATATTTTTCTTTTCTTTGCAATATCTTAAAGGGACCTTGGTATGGTGGTTTAAGTGATGGACGAACCGAATCTACCCTGACTAGAACTTCGGTGCATGTATCTAAACTTTTAATAATTTTTATGTTATTACTACCATGATTTGTAGCCGGAATAGGTTTGAAAACCGACATAGCAACTTTCAGATCTTTAACAAAATCGTTTTGTATTTGGTTATCAAATGATAGAATTGAAAAATCACCCGGAATTTTGATATTTTCTCCATAAAGTAACTCTGCTGGAGAAGTATTAAGATCTTTTTTGATTGCTGTTCTCAAACCTAACATCACGAAAGGTAAGCTCTTGGTCCATGAAGGATTATTATGTGTCATAATGGCCGCTTAAAGCGTACGATGCCATCTTTCAATCATACCGTTAGCTTGAGGATGATAAGGTGTAGTACGGTTGCGCCTAAAACCTAGACTCCTTGCTAGTTCGCCAAATAGCTATGATTCAAATTGTTTACCTTGATCAGTAACTATGGTTTCAGGAACTCCAAAACACTGCATAAAGCTTCCGCACAAGATTGAGCTGGCCATCTTGAAACGTGAAACCTTGTGAATAAGGAAGTGGTCCGATAATATCCATATGAATTGCTTTGAAGCGTTTAGATACCAATGGAAAAGTCTTAATTTCACTTTTATTATGCCTTGAAATTTTGCAACGTTGACAATCCAAACAACTTCGAGTCCTGTTTGCAACCTTTGGGGAACAAGATAGAACCGGAGTGGACATCCATATGTACACGTTGTCGCAATAACCCCTGCGACCACCTACCTAACTACGTGTCCTTTTGCACCTACCCCTGCGACCGTGATTCTAAAGCTGGTTAAGGGGAACCCAATGGGTTGTCACAAGAAAGTAAACAAACGCTTATGCACTCGTAAATATGATTTTATTGCGAATAACACTTCACAAAACCAGAAAATAGCATTGAATGCATATAAAACATTATGGCTACTTAGGATAGAATCCACTTTCGTATCGATAACCCATCGTTTTCTAGCAATACCACACATTACACTTTTAATTGAGTTCCTCGCTCCGATTTACAATGTCACTCCTTAAAATGTTGTTATCCCTATACCATGTGTAATATTACTTTCACTACAGTCAATATGTACCTCCGGACACGTTCTCGAACCGAAAAAACGACTAAATTCCGAATCGTATTTCACGCGCCAGGTAAATTTCGCGTCCATGTTTAGTCATCAAATTGACAATTGGGCTCTCGAAGGGAGAAATTGTGGAAATTATTGGAAATGAAATGACAATGATGCTCAGAAGGTGGTCGTATCATTTTCTATGGAGCTTATATGAGAATAGCCTCTCCATTTGTTCCGTTCCTCAAAGTTTGCAACATCCTTATTTAGTGAAGGCCAAAAATATTTGCTTCCAATAATGTGACGAGTAGTTCGCATTCTAGGATGTGCTAAATTGTGAACAGTTTTGAAAACTTGTTCACGAAATTTTTCTGGAATGTAAGGCCTGATAGTATTATCAGGTATTTCACAAAAAACTTCAATATCTGAATTTGACAAATCAATTTGACTTAGCTTAAATTTCAAATTTGTATTCAAGTTTGTCAAACATTCATCTACAATTTGTGCTTCTGAAATAGCTTTGAAATCGATTGTACTAGGAATTTCTATTCGAGAAATCCTAGAAAGAGAATCAGCAACTACATTCTCTTTGCCAGAAATATGTCGAAAGTCTGTAGTAAACTCACTAATAAATGTTAGTTGACGGAGTTGCCTTGGAGAAGCTTTAGCTGGGTTTTGCCGAAATGAATATATTAATGGCTTGTGATCTGTGAACAGCGTGAAAGAACGACCTTCGATGTAAAATCTAAAATATTTTACTGCTTGATAAGCTGCCAACAATTCACGGTCATAAGTACTATAATTTTGTTGAGCTTGATTGAGTTTCTTAGAGAAGAAACCTAAGGGTTGCCAGTCATCATTTATGCATTGTTGGAGTGCTGCACCAATGGCAATATCTGAAACATCGACAAAAATTGCTAAAGGAGCATCCATGTTAGGAACTGCTGCTTCAAACAATTGTTGTTTTGAAAAATTAAAAGATTCAATAGCTTCTGGAGTCCAGTTAATTTTTCTTTTGTCTGACTTTTTAGCTCCTATTAGATAACTGTTAAGTAATGCATGATGTTGAGCTGCATTGGGCAAGAAACGACGATAAAAATTGATCATGCCTAAAAATCGTCTAAGTTCTAAAATAGTCTCAGGTAATTTGAATTGAAGAATATCTTGACACTTGTCTGGAACTGGACGAATGCCTCCAGACGAAATGAAATGACCAAGGAATTTCATCTCAGTCTGTTAAAATTTACATTTGTTGATGTTAATTATAAGACCATACAGAATTGATAAATCGTTGGAAAGTTTGCGCAGCATTGCATAGTCCAAAGGTCATTCGGGTAAACTCAAAGAGTCCAAACGGTGTGCATATAGCTATTTTTGGAATATCTTCGGGTTCGACTGGAATTTGATGGTATGCCTTGGAAAGATCTAAAGTTGAAAATGTTTTGCAATCGGTCAGAAAATGAGTAATATCCTGAATATTAGGAATCGGATAACGATCTGGAACGGTTATGGCATTTAAACGTCCGTAGTCTCCACAAGGACGCCATTCACCATTACATTTTTTTACCATATGTAATGGTGAGGACCATTTGCTGTCTGAATGACGGCAAACGCCTTGTTCTAGAAGAAAATTAAATTCTTTTTTAGCTGACTCTAATCTGTCCGGAGCTAAACGTCTTGGTTCGGACATGATTGGAGACCCAGAAGTAACAATTTTATGTTTAATATTATGAACTGGAACTTTAGTGAAATCAGATTCTAAGGTAATCGACTTGAATTTAATTAATAATTCTTTAACATTAGGATTAACATCCGATTGAACGTGAATTGATAAATTTGAATAATCTTCCTTAGAAATAGAAGCTATTGATTTAAGATTGGTAACTGGGTCAATGAAAGCTTTATTAGCTACATCTACTAAAAGACCGAAATGACCAAGGAAATCTGCTCCTATAATGGGACGTGTAATGTCGGCAATTATAAAGTGTCATAAAAAATCTCTTCTAAGTCCAAATTTAATGTTAATAACTTTCTGCCATATGTATCAATGGAATATGCATTAGCAGCAGAAAGTTTAAATCCCGATGGAATTAATTTCAAATCATTTGATTTCGGAATCACGGAAATTTTCGTACCTGTATCGATTAAAAAATTCTTCTTTGAAGAATGATCGAGGATTAAAAGGCGGCTAGAAGTAATACTACTTAAGTTTGCCGCCGGAGACTTGAGGATTTAGTTTTTCGAATCATTGAAAGTCTCTTTACAATTTTGGTTAATAAATTTGCATGGCTCAATACACATATGTACATTGACACCAAATTTAGCATGATACCAACAAAATCCTCTATCTTTTGAGCGTCTGTTGGATGAACTACGTGAACGGAAACCTTGAAACTGGCCATCATTCCTTTTTGGACTTCTAAATCTTAAAGATTCTCCAACAGCCTTAGTAAGTTCTGCAATTTGACTTCTTAACTCTGTAATTTGTTGTTGAACGTTAGGTTCTGATTTGAAGGAATTCGCAAAAGAAAATACTGATGGTCTATTTGAAACTTCAAAATTTTATCAGCACTTGATGCCAAGTCATTCAAAGAGCTAGACCGATTACATGCTAATATTGCTTGCATGTTTTCCGGTAGTCTTTGAAGCCATAATGATCTTAAAGATCATCTCCAACTCTATCCTTCCCAAGTTGTTTCATCTCACGAAGAAGTTGTGAGGGCAGTAGTGGGCGATATAAATCGATACTAAAAAAAATATCGATACATTACGCGATAATATCGCTTCCATCCGATATTATCCAAACGCCTAGTATCGAATTGAATATCGATATATTTCATCCGATATACCAAAAATCGAATTCCTTTAAATGTGCAACACTGACAAATTAAGTAACAATAAAAACATTATTTTATGCATTATTGATAAACTAGCCTTTGCAATAACGAAACGCATACATGAGATACTCTCCGCGACGCGGCAGCACTAGAGTAGAAGCATAGACCATAGAATCTATTTATGGTCACTTGTTTGTCTAGTCATTGGTTTCGTTCAATTCGTTCGTTCTCATCTCAGTGCTGTCAACGCGCAAATATAACCTATTCATAAACGCTATCTAATTTGTTATTACAGTTTAAGAAAAGTAAATTCCGTAAAGTTTGTGTAGTGATATTAAGTACAAGTATAACAGCTATTATATATTGCATTGAAAAAGCAAGCTGTGATACTGATAATACTTTTGTGTTTTGTTTACACGACTGTTTACGATTCATAAAGTAAGTTTGTGTTCTTAACCTATAAAGTACTACTAGGTATAAATTTTTATTATTTGATAGCATGGAACAATAAATAATGGAATGTGAGTGTACCTATTTTTGTGCGTGAAATGTGAATTTAACCGAGACTTATAGTGTATTTTGTTTTAGTCGCTAAGTCTGTTAATTAGGGATGGAATATAATCGATAAAATTTATTTCGATGAATTTTTTTTTATTTCATTAATTTTTGTGACTTTGGATTTTACTTAAGCATTTTTTTTCTTTTTCAGGCAATTCTTTTAACATGGCGCCTAAAAAAAAATAGTTTGGAAATATTTCGAAAAAAGTAATGAAAATCTGCCAGATGCAAACTATGCCAAAAAACTGTTAAAATGGCTGGCAATACCTCTAATACGATGGCACATATCAAAAATGTTCATAAGGCGGTCTACTTGGAAGTTTTCAAAAGTAACAACAGTGCTGCTGTTACAAAACATTCTAATTCAGATTTGTCCGATTCAATCCCCAATACTTCGAAACAAGATGATACTATTACTATATCGGAATCTTACGTAAACGAACATCAACTGTCGCCTTCAACTTCTACGTCGTCTTCAATGGATTGTAGTAAGATACTTACGCACAATACTCAAACTGATCAAAAGATGGATTATGATAGGGTGTTGTCTTTGAAGCGCCAGAGATCAATTGAAGGTAGTTTTGGCGAAATACATGCGTATACCTCTACTGGGGACAAAACTAAAAGAATTAACAATGCGATAATGTTTATGATCTGTAACGACAATCAACCTTTTTCATTAGTTGAAAATGAAGGTTTCAAGAATCTTCTGAAAGTAACGGTGCCTCATTATAAGATTCCTAGCAGAACCTCTATGACACGCTGGATAGATGAAAAGTATGATGCATTATCAACAGTAATGAAAAATAAATTACGCTGTGTAGAAAATCTTACACTAACAAGTGACATTTGGTCAGATCTACAAATGCGAAGTTATCTAGGTGTAACTGCTCATTTTGGCATCGGAATTGAATTTCATGTTGTAACTTTAGGTGTCCACCACTTAGATGAAAGGCATACTTCCGAATACATTGCACAAACGCTCACTAAAACATGTGAAGAGTGGGGATTTAATACTGATAAGGTCACAGCAGTAGTAACAGATTATGCTGCAAATATGGTGAAGGCTGTCGAAATTGCGTTTGGGAAGAAAAAGCATATCCCTTGTTTTGCGCATACACTTAATTTAGTAGCTCAACATATTTTGGGAATTCCAGAACTACAGGAAATATTAACAAAAGCAAAAAATGTTGTTACATTTTTTAAACAAAGTTGTGTTGCAAGTGACGAGTTGCGTAAATCAGTTCAAGCTGACACAAAATTGATTCAGGATGTCCCAACACGTTGGAACAGCACATACTATATGATTGCTCGTTTCCTTGATTTACGAAATGCTTTGAGTGAAATTTTGATTCGTCACAAAACAGCACCGCCGATGTTAACTGGTATGGAGTTGACTATATTAACATCGCTTCTTAACGTACTACAACCACTAGAAGCAGCGACTAAGGAAATATCTGGCGATAAATATTGCTCTAGTAGCAAAAACATTCCATTGGTGCACTGCATGATATCAAAACTGAAAAACCTAGTAATTGAAAAATCTTTAATCAAGGATGTACAAAAACGCACTCTTACCGAAATTAATCAACGAATGGGCGCAATCGAGCAGGTATCAGCATTAGCTATTGTTACAATATTAGATCCAAGATTTAAAAAACTTCATTTTGAAGATGCCATGGCATGTGCAAATGCCGTCATTAAAATTAAAGAGATGATTAATAAGAATCAACAGGATGAATCTACTGTTGGTGTGGAATCTGACTCTGACAACTCAGACAAAATTAGTCTATCATCGGATCTCTGGAGTGATCACCATCAACTGGTTCAACGAAATTGAAAAACAAATAATACCAATGAAAGTCTTTCAGATGAGTTATCGCTTTATTTGAGGACTCCAGTGAGTAGATTTAACGAAAACCCATTAGAAGTGTGGGCAGACTATAAAATACAGTTCCCAACGTTATACAATGTGGCTTTCAAATATTTAACCGTGGTGGCTAGCTCAGCTCTATCTGAACGACTTTTCTCAAAAGCCGCACAGGTTCTTACACAGCAGAGAAGCAGATTGCAAGCCAAAAGGGTCAGTAAAATTTTGTTTTTGCAAAGCTTGGAGAAGAAATACTGGGATTTATAAATCTTTCACTTATGGCCATTAATTTAATTTGCATGATATATAAATAAAGTTGATTTTTTCTAGATCTTGTGACTCATATTAATAATATCAACCTTCCCTATTTAATATTAGAAACTAGTTTAATACGAGTAAGTAGGAAATTACTTACGATATTTTAAAAATATCGATATATATGTTCGATTTATCGCAAAGTATCGATAGAACATTACGATATATTATATCGAAAATAATATCGATATTTTTTTAACATGAACATCACTATGTGAGGGCTGTCTATCTCCCAATGTGAGATTCGAAATTAATTGACTTAATCTCGTATTCTCACTTGCTGAAAGTCTGGAAATTAAAGCTTCTTTTTAAGTTTTGTAAGGAGTAGTGGATGAAGGATTATTCACTAGATCAGTAACTGTCCTAATGGCTTCAGGATGAAGAGCTACCAGAACATAATTGAATTTAGTTAACTCCGTCGCAATCCCAGCCAGAGCGAATTGAACCTCCGAAAACTTAAACCATGTTTCAGGAAACTCCTTCCAAAATGAAGGCAGTTTCACTGCTACAGCATTTACTGTAGAATCCCCTGAAGGACTCGGATCATTGAAATTATCTTGGGGCATAATTTAATTTATAATAATATAAGTATTCCTGCAAAAATAAGTCCCTAAGGGTTCTGCGTGCGCTACGCTGGATATATCCCCCCTGTCGCAGGATATATCCTACCATTAATCTGCGATCTAGTCGTTAAAATTTTACTTGAAGTTTTAAAATTACAAAAAAAAATATTTAGAAATTTTGAAAAATATTTGAAATATTTAAAAAATTCTGGTATATATGTATGAATTTAAAATGTGTGTAATTGTAGAATGTAATGTTGTACATAAATTCTCTTACTCAAATTCCTTAACGTTTCGGCTTGTAATACTTCCTTGAAAATCGTTCTTGATAAAACTGCCAATTGATCTTTGCCACACAATATTATGTCAGAAATATCCACAATCGATCAAACGCAAAAACTCTTCTCGACTCTCTGCTGATAAGGACAAAATTTTCAAACTTCTTCTCCGTCTGTCCAACAACTGATACCAGGAAGTTGTCACAATTTTATCTTCCTCACAACGTCAAATATCAATACGAATTTTGAACTCGTGGACAATTCAAAGGCAGAAAATAAACGGGCTTGCAATGAAATCCTAAAATTGTAAAAGCTGATTGTAAGCCGAGAGAAAATTTTCTTCTTTCTTGTATCCTTTATTGTTTTGTTGAATTCAATTCGAATGGCAATACCCAGGCGTTCAAGAGTAAAACTGGAATATAACTAGCCAGGAGGTCTTGAATAAAACTAGCCTGGAGGTCCTCAATATAACCAGCCTCGAGGTCTTGAATATAATCAGCCTAGAGGTCTTGAATTTTCGAAGGCGCTTGTGTCTTATCGGGGTCACCAATTGTTCGTAATTGTTCGTTATTGTTCGTTATTGTATATAATGATAAACTTTTTCTTCAATATTTTATTTTCCAAAACAATTTATAATATTTGAGAACGAACTGAATCATATTCATTAATTGACTTTTTATCTGCAATTCAAAAAATATTTTAATTTTTAACTTCAAAAACAATATACATATCTAGATTTATATTATATGTTTAAAATGTCAAAAGTAAAGTATTTTTATGTAAAGTATATTTTATGTATGGAATGAATATTTTTGAGTTATTTTGAATTATATATTATATAACCGCCACATTTATATATATATATATATATATATATATATATATATATATATATGTACATATGTATACATATATATACATGTATATATATATATATATATATATATATATATATATTGTATATATATATATATATATATATATATATATATATATATATATATATATATATATATATATATATATATACATATATATATATATATATATATATATATATATATATATATATATATATATATATGTATTTGTGTATTTGGTTCGCGGCCAATAATTTAATGTTCCGGGAAAGTGAAAACGCAATGTTTTTTAAATTAAATTAAAAGAGTTTATTTAATTTGTCAAAAATACACAATCACTTCACTAACAATTTAACAACTTTAATTTTCACAATTAAAATTCGACCTTTTACTTGTCCATAAATTTCTCTCGCAATTGTCTACTAAAATCACTTCACACTCAAACAATCAATATCGCCTGTACTTCGCGTATCGCAGTTTTCTATCGCGGTTGTAATGAATGACTCCCCCATTCATTCAGCTCGCCTTTATATAGGGTCTCTAATCATTCAACCCAGCTCTCGTACATTGGTGAATAAGCGGGAACATTCCAGCATGAATGAATGGGCAGTGACTCACTTTCAGATGTTGATAATGCTTGTTGGGTTCTCGTGGTTTCGAGTAAATTCATTTTTTGATGTTCTTAATGATTGTGAAAACAATTGCGACAGTAGCTCGCAGAATTATTTGTACATGCAACACTGCCCCACCTCAGTTCTTTTCGCCCCGAAAAGATGTGTCGCTATTTGTAGTCAATTCTCCCTGGGTGTAATATGGGGCAAGATGGCCCAGATGCACGATTTTAATTTTAGCTCTCGGCTTACGATGTTCCTGTATTCGGTATACGACGTCGTTGATTCGCTTTGTAACTCGGTATGGTCCCTCCCAATTATGTTGCAACTTTGGAGACCTGACCTTTTGCCGTTGCGGGTTATATAGCCACACCAAGTCATCTTGCTGGAAGCCAGTAGAATTAGCCCTTAGATTATACCTGGTCTTCATGCGATTCGAGGTGTTTTCGCACTGTCCGATGTATCTGGTTCAACCGTTGTCTTAGATCACTTGCGTACTCCGAGATCGTTTGGGGTTTCTCAGGGGGTGTTCTGAACTTTATATCGGCTGGCAGACGAATAGTCTTTCCAAAAATGACTTTGGCTGGGGCTTGGCCCGTCGATGCATGTTCGGCAGCTCTGTACGCCATCAAAAATAGTGGGATATGTCGGTCCCAGTCCCTTTGTTCTCGTCAACCATCTTGGCTAGGTGTTTATTGAGCGTGCTTTTGAAACGCTCGGCAATTCCATCGGATTGGGGATGCAGCGGTGTTGTTCTCGTTTTCCGTATTTCCAGCAGCTCGCACATTTCGCCAAAAACTAGTGACTCAAAGTTTCGGCCTTGATCCGAATGTAGTTCGCAAGGTACACCGTACCTACTGACCCAATTTAACACTAGCTGTTCAGCTACAGTAGTTGCTTCCTGGTTGGGTATGGGGTAGACCTCGGGCCACTTGCTGAAATAATCGGCTACAACCAGTGTGTATCGATTCCCCCATTCGGATTCAGGGAAGGGACCTGCGATGTCAACAGCAATCCTTTCAAACGGTACCCCCACGTTATAGGTTTGCATTTGTCCTCTCAGTCGTCGCTTTGGGCCTTTGACGGAAGCGCAAATTGTGCATCTGCGGCACCAGTCCTCTACTTCTTCTCGAGCGTGGAGCCAGTAGAACCTTTCCCTCAATTTCGCTAAGGTCTTGTTAACACCAAGGTGGCCTCCCGAGGATCGTTCATGCATCTCCTTAACCACATCGTGGATTCGGCTTTTGGGTAGTAAACTTTGCATCATATAGGAGCTGCCATCCGCCGTTTCCCATTTCCGCTTGAGTATGCCACCCTCCACCTGAAGGGAGTTCCATTGTGCCCAATAGCTTTTCAGGGTTGCGCCATGCATTGAAACGTCCTTCCACTCAGGCCGCCCAGTCGTCTCCTTCCATACGAGCAATGGTCCGATGTCTTCATTGGCTAACTGGGCGTTTCGAATCTCCTCCAATGACCAACCTTCATCGAATTCGGCCGTTATCAATCGCAGATCAACGGGTGGTTCCTTTTCCTCAATCTGTCGGCACTGCTTGCAGTTAGCTGGACATGGATGACGAGTTGGGGCGTCAGCATTTCCATGAACTCCGCCCTTCCGATGAACATTTTCGTAGTCGTATGACTGCAATCTTTCGATCCATCTCGCAACTTCTCCCTCGGGGATTTTGAAGTTGAGCAGCCATCTCAGTGATGCATGGTCCGTTTGAAGAACAAATTTCTAGCCATATAGGTACTTGTGGAACTGCTTGGTGGCCTCTATTATAGCCAATAGCTCCTTCTTGGTCACACAGTAGTTCCTCTCACTTTTTGAAAGAACTCGACTGTAATACGAGAGGACTCTTTCTTCGCCATCGATCTGCTGGGAGAGTACAGCTTCAATACCGCCGTTGCTCGCATCGGTGTCAACTACAAACATTTTTCCGGGTTTCGGATATGCCAGCACGGGTGATTCACATAGCTTCTCCTTCAAGGTCTCAAAGGCTATCTAGCATTGTTCATTCCGGACATACGGACAATTTTTCTCTGTTAACTGATGGAGGCACTTAGCTATTTTGCAAAGTCTTTGACGAATCTTCGAAAGTAGGTTGCCAGACCCAGAAAACTTCGTAGTTGGCGCTTGTTGCTTAGTGTTGGCCAGCTTTTCACGGCTTCAATTTTCTCAGGGTCTGTTTTGACCCCTTCTACTGATACGACGTGTCCTAGGTATTTTATTTCAGCTGCAAAAGGGGTACACTTGTCGGGACTAAGTTTCAAATTTGCCAGTCGCAATCGTGAGAAAACCTCTTCTAAGTTCCGCACATTCTCTTCGAACGTTCTCCCGATGACGACGATGTCATCTAAGTACACCAAGCAGGTTTTCCGGGTAAAGCACGTAGCACGTACTCCATCAGGCATTCGAAAGTGGCTGGAGCATTGCAAAGCCCAAACGGCATCACCACAAATTGCCACAATCCGGCCCCAACTGAAAATGCGGTCTTCTCTCGGTCCTTCTTGTCGATTTCTACCTGCCAATAGCCACTCTTGAGATCGAGTGTAGAAAACAATTTTGCGTCGGCTAAAGTGTCCATGATGTAACTACCTTTCTTAGTGACGTCGTTGAGCTGCCTATAGTCGACACAAAAACGAGTGCTACCATCCTTTTTCTTTACTAGAATTACAGGCGCGGCCCATGGCCTGACAGAAGGTTCAACAACGCCTTGTTTTTCCATGTCCGAGATCAGCGCGCTCACTTCTCCTTGTTTGGCTATAGGGAGACGTCTCGGTGCTTGTCGAATTGGCTTGGCTCCCTGTGTATCTATGACGTGATTTACCAGACTCGTTCGGCCTTGGTCATCCGGGCTTGTTGAGAAGATGTCACTGTACTTGGTGACCAGATCAGAGGCTCGTTCGAATAGCTCCCCTGGCAATTTGACTTGCTTCAATATTGCAGACGTGCCTCCCCGGGCTTTGTCTGTGTCTTGCCTCCTTTTCCAATGATGATTGTGAGTAGCTTCCAAAGAGGTGATGGTGGAAACAGGCTGGCAGCTGCCGATGACTTCTCCCTCTTTGATGCTCGTGGTTGAGTCTGCGGTGTTAAGGACCCTAACCGGCACATATCCGTTCCTTAAAGATCTTACAAGGCTTCGTCCTACAATCAAACTGCTCAATGCGGACGTCTTCGTTGGCTCTATCAGATAAGATCGGTGGTATCTAGAATCACCATCAAGCTTGGCCCATACAATGCTCTCGGAAGAACTCGGTACATCAGTGTCAGTACATACCACTACATTCATCTTGGGAATTTGGACGCTGGGATCCTCCATCAGTGCTTCGACATTCTGCCATTTCAATACCCGTTTGCCCAAATCCAACGTGATTCCATGTGTTCGCAGGAAATTCATTCCGAGAATGCAGTCATCCATAATGTTTGCGACCAGAAAATTATGTCGGAACACAAGGTCTCCCAACTGTATCTGGAGGTTGACCTCTCCATGAACAGGTGCAGTTTCTCCCGTAGCTGTCCGTAGTGAGAAAGTCCTGCCCTTGTGAAGTTGTTGCTGTTTAACTAGGTCTGGTCGGATAATCGATCGGGTTGCGCCAGTGTCGATCGTTATGGTGCAATGTTCTCCGTCAACTTGACCCGGAAGGCATAAGTCCACTTCTCCACGATTTAGTCTTGATACGGTGATGGTGATGGTGTGGACGTCGACCCTCCTAGCCAACCTCTGCCCCACGAAGTTGGCTCTTACATGTTTCCCGACCCCTCTGTTTGAAGGGCTTCCATTCTGGACTCCTGACTCGGTCTGGATCTCCTCCTAGCTGCACACCCTGGACAATAGCTCGGTTTTCTTCGCTTCTTGCAGTCTCTTTGCAGGTGCTCTTTCTCTCCGCAATTCCAGCATCTAAGCGCTCCATTTACATGCGGGTCTCGCTCAATTTCCACGCGCTGACACCAGCACTCGTCTGTCACTACCTCACAAACCCGGGCAGTGGTACGAGTCACATTTTTCGCTGCCTCAAAGCTCAGACTGTAAACCAATGCGTCCTTAACCGTTTGCTTTTGAGCTAAACGCACGGCTTGTTGCAATTCCCGGTCCTTTAGTGTGCTGATGAATGCTTCTGTTGCTGCATCATCTCGATGTTCTGGGTCGTAGGCTGGGTAAGCCAAAAGTGCCAGTCGCTCAATGTCTTGGGCTAGCTGCTGTAAGGTTTCACCAGACTTCTGCATCCGATGCCGTAGCTGTGACCGATAAATCTGCTTCAGATGATCGAGACCATAACGCATGTCGAGCGCATTCATTATAGCATTCGGGTTTGAGTGCGATTCATCGGGGATCTCCTGCAAAAGCTCGGCAGCTGGGCCTCTTAGAGCAAGAATCAGTGCAGTTGCTCGTTTCTTCTCATTCCAGTGACTTGCCCTTGCGGCACCTTCAAACTGGGTCTTGTAAATACTCCAGATCGTTTGCCCATCGAATATTGGTGCTTGCACATTTCTGGATGTGCTTTGCGCTGCGGTTATAAGCGGGGCTGGTGAAGTGGTTACTACTGCCTTCGCTGCTTCCAATTCTTTTTTCACTTTTTTCATCTCGTGGTTCAGTCTCTCTTCGACCTGGCTGACCTTTTCCTCGACCTGGTAAACCTTTTCCTCGACCTGGTCAACCTTTTCCTCGACGCCTTTAATTTGTTTGTTGAGACTACCGAGCTCCGCTTTTATTTCGGTTGACTGTTTTTGAAAATCTGCCTTGATTTCGATCGCTTGTTGATCCAGCTTCGCTGATTGTTCATCTAGCTTCGCAGTTAGACTGGATGACTGTTCATTCAGCTTCGCTGATTGTTCATCTAGCTTCGCAGTCAGACTGGATGACATCACCATTGACATTTGCATTAGCGCATTTTCTGGCTCCTTTGATTTTGGTGTTACTACTTCTTCACCTTTTGCGCCTTTTTCCGTATCTGAGAGCTCACCTGAACCCAGATTCACGCCTTCCGACTCGGTCGCGTCACGCAAGCGTGCAATCAGTATAGCCTTTGTACCTTGTGTGGCCAGATTTCGTTGTTCCAACTCCACTTTGAGCTCCAATATGCTCCATTGATTAATTTTTAGATGTAAATTTCCTGGCATTTTTATTGTTTCGGAGATTTCTCCACCAGTTTCCACGTTAATTCTCACTATTGTGCACTTCAAAAATGTTTAATAGTTTTCACTTCCAAAATTTTCTTTCTTACTTCTTGACACCACTGTCGCGTGTATTTGGTTCGCGGCCAATAATTTAATGTTCCGGGAAAGTGAAAACGCAATGTTTTTTAAATTAAATTAAAAGAGTTTATTTAATTTGTCAAAAATACCCAATCACTTCACTAACAATTTAACTACTTTAATTTTCACAATTAAAATTCGACCTTCCGCTTGTCCATAAATTTCTCTCGCAATTGTCTACTAAAATCACTTCACACTCAAACAATCAATATCGCCTGTACTTCGTGTATCGCAGTTTTCTATCGCGGTTGTAATGAATGATTCCCCCATTCATTCAGCTCGCCTTTACATAGGGTCTCTAATCATTCAACCCAGCTCTCGTACATTGGTGAATAAGCGGGAACATTCCAGCATGAATGAATGGGAAGTGACTCACTTTCAGATGTTGATAATGCTTGTTGGGTTCTCGTGGTTTCGAGTAAATTCATTTTTTGATGATCTTAATGATTGTGAAAACAATTGCGACAGTAGCTCGCAGAATTATTTGTACATGTTACAATATATATATATATATATATATATATATATATATATATATATATATATATATATATATATATATATATATATATATATATATATACATATATATATATATATATGTATATATATATATATATATATATATATATATATATATACATATATACATATATATTTATTTATATAAATATATTTATATATATATATATATATATATATATATATATATATATATATATATATATTTATATATATATATAGAAAGAAAAAGTTTATCATTATATACATCATTATAAACAATTACGAACATACATATATATATTTATTTATGTATATAAGTAGACTGTAATGATTTAATCACACATGTCTTAAACGTTGAGGTTTCCCGAAGGAAATCTGAACCGACCTCTCATTGGTTCTAGACGCGGAGTCGTCGAACGTGACAACGGACAGTACCCATCAGGTCAATAAGTCCGGGCACTCTTAGTCTACTCCAAGGTGGCTGCTACCACTATCACGGATAATTTTAGAGCCGGGGCCAGCACCACCGAGACTCAGGGACAACGTGTAACTCAAGGTCAGCACGAGCCGGACATGATGCTTCTTTCCTTTTTATTTATTTTTTTGGACACGCGTGAAATTCTGGTTTAGTGGCAGCAAGTAATTTAAAAGTCACTCACGAACCGTCGACGTCAGGGGTGTAGGGTAGATGGATTGGCTGGTTGGCGTCAGTGGTATAGGGCGTCAAGGGCTAGGTTATTACAGGGCAGTGTCTACGATGGCAACCAGGCATGGGGAGACTGAAGGACAGGATGTCAAGCTCTAAGCTGAGTCCACCCATCTTGCGGCGTGTGTCAGATGACTGGCTTACCTCTCCGAGGTATATTCTAGAAGGAAAGGTCGCTGTGTATGATTTACAAGCCCAGGTGGAGATGAACAATGCCAATCGTAAAATAACAAAAAGAAAGGAAACTTCTTGGGGACGGCGTACTTCAGTGTCGTAGGTCTTTGACATAGTAGACTTCCAGTTCTTTTCCGGACATGTCAGAAATGAAATACCACGTGGGACTTAATACCTGCAGAACTGGGCATTTTACAAATTTCTTGTCCGATTTAGCATTGCAGTACCGGGCCGCCTCACTCTGCCTAAAGTTTCGTCGATAGATCTCGTCGCTCGCCTTTACACCAGAAGGGTGGGGTCGCAGATTGTAGTGCTCCTCCGCCGCACGTCTGCTATCTTCAATCTTCTCCCGGAGTTGGTCTCGCAGTACTTGGAGTTTCTCGTGCGGCTCCAGAGCCACTATTGGGTCTTCCAAACATTTCAACTGCCGCAAAAACCGGTACAATGGCAATGGCGAAGTAAGGTGAGATCCCTGTAGCGGTGTAGTATGAAGAGCGCAAAGCACAGGTAATGGCGGAAATTCTGCGGTCCCAATACTTCTGATCCGGATGGACATAGGCATGAATAGCGGCTAGGAGTGTACGACATAGCTGGTCGGACGTATTTGTTTGATGAGACTAGGCTGCGGTCCGCGGGTGAATAATACCATACTTGTTTATCAGGTCCCGAAATCTAGCCGAGGTGAACAGAACTCCGTTGTCAGAGACAATATATTCCGGTACTCCAAATACATGGAAGACGCGTTTCTCAAAGAAGCTGACTATCGTATGCATGTTACGAATCGGCTCAATGATTTGGAGCTTGGAAGTTGCTCCAGGACCACGACAGCTCCAGTGTGACCAGCAGTTGCGCGAGTATAAGGACCGATAAGATCAATATTTCGGTACACCGAATGCATGGAAGATGCGTTTCTCCAAGAAGCTGACTTTCGGGCCGGTGTGCATGTTACGAATCGGCTCAATGATTGAGAGTTTTGGCAGTTGGTTCAGGACCACGACAGCTTCAGTGTGATCAGAAGTTGCACGACAATAAGTACCGGTAAGATCGATATAAAAGCGCTGGAACACACGCTCAGGTAGTTCAAACTTATGCATCGGAGGCCAAGGGACAGCATTTGGTGCTTTGGTGCACTTACACAACTCACAGGTGGTTACATACGCATTTTTTTGTTGTGCTATTTTAGGCGGAAAGAAAAAGGGCATGTGCACTCAACAGGTGGTCATGAGCACGTCTAATAAGATTGATGGTCGATTCTTCGGGCACCCATAACTTCCTCTGTTTCTCTTGTTGTTTGGGGTCTCCGGATGCATGTCCCATCCACTTGTATACAAATCCCTCCATCACCCGCAGTTCTGGTAGCTGTGGTAACTGGCTCTGAATGGTATGCATCAGCTGGGTGTAGCCTGCCGACTTGAAGGTGGATGGTCCAGTTCGATCAATAGGGGACTGCCGTCCTCCTGGGCTCCTTCCGGGGGTGAACATCCTCGATGAAGTGTCTGGTACCACATGTTGGCTTCCTTTCCGGTGTCGAATCGTAAAGTCAAATGCCAGTAATTTCAAGGCCCGTCCAGCCAAACGGCCATGGAGGTCAGTTTGACTCAATAGCAATTTCAGGGACGCATGATCCGTAACGATTTTGAAGGGGTGTCCCTCAAATAATTCTCGAAAACGTTTCACTGCAAACACCGCCGCCAAGCATTCCTGCTCAGAGACAGTGTAGTTCTGCTGGGCTGGTTTCAACTTGTGTGACATAAAGATTAGAGGCATCTCCTCACCATCTTGCGTAACCGGGACTAAGACTGCCCCCAGACCATGTTGGCTAGCATCACACTGGATTGAGAACGGTTTACTAAAGTCCGGGCTATATAGTACGGGGGCTGTTGTCAGACTCTTCTTTAGCTCTTAAAAGGCTCGCAAGCTAGGCTCTTCCCAGATGAATTTTCGCCCCTTGCGCAGTATGTCGGTCAAAGGTGTGATGATGGTTGCATAGGCATGTACGAATCGTTGATACCATAAACTTAGGAATCACCGTAACTGCTTGGTGGTCTTAGACAGTGGAAAAGCATAAATCGCTTGTGTCTTGTCCGGGTCGGTTTTGATGTTGCCATGGCCAATGATGTGACCCAAATACTTCACCTCCGTCATTACGAACTGACTCTTCTATATGTTAATGGTTAACCCTGCCTTTCGGATATACAAAGCAACTTCCTGAAGCAGGCCGATGTGTTCGTCAAAGTTCTTGGTTATGAGCAAAAGGTCGTCCAAGTATACGAAAATATGGTGCCGTAAATGCGGTGGTATCACTTTATTCATAAGGCGCGTCATTGTTTGAGGGGCATTACGCAGTCCAACTGGCATGGTCACAAATCGGTACAGCCGGCGACCTGGGGCCATGAAGGCTGTCTTTTTTTTTTTGAGCTAGGATCTAAAGGAATTTGCCAGAAAGCGTTTTTGAGGTTCAAGCTCGTAGTTTAATGGGCTTAAGGTAATCGATGCCCTCAATCAACGGTAGGGGATTTGCGTCCTTAACAGCGACGGCATTCCAACATCGCGCCTCTAAGCGTGGCCGGACCTTGTTTGGCTTAACAAGTAAAGTGAATGGTGGAGCCAATGCGCTCTGTGATTTTTCGATCACGCCTAGTGCCAGCATCCGATCAACTTCGGCATATAACGACTTTTCCTTCACCGGAGATATGGTAAAATGTCTCTGCTTGAGGAGTTTAGCATTCCCCACATCTATTGCGGGAGACACCAAGGTTGTTCTGCCGAGACCTTCCTGCTCATGCGATGGAAAAGCCGATGTTGATTCGCATCCAGTACATGTCAAAGTGAGTAAGATGTTAGGGTCGCACCATGGACAGTGGTGACCGAGTCAAATTTCATGCTAGAAAACAATGCCGGTGCCAAATTAAATTTACGGACGAAGTCCACCCCTAGGTTAATGTTCTGTGTTAGTTGGGGTATAATGTGGAAGCCCAGACACTTGGACACACCTTTAAAGATGACATCTGTTGTAAGTTTCCTCACTATGGAATGACGAGTTCCATCCACCAAGCTTAGCCGGGTAGTAAAATTCTGGATTAGATATGCGTGATTCGTCAGGACCTCTCCTGCAAAATCGGCTGCTATGCAGTTAACACTGGCCCCAGTGTCAATCAAACCTACCAATCGCTTTTGCAGGATGTGTACTGACGCGTATGGGTGAATGTCGGCCTTCAATAATTCGTCTAATTGAATCGCCCGCAAGACCTTCCTCGACTGCCTCACCCTTCTCCAGAAGCTCCGCATCTGATACGTGGTTCGCTTCCTTTTTGGAAGAGTGGTTACAACCATCTCCTCATTGAAGATGCGCTGACGAGTAGCGAGATAGTCCCACAGTCTAACATGAAAGGGCTTAACATGCCAGAGAGCCTTGGCTTCATCTCCATTCCCCTGAACGTCCGGCTCGGTATCGCGTGACGTCAGCTGCGGAACTTCGGGAGAACTGTGTTTGGCGGTGCAGATCAGCAAGGTGGGGGTCGTATCCGGGACTAAGTTATACGTAGCAATGGGTTCAGTATCTGTTCATTAGGGCTGAGTGCCGACAAATATTTGCGGCACTTGCTGGCAAGTTTTTTCGCAAATTGCAATCTGCAAAGTCTGGAGTGTACGCGTCTGGTTTTCCGCAGCGGTAACAGAAGACCGTCAGTTCCGCTGGACATATAAAGAACTGGTATCCCGGTTGTTGGCAGTTCCAACAGACCATAAGGCTTGCAACTACCTCTACGAAAGGTGAGTCAGTTGCTAGTTTGGATTCACGATCCAGGGGGAATCCGCTCCTTGTGATATGTGTCGTCCTCATGATCAGCTGCGACTAATTTTTGCAGTATGATTGCTTCGTTGGCTAGGTTCTGTCAGGCGGGGATGTGGACGAAAGATTCCTTGCCGCTCATCTAGCCGTTCTTGTCTATAGGCATGAATTCATAAGGCTTGCACGGTGTATATTGACACGTGAAGAAGTTCCAAACGCATGTTTTCCCTGATGATTTCCACCAGTTCGCCCTCGGGAAAGGGTGTTCGTAGCCGAGTGCTTGGGTGTAATATACTGTTATAAAACTGGTCAAATAGTTCATGGAAGCCTTTTTTGCGCTTCCGTATTTGTTTGCGCAATTCTCGTTCAGTGAGACCATCATCAAAGTGGCAGCGAAAAGCTGCACAGAAGGAATTCCAATCAGGGCGTGTTAGGGATTCTTTGAAACTCCAGTACCATTTGGCAGCATTCCCGCTGAATAAGGGGTGTGCTTGTCAAAGAAAAGCATATAAGTCTCCTCCCAGTGTACTGGCTACTAGAGCCTGAATTCGGAACAGGAACCTGTCCACTGGTGTTGCCGAATTAAAACTGGTGAAGCCAAGTCGCCAACTCGCCATTATGCGTTGTTTTGGGTCTCGGGCTTGCTTCGCGAAATTCGCGGGGTGATTCGCTTCATTGGTTTGCCCGCCGTACGGAACTGAGTCATGCGTTGTCAGTTTCGGTGGGGATGCGGTACTGTACCGGGGTCGACACTTTGGGGCTCTGGGACCCATTCCCGAGCTCCTTCGGGGAGGTGCCAGTCCTCAACCAGTCTAGAGGTGGGCAAAGCCACACTGGAATCGGTTCGCAGCCCGGAGAAGTTCTTGCGCGACTTGGGCACTGGCTGCTCCTGAGGTCTTGAAAGTCCCTCTGCAATTGTCCTATTCTGTTGGACAACCCTTGCAATAAGAACAGAATCGTGTCGTTGCCAGGGGTATTTAAAGGCGGTGTTGGAGCATCTGCCGGTGCTCCTGCAACCGGAACTTCCCCACCTACGGCTCCGTGGTTGTTAGACAGCACTTGTGTCTAGTCATTAGCTCGGGAGTCTTTCGTCACTACTCCACGCAAAGGGTCTTTCGTCTCGATGGAGTTGCTGGATTGGGCGTCTACATAAAGGACAGAGACCGGATGTTTGCAAGAGCTGCTGTATACAAATACGATGAAACAGGTGTCTGCACTCCAATCTAAGAATGGTTACGCCCTTTACCATATCCTCGTAGCAGATCCCACAGTTGGCTGGTTGTATAGGTTTGCAGTGGGTCCAGCGTTTTTCTGGAATCCGCTTTGTTGTCATCTTTGTCTGCAATGAAAAAAAGTGTATAATATAAGCGCCTGCTAAATAGGTACAAAAAAACTGAATTGTTGTTTTTACGTGGCCAATAGTGGTGAGCTAAATTCTTCTCCCAACAAATATGTTCATTGAATTCTTTCCTTTCCAGCAGCGCCAACTCCTCCGTAAAGGAATGAGAGTGAATGGTGGTCTGCCTAAAAGAGGGTGCTCCTGGCCGATTTTAAAGTTTATGCCCACCTCAAGTACATTACAAAAACCGTCTCTAATCTATGTTAATTGACTCGACGAGATGAGTGCTAGCGTCACCGTGGCAAGCTTTGTACGGGATCAAAAATCCCGACGCATGGAAGCATTCCGGGCTTCGTGACTTCAGCATACGTCACCAAAAGTCGAACCGAAACCACTCATGTATTACGCATAAAAAGATGGGTAGAATCTTTCCGCAAAATAAAGACAAGGTAACTTTCTATTTCCTTGAGAGTCTAGGCAGATAGGAGGAACCCACCTGGCTGACAGTTCATATCAAGAAAATGGAACCTGTTGCGGAGAAAATAAAAGAAAAAAAAATACAATAAAGGAGAGCGAAAGCAACAACTCACGTGAAGTGACTGAATGGGTGTCTGACACAACTTAACTACTCCTGTCTGTGGGGCTCTAGTACCTAGGTACCTTACCATCCCAACTTGTCAGAAGATGCCAATCTTTTTCCCTTTAGGATGTTTCGGGCCCCAAGTTGGGCGCCATTTGTGACGATTTAATCGCACACGTCTCGAACGTTGAGATTTCTCGAAGGAAATCTGAACCGACTTTTCATCGATTCGAGACATGAAGCCTTTGAACGTGATAACGGATTGTACCCATCAGGTCAAAAAGTCCGGACACTCTCAGTCTACTTGGTGGCTGCTACCACTGTCACGGATAATCTTAGAGCCGGGACCAGCACCACCAAGACTCAGAGACAACGTGTTACTCAAGGCCAGCACGAGCCGGATAATGGCAGCGAGTAGTTTAAAAGCCGCTCACGAACGATGTGCGTCAGGGGCGTAGGGTACATGGATCGGCTGGTCGGCGTTAGGGGCGTAGGTCGTTAAGGGCTAAGTTATTACAAAACATATGTTTATTTGTATATTTATGTAAATATATATATATATATATATATATATATATATATATATATATATATATATATATATATACATACACACACACACACATATATATATATATATATATATATATATATATATATATATATATATATATATATATATATATATATATATATATTTATATATAGATATGTACACACACATATATATATATATATATATATATATATATATATATATATATATATATATATATATATATATATATATATATGTGTGTATATATATACATATATATATATATGAATATATGTAAACATATATATATATATATATATATATATATATATATATATATATATATATATATATATATATATATATATAAATCTAGGGTGATTCATAACAAGTGTACACATTTTTGTCGAAAAAAACATAGTTTTTGTAAAGATTGAGCTGTAATGTTTATTTATTATGAAAATTTAGTCCCTTACAATTAAATATGAAACATTACTTTGGGCATATGTGCACCTCGTGCTGCTCAAACGATGATTATAATTTCCGGTGTTATTAGGCGTAAGTTGGCTCGAATATTGTTTGTCAATGCTTCAGTAGTCTGGGAAGCATCAGCGTTAGCACAATCCTTCAGGAATTCCCAAAGGAAGAAGTCACAAGGAGTCAAATCATTCGATCTCACCGGCCAATTTATGGGTGGACCAAAAAATTCTCGTAGAGCGCGAAATGTTTGCACTGGCGATTCATTATTTTTGTAAAAAGTTTTAACAATAATAAAACGTTTGGCTGATGTGTATGATGCCATGGTTAAAATTGTAAAAGACCAAACTATTATAATCTGTTAATATATGGACCTAAAGTTGCTGATATATAAGAATTAAGGCCCACTCACATGTGTATACTTGTTATGAATCACCCATTTATATATATATGTATATATATATATATATATATATATATATATATATATATATATATATATATATATATATATATATATATATATATATATATATATATATATATATATATATATATATATATACATACATATATATATATATATATATATATATATATATATATATATATATATATATATATATATATATATATATATATATATATATATATATATATATATGTATATATATATTTTCTCTGAAAATTTTAAGAAGTCAAATCAAAACTGCAGTGTCTGGTTCGATGGAAAGTCCATAAAATACGAAAATAGTGTGTTTTTGTTGTTGTAACTGGAGAAAATTCAAATGGATGTAACTTACGTGAATATGATATGAATTTCATCCAACTTACAGATTGACCTTGTGTAAGTTCGTACACTTCCCCTTCCCCTGCCCCCCACGGTACTGATAAGGGAATTTAAAACTTGTTTTAAAAAGACCTCATTGAGACCTTTCTAATGACATCTTACTCGACTACCAATGCAGGAAAAAAATTTTTTGAATGGTAACCTTCCTATATGGGGAGACCCCCCTTAAACCCCTTTGAAGAATTTTTCCACCCAAAAACTTTCAAGAAGTCACAAACTTCTTGTAGCCAGAAATTGAGGTTATGGACCCGGACGATATGTGGTTCCAACAGGATGGTGCCACTTGTCACACAGCCAACGAAACAATGGCTCTTTTGCGCGAGAAATTCTATGACCGTGTTATCTCAAGTTGTGGTGATGTTAATTGGCCGCTACAATCATGTGATTTGACACAGTTGGACTTCTTTCTGTGAGGATATTTAAAAGAAAATTGTACGTCAATAAGCCAAGAACAATTCAAGAGCTAAAAGATGAGATAATTAAGCACATTAACCACATTGAACCTCAATTATGTCTCAGAGACATTGAAAATATAGACCATCGGATAGAAGTACGCCACCATAGCCGTGGCGAGCATTAAGGCGATATTTTGCTTTACACATACATTCTATTATGATAAAAAATATTAACATAATTCTCTGAAAACTTTTTGTTTTATTTAAAATTAACATCGTGTGTTTTGGTTGGACCGCTCTTTATTTGTTGTTGTAGTACTCGTAATAGATTGCACGCATGATTTTTTTCAGATTTTTCTGATGCAAGGTATCCAATCGCGAAGGGAGGGGGAGTACGTGAAAAGTTTGTACATTTCCCCTTACCCTGCCCCTCGCGGTACCGATAAGGCAATCATAAGACTATTCGACTACCAATGGTGAAAATTTCTTTTGAAGAGTCACCCCTATATGGGGTGCCCCCTTGAACCTTCTGAATAAAAATTGTCACCATTGAACTTTCAAAAAATTGCCACTTCTGACCTTTCCACAAAGTTTCATGGCTGTAGCTTCTATAGTTTCGGAGAAAAAGTGCTGTGACATATGAATGGAAGGGCAGATGGACACAGGTCCTAATTGCAATAGGTTTTTATATTTCAGTGCGAATCCCTAAAAAACGGAGTGGGGAAAGTATCGAAAGAAGTTTAATCGAGTATCAGCAGCAATGTCCTCTTTCTGATGATGGGAACGCTTGCTCAATGGTTCTTAACGACAGGAAACCGAGTAACGATGAAGTAGATCTCTATTTGTCGAAGCTAGAGAAACTGACGTTGGAAACGATTGAGAAAGTAGTTTCCTAGATTGAGCATCGAAACAATATGGAAAGGTATGAAACACCAACCAATTTAAGGATAAAAATATTAAAAACCCTTCTTCTCAGTCGCGTCAACAATATTTCTCTGCCATTTTTTGACTACAACCATTTTCGATGGTTTTGTTGAAATTTGATCTGAAGAGAGTCCGAAACTTAATCCGTTCATACTTCAGGAATGAGGTCAACAATCAATGAGTGGAAAAACTATCTTGAAAGTGAATAATTTATTCCGTAAGAAGTCTCGACTGCAGTCATCGAATCTTGAGTTCGCCAGTGATGAGATAAATCTTCTCGATGGGGCTGGTATCAAAGTTGAAAGTACGACCCCGGATAGAAATGGAAACAGATTGCATGTGATAGTTTGCACAAACTTGCCCTAATTTGAACTCATCTTGAGTTGGCTCATCTACCAAACCCTGAGAAAGGGAATCAAATACTTTCAGAGGTCATTGAAGCAAAAGTTTCCAACTTCAAATCAAGCCTGAACGACAAATATCTTCTTCATTTCAATGAAACATTAACATCTGACCTCAAACCAAGCCCGAATCTTATTGATTATTTTGTCAGCTATGAAGACCTGTGTTTCACATTTGACAAGATAAACAACAAGAAATCATGCGGTATTGATGGAGTCCCAAATATATTTCTCCGACATTTGCTTGAGGTTGCTATTAGGAGCTACTGCATATTGCCCAACAACATGTTGAGCAATTCACATTCCCCAGATGAGCGGAAAAGGCTAAGAGTTTTCATGCTTCAAAAGCCATCGCCCAAACAGCTTGCTGCCTAACATCAGTAAGGTGTTTAAAGTGATATAGAATAAAGCACTGAGAAATATGAGTTGATGCCGAATTGCCAATTTAATTTTCGTGCCAGGTACTCGATCATACGTGTGCTAAAGAAAGTAACCTGAAACATCTGTTGGAAACTAAAAAACAGAGAATGTATTGGAGCGTGTCTCATTGACATGGAAAAAGCATTCGATACGGTGTGGTTAGATGGACAATTTTTTGAACCGCTTGAGGACAGTTTCCCCAGACACCTTGTCGCCATGATGTGCAATATGTGATACGGGGAATCATTCGTTGTAAGTGATGGAAATCTGAAAAAACTGTGCGACTTCAAGGTGTTGAATGGTCTGCAGTAGGGAACAGTTACTGTTCATCTACTTTTCTCAATATTCATTCGCAAGCTATTGAACGGCTTTGATTTTAACGTCTCACCAAAGAGTTCGCTGGTGGCGTTTGCTGGTGATCTGATTATCTATACGGCAAACCGCAAAGCTACAATAGTTCGAAGCACTCTGCAATAAATGTTAAATGATGTGCAGCTCTACACCGATAATTGGCGAATGAAAATCAATGGGCAGAAGCGCAAAATAATTTCGTTTTGGGCAACGCTGCAGGGGGTCAGTTAAGACCTGAAATGTAATTGGGAGGATTTCCACATTATGGCTGGTGAGGATAGTTCAGATTGTGTCCCACACATCTCCTGTATTCGATACCTTAATATTTATCTCGATCAGTATCTGTACTATACTGAACGTGTCAAAATTATGCTCAGTAAAGCACAAAAAGTAGTCATGTCTTTTTGATGGCTCTTTCATTTCAGATACATTGATCAAAAGGTCGTTTACTCGTATCTGTTACAAGACCCTGATTCGACCAGTTTTAACATATGGATGTCAGATCTGGCACGCACAGAGTGCTAGTACAATGGAAAGATTAAGAGTTTTCGAAAGGATATGTCTGTGCATGTCTTGGTATGTAACATTTAAAAAGCCTGAGATGGATTGGAAGCACTCTATATCGAATAAAAGAATTTATTAAAGTACTAAAGTGACAAGAGTCGATATCTTCATACTCAGACTACTTCGGAATCATATCGCAAGATCTGTAACTGTGGTGAAAACCTCTGGGTTTCACAGCCGTTCTATTCTAAAGATGCGTATATTGAAACTTATCTCAGCACTGGCTTCATTTCTCCAGAAGCATTCGTGTATTTGGACATGATCAATATATTTTGTATTCTGACGGTGCCCCAATTATAAATCACATATAACGACGGGCCACCGACAAGAAGATAAAATATCCTCCGAATTTGAGTTCACGAGACCAGCAGTCCCAATGAAGATACTCATTTGTTGAATTCGTTGAGGGTGGTTGAGCTAGGACGGCGCAATCTAGGAATTAGTGACGGAATGAAAACGTCTAAATTATTCGTGCTAATTTTTTTCGTTTTTCGTTGCATAGTTTTGAGTTGTAACTTATTATTGCTACATATAGTGTTGTTGTTTGTTTGTGGTAAAATTAGGAATAGATTTCAATAATAAGGATAGGTATATATTATGTTTATCATATAACATTGTTGTAATCGAGCAGGTTGTTAAATTTATTATTTTTTTTTATTAATTTAAATTATTTGATAATCTCATGTAAAATTTAAATTTTATTGTTTTTATGTCAATTTATAGATTATATTTTTTACTATTCAACATAAAAAAAAAGAAATTCTCGATTAGAATTCAGCGCAGGCAAAGGTTTAAAGGGAATTCCTGCATAGTAGAGGCCAAACCTGTTAAATCACTACACAACCAACAAACCATTTTTATATAGGAAATCCTACTATGGCTTGGTAGTATGGAAATTACACATTCTCGCATTCCGCTTATCGTCATCATGATCATACCCAAAAATATACACTTACACTCATCGAACTGTTAGTAACAATTCGTATGAGTGCACAATCTACTCAACACAACTTGAGATTCGATGCATCCCATCCGCGGATGCACATTTACATTGAGGATTGCGATGATCGTGGAGCGGAGAACCTGCCGCGAGACATTTTGGGGGAGTTGAAGAATGAAGCACGAGGGTGGAGGTCAGAACATCTCGGCGTCACGTAAATGTCGGGGATTTTCCCTGTAAATTTCGTCGGAAAAAGAACTCTAGTTTCCATCTTGTCCCACTCGTCATATTGTGCACTTACCATTTATGATTTGCTTCTGAAATTATGAAATGTCAGAAAACACAAAATGAAACGATAATGTCCAAGTGAAGTGAAAGCGAAAAACATAGTTTTCATTGGATTCATCTTGCAAATTTGGGACACGGCGTGCGTATCAATGAGATCTAAGAAGTATTCCTTTGTGTTATGTCCGCTTGAAATCACCAAGGGGAGACATCTAGAGCACCGCGCCGATCGAATGAATATTGACCAGTTGATATGGAAGTTTAATTTAATGGCGAAAAATGTGATTAAAGAAATTTTACCAACCGGGATTGAACGACGATTCGCAGTTGGGAGGGCAAAGTTTAGCGTAATATTAGGTGTGCTAGTGGCACGAGTAATGATCAACTGAAACAGTTTGAACGCTAAACTGTGAAAGATTAATAAATGGTTGTTGGTGTTACTACGGGAGTTGCTTCGCAATATATGTAATAAAAAGTGAAAATTGCATTTCGCGTTGAAATGGTTTAACGGATTGTTGCTTGAGGGGAAAAAAAGTTATTTGATTGGCATTGGCGCATTGCGGTGTTATT
Source organism: Odontomyia ornata (assembly GCA_963969285.1). Taxonomy (NCBI): domain Eukaryota; kingdom Metazoa; phylum Arthropoda; class Insecta; order Diptera; family Stratiomyidae; genus Odontomyia; species Odontomyia ornata. The sequence goes on along the minus strand of OZ017742.1, from coordinate 134,828,602 downwards.
GAAAGTGTTATGCGTTATGAAAGCTTTTTATTGAAACGGTCTTATTGCACCTAGCCAAACGTTTGGCATCGATTAAACAATCACAAAAAGACATCTTCAATGCCAGTACAATCAAAGAAAATAGAAACAGAAACTATAGAAGTCAAAGTATGAATATGGCAGACTGGGAAGGTTTTCAAAGTAGCAACAATCCATCGGTGCTACAGCGGCAAGCAACCCTTTTTTCTACGAGTGGATCAGAATGCAACAATCGATCATGTTTATAGACAGCATGTTGCTTACTTGCACAAGACCAGATATTTAGGATTACGTTGATAAAAGTGTTTAATTTTATATCAATCGAAGATTTTTACATTTGCTGCTGGTTCATTCGGTTATTTTTGAATATTCAGTTGTATACAAATGTTTTTAAATGTATTTTAAACATTGAATAATCGACAGATTACCTAATGCGGATGAGTTGATCGAAAACAAAAATTAACTAAAGGCTGTTTGTATTACTTTTTTTGAAAATTGGAGCGGTGTTACAATTTATTTTGTTGACTTTTCGATTTAGTTGTTGTAATGGAAATAATTGCTAAAATTTTGGAGCTCTTACAAATTGAGTGGAATGTTAAGGAGCTGTTAAGAAATGTTCTACTTCTTATTAGACGGGCTATTATTTATAATTTTAAGTCATCATGTGCACATAAAAGACCATCAGCACAAACAAATCGACCGAACCCTATACAGCCCTCAAAACTAGTTCTCCGTGACCACCAGATCTTCAGCGAGCACTTGTTCAGGATACTGGTGAGTACCTGTTTATTTTGATTTGTACATTTTTTAGTAAATATATATTTGAACATTTTTTGTAGATATATATCCATTTTATATAGATTTGGGAGATTTGTTGTTGAATAAAAGATTTTCAAGTTGGATAAAAATATTTTTATAACTGGGCGAATATTCAAAATCCAATTTGAAAAAAAAAGAAATTTTTTTCTGCTATAAAAATTAGTTGGGGGACACATTGAATAATTTTAAATTATATATAAAGTGGTAAAGTGTATATTTGGATGGTCTTTAATATGTATATATATTTGGCATGTATTGATTAAATAAAGATGAATTAATACCCGGTACCCTTTAGTCTTTCCATTACGTTGGATTTGACCGGGTATAGGACCCGGTACGGTGCCAGGCTTTCACCACAAAACATGAGCCAGCCGCCGGGTACACACTAACCTCATTTGTTTCAGGTGACGGCGCGGGTTGAGTGGCCCGAGGAACATTTGATTATGTTATCGAATGGCATAATTCTATGGCATAAATTGGTCACCGGGGTACTTCTCTTCTGATGGGAAGGCTCATGCAAGTTAAGTTGTATGAGTTTTCCACTCAGAAGAGAAATACCTGGCCACTGCAACAATTATGAATTTTGATCCGGTTGGGTGGGTGAGCAGGGGCTCCATCACCACCCGGTTGCCCCTCTCTCATTTGTGGGCCATGAGCCTCGTGGGGTAACGACGAAGTTACCCTAAGTCCACCCCTTTTTACTTGTTTCACTTGTTCTCTGAACAAGTCATTTCCCCTTGTTGTAGTTGCCTACAATTTTTGCGACTTCACTCGCCTTGCTTTTGTTCGACCCCAAAAATTTGTGAGTGCGAAATTCTTTGTAGTGGGTCCTTGTGCTGGGGAATGAACCCGCCCCACGACACCGCAATGCTAGCCTGCCAGCGCATTCACGCGTCCCCAGACAAGGGCATTCTCGGCAGATACTGACACCTTCTTCTGCCGAGGTAGCAGACCATCACTGCAGTCCTTCACGGACTTTGAAGTACCTTTATTCACTACAACGTTTAGAGATAAGGTTTAACGTTTAAGCTAGGAATACTTTGAAAACATTTTATAGTATAAGATAACGTTTTTTCATTGAATTTGATAAAAATTATGTTGTAATATATTAGGTATAAGATAAAAGTTCACTGTTGTGTTAAAGCTATAAATGATTTTTAATAGTGCTGATTGGTTTTTTTCTCCTTTTTCCAATTGAATCATAAAATGAGTAATAATTTTGATCAATTTGAATTTGATATTTTTTTTTTGATTTAATGTTTTTAATTGATAATGTATAAATTGAGAGAGCCTTTTGGGCCATTAAGTTTTCGTATTTTTATTGTTTGAACTTGGCTTTGTATTCTTTTAAAATGTATAACGATTGGTATTGAATAAAGCGCTTTTGACTGCGACTTTGACCTAAAAATTTTCATAATATCCAGTTAAAAAGGCTGAGATATGAAGTTTTTTTAAAAGTATTGTTTATATGGCAGTAGTACCTTAAAGTATACTTTCATTTATATTTTTGTATTTCTTTTTTTTATGAAAGGTCGTTAATCGATAAGCTCAAGAGTACTTTTAAAAATAAGCACGCAGTTGGCACTCATTCCTTTGCACACATAAAATCAGCCCGTTCTAAACTACAATCAAATTTTTAAAGAGATCCAAATTTTCTCATCTGAAAATCATGATACTTCTCTCATTCCCCTCAATCAATTCCCGTTTTTGCTTCGACGCATAAACGTGGAAAACTCTCCACCCATTCTCCTTGTGAAAATTCATCTCTTTGTGAGATTTCACGCGTAAGATTTGGACTTTCCCCGTTGTATTATAAAATAAAAGTCACTGCTGGCTCTCATGTCCTTGGAAACACAATAACATGGTATACCCTTGTTAGAATTTTGCCATGCACAAATAAGTAGAATGCTACCGAAGGATAGCACAACAAGTAATCATAGGTCACATTCTGCGAAAGATAAGATGAAAATGGCGAAAGATGTTGTAAAGATGTCAGTATCCCTTTTTTCATGAACTTTGACATATCCCACAATTTGGATCTAAGATACAACTCTCAAATAATGTGCAATGTCCTTCAATATGATGGACTGACACTAAGAGCTCGTATGTATTGTTATATGGTGTTTGACTTTACATTTTTTAGGGAGGGAGGTTTTTTAGTATTTCCTTTTAAATTTCTTTTTCGAACACATACGCATAATATAAAATGTAGTGAATTTAAATAGCTGGTGGTGGTGGTTAAAGGTGACCATGAAAAGTTTGCGGGTATTAAACGAAAATGGTTAGAAGTAGAATCTTGTTTGTTGAACCAGGATTCAATATTTGATAAGATGTATGTAGCTGGGCGTTACTTTTGGAAATGTTTGCAAGTGTGTTGGAAAGTTTACTGATTGCTAAAAAATATTTGTCAATATTTATTGATTCGAATTGTTGGACCGCGGTCCAACCAACCTTTTGGTAGCTTTGTAAATACAGTTTATGTTGTCATCAATTCAGTCAAAACCATTCGCAGTTCCTTTAATACAGGGTGTCTCAAAAGAAACTTTTTTAGTATCTCTTTTCCTGATCCACTCTCTCCAACACTCTTTTTTGTCGCACAATGATTGTGCCATCTGCATTCACATTTCGTCGCTTCTTCAGAGCATTTCTACTAAATAGTAGCTGTAATTAGAACAAAGTTTGTTTCTAACGGTACCTATGGAGTGACAAGGAATGCATTAAAAGTGCATGTGTATTGTGAGCAAAAACTTGACATTGCAAGCAATTGTACCAACACATTGTAAGCTTTAATCCGTTTTTTACACGTTTATTTACCTCTCTTTTCTTTTCGACATCGCCTCGACTGCAAGTGTTAGTTAGTATATGTGCTCTGGCTTCATTTAGTGTGGCACCCAATGTTCGATTACTTAGTATAAAGGGCACACAAAATTATGTAAAGTAGTCCTTTCATGAATATCTAGTCCAATTCATGATCAATTCTCAGAGATAAAAAATGCATATAATACGACGCATTACAAAAAAAAAACTAACTGTCTGTTCAAGTATCTTCACGATAGGGTCAAGAATGCTCTAAGATACTGAACCGAAAAATTCTTCAGGTCCACGCATCAATCAATGCTCATTAGATGATTCCTGAGCCTTTTCCTCGATACCAAAAGTGAGTTTGCTTCCTTCATCATCTCGGGAAGATTATTATATACTCGTATATGCAGAGCATCATTCGTGGCATCGTTCTTTAGAAGTTCCGTTCCGACAAAAAGTATTACGAATTTATTTGCATTCTTCGCATTATATGAGTTTATTTGGAATACTTTAGTTGATGGTATTTCGCTTGATTCATTAGTTTTTAAATATTTGAAAATAAATTTAGCTTTCTCCATTATAAAGATTTGACTGACTTCATGATTTTGCTGATTAGTAAATCAATCTAGTTTGAGTGAGCATTGGAAGATTTAGAATATTTTTATATGCTTTGGTCAACAGCCTGGATATAATATTAAGATGTTGCTTGGCCAATTGACTTCAAATGAGTACTCTATAATGTAATTTCGTCAGCGCAAATGCATTTAGAACAAGTTTTCTTATGTGTATAGGAAAATCTTCATGTCTCCTTAACAAGCCTATTATTTGAGATAATTGTCTCCTTAAGCTTTTCATATGTAGCAACTAAGTCAAAAATTTCATTTCTAACACATTGAAATTTTTGCCATTAATATTAAGCCCAGCATTCTTTGTTCTTTTGCTTAAGAACGATATATTTTATCTTTGCAGTGTTCAATGCTAGTTTGTTTTCGATTGGTGGTATTTTCCTAGATTTTCGTCTATAGTTTTTTTTAAGGGGTTTTGTAAAATAATTTTACAAAACCCTACTAGTTTCGCGACCAGTCTGTCCGTCTGTCCGTCTGTCCGTCCGTCCGACCGTCCGTCCGTGTGTCACAGCAGTTTTTCTCGGAAACTACTTAAGCTAGAAACATTAAATTTTGTGTGTAGGTGTAAAGTGGTGATCTCTTCAAAGTTAAACTACAAAAAAAATTTATTAGGTATTTAAGGGGGGTCTCCCTATATAGGAGAGAGACCCCCCGAAAAAAAATTCATTAAAGGTAGCCGATATGGGTATCAAATAAAAAGCCTTGATGAGAACTTTTCAAAACAGGTCTTAGTTTGGCAAAATTTGCTTCAAGGGGCGCACAGGAAGGGGAAATACACGAAAAATGTGTGTCCCCCCCCCTCGCGATTGGACACCTGTGATCCGAAAAATCTGAAAAAAATCAGGAATGTAGGCCTTGGTGAGTACAACAACAACAAATACGTTAGAAGTCACAATTCACTCAACTTTGTAAGTAATAGTATGATGTATCGATTTTATGTTTTCTTGAATAAAATCTTAACGCTACCCTTAAATTCAATGAAATTCAGTACGTGGATGTCTATTTATAAGATTGATCTATTCTGAAAGTTTCATAAAGATTGAATCATATTTAGTGATGTTATAGCGGTTTGAATTTTCCTGTATTACTATGGAACAATATGCGCTGCATTTATTACTATGGCAACATATGGCTATGGAACAACATGCACTTTTTACCGACTTAGACACTACAGTTTTGCTAGGATTTGCATGAAAAATGTGTTTCCTCCGTCGCGGATGGACATCTGAAATAATTATCAAGGGAGATATTTATGAGTATAACAATACCAAAAACCTTAGAAGTCGAAATTCGTTCAACTTTGTTAATAATAGTATGATCTTCGTATTTCATATTTTCTCCAATAAAATCGTCTTTGAAATGTTTCTTGATTTGATTCGATCTGGCGACTGCATTTTGTAAATTGAATACAAAACCCTTCTGACATGAGCGTAGGTCTGTTTACCCAACTTGTTACTATGTACGTTTATAAAATTTGCCATAAGCCAAGCTTATGTCCTCTGTGAACATACTGATCTCATTTATTGTGATACTGTCGATGCCTGGCGTAGTATTTTATTCATATCTTGAATTACATTTAAGGCTTTTTATTTGTTTGATAAACGTGAAAGATGGATTTAATTGAAATATTTATGATTATAAAATTGCCTTCAATACTGCCAATGATCTTCTTGACAATTTTTCCACCGAATTTTGAAAAAAAGTAATTGATTGAATTTTCTACATCACATGGGTATGATGTATTAAGGGGCCCATCAAGATTTAGTTGAAAGTTTTGTGATAAAGTCCGGGGTGAAGAGTTATCCCTTACCTAATTTATTATTTTATGGGAGTTGTCAGCTACTATTTTCATTCTTCTAATGAAATAAGAGAATTCAGCCCTTTTCAAAAGTCTTTTCAATTATTTTTTCGCATGCACATATAAATACTTGAGAGCATTGTTTCCATTTTTCTTCATGTCGTTTAGTTTCTTTCGTTATTTACGTACGCAGTCAAACTTTTTTTTTCATCAATAGTTTTTTTATTGAAGGTCGGTGAATGCCATTTATACACAGAGTGCGGGACCCCCATGCGCGACTGGACTACCCTTTAAACACCTCTCCTGTCAACTGAGAGCCCAGCTGGAACCGTTTGACACATTACTTCGGGCCAGGCCTCGTTTTGTTACGCCGTGGGGCGCCTTCAAGCTGGGAAGTCCCTTTCCTAGCGGGGGGAAGAGGAGAAGTGGTAGTACCAGAAAAGCGATGCCCAGGCCCCAGCGTCGCTGGCTGCTGTCAGTCTCATTTATATTTTAGGACTCCTCGAGCATAATGTGCCACCTGGTTCCATTTGTCAACCGATTCGAGCATTACCACAACTATATTAGTTGGGGTGAGCTCTCCCGTCTCCCTGTAGAGCTCCCTTCGCAGCCTGAGACATTTTGTATACGCAAAAAATGTGTGACAGGCATTGTGCTCCTCTCCTGGGCAAAACCGACAATCGGGAGACCGTGACTTACCGATCTTATGCAGGTAAGACTGAAAACACCCGTGCCCGCTCAAAAGCTGGGTCAAATAGAAGTCAGTCTCACCATGCCTTCGATTTAGCCACGGTCTCACATCCGGGATGAGGCGCGCAGTCCACCTTTCCTTCGTGCAATTCACCCAAGACTGCTGCCAATCATTGAGCGAGCGCTGTCTCTCCTCGCGGACAACCCTCTCCCTCGCATCCTCGTTTTGGCGCAGGTAGATAGCGCGGCGCTCTCTAGCAAGGAGGGCGACAGGTATCACGCCTGCAATCACTTTCACCACCGAGTCGGAGACTGTTGGATACGAAGATGCAATTCTCAGTGCTCCTCTTCTCTGTACCTGTGACAAAACTTTTTGGTATACCTCCTTGCTGAGAGCGTCGCCCCATACCTCTGCTCCGTACAGTAGCACTGACCCTACAGTACTCATCAAGACGTCCCTTCCTGATGGATATTGTCTCCTACGTTGGCTGTAAGTCGACTCAGAGCCGATATTGCCGAAGCAGCCTTCTCAGCCGTTGCCCTGATTTGCTCAGAAAAACTCATCTTTGAGTCGATCAGTAGCCCCAGTTACTTCACCGCTGGCTTTGATTCGATTTGTATTGGAGACATACAAATCGAATCAAAGCCAGCGGTGAAGTACTGATCATCCTTACTCTAGGGATTCTCTTTTTTGTCAAGATGACCACCTTGGTTTTCTCCAGTGCTAAATTCAGCCCGGTAGCAATCATCCCGTCTTTCACTCGGCGCATCAATATACCTAGGAAAAGTTGCGCTTGTTCAACGGTGCGTCCAGTGACCAGACCCGCTATATCATCCGCATAGCCGACCAAGCGCGACTCATCTGGCATCTCAAGTCTCAGTAGCCCGTCGTAAGACACGTCCCACAGGTCCGGACCAAGGATAGATCCCTGGGCAACACCCGATGCAATTTCCATCCTTCGTTGGCCCTGTGTCGTGTCGTAGAGCAGGCTTCGGTCCTTTAGGTAGCTCCTCAAAATCCGCATTAGATATTCTGGAACTTGAAAAGAATTTTCCAGCGTGTCCAGAATATCCACCCATCTAGCGGAGTTGAAGGCATTCCTGACATCGAGTGTCACCAATAGGACGATCCGTCGCTTGGTGCGACTATATGCCTCTACCTATTGGACCGCTTTTACCACCTCTGCAATCGCATCAATGGTAGAACGTCCTGCTATATAGCCGTACTGCCGAAGAGATAGGTCCCCAGCAGTCCGAACCTCGTCAGTGAGTCTTCCCTTGATGAGTTTCTCTAGCACTTTCCCAGCCGTGTCTAGCATGCAGCGGGCAGTATGCAGACGGCGATTCGGGATTTCCCTTCCCCTTGCTGATCAGCACGAGCCTCGCCACCTTCCATCGTACCGGGAAAACCCCGTCCCAAAGGCAAGCGTTGAATGTGCTAAGCAGCAAGTCAGGACAATGGTGATAGACGAGCCGCACACCTCAGCTGGAACACCATCTGGACCTGGAGCCTTCCTCGCTTTCAATGAGAGGACTGCCTCCTCCAGTTTAAGCTGTGTGAAGAATGGGCACTCGACTGCCGTTTAACCATGGATAGGCGGGGAAGAGTCCCCGCACTATCGGGTCCATCTTTTCCGCGTCATGTATACCAGGCTTCCGTAGGGCACCAAGTTTCCCCATGACCAGCTTGTAGCCAAGGCCGCACGGATCCTCGTTCACATCGTCCACTAGGTCTTGCCAGCAGCGAGCCTTGCTACTGTTGATCAGCTTGCGAAGGCATTTCCTGGCCGACTTATATGCTGCCACCCAGTTGCATGCCTCATCCCCGTTCCACGCCCGTTGAGCCTCATGTCGAAGCTTGTGACACTCCCTTCACTTTTCGGCGATATCAGTTGACCACCAATACACTGGGGAGTTGCCGTGCCTGGGTCTTCGACGGGGCATAGAAGCGCAGCAAGCAGTCGTAATGATGCTCATAGTAGAGTTCACTACGTCTTGAGCTGCCAGTTCTTTCGTCCTCTCGGAAGCTTCCTGCAGCGGCTCACCTGCTGTGAGAACCTTGGCAAACCTCTCGATGTCCATCTTTCCGATGTTCCATCCAGTTGTGGAAAGCTGAGAGCATGGACGTCGGGAGACAGCATCACTTATCTCAAGCAGAATGCACTGATAATCACTGGCTGAGTAGTCTCTAATACTTTCCAGTTGTGTATCCTCCCTGCTAAGTACTCCGAGGCGAATGTTACGTCCGGTATAGTTTTCTCACAGCCAATACGGTGGAAAGCCGGCATATTTCCGGAGTTCAGTACGACAAGGGCCGTCCTGGCCGCCATTTCCAGGATTCATTTCCCCGCGGATCCGTCTGAGGCATGCCCAATCCGATTGCTTTAGCTTTGAAGTCAATCCCAACGAGCACTTTGCCCTCTGCGTTCGAGACAGCGCCCTCCAAAGCCTGAAGCTTGGCTTGGAAAGACGATATCAATTCGTTGGGTGGTAGGTACACACTAAAGGAGGTGGTCCCTGAGCACCGAACCCATACAAAACCATCCCCAACAACTTTCCGCTTGTAATTAACTGTTCCGAACCCAGATGACGGCAGTACAAGTTTTGTCAGGATACCATAATGAAGGACTTTTATCATGGTGTTGCTCACTCAGCAGCAAGAAGTCGGGTTTCATGTCCCGCGTAAACTGCTCAAGCAGATTTTAGGCGGTTGAACTGCAGTAAACGTTTAGCTGCAGGATACGGGTCATGGGAGTTCTGATTTGCCTTGGCTAAGGCTTCCTGGAACGCCCGGCATTTTCCTGATCCCAAGACGTATCCAAAATCAGGTTTTGGATCAGCATCCTTGCAAAGAATACAGTGTGCCTCCTTCATACACTCTTTTTTTATGTCCCCATTTACCGCACTTGTAAATTAGGGAACTACTATCGGGTCCTTTGCATACTTGTGTGGTGTGACCATAACCAAAGCATTTGAAACATTGAAGAGGCGTTGCTCTTCACCCTATTCTACAGACAACCCACCCTATTCGTACTTTGCCATTGTTCAGGAATTGTTCTGTGTCCTTTTCAGTCGAGTCAACTATGGCCGTGCGTTGTCCCCTCTTGTTTTTGGTGTCAGTCTCGCTTTGATCCTTCCCACGCTAGGGAACTCCCTTCTGATGGCCTCTTCTACCTCGGCTAGATCCATGACGTAATCAATGTCTCGTATTTCGATCGTTTCCATCGGCTCGAGTGGGGCTATAGATGCACTTTTGCGGAGGACTTTCCTTACTGCGTCACAGAATGCTACTTTATTGCCGGCCTCTGCTCCGAATTCAACCAGTATGTAGCCCGACCCCGTTGGTCGTACTACTTTAATGGTAGTATTTGTGTCTACGGGCCTTACGTTTCCCCTGATGTCCCGCAGTACCTCCGCGTAGGATCGGCCATCTTGTGGTTTTATGAGCAGTGCCTGCTGCCGGGGTCTTTGTCGGGGCTTCTGCCCCTCCTGTTTTGCATCAGGTCCTTTTTCTGATTAGGTGTCCGTGCAAATTTTACTTTCTTGCTTTTTTCGAAGGAGTTTCTTTGCGGCTTTCTTCGCTCCTTTTGTAAGCACTGTCTGGAACCCGTGATCTGGTGCTCCACGCCCACAAAGTGCCTCTTCCTTCCATCTTTCATCCCGATCTCCTTCGATTGTGCTGGACGCCATTCTTTTATTGATTTTTAATGGTGGAGCTACCTGCATGTTGCCTTTAGATTTCGTTCCAAGTGCCTCTTTAGCCTTCTGTTCGTCTTTGGCCTTTAACCAGCTCATCTAATAGTGTTCAAGTTCAAGGAGCCCCACCTTAACTGCTTTGCTGATTTTGGGGCAGTCGCCTGCAGATTGTATTCTTTTCAGAACATCTTCCGCCTTTCGGAGTAGCCTTTCTTCGTCATATCGCTGGGCGGCAATTGTACTTTGCAACCATCCTTGGGAGAGGTTATCGCGTTCCGTTTCAGAATGCAGTACCTCCGCCACATGTTTGACCATGGCGGTGCAATCACGCGGTGTCTGGTCAGTCGTTGCTTTTCGTGCCGTAATCTCCTCGTTGGCTTCAGGATGTTTCTTTGCAATGTCGGGATTTGCGACCCTTGCATCGGTCGCTTCGGTAACGATCGCAGCAGTCACAATCGAATTTTTGGTGCTTTTTATATTATCTTCCACCGCTCGAACACCTGAAGCGTCCTGCAGAGTTTCCCACTTTTCCTTAATAGGACATTTTGGCGTTCGCATCATTTTTTCGCTCCACCCGAACGCCGCAGGAATCTCAGTCTGACCTAGACAGTCTGTTATTCTACGTTTTTCATCTGCCTTCACTGTCATTGTGTTATTCTTCGTTTCTGTCGAGGTTATACTGTTCTCGATGTACTGTTAACTTCGTAGCTGCAACCGCTGGTTGCGTTGTCGTTGTTATTATTTGTTATTTCTTTTTTTGGATTTTTATGGTCTTTTGATTTTAGTTGCTCCAGTTTTGTTAGGTCCCCCCTTGGAGCCACTATCTCCGTTCGTGTGTGTAGCTGCCTTTTTGGTCCCATGGTTATCTTTGCAGAGCAGGGAGGCCATGCGAGAGTTGGCACAAGCCCTTATGGGGACAAGTGCTCAGAGCCAGACTAGCGCTAATCAGGAGTCCGTCTCAACCGAACCTACACCACCAACCCAATGGTACGAACTTCGAACGTACTCCGAGGTCCGCCAAGGTTTTACCGGGACGGAGACGGTATGATAGTTGAATTGGAGCCGTTCACACACGAGTTTCACCTCGGCGCTACTGTGCAAAGCAACTAGGTCCAAACCATCGCATTCGCCAGCCCAAAGCATCAATTCTAGTTCGTTGTCCAAAGCGTAGTCCAGATCCAATCAGAGTCGTTACCTGTTATCCCAGGAGGGAACCTCACGGCACCCCCTATATCCTGGGTTCCTTGGGGGTGGCGCTCCCCAAAGAATGCTAGCCTCCAAGAGTGCTCTTGTCGACCAGCATCCCCCTACGGGAATTTCCTCGGGTATCTGGGGGCGGAACTCCCCAAAGAATGCTAGCCTCCAAGAGTGCTCTTGTCGACCGGCATTCCCCTGCGGGATTTTTGTCAATAGTGGATCTTTGCTTTCTGTTTCTTCAGCGGTCGTTGCAAGTTAGATATAAGAGTTCCTTATCCAGAATCTAAATTTTTTCTTGTGTTTTTTCAAGGTTTGGTCTCGAATAAAGATTAAAACGCGATGATCCAGCTTCGTCCAGTCCTTAAATGAATAAGTACTCGTATCAGCCAATTTTTGATCATTGAATATTATATGATCCAAGCAGGTATTTGAAATTAAGCGAGTATTTTTGTTGCTGCTGATGATAACCACTCAATCTGTTTCTAAGGTATCCTTTGTTAGCCACAAAATGAAAGATGTTGCCGATGAAATTCTACCCGCAGAAGGGTTCCACACCTTAGGGCGGAGGGTTATGTTGGGACTTCTTGGTGCCAGGTTGCTCTTCATTGACCAGGGTGGGGTGCGACTCGCTCTCTTAAAAGTCCGAGAGTTGTCGAGAAAGACTACACTTGGAAAACAACTAACAAACACTGCACTCAACCAGAGCCTTCGCACTATTGAATACTGAAATTATTTATCAATTTAACAAAAAGGTCCGGACTTACCACATCATACCTGAGCCAAGTTTACAAATTTTCTTTCCAAAACTTAAGCAATTGTACTTCGTTTCAAGACAAAATTATTTTTTTATCCTATTTGATTTAATTTTAAGAGGCACCCCTGATTATCCGTCTATTTCTTTGCTTGATTCTAGTTTTCAATTTCGATTCGTTGTAGACAGTCGTCTTCTTTCCTTCTGATTTTCTTCCACTGGAGTCTACTTGATTCGTTTTCACTCCGGGATAACCGTCTTACTCGAGGTCTAAGCACCAAAACCTCCTCTAGTTTTCGCTTCACTTTCTTTCTAACTGCCTTATTTTACCGGTTCTTTTTTCACCCACGGTTGATTCGACCTTGATTGCATCACACGCATTCCACCAGTGGCTCCCAAAGTGACTCCATTACTTCCACAAGTGGCATTCATGCCTTGCGTTTAGCTTACCACTTGATTGGCATTATTGGCTAGGTAATGCAGCTAGATTAGAATGCAATAAAAGTAAAGGGTTCTCCAATAAGAGGTCTTATTTTGGATTACCCACTATTTCGATAGGTGTCACTTTTAAAGCTGTCAGTTTTTGATATTTGGCAAGTAAAAACTACGTTATTAGTGAAAATGGAACAATACACGCTTCAACAATGCATTGAAATATTAAAATTCACTATAAAATGGTGAAAATTTGGCAAAGACGGTTCGTAAAACTCGAACATTTTTTGGGTCGTCGTGAAACACCTTGTCGAACCGCAATACAGAAATTGGCAGGAAAATTCGAGCGGTTGGGACAATTTAGTGATGTGAAGAATAAAACCCGTTCACGTCACTCAAGAACAGCCGAGAATATTGCGGCTGTAGCCAAAAGTATTGAAGAAAACCTAGTTTAGTCCATTTCTTGTCGTTCTTTGGAATGAGGCATTCCACAAACGTCATTATACCGTATTTTGCATAAAGATTTGGGTCTTAAGGCTTATAAAGTTCAGTTAATTCAAGAACTTAAGCCGGTCGACCATTAACAACGTTGTGCTTTTACTAATTGGGTCCTTGAAATGCTTGAAAATGATCCAGAATTCCATCGAAAAATCATCTTGAGTGATGTGGCCCATTTCCGCCTTGCTGGCTTCGCCAACAAGCAAAATTGTCGCATCTGTGGCTTGGAAAGCCCAAAAATTATTATTGAAAAGCCTTTTTATCTTCAACGTATGACTGTTTGGTGCGGTTTATGATCTGGCGGAGTCATTGGACCTTACTTTTTCGAAAATGAGGCTGGACCAACAGTTACGGTGAATGGATTGCACTATCGAGAGGTGAATAATGATTTTTTATGGCCGAAATTGGATGTTGTTGATCTGGACAACGTTTACTTTCAACAAGATGGCGCTACGTGCCACACAAGCAACGAAACCATTGATCTTTCACGGGAAAAGTGTCCAGACTTTGTTATCTCTCGAAGAGGTGATCATAATTTGCCACCGAGATCTTGTGATTTAACACTTTGCGACTTTTTCTTTAAAAGCCACGTGAAAGAGAAGGTCTACGCCAACAGCCCAGCGACGATTGAAGACCTCAAAGATGGAATTCGTGAGGCGATCGAGGACATAGGGTACCCATTTTGCGATTTGGTTATGGAAGATTTTATGAAAAGGATATCGTCATGTAAGCGTGTTCGTGGTGGTCATTTGCCAGATGTTATCTGCTACTATAAACGGCATGCTTTTTTTCTTGATAATGAAATAAACATTCGATCATTTATATTAAAAAATAGTATTTTTCTTTAAATATCAAAATAACACCTCTTATTGGAACCCTGTATATAACAGTTTGGCAAGTTACTGTAGGTTAGAATAGGGTAGTTCACACAAACTTTTGATGAGATTTAATCTGATGGTTTTGTACCCGAACAAATTTATTTTTGTATCCACTTTACATCATTTTGGATTATGCTGGTAGATTCCAAAATTCCAAAAATCTATCAATGATTTAGTGAATTCATTCTTATGAACTGATTTGCATAAATGACTTGTGGGGTCGTATAATGCCAGTTTATGATTCAATAATTCAATAATAACACCATCAATTTGACTCGTTGCGATACGATCATCCAAACAAGCTAATATATATTTTCATCAATTAGAATATAAGCGGGAATATCTAAAATTCACTGTTCAATATTTCGGCGAATTGTATTTTGATTTTTTTGATCACAATTTAAGGATTTTTTCTACTTTATATTTTAAGATGCTGTTACTGTCTGCCCATACGAGTATATGTCTCGAATTTACGGACTTCATGCGTGTATTACATAAAGTTTAAATTATTTACCGCTGTTATTAACCGACTTTCCGTTGATATATCATATACTGACTGGGGCTGGCAACTAAATAATATTGGATTCATTTAACCAGCAATTCTTTGATTCATGGGATTTGCCATTATGTTCCTTGTGTACTCACTATCGTTTCTGAATTTGGCTGATAAATCTAAATGTGATCATTTCACGCCTTTCTTCATTTTTCTAAGCGAATTTTTGGTTTCTTGTATCATATTTGTTGAAATTTTCAATGAAAATTCAATCTCAGGTACTAAATTAATAACGAGCTCCAATTTCTCGTTTGAGTGTAGATTTACAAATATTTACATTCGATATATTTTTTTAAGAGTTGATGTAACTGAGATAAAAAGATTGGTATACGAGTTCGAACATATTTAATAATGCTTTTGATAACGAGATATTTCGGTGACATCCCTTACAAACATTTTGCAGAATAGTAAGATCTTGGCACAACCACATCTGTGTCGATAAAAGATCATATGTGAACACTAATCTTTGTTCATAAATTATATAACATATAACATGCATTCATTGGTATGGCCAAGATTCGCTACTGCCTCAATTTCATTGCATTCTTCAAAGTAAGACCAAGTTCTTTGAGTAATTTTGCCTCTTTTCGCGTGTTCCAAGTCTGGGTCAATCGAGACAGCTTCCACTATATTTTGGCCTCCACGGAGATGGGTAAAGATGTCAACCGAATGACGGATGATAAGCGTACCCTTAATTCTACTTAAAAAGTACCCTCAAAATCACAACAAAAATTCAATAGTACTCTAATTTTTAAAAATTAAACAGCCCTGGCTCGGAATAACATTCATACTCAATATTGGAGTAACTACAATTTAATTTCGGATATAAAAAATTTGTTGTATTTGTACATATATTGCTGTGCCTCTACATCTCTCAGGTCTACATGAGAATATGTCATTATGTATATGTTCCAATACTTTAAAATCGTGCTTTTTCTGTGTAAACCCCTAGTTCATAAGGGATAATCAAATCTATGTCAGGATTTTGCTGCAGATTAAACTGAATACCACACGGTTTGTGTCTCAAACTTCTTATATTTGCGTATAAGAGTGTCAAATTTGTTCGACTTGATTGATTTGTATGATTAACAATCATCTTCAAAGTTGTAGTCAGTGATCCTTCTTACGATAAAAATCTTACGTTGAAATACCGAATACTCCATCGAGTCAGCTCTCGGAGTTATTTGATATACCATTAAAAAAGAAAAATTGACGTCTTTCAATGAATTTTAGATCAATTATTAAAATATATAGCCATCCGTTTAAACGAAGAGTAAAATTTATGGCTATCATTTTGTGGTACATTTTTCCTCTCAACTGCTCGAAAGGAGTGAAACTATTCAGATACATTGTACATTTGGGATACTCCGATTAGAAAAGTCCAAAGGGCTCAACTGAGGATTTTTGTTATCCTTCCTGTAACCAATTTGTCAGAGAAAATAGCAAGACTCGTGGTATAGATGAATTTGATGTATGTGCTGGAACCAGGGTTTTGGGTTAAGGCTTTTCGGGCTATTTCCAACTTTTAACATAAATTCAACATTTTCCACAGAAATATGATAATTTTTAATAATAAAGCCATTCGCTTGTAAATAAATAGGTAAGCCTTTATCGAAAGCTCCATAAAGTTTGTGAATACTATTTACGCTGTTCAATACGTGGGTTCCTCTGAACCACATTTGCATATTTCACTGCTAAATGCAAAACTGAAGAATGACAAGACAAGCTCAAAATGATGCACCTGACAAAAAAGAAACTCCCTAGAGTAAGGATAATCATTATGGGGGGAGTGCTGAGCACATCAAAATGTACAGTGAAGTACCTATGTTTTCTAGTAGATTCAACGTTTAGATTCTCTGAGTAAAACGAGGCAATCGCAGATAAATTACAAGACGAGAGTTGACATATCCTTTTCGTAAAATAACCAAAAATAAACGCTTTCTGAAACTACATATAATCATAAAAATTTGTTCCATGAACATTCTTTTCTGTTCTGTGGCAACCAAAGCTACCCACCACCAATCCCCCTTAGTTGCCAGTTTTTATTCATTTTCACCAACATATATTTTAATTTTCAAACATTAAACATTTTTGGACTTACAGTCAGTTACTGTAGTGAATTAACATCATCTTCGGTTACTCACACCTTAAAATATATGGGCATCTGATAATCTATAACATCATCATCACAATCTATGGCATTGACTTCCAGGGTTAATCTTCTCCAATTATCACAGTTCCGTGACCTTGTCAACCAGTTCCTCATTCCCAACGAGGATTTACTGTCAACTTCTTTCGTGTCTTCTCATCGACTCCTCGGTTTCCCGATGAACGTCTACCTGTGCTCTTTCCTTTAATGTTCTTTTGTGTAGCTTTCATTCTTTCTACATGGGCGAATTATTGCAATTTACGTAGCTTTGCACTTGAAAAAGTAAGTGGATTGTCAAATAATTCATTAAACTCATCGTTGTGACGCAGTCTCTAACCTTTTCTTTATTTCACGGTGCCGTAGATTTTCCGGAGTACTTGGTTTTCAAATATATTGATTGCCTTTTCGAGTTTGCTTGTCAGGGGCCATATTTCCCTTCCAGATAACAGCATAAGTTGGACAAATGTTTCGTAAATGCGGTGCATATTTTGCCTGTATATTACTCTGGATCTTGTAATACAAAGTATGGAGTTCTAGGAGTTGTTTGCGGTGTTTAAACGGCGTCTAACCTCGTCAAAGTTCCAGAGTATCTGACGCGACTTCTGAGGAACCACTGGAAGGAACAAAGCCTGTTGTACGACACAGCACAAGTTACATCGGGTGTTGCCCGGAGATCTACCCTTGACCTAGGCCTTGGAACGTATCTCGCAATGGGCTACTTAGACTAGAGATGCCAGATGAGTCGCGCTTGATCGGATTTGTGGATGATGCTGTGGCTCTAGCCAATGGTCGGACTGCTGAACAAGCGCAACTTAGGCTAGGTATGCTGGTGCACTGAGCAAGAGACTAGATGTCCGCTTGTGGGTTCAGTCTAGCACTGGACAAACCAAGGTGGTCATCTCGACAAAAAAGAGAATTTCTAGAGTAAGATTGATCATAATCGAGTTGAAGCCAGAGGTGAAGTACCTGAAGCTGCTGACCGACTCAAAGATGAGTTTCTCTGAGCAAATCAGAGCAACAGCCAAGAAGACTGCTTTTGGAATGTTGGCTCTGAGTCAATTTATGGCAAAAGTAGGGGGACCCATCCCATCAAGAAGATGCCTTTTGATGAGCGCTGTAGGGTCAGTGCTACTGTGCGGAGGAGACATATGGAGCGACGCTACAGTAAGGAGGTGTACTGAAAAGGCTTGGCACAGATATAGGGGAGAGAAGCACTGACGATTGCATCTTCATATTCGGCAGTCTGTGACTTGGCTACAGAGTTCCACGCTATTTGCTTGCGTGAAATCAAGGAAGTGAGGGAGACGGTTGCATGCGAAGAGAAACAGTGCTCACTCGAAGATTGGTAGCAGTCTCGTGTGAATTGCGCGAAGTAAAGGTGAATTGCACGACTCATCCCGAATGTGAGGCCGTGGCTAAATTGAAGGCATGGTGAGAATGACTTCTGTCTGACCTCGTTTTTGAGTGGGCATGGGTGCTTTCAATCTAACCTCCACAAAATTGATAAGTTACGGTCCTTCGGTTGTTGATTTTATCTAGGAAAGAAAGACGATGCTTGCCACACATGTTTTGCGAGTAAAAAATGGCACGGATTGTGAAAAGATCTCTACAGGGAGACCTCGCCCTAGATAATATAGCCGTGGTGATGCTAAAATCCCTTGACAAATGGAACCATGTAGCACATTATGTTCGGGCAATCCTAAAAGATAAAAGGGACCCGCAGCAGCCGAGGTCGTTGGGGGTAGAGGATCGCTTGTCTGGCAATTGCTCTTCCCCTCTCCAGTTTGAAGGCACCTCATGGCGTTAGAAAAATGAGACCTGGGCCGAATCAATATTGTCGCTTGTTGTGGTTCGCGGCCAATAATTTTAATGTTCCAGGAAAGTGAAAACGCAATGTCTTTGAAATTAAATTAAAAGAGTTTATTAAATTACTTAAAAATGCACAATCACTTATTTGGTCTATTTCACAGTTTTAATTTTCACTATTAAAATGTAACTTCCACTTGTCCATAAATTTCTATCGCAATTGTCTTCTAAGACCACTTTACAATCAACGAAAATCACTTTTCTATTACTCAAACAATATCGCTTTCCACACACTATCGCAGTTTTTATCGCGGTCCAATGAATGATGATCCTGGTGGAGATGTTGGGCATATTGGCCGCGAACCATTACACGCGACAATGGTGTCAGAATTGGGATATGTCGGTCCCAGTCCCTTTGGTTCTCGTCAACCATCTTGGCCAGATGTTTATTGAGCGTGCCGTTGAACCGTTCGACCATTCCATCGGATTGGGGATGCAGCGGTGATGTCCTCGTTTTCCGTATTCCCATTAGTTCACACATTTTGCCAAAAACTAGTGACTCAAAGTTTCGTCCTTGATCTGAATGTAATTCACAAGGTACGCCGTACCTACTGACCCACGGTACGGCTACGGCAGTTGCTTCCTGGTTGGGAATGGGATAGATCTCGGGCCACGTGCTGAAATAATCGGCCACAGCCAGCGTGTATTGATTTCTCCAGTCGGATTCAGGAAAGGGTCCTGCGATGTCAACAGCAATCCTTTCAAATGGCACGCCCACGTTATAGGTTTGTCCTCTCAGTCGTCGTTTTGGACCTTTGACGGAAGCGCTGATTGTGCCTCTACGGCACCAATCCTCTACGTCTTCTCGAGCATGGAGCCAGTAAAACCTTTCCCACAATTTCGCTAAGGTCTTGTTAACACCAAGGTGGCCTCCCGAGGATCCTTCATGCATTTCCTTAACCACATCGTGGATTTGGCTTTTGGGAATTATAGTTTGCATCACATAGGATCTGCCATCCGCCGGTTCCCATTTCCGCTTGAGTACGCCACCCTCCACCTGAAGGGAATTCCATTGTGCCCAATAGCTTTTCAGGGTTGCGCCATGCATTGTAACGTCTTTCCACTCGGGTCGCCCAGTCGTCTCCTCCGATATGAGCAACGGTCCGATATCTTCATCGGCTAGCTTGGCATTTCAAATCTCCTCCGGTGACCAACCTTCATCAGATTCGGCCGTTATCAGTTGGAGATCAACGGTCGGCTCCTTTTCTTCAATCCGTCGGTAATGCTTGCAGTTAGCTGGACATGGATGATGAGGTAGAGCGTCAGCATTTCCATGAACTCTGTCCTTGTGAAGTAGTTGGGGCCTCACTAGGTTTGGTCAAATAGTCAATCGGGTTGCACCAGTGTCACTTGTTACGATGCAATGTTTTTCATTAACTTGACCCGGAAGGCATAAGTCGGCTTCTCCACGATGTTGCCTTGGCACGGTGCTGGGGATGTTGGTCCTCCTGGCCAACGTCCGCCCCACGAAATCGTCCCCTCCAGTTTGATGGGCTTCTATTCTAGGCTCCTGACACGGTCTGGACCTCCACCATTCTGGACAATACCTCCGTTTTCTTCGCTTCTTGCAGTCTCTTTGCAGGTGCCCCTTCTCACCGCAATCCAAACATCAAGGCGCACCATTTGCCTGCGGCTCTCGCTCATTTTCCACGCGCTCACACCTGCACTCGTCTGCCACTACTTCACGGACCCGGACAGTGGTACGGGTTGCATTTTTCGCTACCTCGAAGTTCAGACTATAAACCAATGTGTCCCTAAACTATTGCTTTTGAGCTAAACGCACGGTTCGTTGCAGTTTCTTGTCCTTTAAGGCGCTGATGAATGCTTCTGTTGCTACATCATCTCGATGTTCTGGGTCGTACGCTGGGTAAGCCAAAAGTGCCAGTCGCTCAATGTCTTGGGCTAGCTGCTGTCAGGTTTCACCAGACTTCTGCATTCAATGTCGTAGCTGTGCCCGGTAAATCTGCTTCAGATGATCGTCTCCATAACGCATGTCGAGCGCATTCATTATAGCAGCTGGGTTTGAGTGCAACTCGGCGGGGATAGTCTGGGAAAGCTCGGCAGCTGGGCCCCTTAGAGCAAGAATCAATGCACTTGCTCGTTCCTGCTCATTCCACTGATTTGCCCTTGTGGCAGCTTCAAACTGTGTTTTGTAAACACTCCAGACCATTTGCCCGTCGAATATTGATGCTGTCACATTTCTGAATGTGCTATGCACTGCAGTTATAAGTGGGGTTTGGTGAGTTGATTACTACTGCCTTCGCTGCTTCCAATTCCTTTTTCACTTTTTCCATCTCATGGCTCATTCTCTCTTCGGCCAGGCTGATCTCATAGTTGATTCTCTCCTTAACCTGGCTGACCTTCTCCTCGACCTGGTAAATCTTTTCCTCGACGCATTTAATTTGGTTGTTTAGACTACCGAGCTCCGCTTTTATTTCGGTTGACTGTTTTTGCACTCCTTTGATTTCGTTCGCTTGTTGGTCCAGATTCGCTGATTGTTTATCTAAACTGGATGACTGTTCACTTAGCTTTACAGTTAAATTGGACGACTGTTGCCGCTGCTCTTGCTGCATCAGCATCAGCATTTGCATCAGCGCATTTTTCGGTTCCTTTGATTTTGGTGTTTCTACTTCTCCACCTTCTGCGCCTTTTTCTGCATCTGAGAACTCCCCCGAATCCAGCAATCAGTATGGCCTTTGTACCTTGTGTGGCCAGATTTTGCTGTTCCAACTACTCTTTGAGCTCCGATATGGTCAATTGATCGTTTTTTAGATGAAAGTTTCCTGGCATTTTTATTGTTTCAGCTACTTTTTCACCAGTTCTACGTTAAATTACACTATTGTGCACTTTAAAAATGTTTAAAAGTTTTCACTTCCAAAATTTTCTTTCTTACTTCTTGACACCATTGTCGCGTGTTATGGTTCGCGGCCAATAATTTTGATGTTCCGGGAAAGTGAAAACGCAATGTCTTTTAATTTAAATTAAAAGAGTTTATTAAATTACTGAAAAATGCACAATCACTTATTTGGTCTATTTCACAATTTTGATTTTCACTATTAAAATGTAACTTCCACTTACCCATAAATTTCTATCGCAATTGTCTTCTAAGATCACTTTACAATCAACGAAAATCACTTTTCTATTACTCAAACAATATCGCTTTCCACGCACTATCGCAGTTTTTATCGCGGTCGAATGAATGATCCCCTCATTCATTCAGCTCGCCTTTGTATAGGGTCTCTAATCATTCAACTCAGTTCTCGTACATTGGTGAATTAGCGGGAACATTCGAGCAGCGTAATGAATGGGCAGTGACCAACTTTCAGATGTTGATCATGCTTGGTGGGTTCTCGTGGTTTTGAGTAAATTCATTTTGTTGATGTTCTTAATGGTTGTGAAAACAATTGTGACAGTAGCTCGCAGAATTATTTGTACATGTAACAATAAGTTAAACGGTTCCAGGCTAAGTTCTTGGGTTGACACGTGAGATGCTTAGTGGGTATAGAGTCTCACACTCTATGCAAGAATGTCATTTATCTGCTTACTGTAAAAAAAAACCTCATCTATTCAGATTGGCTGCTAGGTAGCTGAAATTATCCACCCTCTCGATATTATAGTCGCTTATGGTCAGGTCGTGTTGAACTGGAGTTTTGTTGCTCATTTGAGTCATCAATTTCATTTTAGTTTCATTAACATGTAGGCTAATTTGGTTTGCTTCAGATTTGGGGCTCAAACATGCTTTTTAAACATAGCATCTGAGATTGAACATGTTATAATACTGACGTCATGAAGATATGCTACCAATTGTGTGAACTTGAAAATAAGTATACGCGAGGCTTCAGCTGGTGTCATTCTGATGACGGGTTCCAGTGCAATATTCAAGAGCATTGGGGTAAGTGCAGGTCCTTGTTTCAAGCCTTATTCCATTATGAAGCTTTTCGTTAATTCGCCGTTTACTTTGCTCTGGGACTCTGTGTTAAGCATCATGACTTTAACCATTCAGACTAATTTTATTAGAACGCCAAGGTCAAGCACTATTTTGTGCCGGGTATTTTTGTCAACACTGTCGTATGCTTGGTAGATGTCTCCGAAAGGTTGGTGCATATCGATGTTATATTCCCAGCACTTTTGAGCAGCTGCTTTACTGAGAATATTTGGTCTATTGCAGACCATCCACTTTGAAAGCCTCCCCGATAATCTCATTTAATATTTTCATAGTATGGCTTCAATTTTCTTTCTGTAATTTTGGAGAGCACTTTATAAGACAATGCCTCAACAATTATCACATCTTAACATGTCCATCTTTTTGTGTGCAGGACAAATGACATTTTTGGCAGGCTTCTGGTAACTGCTTCTAATTTTTTTCTGCATATGAGTAGATGTAGAAGGTGATTTAAATGGAGACCTCCGCACTGGAGAAGTTCTGCTGTTGTCCATTTTTTTCAGAAGCGCTATTTTTTCTGGCGTCCTGTAATTCTGCCTGTACTTTTTCTTTGGTTAGTGGTGAGACTGAGACTTATTGCTCTGTTTCTGGAATGTTCGCAGCTTCAGTCGTAACCGGGAATACTTTGAATAGCTTCTGGAAACATTGCACCATCTGTTTTTGACTTCAATAGGTGGCCTATCATTGCGCCTTGTATACTTTTGCAAAGACTTATGTGTGGATTGAAGTCGTCTCTTAGTTGTTTAAAAGAGGTATACGCTTATATGACTTCACGAAGGGTAATTTTTTCGTTTATATGCTTGACATTGAAGGGTTTTATATTGTTCTTCTTTTGCCCGAGTTAGTCGCTCGATGTGTTCTTTGTGTGTCTGATCCCTTTTTTCAATCCCCAGATTTATTCAGCCGCTTCCGTTGCCGTAAATTTTACTGTCTTCCACATGGGTTTGATATCATCAATATTTGCTCCCTGCGGAGATATGTTGAGGCAATTTGCTAACGCTAACATACATAAGGGCGTTACTGAGCTATCATTTACCATGTGTATCTGGTACCTTAGAGTAACAGATGTTCTATTATCTCTGTAAATGCGATTTAACATTATTGTAATTACCAAAGTATAAGAACTTTTCCTTGGACTACGTGGATTTAAAATTAAGGGTACCCATATTCATTCACTGCAAATTATGTTATATTGACCAATTTTACTGTTAATAATATAGTTGAGTGATTTCAACTTCTAAGGTGTTTGTTATTGTTGTCCTCATAAGACCCAACCACCATAACTTTGTCACATTTAAAATGTATTCTTTCACCAAGAGCCTATAACCTATACTTTCAATGCTGAATTTGGGGAAAAATGATATAAATTTATTCAATACTCTTATTCAAAACACTTTGTTTTACGACTACTAATATCACTCGTTGAATGGATACTCAAAGATGTGCATGATATATATACGAGTACATGCATAGCATATACATCCTTCCTGAAATTTTCATGCGAATCCTAACAAGCTCGCAGTTGTTGAGTCAATTGGAAGCACATATTGGTCAATAGTTATGCGTTGCTCTTGTTGTAACATCGACAATTTAAAACATTGTAGCCTCGTTAAATACTATTCAATCCTTCTGAAATGTTCGTGGTTGATGAGCTTAATAGGTACCCATACGGATGATGATCTCATTGGATTTAGGGGTACCCTTACGATTTTGTACAAGAAAATGTAGAATTGATAAATCATACTATTAGTAACAAAGTCTAGTGAATCCCAACTTCTCAGATATTTGTCGTTGATGCACTCATAAGGGACTACCTTCATGATTTTTTTCAGATTTTTCGGTCCACAAATGTCGAATCGCGAGGGGGTCACCATTTTTAAGGGCTTTGTACTAAAATTCAAAACCCTATTGCAATCACGACCTGTGTCCGTCCGTCCGTCGGTCACAGCACTTTTTCTCCGAAACTGTAGAAGCTACAACCATGAAGCCTAGTGGAAAGGTCAGAAGTGGTAACTTCTTGAAAGTTTTTGTGTGGGAAAATTTTTCAAAGGGGTATAAGGGGGGTCCCTCCATATAGAGTGGTGACCCTTTAAAAAAAAATTTTCACCATCGGTAGTCGAGTAGGGTGTCATTGGAAAGGTCTTAATGAGATCTTTTCAAAACAAGTCTTAACATTGCCTGATCGGTACCTAGGCGGGCAGGGGAAGGGGAAACGTACGAACTTTACTTATCCATTTAAAATTTTTCCAATTGCAAAAAAAAATAACGCACTATTTTAGTATTTTATGGAGTTTCCATCGAAACAGACATTGCTGTTTTGATTGGAATTTCTTAAAATTTTCAGATAAGCTCGATGACATAAATGCTTTTGGGACTTCCTGATTTGAGTAATTTATGTTGAAAATGGTGAAACAATGGATTTTCTTTCTTTTTTTCTTGACTTTGTTCGTTGCTGGTGACTGCATTTCGTAAGTGGACTACAAAACCCTTCTGACATGAGCGTAGGTCTGTCTGCCCAACTTGTTTCATGTTCTTTCGCTTTCCATACCTACCCCGTTATTGATATAGCTATTTTAATGACATATATCATGAGACTTTGATAAGACCTTTCTTTTGATACCATACTCGAATACCTTTGGGAAATTTGGTTTTTGTTTTTAAGAGTCACATCCTTATACGAGGAGTCTCCCCATCAAAGCCTTTGAAATTTCTTTCGCCCACGGAATTTTCATTAACCAGAAACGTCTGAAGCTTTTACAAAATTTGATGGCTGTAGCTTTTGTAATTCCTGAGGAAACTTGCTGTGACGCAGTGACGGACGGATGGACAGACCGACCGACAAATGGACGGGTAGGTACCAATTTTAATAAGGTATTGTATAGATTTTTACAAAAGCTTAAAAACTGCCCTAAAAAGAATATATGGCTGAAGGTATGCAGGCTACACTGATCAACCTTGTTAACAGATACTCATGCCTCATTCTTGTGTCATTCAGTCTACATGTATAACAGAGAATTATCCATGAAATTTTCAATTGCTCTTTAATTTTATAGTGATGAGTTGAAATTTCAATCATCATCAAATGAAGTTACGTGTTCATTGCAGCATTTCAGTTGACATTATTATATACATATTTCCAAAACATTTCTACAGACAGACGATTCTTGACTGTATAATTAGGGACACAATGAAAAGCACTT
This sequence comes from Odontomyia ornata, assembly GCA_963969285.1. NCBI lineage: Eukaryota > Metazoa > Arthropoda > Insecta > Diptera > Stratiomyidae > Odontomyia > Odontomyia ornata. The sequence continues at coordinate 134,802,686 of OZ017742.1, read as the reverse complement.
GAGAGAGCAAACATGATGATCCGTTCTTTCGTTGCCGGCGTAGTTTTCTGACGTGCGCAACGTGTGGCGATCAAAAACAGACTCCTTTTTCAAGTACGATTGCTACACACGCTTTTGATTTACTTTCGCGCTACGACGATTATTTGATATAAGTTAGTACACTGTTGTTGTTAGTATACGTATTTCGGGTTCTAGTTGACCGGCGTAGTTTTCTGACGTGCGCAACGTGTGGCGATCAAAAACAGACTCCTTTTTCAAGTACAATTGCTACACACGCTTTTGATTTACTTAGACTCCCTCTTCAAGTACGATTACTACACACGTTTTTGATTCACTTTCGCGCTACGACGATTATTTGATATAAGTTAGTACACTGTTGTTGTTAGTATACGTATTTTGGGTTCTAGTTGACCCCTTCTTCAGTGGTTTTTTTACAACTAAATTTGTTTTCTTACTTCCTAGCTTTTTATATCTTTTATTTTTATTTCATTTATTACTTACTAATGAGTTACAAAATATTTTACAATATGATTAATTACTATAATTACAAAACTTTTTACTACTTTTAGTGACCTACTTATTTTATAATCCTCTTTATTAGGGTCATAAATTCGCTGCCTAAGTCGGGATTGAACTGTTTACCTTCTTCGGTTCGAGCAATATACATGCCTTCGTGGACGTCCAACTGGCTTCGTTTTTTGACCATTTTTATGCATTTTGCATCTTCTTGATTAATCGCATGCCATTCATTGATGATATGCTTCTATACAGATAATTTGACTTTGTTTTGCTTCTTCTGGACAGCTAGCTATGCTTCCCTGAGATGTTCTTGGATCCTAGTTGAACTCGATCTTATCGTTTGCCTAATGTATCGCATACACTCGTTGCATTTCATCTCGTATATGTCACTTCGCTGATCCTAGTGTGGTTTTCGTTCGTAAGTAATTAAAGAAATAAAAATAAAAGGTATAATAAGCTAGGAAGTAAGGAAATAAATTTAGTTGTAAGAAAAAGAAAACCACAGAAGAAGGGGTCAACTAGATCCCGAAATACGTATCTGAGAAAAAACAAAATAAACCCGTGCATAGGGAAAATAAGAGTTTGATTTATTTAGCAATTAATAACACGAGGTCAAAACTTAGAAAATCTACAACAGTGTACTAACCTATATCAAATAGTTGTCGTAGCACGCAAGTAAATCAAAGTCATGTGCAGTAATCGTACGTGAAAAGGGAGTCTATTTTTGATCGCCACACGTTGCGCACGTCGGGAGAATTGCGCTGGCAGCGAAAGAACGAATCATCATGTTTGCGCTCTCAAGAGCTTTTAATTGTGTCCCCAATTGTATAGTCAAGAATAATCTGTTGACAAATTGCGGATAGTGCCAATAATTTTCCATTCACAAAAGAAAACGAACGCGATTTTCTTGAGTGATGAGCTGATCTGGGACTTAAGTAGACAGTTAGCATATGCAAGCGGCTAGATTTGCATTCAATCTGAATTTCTACATAATTTCGTTTGACGATTTCGTTTTCAGTCCACTGGTCAGCATCTTCGTAGCCCATTAGCAGATGTACTTGAGGAGAGTTAAAACAATACCGCTAAGATGCATATCACTCGTAAGTCTATCACAAGCTTTTGCGAATGACTGGAATAGCCGGCACGTTAGAGCTTTTGGACCAGAACCTTGTCAAGTGAAGAGAGCACTTGGCGTGTCGTCACGTTTTCCACAAATTTCTGCATCGTAGTGCGTGTCGTTAGTAACCGCTCAAACTGGTGTTTGTGCCGTTTGTCGAGGTAATTTAATTTGACCTCCAAGATATCACCGTGTGCTGATCATTCCCGACAAGTGAATCAAAACCTCTAAAACTAAGACGATAAAATTGAATGTTTTATATTATCCTCCTATTCTTTGCTGTTTCTCCTCAAATTTTCGTTAAATATATTATTGTTTAGTTGTAGAGCCGCGAAGAAAAGAACCAAGAAACCTCATAGAGAAATACGAAAGCAATGGAAAGCACATCAGAAATTTAAAGAATCCTCGAGGAAATTTGATTTCCCATCAAAACCTAATTTATGTAACAATTGTGTTTTGTGCCAAAGCTCTGTGCATCGCATGAAATAGAAGAAACGTAATAGCGTGGATTGGAATTCATCTACAATCAACGTGGCAAACTTTTATTGGTCGTGGATAATTATTTGTAACGTAAAATTGAAACAATTATTGAAGATGGTTATATTTTTTCATAAGCTAAACAAATGAAAGTGAAGCTATTCGGCTAGGGAGGGATTAACCGATTTTTAATTTATTGTTTCGCTATTAAAAATAAATGTTAAGTGTAGAGGTTATAAATTGTTTAATGAAATCGATTAGAAATTATTTAATGAAATTTATTATTATAAATTATTTAATGAAATTTCTTATTATAAATTATTCAATGAAATTAAAAATTATTTTTTTATAAATACAATGAATAGATAAATTGTCAAAACTCGGTCTTTCTATTCATTTATAACCCGGAATAGGTACGAAACCAGTCACGTTGGCTGGCCCCTCCGCTTTTTCTTTGTTGTCATAGGTGCTAACGTAGGTTAGAGTGAGTGGCCTTCTGCTTGCATGCTTATTTATGTTAAAGTTTTCTGTGATTCCATCATATAAGACTACAACATAAATCTGAACCGTGGATGGTTTTCATTCGAGGGAATGGTTCATACGAAGTATGTTTGCATGAGTTATTCATTCAAATGGAAAACATCTGGGCACGTCTACGATGGATCTTGCTCTAGGTGGGGGGTGCGAGGGGGCACCGCTTCCACCTGGATGCCCCACTATTATTTGTTGGTCATGAGTATCGTCAGTAAAGACGAGATATTCTCAAGTCTCGTTTGTTTTCGCCAGGTTCAGTTTGTTGTTTACTTTGACAATCTTCTCCTTAGTAGGTCACCTCGGCCTCGACACCATCGGGCCGAGTTGTGCTATCCCCTAATTCGTGAATTTGTAGTGGACCTGTTTTGAGTCGTGGCTATTTAGCCTCGGCTATTTGTTGGTCACTTTGGCCCTATGACAAGGTTCTTTTGTCTCAGTTCTTGTACTGAGTCAACGGCGCGATGAGTTAATTCAAAACAAACGTTGGCCTTATACCAAAGTCTTGTTGCCTCAGTTCTTGTACTGAGGCAACCACACGTACCAATATAAATTGACTTTGGCCGATGCTTGTATCAGCTAATTCAATATATTTAGAAGGAATAAAACCAATTTGTATGTTTCGATGGTCAAACTTGACTGCCTCTATTTTATTTAATCACTTCGCTTATATATATTTCACAATTATTTTGCTCATCTGCTAATTGCTAAGCTCACCAGAATGTGGTTCCCACAAGTTTGCAGGTGCAACACAATTCGTGTGTCTTACTGACAAATAGATCACTTTGCGCTCGCTGTGGGAATCTTTTGCTCAACGCGCACAAGATAAATTCATAGATATGAAAGTATTTCATGCACGCCAGACAAAACAAGCATCATCTTACATGCATATACCCGTGAGCTTAGATTATAACTTTAATTACAATACAATTATGATGGTGAGAATTTGATGCGTTTAGAAAATTTAAGAGATAGGAATTTATGCTTGATTTTTAATAGTAAAATGAGCTGATTTTACAATTTATTAAAGACTTTTATCAAATTATTAATTAATTAATTAATGTTCTTGTACAGGGCCCTTGTGCTAGGGTTAAGAGCCTGTCCCACGACACCGCAATGCTAGCCTACCAGCGCATTCACGTGTCCTCAAACAACGCCAATCTCGGTGAGCACCAACATCCTTGTTTGCCGAGGTAGCAGACCATCGCTGCAGTCCTTTACGGACATTCTCTATCAACGCTAACCACTACATATTCCTTTCGCTGAAGACGTTTCTTGGTAATCTAAAGATTGGATGGACGCTTGTTTATCTTAATGTAGAAAATGCTGGCCAACTGAGTAGGGAACAGGTGTACTCCGGGTCTAAGAAGAAGGTTTTTTTTTTCAATTTCCTTTCTTTGTTTTTAGGGTGGTTCAGGTTTCGAGAAACGATTTTAAATTGGTAAAGCCAGGCGTTTCGTGAGTGTTCCGCGTCTTCTTGAGAGTTTCTTTTTCTTTAAGAGCGGATGGAATAGCGATAATCAATAAGAAAGAGGGATATATGTGCTCAAAGACTCCCACGAGGCGTAAACTCACTTGATTGTTCTTGGGGCTGTCAAGGTGAGTGAGTGGCGCTTTCGGGCCGTCCTCCAGGCAGCTAACCGGGACAAAACAGCCCTACAGGAGTATTTTCTGTTTATGGCGTAACACCACTTTGGTAATGGCAGTCTTTAGATAGCCCAAAGACTGCTCCTTGTTTAAATTTAAGAACAGGTAGGTCCTTATATACGAGGGCGGTCCCAAAAGTACCCGACCCGACAAAGAAAACAGTAACATAATTTGCAAAAATGTTTTTTATTTTTCAACATATTCTCTTTTTAGCTTTCTCATGTCCAAATTTTCGGTCAAAATGCGATGCCCAGCACTTTTTGAAATGCCTGCCATATCTGCTATCTCGCGCACTTTTAGTCGACGATCATCCAATACCATTTTCACATTTTCTGGCGTAGTGACCTCACTTGGTCGACCACTGCGGTGTTCATCTTGGCAGCTCGTACGACCTCACTTAAGCTCAGCTACCCAATATTTGACCATTGTAAATAAAGGAGCAGACTTCCCCAGAGTAGAATCCAACCCGGCTTTGGTATCGGTGGGACTTGAGCCTTTCAAATAAAAGAATTGTATCACATAACGATGCCCAATTTTTTCCATATTTACAAATTCACTGAGAGCGTTCACTTTGAATATCTGTAAAAAAATAATAATAAACGTACCGTTATGAATTTTTTGCATTAAGTTGTTGAAAGGTGGTATAATCAATCGCAGTACTTGTTTTTTCAAAACTGCCTGCATTCATGTCAGGTCAGCTACTTTTGCGACTGCCCTTGTATGAGCCTGATTTTATTGCCGCGCTTGTGGTAAGCCTGCAATCTTACCTTCCCCTTTCCCGGCATCTTTCCCCTCTCCATTGATATATTTATCATCGCTCAAGCTTGTTTAGTTTGCCTGCTGTGTCGTGAGACGTGTGTTTGATGGTGCTCGTCACGAAAATGGAGAAACGAAATCAAGAGCAACACGTCTCGATAAAATTTAACGTCAGATTGGGCGAAACAGCTTCAGAAACGTACGCTAAAATTGTTAAACTGCTCTTAGTCATGCCCAGGTGTTTCGATGGCATAAATACTTCAAGGAGGAGCGTGAAAGTGTGGAAGACGAGGCACAGAGCAGGAGACCAGTCGAGGCGCGGACAGACGCAAATTCGTAGCGTGTGTGCACTCTAATCCGTGAGGATCAGCGTTTGACAGTTTAAATGTTGGCCTCGGGACTGAATATGAACTGTGAAACAGTCAGACAAATTTTAATCGACGATTTTGGGATGGAAAACTTGTGCACGAAGATGTTTCCAAAGAACCTCTCTAAGGAGCGAAAACAACATCGAATGGCCGTCAGAAAAGATTGATTGGAACAAGTGGGAAACGATCCCACACTGCTTGATCGAGTTAAAACAGGCAGTGAGAGCTGGTTTTTCCAATACGACCCGGAAACCAAACGCCAAAGCTCATAATGGTTGTCTCCGCACACCAAATAACTTGTTTTTGCTCCCTAGAACCAAATCAGTGGTCGAAGGAACCCATTTTGCGTCGATTACGGACATCCAGGCATCCGTGACTAGGAACTCGCGGACATCCCAGTCGAAGCGTTCCAGAAATGTTAAATAGCATGGAAAACGCACTGGAATCGTTGTATAGCTGCCCAAGGGGACAACAATACCTCTTCAATTTTTCAAATGCCTTGGCTATGGTCATACCACACAAGTATGCAAAGGATCCAGTAGGAGTTTCCTATGTTACAAATGTGATGAAATGGGACAAAGAAGAAAAGAGTGTACGAAGGAGGCACACTGCATTCCTGATTGACTTGATTTTGGATACGTCTTGGGATCTGGAAAATGCCAGGTTCTCTTGGAAACCCTAGCCAAGGCAAAATCAGAACTCAAATGACCCGCAATTCAACCGCCCAAAATCTGCTTGAGCAGTTTGCGAGGGACATGAAAGCCGACTTCTTGATGCAGAGTGAACAACGCTATGATAAAAGTCCAGCATTATGGTATCCTGACGAAACTGAGACTGCCAACATCTGGGTTCAGAACAGTGATATCCAAGCATAGAATTGTGGACAGGGGGATAGTTTCGTGTGGGTTCGGTGCTCAGGGATCACATTCTTTAGTATAAACCTAAAGCCTAACGAATCCATATCATCTTTCCAAGCCAATCTTAATACTCTGGAGGGCGCTGTCTCGAGCGCAGAGGGCAAATCGCTCGTTGGGGGTGACTTCAACCCTAAAGCAATCGAATGGAGCATGCCTCAAACAGATCCACAGGATAAATGAATCCTGGAAATGGTGGCCAGGATGGCGCTCGTCGTACTAAACACCAAAAATATGCCAGCTTTTCACTGTATTGGCTGTAGTACGGAAGATACACAATTGGAAAGTATTAGAGGGCTACTCAGGCAGTGATCATCAGTGCATTCTGCTTGGGATAAGTGATGTTGTGTCTCGACGTCCGTGCTCTCGGCTTTCTACACCTGGATGGAACATCGAAAGGATGGAGGTCGAGAGGTTTGTAGAGGTGCTCACAGCAGGTGAGCCGCTGCAGGGAGCTTCGGAGGGGACGGGAAAATTGGCAGCTCAAGACGTAGTGAACTCTACCATTAGCATCATCACGACTGCCTGCTGCACTTCCATGCCCCGTCGAAAACCCTGGCAAGGCGCACCTCCAGTGTGCTGGTGATCAACTGAAATCGCTGAAATGCAAAAGGAATGTCACAAACTTCGATGTGAGGGTCAACGGGCACGGAACCATGACGAGACATGCAACTAGGTGGCAGCATTCAAGTCGGGGAGGAAATGCCTTCGCAAATCGATCAACAATAGCAACGCTCGCTGCTGGCAAGACCTAGTGGACAATATAAACAAGGATCTGTGGGGCCTTGGCTACAAGCTAGTTATGCGGAAGCTTGGTGCCCTACGGAGACCTTGCATACATGATGCGGAAAAAATAAAGGTAATAGTGCGGAGACACTTCCCCGCTCATCCCGTCCGTGTTGAAGCTGCACGTGGTAAAACAGAAGTCGAGTGTCCACTCTTCACATAGCCGGAACTGGAAGAGGCAGTCCTTTCACTGAAAGCGAGGAAGGCTCCAGGTCCAGATGGTGTTCTTCGTGCTGGTCAACAAGGAGAAGGGAAATCCCGAATCACCGTCTGCATTCCGCGCGTTATGCATGCTGGACAGAGCTGGGAAATAACATGAGAAACCCATCAAGGGAAGACTCACTGACGTGATTCATGCTGCTGGGGACATATCTCCTCGGCAGTATGGCTTTAGAGTGTGACCTTCTACTATCGATGCGATTGCAGAGGTGATGAACGCGGTCCGAAAGGCAGAGGCATATAGTCATACCAAGCGACGGATCGTCCTCTTGGTGACTCGACGTAAGGAACGCCTTCAACTCCACTAGATGGTTATATGGTTATTGGATATTCTGGATACGCTGGAAAACTCTTTTCAAGTTCTAGAATATCTAATGTGGCTTTTGAGGGACTACCTGCTGCTTTTGAAGTATCGGCTCTGAGTCGACTTTTGACCAACGTAGGGGGAACCAGCCCATCAAGAAGATGCCTCTTGATGACTGCTGTAGGGTCAGTGCTGCTGTACGGAGCAGAGGTATCGAGCGACATGCTCAGTAAGGAGGTTCACCGAAAACGCCAAGCATCGGTTCAGAGAAGAGGAGCGCTGAGGATTGCATTTTCGTACCTGACAAACTCTGACTGGGTAGTGAAAGTCATTGCAGTTGCGAAACCTGTTGGTCCCCTTGCTAGAGAGCGCCACTCTATTTATCTGTGCCGAAACGAGGATGCGAGGGAGATGGTTGCCCGTGAAGAGAGACAGTGTTCACTCAACGATTGGCAGCAGTCTTGGGTGAATTGTACAAAGGGAAGGTGGACTGCGTGCCTCATCCCTAATGTGAGGCCGTGGCTAGATCGACGGCATGGTGAGACTGACTTCTATCTGACCCAGCTTTTGAGCGGGTATGGGTGTTTTCAGTCTTACCTGCACAAGATTGGTAAATCACGGTCCCCCAATGGCCCATATTGCCCAGGAGAGGAGGACAACGCCTGCCAAACATTTGTAGGGTGCATAAAATGGGACAAGCTGTAAAGAGACCCCCACAGGAAAACGGGAGAGCTCACCCCAGATAATATGTATAGTGGCGGTGATGACAAATGGAACCAGGTGGAACATTATGTTCGGGCAATCCTAAAAGATAAAAGGGATTCACAGCAACCGGGTGTTTTGGAGCTGGGGGATCATTTGTCTGGCACTTCCTCTTCCCCTCTCCCTTCCCGCTAGAATAGGGATCCCCCAGCTTGAAGGTGCCTCACGGCGTAACGAAACGAGACCTAGCCCGACGTCGTGTGTCAAACGGTTCTAGGCTAGGTTCTCAGATTGACAGGGGATGTGTTTAGTGTGTAGTCCAGTCGCCTTCTTGCAAACATGGGAGTCCCACACTCTATGCGTAAATGGGCATTCACAGCCCTACCACCAGGGGGACTACTTTGAAGGGGATGGCAGAGTTGTAGAATAATCTTTAAATATACGGTTTTCATGGAATCAGTCTCACTACTTAATTGTTACACTTCGTATGTTGTGTTTAACTGCAAAAACATTGTTACATGTACAAATAATTCTGCGAGCTACTGTCGCAATTGTTTTCACAACAATGAAGAACACGAATTAACTCGAAACCACGAGAACCCAACAAGCATTAACAACATCTGAAAGTTAGTCACTGCTCCATTCATTTGCAGTCGCTCAAATGTTCCTGCGAATTCGCCAATGAACGAGAACTGGGTTGAATGACTACAGACCCTATATAAAGGTGAGCTGAATGAATGGGGGGACGATCATTCATTCGACCGCGATAAGAACTGCGATTGTGTGTGGGAAGCGATATTATTCGAGTAGTAGAAAATTGATTTTCGTAATAGTGAAGTGATTTCGAAGACAATTGCGATAAGAAATTTATGGACAAGTGTTAGATTTTTCATAGTGAAAATTAAAAGTGTTAAATTGATCATTGTGCACTTTTGTAATTAAATAAACTCTTTTAACTTAAATTAAAAGACATTGCGTTTTCACTTTCCCGGAACATTAAAATTATTGGCCGCGAACCGAAAACACGCAACAGTGGTGTCAAGAAGTAAGAAAGAACATTTTGGAAGTGACAACGATTAAACATTTTTGAAGTGCACAATGGTGAGAATTAACGTGGAAACTGGTGGAAAAATTGCCAAAAAAAAATAAAAAAAAAAAAATGCCAGGAAACTTACATTTAAAAATAAATCAATTGAGCATATCGGAGCTCAAAGAGGAGTTGGAACAGCGAAATCTGGCCACGCAAGGTACAAAGGCCATACTGATTGCACGCTTGCTCGACGCGATCGAGTCGGAAGGCGTCAATCTGGATTCGGGTGAGCCCTCAGATGCGGAACAAGGCGCAGAAGGTGCAGGAGTAGAAACACCCAAATCAAAGGAGCCAGAAAGCGATAAATTTTAATGCTGATTCAGCAAGAGCAGCGACAACAGTCCTCCAATTTAACTGCGAAGCTAAATGAACAATCAGCGAAGCTAAATGAACAATCAACGAAGCTCAATGAACAATCAACGAAGCTAAATGAACAATCAGCGAAGCTGGACCAACAAGCGATCAAAATCAAGGCAGATTTTCGAAAACAGTCCACCGAAATAAAAACGGAGCTCGGCAGCCTGAACAAACAAATTAAAGGCGTCGAGGAAAAGGTTTACCAGATCGAGGAAAAGGTCAGCCAGGTCGAAGAGAGAATGAACCATGAGATGGAACAAGTGAGAAAAGAATTGGAAGCAGCAAAGGCAGTAGCAACCACTTCACCAGCCCCGCTTATAACCGCAGCGCAAAGCACATCCAGAAATGTGCAAGCACCAATATTCGATGGGCAAACGGTCTGGAGTATTTACGAGACCCAGTTTAAAGCTGCCGCAAGGGCAAATCACTGGAATGAGCAGGAACGGGCACCTGCATTAATTCTTGCTCTAAGAGGCCCAGCTGCCGAGCTTTTGCAGACGATCCCCGATGAATTGCACTCAAACCCGAATGCTATAATGAATGCGCTCGACATGCGTTATGGAAACGATCATCTAAAGCAGATTTATCGGTCACAGCTAAGGCAACGGATGCAGAAGTCTGCTGAAACCCTACAGCAGCTAGCCCAAGACATTGAGCGACTAGCACTTTTGGCTTACCCAGCCTACGACCCAGAACATCGAGATGACGCAGCGACAGGAGCATTCATCAGCGCACTAAAGGACCCGGAATTGCAACAAGCCGTGCGTTTAGCTCAAAAGCAAACGGTTAAGGATGCATTGGCTTAAAGTCTGAACTTTGAGGCAGCGAAAAATGTGACTCGTACCACTGCCCGGGTTCGTGAGGTAGTGACAGACGAGTGCAGGTGTGAGCGCGTCGAAATTGAGCGAGACCCGCATGTAAATGGAGCGCCTAGATGCTGAAATTGCGGAGAGAAGGGGCACCTGCAAAGAGACTGCAAGAAGCGAAGAAAACCGAGCTATTGTCCAGGGTGCGCAGCTAGAAGGAGATCCAGACCGAGTGAGGAGCCCAGAATGGAAGCCCTTCAAACAGAGGGGTCGGGAAACATGTAAGAGCCAAATTCGTGGGGCAGAGGTTGGCTAGGAGGATCGACGTCCCCAGCACCACCATCACCGTGTCAAGACTACATCGTGGAGAAGCGGACTTATTCCTTCCGGGTCAAGTTAACGGAGAACACTGCACCATAACAATCGACACTGGTGCAACCCGATCGATTATCCGACCAGACCTAGTTAGACAGCAACAACTTCACAAGGGCAGAATTTTCTCACTACGGACAGCAACGGGAGAAACTGCACCTGTTCATGGAGAGGTCAACCTCCAGATACAGTTGGGAGACCTTGTGTTCCGACACAATTTTCTGGTTGCGAATATTATGGATGACTGCATTCTCGGAATGGATTTTCTGCGACCACATTGAATCACGTTGGATTTGGGCAAACGTGTATTGAAATGGCAGAATGTCGAGGTACTGATGGAGGATCCCAGCGTCCAAATTCCCAAGATGAATGTAGTGGTATGTACTGACACTGATGTACCGAATTCTTCCGAAAGCATTGTATGGGCCAAGCTTGATGGTGATTCTGGAGACCACCGATCTTATCTGATAGAGCCAACGAAGACGTCCACATTGCGCAGTTTGATTGTAGGACGAAGCCTTGTAAGATCTTTAAGGAATGGATATGTGCCGGTGAGAGTCCTTAACACCGCAGACTCAACCACGAGCATCAAAGCGGGAGAAGTCATCGGCAGCTGCCAGCCTGTTTCCATCATCACCTCTTTGGAAGCTACTAACGACCATCATTGCAAAAGGAGGCAAGACACAGACAAAGCCCGCGAACCCACGTCTGCAATATTGAAGCAGATCGAATTGCCAGTGCAGTGACATCTTCTCAACAAGCCCGGATGACCAAGGCCGAATGAGTCTGGTAACTCACGTCATAGATACCCAGGGAGCCACGCCGAATCGACAAGCACCCAGACGCCACCCTATAGCCACACAAGGAGAAGTGAGCGCGCTGATCTCGCACATGGAAAAACAAGGCGTTATTGAACCTTCTGTCAGTCCATGGGCCGCGCCTGTAGTTCTAGTAAAGAAAAAGGATAGTAGCACTCGTTTTTGTGTCAACTATAGGCAGCTTAACGACGTCACTAAGAAAGATAGTTACCCGCTCCCACGCATCGATGACATCATGGACACTTTAGCCGACGCAAAATGGTTTTCTACACTCGATCTCAAGAGCGGCTGCTGGCAGGTAGAAATCGACAAGAAGGACCGAGAGAAGACCGCATTTTCAGTTGGGACCGGATTGTGGCAATTTGTGGTGATGCCATTTGGGCTTTGCAATGCTCTAGCCACTTTCGAACGCTTGATGGAATACGTGCCACAGGGCCTAACCTGGAAAACCTGTTTTGTGTACCTAGATGACATCATCGTCATCAGGAGAACGTTCGAAGAGCATGTGCGGAACTAAGAAGAGGTCTTCTCCCGACTGCGACTGGCAAATTTGAAACTTAGTCCCGACAAGTGTACCCTTTTCGCAGCTGAAGTAAAATACCTGGAACATGTCGTATCAGCAGAAGGGGTCAAAACAGACCCTGAGAAAATTGAAGCCGTGAAAAGCTGGCCAACACCAAACAACAAGCGCCAACTATGAAGTTTCCTGGGTCTGGCAACCTACTATCGAAGATTCGTCAAAGACTTTGCCAAAATAGCTAAGTGTCTCCATCAGCTTACCGAGAAAAATCGTCCGTATGTCTGGAATCAACTATGCGAGACAGCCTTTGAGACCCTGAAGGAAAAGCTATGTGAATCACCCGTGCTGGCGTATTCAAAACCCGGAAAAATGTTTGTAGTTGACACCGATGCAAGCAACGGCGGTATTGGAGATGTACTCTCCTACCAGATCGATGGCGAAGAAAGAGTCCTCTCTTATTACAGTCGAGTTCTCTCAAAAAGTGAGAGGAACTACTGCGTGACCAGGAAGGAGCTATTGGCTATAATAGAGGCCACCAAGCAGTTCCACAAGTATCTATATGGCCAGAAATTTGTTCTTCAAACGGACCATGCATCACTGAGATGGTTGCTCAACTTCAAAAACCCCGAGGGACAAGTTGCGAGATGGATCGAAAGATTGCAGTCATACGACTACGTAATTGTTCATCGGAAGGGCGGAGTTCATGGAAAGGCTGACGCCCTATCCCGCCGTACATGTCCAGCTTACTGCAAGCATTGCCGACGGATTGAGGAAAAGGAACCGCTCGTTGATCTGCGATTGATAACGGCGGAATTCGATGAAGGTTGGTCATCGGAGGAGATTCGAAACGCCCAGTTAGCCGTATGGAAGGAGACGACTGGGCGACCTGAGTGGAAAGACGTTTCAATGCATGGCGCAACCCTGAAAAGCTATTGGGCACAATGGAACTCCCTTCAGGTGGAGGGTGGCGTACTCAAGCGGAAATGGGAAACGGCGGATGGCAGCTCCTATAGGATGCAAACTATACTACCCAAAAGCCGAATCCACGATGTGATTAAGGAAATGCATGAAGGATCCTCGGGAGGCCACCTTGGTGTTAACAAGACCTTAGCGAAATTGCGGGAAAGTTTCTACTGGCTCCACGCTCGAGAAGACGTAGAGGACTGGTGTCGCAGATGCACAATTTGCACTTCCGTCAAAGGCCCAAAGCGACGACTGAGAGGACAAATGAGAAGCTATAACGTAGGCGTGCCATTCGAAAGGATTGCTGTTGACATCGCAGGACCCTTTCCTGAATCCGATTGGGGAAATCGATATACGCTGGTTGTAGCCGATTATTTCAGCAAGTGACCCGAGGTCTACCCCATTTCCAACCAGGAAGCAACTACTGTAGCTGAACAGCTAGTGTTAAATTGGGTCAGTACGTACGGCGTACCTTGCGAATTACATTCAGATCAAGGTCGAAACTTTGAGTCACTAGTTTTTAGCGAAATGTGTGAACTACTGGGAATACGGAAAACGAGGACAACACCGCTGCATCCCCAATCCGATGGAATGGTCGAACGGTTCAACGGCACGCTCAATAAACATCTGGCCAAGATGGTTGACGAGAACCAAAGGGACTGGGACCGACACCTGGACCGTCTTGCCCCATATTACATCCAGGGAGAATACAATTGGCGACACATCTTTTCGGGGCGAAAAGAACTGAGGTGGGGGCAGTGTTCCATGTACAAATAATTCTTCGAGCTACTGTCGCAATTGTTTTCCCAACAATGAAAAACACGAATTTACTCGAAACCACGAGAACCCAACAAGCATTAACAACATCTGAAAGTGAGTCACTGCTCCATTCATTTGCAGTCGCTCGAATGTTCCCGCGAATTGGCCAATGTACGGGAACTGGGTTGAATGACTACAGACCCTATATAAAGGCGAGCTGAATGAATGGGGGTACGATCATTCATTCGACCGCGATAAGAACTGCGATTGTGTGTGGGAAGCGATATTATTCGAGTAGTAGAAAAGTGATTTTCGTAATAGTGAAGTGATTTCGAAGACAATTGCGATAAGAAATTTATGGACAAGTGTTAGATTTTTCATAGTGAAAATTAAAAGTGTTAAATTAATTATTGTGCACTTTTGTAGTTAACTTAAATTAAAAGACATTGCGTTTTTTACTTTCCCGGAACATTAAAATTATTGGCTGCGACCCGAAAACACGCGACAATATTTGAACACATTCGCTTTTAGGATCATCAGAATGCATAGAAGATGGTGATGGTTTTTTCGTCACATTTCACATGTAAGATTTCTCTGCGATTTCCGTTTTGGTGATACGACTATTCTTTTTGTCTGATTAACGACGCGGTTGTGCTTGTTATTGCAAGAACGCTATCATAACTATTGAGGCAATCAAATATAATAATCTCTAATTGCTATTCCTTTGCAGGCTTTTCACCTCATTATATTTCTTCAACATTATCAAAACTGAAATCTATAGAACTCAATTTAGACTGTTTCATCAAAACAGTTGATCAAATGAAACGGGTCGTCATTCATCAAATATTTTGAAACCTGAATTATTCAGAAGACATATTCAGCGAAATAATTTTCAGTCAAATCATCTTTCTAAGATATCCCGATAATAATGTACTACACAATTATCTGCCCTTGCTTGTCATCTAATTCTGTTGCTAATAAACCTGGCACCCACTGAAGGCTTTTCATTGCCGTTGGCACTCCTTTTCAAAGCACATTCCTATGCAAACCTCTTCTTTGCCACTTCTTCCCATCATCGTATCCGAAAATGAATATCTTCTGAATGTTAAATAATAATAATATTCAGAGATCCGTTTCGGGAAACTGACAATGGAAGTAATATACATTGAACGAACAGCGGCACATGGTGTATGATGAATTATGAACGAACATACTCAGTCAATGTGATTACGTTCCGACACATATGTACGGACGCCGAGAATAAGGCAGGAAACACACACGCCCTAATATCTTCCCGAGATGAGCGTGATAAACAGCGTAGCGGTGAGGAGTGTGATAAGCAAGGAGGTCAAAATGACTTCGGATCGCTCGACGTTGCTTCCTGCTTCAGCCTAACGCTATACCCACGACCCACCCGCGAGTACATTCCTGTACTCAACTTTGCCATGTATGTTTCAACGCGTCCTTTTCCGGAGGATAAGTTCACTTATTAACATCTGTCACAGTCAAAGTAAATGGCAGGATTCCTATGTCTCCCGTTACCCAGGATCCAGCCTCATGCAGTCAGTTCCAATGGGTTCTGTTCGCTTCCTTGCCTATTACATCCGACTTTAATCGGATCTCAATAGGATAGTGTTGCCTGATGTCAGGCATTTCAGTGAGACACTATGAGAAATCGATAATTGGATTAGAGAGTAGAAATCCGTTTGTGAGAGAAATGCTTGGGGAAGTGGGCGCATGCGTACTAACAGGCTCTCTAAAGAGAAACACTTCAGTGAGCCTGTAACTCTCGAAAGAATATAATTTCAGAGCCACTAGATTCAGGGCTTGAGCTCAGTTTTCCACTGTACGCCATCGGCCTAGACACAATTACCCAAACTAATATAACGCAAATGGACTCGCATATTCGATGCGATGGGGTGCGATGTATTATCGTTCCTTTTATTGGAAATCAGGTCACGAGTCTATTATAGGAACAATTCCACAATTCTGTGCCTGATTTTGCTGAGCTAGCGCTCCTGGTTTGATAAATTGACTTGTTTGTAGCAAATGCAGCTGAGTTGGAGCTAAATTTAATTACGTCTCGAGAAATAGCAAGTGTGGTAGTCCTCAAGCTAGATTTGAAATATTGCATGCAACAGTTTGCTTAATAGATCGTGCCATAAATGACCTGATTCCCAGACTACATGCCTGCAGGGAGTATTACATGTTGACGCTGCCCATCGCACTTCGGCTTCTAACGATGCAAACTTTGCATTTATTCATTTTGTCTAGCAAAAATCTTCGCCTACACACGCTCACGGCTGCTTTTACCCCCATGACGGGTTCTGAAAAAATCGAAACTTTTTGGTACCACCTCAATGTTTTCTTTTGAGTTTTTCTAGGCTGCTATATACACGTAAATTGTACGTACATGGGCGAGTACAACATATGCCATTCAGGCTGAATCGGAAGGATGTTCTAAAGATGATGGTAAATGTTTGATGCCTGCAAGCCATCAACACAAACAGATGGGATGAACATGAAACTTGATGTGAACAGCCGTTGGGGATAATTTGATAACCGTACAAATGGATAGGCCTTTTTGGAATTATTATCGGGCAAAAAGGATGTCTTCTAGGACTAGTTCTTAGCCACCTCACACGCTCGGGCAATAGTGCTAAGTTTTTCGATGCGACGATGTAGCCTGGAACGATATTTTTCTTATTTCAGTGACATGAGCGGATAATGGTTATGATGTACTGACAAGCCTAAGGATATTTTTATGGTCGATAAAATAAGATATGTTTGTGCATAGATATTAAAGTAAAATAAGCGCAAAGCTTATTAGATGCTACTTGTGAATTCTCACCAGTATTGAATATGAGGCTTGGAAATTTCTTTAGTAAAGAAATTTGTTAACTGAATTAAGTAAATTGGTCACGAATTGATTAGAGTTTGGAAGTATTGAGATATTTATTTTCATGCAGTATGATTTTGTTTCAAAAACTTGAAATATAAAATAAGAATTTTCACAAATGTGAGGTCAATGATTATTTTAACTAATCAATAAAATATACGCAAAAATTGCAGATAATCATGAAGCAGGGACTGGAGTAGTTATTTTTCATAAAATTCATCTACTCAAACTCAACTCAAAACGCTGATTAAAAGCATTTAGGGAAAATTAGATACAAGAGTCAATACAAAATGATGCAAAGGATGTACATGGCAAGTTTCTTCTTCAATCCAATAGAGAGGCAAAATCAAGCAGGCGATTCATAAAAGAATTAAAATATTAATCTGGATTTTGTGTAAAAGTCAAACTCAGTTTTGTGTTAAAATTAAACTAAACTCAAAGCTTCTTCTCTGAGAGAAGAGAAAACTACCGAAGAAGGAAATTTCGATTTGAAAGAATCCTCTTACAGAGTACATTAAAAAGGATTCGAAGGTTTTGATGGAGTATTGGAGTATCTAAGAAATCATTAAGGCCTTCAAGATTTAACAAAGTGCATAAATCAGCAAACGATTATTGCAGAAACTTCCCGCCTTAAGTTCCATACTCGAATTGTAATCGACTGGCTACTATGGAAAATAAACTGTTTTGAGGAGTCAGGTAGCACAAGAATACTGAAAAATAAAAGAATGAAAATATAATTAGCTGGAATAATGACAATATTGGAAAAAATCCTCGAAAACGACCTCCCCTTAGTTATTAAAGAGTATTCAAATGCAGGAAGTATTTATAATTTTGTTACGTCTCTAATTTTGAAATTTTTTTTTATGATAGGGAGCTAAAGGCCATTTATGCTCCTAAAAGGGTTTTTCAAGTGGCTGGTAATGAATTACATGTGACACGTGACAGCTTTCCGTGACCCTCATCGATCAATCGGGGGTGGGATGGCGAAGTCCCACCACTTGACATCGTATCCCCTCCAAAGGAGATCTTTATTTCCCACCTAAGTTGCCATACAACCGCGGACTTCCTAGGAAACTAAGTTTGCAAAAAATTTGGGCTAGCTGTTAAAGTTATTATTTGCCACAAATTGACTAAGGATAATCTGGAGGACAGAGTGGTAGCTTCTTTCAAGCTTGCAGTGCCCTCAAATCGTGATACTTTTTTGAATCCTGAAGCTTTGCCACCTGAAGTACTTATGAAACCATTCAGCTCAAGAAGAAGGAAGTTCTTTTGTGCACCAAGAAAACCGCAACCTACGAACTAGTATAAGATTTCATGACTGTAACTTAACTTTAATGTTTCAGTATATTCCAAAAATGTAAGAAAGTTAAGGATCAAGCCTGATAAGTTCTTTTTATCGTTACAGCTCAGCAAATATGTATTTGTATGTCTTGTGGAAACCTGGTTAAAATAGTAATATCTTAAACTCGGATATTTTCCAAGATTTTGATATTTAGCGTTGTGATCGGGATTTGGCCGCTGCAAATAAAGCAGATGGAGGTGGGGTCCTTGTAGCAATTAGTAATACAGTACATAGCTCTCTTCGTGCTGATTTTTGTTTTTCCCGTGTTGTGGATTATGTGATTGACAAGATCTTCCTTCCTAACAATACATTGTATTAGTTCCCTCTATCTACATACATGATTACTGTTCCTTATCACTCAATTTTTTCAAACTTTGATGTAGACTCTAACTTCATTTCTTACATGTGTTAATTAATTTTTTTCTGCTTGATTTGTTGTATTAATTTGTCTTACTCTAAATTATATTTAAATATATTTAATTGTCTAAGTCTATTTTGAAATTGGATTTCTGTCTATTAAATGGATTTGAATAAATAAATAAAAATAAAAAAAATAAATAAATACCTTAGTAACTCTCCTTTGTATGTGCACGAAACATTCTTTGACGAGTTTTCCTCTTATGTCTTCTTGCATCATCCGCAATCCTTAATTCTAGTATGTGCTGATTTTAATTTGGGAACAGTGCAATGGACGAAGAACCTCTGTTTCTCTGTTTCATCAACCGATGCATCTCCTTCATCTCTCTCCTCGTTTCTCTCACTCCGTTCAATGACGCAATTTAATAATATCCCTAATACTAATGGTCGGAGACTTGATTTTGTTCTTTCTCACTTTCCCCTTTACTGTCTATCAGTTTCCCTAGCATTGAATCTTCTCGTGCGCATTGATAGTCATCATCCGCCATTATCGCTCGATCTCTCAATTGCACCTTTGACACATCGTACTTTTGCTTCTACTTCAAAATTCAACTTCTTCAAAGCAAACTACGAAGCTCTAGCCTC
Source organism: Odontomyia ornata (assembly GCA_963969285.1). Taxonomy (NCBI): domain Eukaryota; kingdom Metazoa; phylum Arthropoda; class Insecta; order Diptera; family Stratiomyidae; genus Odontomyia; species Odontomyia ornata. Next base: position 134,783,418 of record OZ017742.1, on the reverse strand, counting down.
CAAACTGAACCTGGTTGACTGGCTGGAATTTTTTGATAACTTGGAGCGTGAGGAAGCTCTGAGTAAGTTTTATAATTACCTCTATGAGTTAACTAAACACTTCACACTTTTCCAAGCTTTTCGCAAAGTAAAGCAGAAACCATGGCAAACTAAACAAGTACTTTGTGTACATCGCCGTTTCAAGCGTTGTAATACTGAAGAATCCAGAACCGGCTTTTGTGATCTGCGTGTTGTAGCAAAAAAAGAACTAAAGACTGCAATGAAAAACAACTTGACTCATGGCGAATCATGCAAACCATTCTGGCCATACATTAGATCCTTCAAGTTCTCCACTTCTGTCCCTCCTTTAGTCCACTGGAATAATATCGTAAGCTCTTCTCCACAGGATATTCCCAACTTGTTCTCTCAGCTCTTCTCGTCAACTCTTAATCCTTCTTCTCATCTCTCCGACACAGTAAATACACCCGTACTTCACTCAATTGACATTTCTTCACTTTTCACTGACTATATTAAACTTGAATCACTCATTAATTCACTTGATCCTAATATTTCACCTGGTCCTGATGGTTTACCGAATATTTTTGTCAAGTCATTAGCGTCTTCACTTTGTATCCTTCTGGCTTTTCTCTTTGACCTCAGTCTAATGACTGATACTTTCCCTACTTATTGGAGAAGAGCAAACGTTGTTCCTATTCTTAAAAGTGGTGATCCTTCTTCTGTGTCCAACCATCGTCCTATTTCCTTAATTTCCTGTTATCCAAAATTACTCGAGCGTCTGGTTCATAACCGGCTTTCAGTTTCATTGACCCCTATCTTGTCAAAGGAACAACATGGGTTCTCAACGGTCGCTCTATGAACTCAAATTTAATTCAATTCACCGATTACATTGTTAAGGCAATAGATAATCGATCGCAGGTTGATGTCATCTTCACTGACTTCTCGAAGGCAACTTCTCTGTTACAAACTGAACGCTTTTTGGGTTGCTTGCCCTCTCCCATCACGGATAGATTCCTACCTGTCTTCTCGTATATGTTGCGTTAGTTACTGTGGAAATACATCTATTCCATTTTATCCGTCCTCTGGTGTTCCTCAAGGTTCCATTTTAGGTCCCCTCTTATTCTTATTTTTTATAAATGATCTTTCTTTGGTTATCACCTCCAATTGCCTACATACAGTATCATTGGCATACAGCCAATGATTTCAAAGTCTTTCGAGCTATCAGATCTGTACAAGATTGTCAATATCTTCAGATGGACCTGATTGCTTTAAGTAACTGGTGTTCGTCTAACTACCTCTGTCTTAATGTTGCCAAATGCTATAAAATGAAGTTTAATCTAAATCAATCTCCACTGACTTTCACCTATATGTTGAATGAAATCCCACTCGCTGCTGTGAGCTCTGCCAAAGATCATGGTGTTACTTTTGATCCTAAGCTCAATTTTGATGCACAAATTCTAATCGCGACTACTAGGGTCTCGAAAATATTGGGACTTATTTTCAGGTATGCTTATAAATTTACCAATATATCTGTCCCCGTTCGCTTCTTTATCTGTCTTGTCCGTCCTATCCTTGAATATTGCTCTACAGTTTGATCTCTGCAACACTCCTACCTCATTAACTCGTTAGAGAATGTCCAACAAAAATTTACTCGGGTCTTGTTTTACAAATTCAAAATCCCATGTCAACCCTATAACGGTCGTTTATCCTTCTTACGTCAAGCAGACCTACTCTGCCATCCCGTCAAAAGTAACTATATCAGTCTTTTCTATATCAACTCTGCCACAATCAAATTTCATCAATATTGTATGCAGACTTACGTTTTCACCAACTATCGCGTTCTTCTCGGGCAAACAATTTTTTCGTACTATCTTCTGCCTGTTCAAATTTATATTTTCATTCTCCCATCATACAAATGGTAAGAATTCATGATAAGCTTAACGTGGGTCCTTTTTCCGACTCATACCTTATTTTTATATTGAGATTAAGAGCCTGATCCTTACAACTCAATTGGAGTAAATATTAGACTTGTATGAGCTTTAATTTAATTTGATATGTATTTTGTTTTTGTTGTTTTGTCAACTTAGTACTCACTATTGTTAATTCATTGAATTTATTTATATATTAACTTTTTCACTTACTTCTAATTTACATAAATTGTCTTTTCTGTTTATCTTGTTTCATTTCGTAATTGTATTGCGTTTGATCTGTTAAATGGAGTTTTAAATAAATAAGTGAGTGTTGTGACGGTGTCTGTACAGGGCATGGATGCAGATGTTCTAGCACAAGTGTTAGCAAGCTATAAAGACTCAGCTAGCTTCTGTGGTGTCGTGGGGTGGGTTCTTATTGCCAGCGCAAAACTTGCACTACAAAAAATTTATCACGCATACAATATACATTGTCTTGAGAATTTGTAAGGATCCTACGAGTATTCCCAAGGAAACGCCAATGGTTGAATGGGATCTAAGCTCTAGAATGATTGTATCACATAATGGAATATAAATTTTTTGTCATCCTTTTCGTCTCTATGCTTACTGACGCAATTAAACTTTTTCCCAAACTTAAACAATAGATTGCTGAACCTCATTTTTAGCAAGAATTCCATGAGCATTATCGCAGTCCCTCAATCACTGACCCCTTTTGTCAAACCAGATTCTCACCATCCTTCACTTAAAATGTAACTATCGCTTTGCAACTTACACCACAAGAATAGCAAAGCTATTTCTAGATACAACTTTTACAAGGCAAACTATGAAGCTATTCAATAAGAGTTTTCCGAGATCGATGGGCAGTTTCTATCTCATTTGACTGTCACTGCTTTCTATAACAAACTTAATAATATAATAATGAAAAGTATGCTCCTTAGCTCACAATAAAAGTCTCAGAAGCTTGAGAGCTTAGGGACATGGTGCGCAAAAAGTTAGAGCGTTTTGGTTCAGAAACGTATCTTTCATCTTATAAACATCTAAAATCCCAAATCTTTCTAGACATACGTCAACTCTTTCAAACCCATTTCAAATATACCTAGATCTGATAGCCTGCATGGCAAACAATCGTCTGATGGTCAGGCCATATGCGATATATTTATAGACTATTTTGCTTCTGTTTTCCAATCACCTTCATCACCCTTACCCACTCCCCCAACTAACGCTTTCTCTCATTTGAGCTCCATTTTGACAACACCTTCCAAAGTCGAAAGTATAATCAGCTCTATTGATGTTAACGTGAGTTCTGGTCTAGATGGGGTCCCAAACTTTTTTGTAAAAACGCTGTCTTCATCTCTAAGTTTAACCGTGTCAATTTTATTTAAAACCAGCCTAACTGTAGGGATATTTCCAGCGATTTGGAAAAGAGTCAAAATCTTCCCAATTCACTACTCAGGAGATTGGCACTCAGCACTTAATAACAGGCCTATATCCTTACACTCTTGATCCGAAATTTTAATTGCAGATTAGTAAAATTTACTCTTCTAATTTATAGTTATAAATTATAATTTTTTTTTATAAATTTAAATTTTATATTATCTTTTTCCTCTCTGTATTGAATTTCAATTTTTCTTTATAGTTATATTTTTTATGATATTTATCTTTTATTACCTATTATTCAAAAGTTTTTCATAGTTATCTTCTATTAATTTAAAAATTCTAATCTGCTATTAAAATTTCGGACATGAGAGCACTGAGATAATACAGCCCATTCGCCTATTGCATTGCCGAATGCAATCTACAGTGGCTCAGCTAGAGGTTTGTCAATCCGCCGTTGCGGCGTAAAGATTATACTGGGATTTGAATGGATGGAGGAGTCAGCTTTAGATCGCCAAGCAGCGAAGTCGCGAGAATCGCATGAGACGTGAAAGGTGAATTGCACACGGAAAACCTATTGTGTTAAATAAGTTCTCCTCCGTAATCAAAATGGTGGGATTATCCTTTAGCTCCGAGAAATAATCGGGGCTCCAAAGGAGATATGAAATCGAGAAACGTTTGCAAGTGTTTAGATTAATATGGATCACGTTTTGTGTGAAATGATTAGTGTTGAAAATACAGTGCATGTAAAGAGTAATTTTGGGGGATTGTGCACGGCAAGTTGTTATTGACAATAAAATTAACAGACTTGACAAATGTTAGCAAAGAAAAATGTTAGTTTCCGTTTGTGCAAGTTCACTAGCGGTTTTTGGTGTGGCGTGTGAAAACGTCACAAAACATCGCCCCTGGATGTGGTGATCTGCAATCAGATTGCACTAATGTGTTCGTTCAACGAAATTACAGTGAAGGAGCATCCGTCAAATTTCATATAAGAATTTCAAGTGAACTTGATGGTCATATTGAAAGGCATATTTTTGAATCAACGGTAACGCTACTTAATGATTATTTTGCTGAAGCAGAGAAAGTATCTGGCAGCATATACTGCGATGGATATTTAGCTTGCCCAACAGCTTATTTGGTTTATATGTGCACTCAAACTCATCACGAAAAGACTCTTCGAAAGATGTCTAAATTTATTGCATCCCAAAATGAGCGTATTTATGGTCCAAAAGGGCTGCAAATAACTGATCCTACATTTCGCTGTTTACGTGTAATCGATATTTCAATATAAGGTCAATCTGGTCGCATGGTTTTTGCCTTCCCATTTCAACGAAGAGTTTTATTTAACGTCAGTTGAAGCAAATGCTGGCAGAATTAATGATTTTATGTCAATAAAAAAAATAAGCAAACAAAAACTTAAAAATTAATCTACCTGCTTGTCAGTTATTTGTACAGACCGCATACTTGTTTTCTTAAATAGCTTACTTTCCTATTAACTGTTGACTACTAAACAAATAACTACTGCTAAAAAGTTTTAATTAGCAGCAATAGAGGATTTGATATCAGGCATCATCCACATCATCAGCGGGCGCTCGGCGGGGATGTTGGGTGAAGACCTTTTTGACTTCTTATATAATTTTTTAATGTATATTCATTTTTTTCATATTTTTTATTTTTTTAAATATTTATATGTATTTATATCGATAAATATACATTTAAATGTACTGTAAAAAGGTCAAATAGTTCATGCATCAAGTTGCTGGATTGTTTTTTTTTTCTCACTTCAATTGCTAGGCAATATCAATTCGTCAAACAAGATGCAATTCCGTAAGCAAATAAAGAGCATTAAAATTTGATTATTTCTGTTTTCAACCGAGCAAAAGCAACTGGATGCCTCACTCTTATTTAAGAGCCATCAGTATCGTCGGTAATGACGACGTCCGCTTAAGTCCGTCTGTTTTCTCCAGGCCCAGTTTGTTACTGGCTTTATGCAACCCCCACCCTTAGTGGGCTGCGTCGGCCTCGACACCAATTGATCCGCATTATACCTCTTTCAATTCGTGATTATGAAATTTTGTTTTGTAGTGAGTTTTGTGCTGGGGAAAAGAAGCCGCCCCTCGACACTGCAATGCTAGCCTACCAGCGTACTCACACGTCCTTAGACGAGGCTAATCTTAGCGGATCCCACCATCCTCTTTTGCCAAGGCAGCAGACCACCGCTGCAGTCTTTTACGGACATTTAACCTACCCATTTTCACTGCAGCCTATTACTGAAGAAACTTGAGGTTTTTGGCCTTTTTGTCTCTCTTCTTGTATGGCTATCCTCTTTTCTGACAAATCGTTCTTCATCGGTTACTTGATATGGTTTCTCATTGCATGTTTTCTACTCTTCTTTTGAAGTATCTCAAGGTCCGATCTTCAGCCCTATTTTACTCAATATTTTCATAAATGATCTACCATCTTTGTCGATGTCTGATTGTCTGCTCTACTCAGATTATTTAAGCATCTTTAAAGTCGTCTATTCACAAATTGACTGTAGTCACCTACAATCTGACTTAAACTCCCTCTTTCGATGGTGCTCTATGGATCACCTTCCTCTCAATGTGCCCAAATGTCTGGATATGTGTTTCACCAATAAGCATACTCCTTTTGCCAGTGCGTATTCAATTGATAGATTGCTGCTACCAACGATGGATCTTTATAAAGACCTGGGTGTTATCCCGCATACACATTTAAAATTTGATGTACATATAGCTGACAACTTCTAGAGCATCGCGAATCGCTGATTTTGTTCTACGATGCTCTCATAGAACATTCAGTATTCATACCTGTGTTCACCTGGTTAAACCCTGTTCCCGGTGTAACCTTAGCCTCTTCCAGTGGTACTCTGGCCTCCACTTACCCACCTTTAAACTCCACCTTTCGGAATGAAACACCAATTGCACGCAACAATTCTACAATATATTTCACAAGTTAAAAGTTTTCACAATGTAATTAGAACTATGTTACTACTAGTCCTTCGGAGCGAGTACGAGTCGTTGGCTCAATGCCTTTGCATATTTGTACAGTGTGACCATAGCCAAAGCATTTGAAACATTGGAAAGGCGTTGCTCTTTCACCGTATCCTACAGACAACTCACCCTATTCGTACTTTGCCCTAATTCAGAAATTTTTCAGCGTCAATCCGTTGTCTCCTATGGTTTTCTGGTGTCAGTCTCGCCTTGATCCCACCCCCTTTTGCTGGCCTCTTCCACCTCGGCCAGATCCATGACGCAGTTAATGTCATTTATTTCGATCGTTGCCATCGGCTCAAGCGAGGCTATAGCTGCACTTTTACCAGAGGACTTTCTTTACTGCATCGCAGAATGCTTCCCTATTCATGGCCTCTAATCCAAATTTGACCAGTATGTGGCCCGACCGCGTTGGTCGTACTGCTTTAATGGCAGTGGTGGTGTCTTTGGGTTTTACGTTTCCTTTGATTTCCCGCGGCACCTCCGCGTAGGATCGACCATCATGGGGTTTCACGAGCAGTGCCTACTGCCGGGGTTTTTCGGGGCTTCTTTCTCTCCCGTTTTGCATAATATCTTTTTTCTTCTTGGGCATCTGTGCGAACTTTTTTTTCTAGAACTTTTTGAAGGAGTTTCTTTGCGGTTTTCTTCGTAAGCGCTGTCTGGAACCCGTGATCTGGTATTCCGCGCCCATCAAGTGCTTTGTTCTTTTAACTCGGTCTCCTCCGATTGTGCTGGACGCCATTCTTTCATTAATTTTTAATTGTGGAGCTGATTTAGCTCCCAGCGCTTCTTTAGCCTTTTGCTCTTCTTCAGCCTTCTCATCCTCTTCGGCCTTTAACCAGCTCCTCCGATAATGGTCTATGCAGTCTACGATTTCCTCTAGTTTAAGGAGCCCAATCCTTATTGCTGTGGTGATTTTTGACGAGTCGCATGCAGATTGTATTTTTTTAAAACAACTCTTTCTTCTTTCTTCTTTCTCCTTCATGTTGCTGTGCGTAAATTGTACTTTGCAGCCATCATTCTTGGGAGAGTTTATCGGCTTCTGTGTCCTAATACAGTACCTCCCCCAACTTTTTGACGTTGGTGATGATATCACACATCGTTGCTTCAATTGCCTGGTAACTAGTTTCTTTTCCTGCCGTAATCTCCTCGTTGACTTCAGGATGGTTCTTTTCATTCGGGATTTAGCGACCGCAGAAGTGGCAATCGAATTCTAGAGTTTCTTTAGGTTTTCTTCCACCACTCGAACATCTGGCACGTTCTGCAGAGTTTCCCGCTTTTCCTTTATAGGATGGTCTGGCGTTTGCATCATTTTTTGCTACGCCCAAACGCCGCAGGAACCTCAGTCTGGACCAGACTGTCTGTTAATCTCCGTTTTTCGTCCGTCTTCTCTGTCGTATTAACCGTCGTTTTTGTCATCGTTAGTATCACTCCCCTCATGCTGTTAACATCGTGGCTGCAGCCACGGGTTGCGTCGTCGTTATTATTATTTTTGCATTCTTTTTTGAGTTTTTTTTATCTTTTTTAAGGGTTTTGGTTGCTCCAGTTTTATTGGTTCCCCCTTCGGAGCCGCTTTCTCCGTTCGTGTGGGTAGCCGGCTTTTTGGTCCTATGGTTATCTTTGCAGAGCAGGGAGGCCATGCGAGGGTTGGCACAAGCCCTTAGTGCTTAGAGCAAGACCAGCGTTAATCGGGAGTCCGTCTTAACCAAAGCTACACCACCAACCCTGCCAAGGTTTTACAGGAACAGAGATGGTATGATAGTTGAATTGGAGCCGTTCACACTTGAGTGTCACTTCGATGCTACTGTGCAATGCAACTAGGTCCAAACCATCATATCCGCCAGCCCAATGCATCATTTCCAGTTCGTTGTCCAAAGCGTAGTCTAGATCCAGACAGGGTCATTACCTGTCATCCTAGGAGGGAGCCTCACGGCACCCCCAATATCTTCAGATCCGTGGGGGTGGCGCGCACCAAAGAATACTAGCCTCCAAGAGTGCTCTTGTCGACCGGCATTCCCCCTGCGGGAATTTTCTCGGGTACGTGGGAGTGGAACTCCCTAAAGAATGCTAGCCTCCAAGAGTATTCCTGTCAGCCAGCATTCCTCGACAGCTTTAAAAAGCTGCTCCAGTAGTACCTCATGTGAGCTGGGAGCTCCTTAAATTCAAGGAGCTCAAATTTGATTCCTTTGCTGACTGTTGCAAATCGCATGCAGATTATGTTTTTTTAGAAGATTTCCGCTTTTTGAATTAGTCTTTCTCCTTGATGTGGCTGGGCGGTAATCGTGCCTTGCAACTACCTTTCTTGGAGGGAGGTAATCAGCTTTCATTTCTGAATACAGTACTTCCGCCACATTTTGGACGGTGGTGATCAATTCACACAACGGTTATTCACCTTGTCGCTTCTCTCTTGTCCTGCTGTAATCGCTTTGTTGACTTCAGGATGGTTAGTTATTATTTTGGGATTCACGGCCCTTGCTTCGGCTGCTTCGATAGCGATAGTAGCAGTAATAATAGAATTTTCTGCTGTAGATATCAAATTTGCAGGCGCTGGTTGCGTCATCGTGGTTGTTATTTTTGCTTTCTTATTATTGGATATTTTTGATACCTTCGTTGGAGTTTTTGTTGAAGTTGCTCTTGTTTCATTGTGCTTTCCCTCGGAGCCGCTATATCCTTTCGTGTGTGTAGTCACATTTTTGGTCCTATGGTTATCTTTGCAGAGCAGGGAAGCCATGCGAGAGTTGGCACAAGCTTTTATGGGGATAAGTACTCAGATCCAGACCAGCGCTAATCGGGAGCTCATCTCAACCAAATCTACACCACCAACCCAATGGTGTGAGCTTCAAACATACCTCGAGGGCTCCCAAGTTTCTATCGGGACGAAGACGGTATGATAGTTTAAGTGGAGCGACTCGCGCACGATTGTCACCTCAGTGCTACCATGCAAAGCAACTTAGCCTAAACCATAATATACGCGAGCCCAAAGCATCAATTCCAGTTTGTTATCCAAAACGTAGTCCAGATTCAGTCAGGGTAATTACTTGTCATCTCAGGAGGGAACCTCATGGTGCCATCCATATCCTCAAGTCCATGACAGCGGTGCTCCCCAAAGAATTCTAACTTCCAAGAGTACTCCTTTCAACCGGCATTCCCTCTGCGGGAATTTCCTTAGGGACATGGGGGCGGCACTCCTCAAAGAATGCTTGTCTCCAAGAGTATTCCTGTTGGCCGGCATTATCCCTGTAGGGGAATACTTAATGCATTTGATATTTGCTCCCACTATCACTTTGTTTTATTTCCACTCCATTATAAAACATACAAGAGCAGGTAGTCTTGAGCTACACTATGGTATTAGGATTTATTACAGACAAGTTGTCATTAAGCAACGATGGGGTATTGAGTATTATTATAATTTACATGTATTATATAACAAAGACATATTATATTGTACTTTTAACTAGTTCTCTAGTAACTGCTGTTCGGGCTATATTATGTTTATTATTGTAGTTGATGAAGAAGGTTATTTAGATGGAAAACCCCATTCTGGAGCGGTTTTGCCAATATTCCGCCAATATTCCAGGAGCCTTTTCATCTCATATCCTTTTCTGCTGCTTACACTTTGTATCTGGTTTGGTGATGAGACTAGCATATCTTCCTCTGCTTCTGGAATATTCGCAGCTTCAATAGTTGTTGGAGATGCTGTAAATACCTCCTGCAAATATTGCAGCCATATATATTTGTTTTTAATGGGGCTTCATACGATTGAATCTTGTGCACTTTTGAAAAGAGTGCTTTGAGATTCATCAAAGGTAGCCAATATGGGCATCAAATGAAAGGTCTTGATGACAACTTTTCAAAACAGGTCTTTATTTGATACTGCTTCGAGAGACGCGTAGGGAGGGGAAATACACGAAAAGTTTGTGCCCCTCCCCCTCGCGATTGGACACCTGTGATTCGAAAAATCTGAAAAAAATTATGGTGACAGGTGTTTGTGAGTACAACATTAACAAATACCTTAGAAATCGAAATTCGCTCAACTTTGTTAATAATAGTATGATCCTCGAATTTCACATTTTCTCCAATAAAATCGCATCGGTGCCCTTAAACTGAACGAAATTCGATATTTACGTAGTCCTACTAAGAGTACTTAAACTTTGTAAGCTTGATGAAAATCGAATGATACACACGGAAGTTATAGCCATTTGAAATTTCTCCAATTACAACAACAATAACACATGATTTCAGTTTTTTATGGACTTTCCATCCAATCAGTCCCTGCAGTTTTGATTTTATCTTCTTGAAATTTTCAAATAAGGTCAATAATATTAATATTTTTGAGAATTCATGATTTGAGTGATTTTTGTCGGCGACCGTTGAAAGTAGAAAAACAATGGATTTTCCTTTGAACGTGCACATCTCTTTGACATATTTCTTGACGTTATTCATTGCTGGTGACTGCATTTCTGAGAAGTTGGGTACAAACCCCTTCTGACATGAGCGTAGGTCTGCTTTCCTAACTTGTTTTATCAACTTCCTTCTGTTGGTTGTCGTACCAGTCGTTCCTATTTCTCTTTGGCTAGGGCCCTAAGAACATTTTGGCCACTTCTGATATGGTACCTCATACTGTCTTCACATGGCTTTGATGTCATAATTGCTTTCTTGCACCTGCGAGAATATGTTGATACGATTTTCCAGCGTTAACATGTATGTGAACATTACTGAGCTACCATTTAGCATATACATCTGGTACTTTTGGGTAACTGACCTCCCTTGCTTACAGTTCTTGGAGATACGGCATCGGATCTTGACCCTTATGAGGCAGTGGTCCGAATCAAAAACAACGCCAGTGAATGCCAGTAGATGCACTTTTTTGTATGAGAACATGGTCGATCTGGTTCAATGTGCGACTGTCTGGGGATTCCCACGTTCTCTTATGGATTTCCCGATGCGGCAAATGTGTGGAGCTTACTGTGAAGCCTCTACTAGTAGTGAGGTTTATCAGATGCTATTCGCTATAACTGGGCTCTATATGGTAGCTATGCTCTCTGGTTGCTCCTCTGTGTGCTGTTTTTCGGTCGATTTTCACATTAAAGCCACCCAGAACAATTCCTCGACAGTGCATTCCAGGGTGCTGTAAGATTCGTCCTTGATTCTTTTCTCTTTCTTTCTGTAAACACAGACGATTGACCAGCCAGATATTCAAGAATTTGGTCTTGATACAAATTGCAGAGATCATTACGTTAACTTCAAGATAATCATTTATTTAAATGTGATTTCCACAATGAAAACCACCCTAAACTAATGGCTTTCTTGCAATGTTCCGCTTTTTAACACGGTGTGCGATTGCAAGTCAAAAATGTCTTCACCGTGCTATTTGGTTTTTTTGCACTGCGAGGATGGTGATTCTGTATTGCTTTATTTCGTCCAAAAGTTATCGCAGTGGTTCTGGTCTGTTCAATCATCTAACATTCCCGGCTCCCAAAAATAGTTCTTTATATGTACATTATGATCGTCGTTGCCATTTATCCAATCTAATCTGAAGCTGTTGTCCTGGTTCCATGACAAGTAACTACTAAGTAGAGCATTGTCAGCACGAGCGTATTTTTTTCCCACATACTCGCCCACTAGCCAGTTAGGGCACTCTCTATCCGCTACCACTTTCTATGATGTTTATGAATAATGCCATCGAACTTGGTAATTTCGCTCCACACATTCTTTGTACCCTGAAAATGACTTGAAAGAATTGAAACGCGCCTGCTCTGACAACATAACAAGGCCCGACAGATTATCAAGATCAAAAATTTATGTTATTTGAATAATATTTGAAAAAATTGATGAAGAATACTAAACTTTTAAAAGATTTATATTTTTGGGAACAAGTGGGTTAAGCTGTCAGCGATGCAAAACACCATTTAAATTCTGAAATATTAAGAATAGGTATGGAGAGAAGTGAAGCTAGTTGGAAAATGGTTTCTTCTCAGAACTTTTTATGGAGGTGAAAATGATATATTTTCTGCTAGAGAAGTGCGCATTCGCAAATTTCTTGCTCTGTAGTTTAAGCTGCCTCTAAAGTAACGTTTCTTTACTAATTTTCAAAGACGTCATGTGGTTTTTGCCAAAGAAAATGAGAAGCAAAAATTTATGACCTTCAATATATGCAAACCTTGAACTTTTTTTTTATATTTCCTGGTTTCCAGTATTTATGCTTCATTCTCAAACAAATATTGATTCTTAAATTTTAAATGCTTTCCACCAACCCTTCCTACATTCGAGTGTGTTCCAAACGTATCTTCTTTCAAATTTAAACTTAAATTATGCATCAGCATAAATCACGACAGACGTTTCCTTTCTGTACATAGACTATCATAAGCTTGCATTCGTGAAAGCTTTCCATTTCTTCTGCCCTTTGCATAGAATCATCTCTATGTGAACTTGATAAAAAGAAACTATGCAAACCATAACCCTCATTTTTTGCAACTCTTTGCCGTTGCTTAGTGTCTGCATATTATACTTGTACTCGTACTATGAAGTTCATCTGAAGAACTTGCATACATCCTTATCAGATTCCATTGCCTCAAGACTTGAACGTTATACCTACCAACGATATGGCAGACAAACGGTGACATAATATAAAACGCACTATTTCAGTATGCAAAAAGGAATGTCGACGACTATCCTGAAAGTGCATACACCTGAACCGAATAACATGACATTCATGACCGATGAGACTTTTATGTAAACAGATAACAAGTTGCTTGCAGTCAGAATTAGTAGACTGGATTTCGCCAAGCAGCCTCAAGAGCTAACTACAGATGAAATCTTCTGTCAAACAAACGACAACTTGACATGGCAAGACGTAGAACGAAGTACACAGAAATAAAGCTGAAATGGTAGCAACAGCTAAAGCAACATCAGCAGATTATCAAAGGAAATGTTTGCTGGAAAAGGATTGGGCAAGGACAGAAGATTACATGGAGACAGCAGTTGGTGCTTTTTCACTGGAATTTAAATAATGAACACTTACGGGTTTTTATTATATTCTAGATACGTCAGACATTTACTACGGACATGACTTATGTTTAGTAGTTTTGAAAAATGGCTTTAAAATGTAGAATAAATTTGAAAAATGAGAATAAGAATTATCTATCGATCAATCAATGGTTAACCAAGCTTTTTTAACGTGCACTGACGAAAAAATGTTTCAGAACACTGATATTTTGTTTACAAGCGATTAAAATAACAGCATTGATTTATCCACAAAAACAAACCAAAGTGTCCAAAAAACTAATATTTGGCCGGGAAGGTAATAGCATACATTTTTTCTTGGAATGCACATGGAATAATCATTTCCATTATACGCAGAAGGGAATAACAGTCACAAGAGAGTATTGTGTATCGTTATTAGATGCTACGTCCTTGAATGTGAAGGCTGGATCGGGCCGATTTTTCTCCTTCTTAGTAGGAATACAAGCCACTCTTGAGCCTTTGCTTACTGCAAAAAGCACCTCCAACTATTTTGGTTCATTCGCCACGTGCTCCAATTTTGAAATCCGAGCAGCAATGAACTGTCTTCGACGACAAAGCAAAATCGGCGTTTCCTTAGTTTCCCCACTGGTCTCCACCTTTCGGCTCTCCCAAAGAATACCTGATGGGTTATCAGTTGTTCCTCCATACAATTCACGTACCCAGCTTATTGCAGCTTCCGCAGTCTTCCAATCGTTGCGACCTTTGGCTTGTCAAAAATTTGATGCACCTTATGGTTGTATCGAATTTGCCATTGGTTCTCATCTAGTTTTGTTCGAATTATACATCTCAGGACCCGTTACTCAAGGGCACTCAATATATGTGCGGATGCTTGGGCTTAGGGTCTATGCTCCTCACCCATAGCTTAACACAGGTCTTATCAAAAATTTGTTTACTTGGGGCTTTCCTTCCCTGGGTACGCAGCTGCTCTTCAAGATCGTCAAAAATGAATCGAATATTTTATTTGCGAACTGTATTCTTCGGAGTATTTAACCTTTTCAATTACCGGTTCTCTTAAATTTTGTGCCTAGATACGCAAATTTGTTCACGTTTTTGATATTGTACTCTCCAAGTGTGATATTTTGGGCATTTGTTGTGTTCTTTTTTGTCTGTGTCATAAGGTTTGTTTTGTTCGAATTAATTTGCAGCTTTAATAGTTTTACTTCGCTGGTGAGTTGCAGGAAAAGTTCCTTAGTGGCTGTTAGTGACCGTGACAAAATATTGACGTCATCCACAAATGCTATCACTTGGCTTGACTTGTATAGTAACCTTCTGATGATATATTCCAGAGCCAAATTGAATATCAAAGGAGGTAGCCCATATCGATGCCTTAGTTTGGTATTTGTCTCAAAGGCGTCGGTGGATTGGTTATTTATGTGGACTCGGAAGTTCATCAACGTCATTGTCATTTTGGTAAGATGGACTAATTTGGCTGGGATACCTGAGCAACGCATTATTTGGTGCAGTACGTTACGATCAATACTGTCGTATGCTTATTTAAAGCTAACAAATATCTGGTGTACATCTATGTTGAATTCCCAGCATTTTTCAAGTACCTGCCTGACTGTAAAAAATTGGTCTATTATTGATCAATCTGCTCTAAAGCCAACCCAATAATACAGCTGGCATATGATCTGATTTTATTTTCTAAGATCTTTAAAAATGTTTTGTGCACCTGTTCAAAGCAGTGATTAGCCTCTATTATTTTCGGACCATAGCACATCACTAGCATTTTGTGGATAGGGAATATAATTGATTGGCCCCGCCCGTTCGGCATATGTTCTTGTTGTCAAATATGCTGGCTGACTTTTTGATGACTTTCTGAACACCGCTGCCACCATATTTGATGAGCACCACTAGAATCTCATCGATGCAGGACGCTTTAATATTTTTTTGGACTTTGATGGTGGAGCACACTTCATCGAAATTTGTTGAGTCCAATAGAAATTTTCTGGGAACATCTATAGGCTCTGATGCTCTGGAGCTGTGTCAAGGATTAACGAAATTTTTGAAATATGATGTCTATCTTTCATGAATTCTGTTTTCATCAGCAATGATGCTTCTGATGTCATCACTGCAGAGCGTGGTCTTGGGCTGATACATTCGATTCAAGCTTTTCACTACTTTTTATGCTTGTCTTATGTTGTTTCTCAGTAGACTTACATAAAAAAAAAGGCACTGGCTGCTGTCATTTGTTTCACATCGCGGCTAAATTTTCCGGTCGTTCCCTGATAAGATAGCTCCTTGCCAACCTTAGCGTTGAAACCACGTCATTTGTAGGCAATGAGTTGACTAATTTTCCGAGGTGATCGTAGAATATTTCCTCGTTTCTTCGTTTTATTTTTCCGTCAGAGCGTGTACGTTTAACAATTAGATTATGAAAAATTTTGCTTTTATACGGAAGTCACACAACCATTTACTGTTTACCTTAAAATCAATAACGTGTAAAATTAGTAATAGAGAAGTTTTAGAACCAGATCAATTGAAGTTCATAGAAAACAGATTTTTTACTAAAGAAGAGGCTCAAAGCTTTTATTCTGAAGGATCCTACTTATTTTTGATAATAACAAACCACGTGGACAATATGCTGAAAGGAAAGAGTGAAAAATAATTAATCAGAATTATGAAAAAAAATTATTGTACTGAGGATTTTGTCACATTATATTTTCATGGCAACACCAATTAAAGTCGCATCTAAACCATAAACCGAGTCATTGTATTTTGAACATAATAAACTGATTATTAACAAACGGTGCTCGTTAGTTTATTGTGTTCCCTCTATAATTATCCTGTTCCAAATGTTCACCTGTGACAAACTCAGAAGTGGCACGAAGTTGGCACGGATTACAAGCAAAAATTCAAATTGTGCACGTAGAATGAACAAACGCCGCCGAAAGCCATTTTTTCCTCTCCTCGCGATCTCGTGTTTAATTCTCCTACGGCCCGTCTGCAAAAAGAGACGAAAGGAGAAACGTGCGATATATATACATACGTGAAAGAGACGAAAGGAGAAACGTACGACAACCATACCCGAGTGGCTGCACTAAATTGTAATAGTGGTTCGATTTCCCCTTCGGTCCATATACGTGGGAAACGGAACGCGATGCCAGTCGAAAAGGTCAATATATTTAACAAGTAACGACTATAACGCCTCTACACAGGGACACAAAGCCGAGCCAGCACAAAGACTCTGTGAAATTCTGGCTAATATCG
Source organism: Odontomyia ornata (assembly GCA_963969285.1). NCBI lineage: Eukaryota > Metazoa > Arthropoda > Insecta > Diptera > Stratiomyidae > Odontomyia > Odontomyia ornata. Next base: position 134,766,875 of record OZ017742.1, on the reverse strand, counting down.
AAATCGTAACGGACGGGAAAATTTCAGAATGTTCGGGTTAAGATCATGTGCGCGAGTTATGTGATGAAGTGAAGCGATTGGGCAAGTTAATATCAGCTGTTGTCGCCACGTTACTGCAGTGGGGAAAGTTGACGACGTCGCCAACAGCTGAACAGATTAACACTCTACCGATCGTAGTACAGGAGCCAACACTACCACTCACTAACGCCATGAAATCGGGTGAGACACCGCCAGCAGTGATGTTCGAAGCTGACGGCTAATTTAATGCGAGCATGTTGTGGACCGCATTTTCATAAGATCTGAGATGTGACGGATGTTTTAAAAGACTTCAACCCATCGTCCGCATCTTGAATTTTGGCAGCGCAGTTCGTTGATCGCGTTACGAAGCTTGCCGAGGCATATCAGTGGAACGATAGAGTTTTGGTGTTTGCCATGCAAGCCTCCCTAAAGGGGCCTGCTAAAATTTGGAGACATGTTTCTGCGCGGATTCTTGGAAGCTGGCTTGAGCTGGCCGAATCATTGATGCGAGATTTCCTTAGTCATGAAAGCGAGGCCGATGTTCACATAAAAATGATGAATCATACCAGGGAGCCGAGCGAGACAACACAAAGTTACTTCTATACTAGCTAGCATTGGGAAGACGAGGAAACTTGAGCGATCACGCCAAGTCCGGTATATAAGAAACGGGCTATGGCATTCATCTTTGCAAATTGCGTTCGCGAGCACATTTTTCGACATTATCAACGATCTTTTAGCCGCAGTGAAGAATCTCGAAACGAATTCCGTTCAAATTTTGGACCCACGAACAGAGTCATGGCGAAATTGTGGACCACTACCACTGATACAGTGACGTATTATGTCATCAAATGTGCGAGCGCAGCCGACTGTGAGCAATTCGGAATCCCGTCAAATCCGATGTTATAATTGTCTTGAAGTGAGGCATATTTTGCTGAACTGCTCAAAACCGCAGCGGTAAGTGTCAAAGAACATCATATACGACCTAACGATGTCCAGAAAATAAAACTGCGACCACCATCAGTAATGTTCCTTGCATAAACTCAACAGAAAGAATTAATCCGTTTGTTAAGGAGGTTCTCTTCAACGGAAACAGAATTAAGTCCTTCATCGACCCCGGCAGCAAAAGAACACTCATTCAACGAACGATCACAATGTCGATGGGAGGCATGAAGGAGGAGGAGCTTCAATAAAGTTCAACCAGATACCCGAGGCCAAAATTCAGTTGGATGGTAAGAATCTAAGTGCGAGGTTTTTTCCGGTGGATGACGACTTGATCTCGGAGCTAATTTTACTGGAATCAGATCTACTCCCCACATCGGGCAAAGGACTGATCATTGTACCGGGAGCTTGTCAATTGAAAAACGCTTTCCGAAATGCTCCATTTTTTGAGCCAACGCTATCCGTCAAAGAAACTGCATCAGCTTATCAGTGAGCGTAGAGAATGTTTCTCTAAATCGCTTGTTCAGTTAGGTCAATGCAACTTCGTAACGATGACGATAAGTTTAACGACCTTAAAACCTGTCCGACACCAGCTATCCTGGATACCGTTTGCAAAGCGTGAGTGCGTACACGAAAGAGTAAACAAACTGCTCGAAAACGACATCATACATCAATCCTCATTAGAATATTCGTCACCAATTGTCCTCGTTTGCAAACAAAATGGTGAGGAGCGTCTCTGTGTTGATTTCTGTGAGCCCAATGCTAACACTTCAAAGCGTCCGTTTCTCATGCCTACTGTTGAAGAGCAGCTATCATTGATCACTGATCATTGTTGTACATGACTCTCGACTTAATGTGCGGCTATTATCAAATACAAATCGCAAAAGAGTGCAGGAAATACACTGCATTTGTCACACATGCAGGCCAATACGATTTCAACCGGATGCCTTTCGGCCTGTGCAATGCACCGAGTTATTTTCATGAGCTCATTACTAAATCGAGCAGTTAGCTACATAGATGAAGTAATTCTGCCCAGCCAAACCATCGCCGAATGTATAATTAAACTCCGTGAATTCCTGGTTATACTTCGAGATGCTGGTATGACGCTTCGGCCCTCTAAGTGTACGTTTTGTCTAAGCATATCACGTTTTCATCGAGTTGATGAGGACGGAATAAAACCTGAAGCTGAAAAGACTAATGCGATTCGAGAGTTTCCGGAACCAACCAACGTTGCAGAAGTTCAAAAATTTCTGGTTCTTCCGCAAATTCATTCGCCATTATTCTCTTATATTGAAGCCGCTTAAACTTTTGTTGAAGCAGAAGGACAATTCACAATTTCGTTGCTTGACTGAACAACAAGATGCAATCAAAAAATTGAAATCAGAGCTTTGCTGCGATCCAGTGCTCAGTACATACGATCCGACGAAGGAACATTAAGTTCACACTGAAGCGAGCACATCCTCATGCAACGAGACAACTATGGCAATGTCAGGTACCATAGTCATGAACTTAAAGTCTTGGCTATCGTCGAGCTGTTAGAATGATTCCGCATTTATTTGCTCGGTAAGCGTTTTGAGATAATTACCGGTCGCACCGCAATTAGCACCACAAGAACGTTTAAGCCATTGCTACCGCACATCAGTCGACAGTTTCTGAAGCTACAGGTGTACGATTTTTGCATCATACATCGATCGATTGAGCGCATGAGTTATGCAGATGCTCTTAGCAGGACTCCAAACGAACCGCCGAACGAGGCAAAGATAGGATCGGGGAACATAATGCGAGTGGAAGAAATCGAAGACCAGTTTGTGCCTCTACAACGACAAGACATGAAGTTGAAGGAGTTAATCGAAGTTCTGAGGGGCGATATTGAGTCCGCTCAATCGAAACAGATCAAGTCAGATTATCAGCTCAAAAACGGTCGGTTATATCCTAAGATCAACCAAGATCTGCAGTCTGCGGTCAGGTGGAAAACCATCCACGCGTACCACGATGACATGGGCCACTTTGGTCTTGAGAAGACCATAAATCGAGTTCGGCACGATTTTTGGTTCACAATCACCGAAAATACATCAGGTCGTACATCGCAGCATACTTAGAGTGCTGCTATAATAAAGGAATCGCAGGCAAACTGGAGAGTCAACTCTATTCGGATGTGGTGACACCTATTCCTTTATGGAGGTTACACGTTGATCACCTGGGACCTTTTCCACCCAGTCGTCGAGGTCATTGAAATATCTGATTTGTTCAGTAAGTACTGAATTTTTATAGCTGTCGAAACTACGAAATCGAATCCCGTCATCGACTCATTCAGGGATCTGACGTTGTACTTCGGTCTACCTAAGCGTATAGTTAGCGATCGAGGCACTGCTTTTACATCACGAAAATTTGCTGAATTTTACGCATCTAATGAGATTCAAAATATTAAGGTGGCCGTCAGAACACCTCGAGCGAATGGCCAAATTGAACGTGCGAATCAGTTCATCTAATCATTTTTAGGAACTGCACCAACTGATCATAAGGATTGGGATTTACAATTGCGCAATCTTCAGTGGTCTCTAAATTCGCAATGTTACTCTATGACTCAGTTGAATCCGATCGAGTTGATACTCAACTATCACCTTCGAGACGTTATCATGAATTGGCTAATTATGCCTCTGACATCAGATGAAGTGACTGCTGATCCAACGGAATGCGATATGGTTAACCGAAGACAATTGACTGCAGAGCAAATTAGCGCTGAACGATGGAATTGAAGATTGATGTTCATCGTGAAACACGTGAAACCTTTTATCTACAAGGAAGGAGATCTCATAGTTCTAGAGAACATACCTGCTGCTATGGGAGAATCTCGAAAGTTAGAGCCCAAATATCGTGGGCCCTACATCGTTTCGAGAGCTTTATGAAACGACAGATATCTCGTCGAGGACGACAGATATCGCGTCGCACGTCCCAACCAACGGGAATTCTGTTCATTGCCTACGAGCGAAAAGTTGAAACCGTGAATTGTCGTGAGTCCTGAACTCGATTTTTAGGATGATGCTGCGGATTCAGACACGGATTAATAAATCGAGATGATTCAATGTCAGGATAGTCGAGTGGCTCGGAAACACCAATTGAAGAGCACCTGCTACGGAAGAAATCGAGAAGAGTCAGTCGCATCCGAACCATCAACCGAGTCATTGTATTTTGAGCACAATAAATTGATTATCAACAAACGGTGCGCATTAGTTTATTGTTCTCCCTCTACAATTATGCTCTTCCCAAGATCCACCCCTGACAATATATAATCTATATTTTTGAATTTGTCACATTAATTTTCAATCTTCCCTGCATTTATCTATGTACATCTTTCAACCTCTACATAATCATTTGCAAAATGTAGTTAAACTTTCCAATCGGACACTCCCAGAGTTTGGGCGTAATATTTTTTTGGTGTGAAGGCGTTGCGACATTGGGACGAGTGAACACGGTGGATCATTCTTCGAGCGTTTAGGGAAGATGAGCTAAGACAGCGTTGCTGGAGCTAAAACAGCGTTGGCGAGCAAAAACAGTGTTGGAGGAGCTGAGACAGCGTTAGAGGAGCTGCAACAACGTCAGCAAAAAGTGGCGTGGAGAGTGTATTATGGTAGAAGAATTATTTTTTCGATACGTGCGGTACATTGTACGCTTTTTCTGGGCTAACTCCCACTTCTCCCCCCAATTACTTTAGGTACTTCGGCTTGGGGTGTTGGTCCCGGAGCCACTCGTCGGAGGATAGGCGTGGGCACCATTCGCTCCCAAAATACCCGCACGTTGCCGCAAAATGAGACTACGGCACGCCGGAGTATGATCTCCACGCTTGACCCGCACGGCATTTCTGGAAATTAAAATTCACCACCTGACAAATATTTTCTCTTCTAGCAACTTTCAACGCACTAACTACTGAGCAACCTTACGGAAGGCCGTATCAGCTGAAAAAAAGAAACCAATTTCGAGAATAACAAAAGCTTAACTTCGACAACTCGTGAGAAGGCCTAGACGTCTGATGCAACTTGTGCACAGCGCACCCGAGTGTCTCGCTTCAACTAACAGAAAACACTTTCAACCACCTGAACCAAGCACACACTTTATGGAACCGTATGCAGAAAATAAAATTTTTAATTAGATTGATTAAAAAACATAAAATTGATCTATTTCAAGAAAATTTTCGCTTCCCCTTACTTTACACTTATCGCTAAAATTGGATAATACAATTAGGCAGAACAAAAATAAATACTTAGCATAATTTCGCTATCTTCTCGATGTTAGAGCCCCCTTTTCTTTGCACGATGCTACCGCCAGGAATATAAACTCCTTTCACCTCCACTCCGCTAGAATATCAACCCTGCTCCAGCCTCCAGGCACTCTAACTCCGTTGTAAAATGACTCGTTTGAAGCGTAATCCTACTTATTACTTAAAAACTGACTCGTCGATATCGCTTTTCTGATCCCCTCCTGCTTCCTCCCAGAAATCTTATTGGTTGTAAAAAGAGACCACTCCACTGACGAACTGTCTTTAAATAAATTCTCCTTAGCTGAGCACCGGTTCAATCTTAACGTCAAACTGAACGGCGGTTAATGTACTTTTCTTAGAAAAGTTGTCGGCAGAGATAAGTCTTTTTAAGGAATCATGGGCTCAAACCTTTGAGTACTTCTACATTATCTTTGTGAAGAGTTTCATTGATGCGCCATCTCATGAGCATGGTCGTATCGCTGGAAAACACGACATCCAAATGACAGTTGGTCGAATCAATATTTGTATGTGTAGGTAGTATATATTTCGCCGTGCCAGTTAAAGTTTACATTAACGATCAGCGGGCCTCGTTACTTCTTGCAGTCCCTCACTAATTACATGAAACTCTCTGTCTCAATACTTAATACAATTTCTTAATTTTATCAGAAAGTTGTTTGAATTTAAAGAAATCCGGAACCACAGATTTTCGTCATGGCCCGGTTGGTTATGGTGTCTTTAATTAATTTTTTTTTTCTCTTAAGACAAGCTCATTTCTTTTTTAGACAAATCATAGTTGTGGTAGGAAGAGTTTCTCTAAAAACGATACCGTAACATTATCCCTTCTACTTTTAGTGGATTCCCTCAAAATACACTGATAGAACCTGGCTCTTCGCTCTTATCTACCAGAACTACTTGAATGCTCACATCCAATTTTAGACTAACCTATATATATATGGTCTTAGAATTCATCCACTTGGTGTTGAGGAGACGATGACCAGATTGTTAAAATTAAAAATTTGCTGAGCCTACTACTATCATCAATATACTCCATAACTATTGGCGTATCCTAGAGTTTCTGTGGCGGCTCTTAACCCTACAATTCCAGTTACATCCCTAGTATGTCACTCTCTCTGAACTCTCAACTGATCACCAAGTTTGGCCTCCTATATTTTGGTAAGTTTGTTTAACAAAGGAAAGAAAAACTACTTCTTATGCCATATTTTTCTTATTGAAGGGTTAATATGAATACAGCCTAGAAAGAAATGGGAACGAAGAAAGATAGACGGGAATTAAAGTTGAAAGCATTTAGCTCTATGAAAGAGAAGGGAGCAAAATATTCACAGAGATAATGAAGGAATTTTTTTTAATTGGAGGGAGATGAAGGCATTTATGCCCGCCGAGTCTGGCAGTGTGGGACTCCCATGGAGGATACCCTTGGACTACCCACTAAACACCTCCCCTGTCAATCTGAGAACCTAGCCTGGAACCGTTTGACACATTACTTCGGGCCAGGTCTCGTTTTGTTACGCCGTGGGGTGCCTTCAAGCTGGGGAGCCCCTTTCCTAGCGGCAGGGGAGAGGGGAAGAGGAAATGCCAGAAGAGCGATCCCCCAGCCCCAGCGCCTCCGGCTGCTGTGAGTCCCTTTTATATTTTAGGACTGCCCGAGCATAATGTGCCACCTGGTTCCATTTGTCAACCGATTCGAGCATCACCGCAACTTTATTATCCGGGTGAGCTCTCCCGTCTCCCTGTAGAGTTTCCTTCGCCGCCTGACCCATTTTGTACACGCAAAAAATGTGTGACAGGCATTGTCCTCCTCTCCTGGGCAAAACCGACAATCGGGAGACCGTGACTTACCGATCTTGTGCAGGTAAGACTGACAACACCCATGCCCGCTCAAAAACTGGGTCAGATAGAAGTCAGTCTCACCATGCCTTCGATTTAGCCACGGTCTCACATCCGGGATGAGGCGCGCAGTCCACCTTCTCTTCGTGCATTTCACCCAAGACTGCTGCCAATCGTTGAGCGAGCGTTGTCTCTCCTCGCGGACAACTACCTCCCTCGCATCCTCGTTTCGGCGCAGGTAAATAGCGCGGCGCTCTCTAGCAAGGAGGGCGACAGGTATCATGCCTGCAATCACTCTCACCGCCAAGTCGGAGACTGTTGGATACGAAGATGCAATTCTCAGTGCTCCTCTTCTCTGTACCTGTGCCAATCGTTTTCGGTATACCTCCTTGCTGAGAGCGTCGCCCCATACCTCTGCTCCCTACAGTAGCACAGACCCTACAGCACTCATCAAGAGGCGTCTTCTTGATGGGCTGGGTACCCCTACGTTGGCCATAAGTCGACTCAGGGCCGATATTCCCGAAGCAGCCTTCTCAGCCGTTGCCCTGATTTGCTCAGAGAAACTCATCTTCGAGTCGATCAGTAGCCCCAGGTACTTCACCGCTGGCTTCGATTCGAGTTGTATATCTCCAATACTGATCATCCTTACTCTAGGGATTCTCTTTTTTGTCAAGATGACCACTTCGGTTTTCTCCAGTGCTAAACTGAGCCCGCGAGCAGTCATCCAGTCGCTCACTCGGCGCATTAGCATGCCTAGCCTAAATTGCGCTTGTTCAACGGTGCGTCCGGCGACCAGAGCCGCAACATCATCCGCATAGCCGACCAAGCGCGACTCATCTGGCATCTCAAGTCTCAGTAGCCCGTCGTAAGACACGTTCCACAGGTCCGGACCAAGGATAGATCCCTGAGCAACACCCGATGTAGTTTCCATCCTTCGTTGGCCCTGTGTCGTCTTGTAGAGCAGGCTTCGGTCCTTCAGGTAGGAAGAAAATGAAATGACTCAGCAAAACAAAACAAAAATTAAACCTAAAAGCAGAGAAATCATCGAAGTGCTAAAAGGTAATCCACTTATTCCATTTTTTCATCTTTTTCTTTTTATATTTTATTTTCAAAATGTTATATTTTTTGTTATATCTCATTTCCATAACACCTTTTGCCGGATTCTTATCTTTCCAATTGGTTTTTTTTAAAACTACACTAATATGATGTTTTAAACCTAATGATAATTTGATTTGGCTGGACTTCCTGGGCTCTTCTTTCCGACTACCACTACTTACTTGGTTTAATCGACATTTGCTATGCTACCCTCACTAAAACTAGATATGAATCTCTAATTTAACTTCAATTACCTTTAGCGAAATAATATCAACTGGTTCTGACCAAGACTGAACCTTACCCATATGAACCGGAATACTCTAACGCAGCACTACCCAGAAATATTATTTATCCATTGAAACTAATTGCTTTTCTACTCTCTCTTTTACGTTTTCTCAAGAGAAGGGACAAAGATAAACCACTGATCCTACAATATAAGGATGAATTAAGATAAAAAGAAAAATAAAGGATCAAAGGATGAGGAAAAAGAAGAAAAGAGAGAAAATAAGAGGAGGAAAAAAATAGATTAAAAGTAGCAAGCAATCTGTCGGTACAGAACTGCTACACAGATCCCATGACGGTAAGCACAAATTAAATTTCTAATTCCCAATTGCCAATTAAACGCCACCATAGGTTTTACTACAAAGCCATATAAATAAATGGACGAGCAACGAGAATCTGTGTACTCGTCCATGTGGGAAGCAAATTTACCACATAAATAAGTTATAAATGACTTACGCTCTCGAAACTATATGATTTCTTCTGCTTCTCCTTCCCCTTTATTACCAGACAGGTTTTTTTTTCCTCTCTTCCGAAAGTCACTTCCCCCACTGACTCCCGCACGCACTGACAAAAATTTATTTCACGTGCACACGATCGCGCTTTCGTTATCATTCGTAAAACAGTTTGAGTACAACACAACTAACGACTCTCACAGAAAACTCGAATGTCAAAGCAAAAGAAATTCGTAGAGGCGCGAAACACGCGAGAAAACTCAAGTGTCAAAGCGGATGGAAAATTCGTAAATTTTTAATAAAAAAAGTGAACTAAAATGCCGATTTCGTACACGCGATCTTGAAAATTATAAACTTTATAAACGTGAACGTTTTCGGGGTGAATTAAGTGAAAAAACAAAAGCATATCACTGCAAACCTCAACTTCACACAACTTTAGCGAAGGTTGCTAATTACTTCGACTCTCGCGATCGATTGTGGATCCAGTACTCTCTATATCTATGTGTAAAACATCCCATTCTAAACTAGATTTTATCATTTTTTTACCCATATACGATCCTTTAGCCTCGCGCCAGAGAAATCTTAACCTACTTACTAGTTTCATTTCAGTGCTTCTGTTTTAGAGAGGAGAAAAAAGAACCGTTCTTGCATTTGCAAATAAGACGAAAAAATAAAGAAAAAGAGCCAAATAAAGAGAACGGACTTAAAAACAAAGGACCTTAATGACACAGTAGAAAAGGGACTAGCAATGAAAAAATGAAAGTAACTACACCCAAGAGAAGAAGAGAAAAATATACAAATCCATACTCCAGAGCTAGGGTATTGCTTTCAGTTCTAAAATCAATTATTATGTACGAGTTTGTCGTGCCGTTTGCCCGTTTAACGCCCGAGTTACAGACGGTGCCCATATGCAAACATAAGGCTTTCCACGTATAGCACATTCACCTTGGCCATCTCTGATGACACCTGCAAATTGCCAGACGATAAACGATCACGGTAGACGCTGACTAGCAAGTAGGCTTTCTGGCACGTGTTGCTACACTTGCAATATAAATCAACAATTGTTTGTTCAGATCATTTTTCAGTCAGTCATATTTGGGTTGTTAACGTGTTTATTCGATTTGTAAACATTATTTAATTAACTAGTTCGTTTTCTTTCCGTAATACATCTCTAAATACATGTAGTTCCCGCGAGGTTTCATTTTACACTGTGTCCGATTTATTTGAATCAGAACTCTTCATCGAGACTACTCCAAGTAGGACTTGAGGTCTTCTCTAGTAATGGTAATTAGTGGTTTGACTTTGTCGCAATGCGGCGATGTGGGAAGAAGTTGTGACCGGAAAAAGTTGGAGCGTAGGATCTTAATATCTCCTAAGGTATTGTATTGGTGTTGTCTTTTCGGCGATTACATTTAGCTCTTATCTGGATGGTGGCTCTTTTCCTGTACTTTCACGGTCATGATTATTACTGTCCCGAGTAAACAGTCGCGTTTCTCCTAATTTTGGTAGCATAAGTCACCACAATTTCTGCGCTAACTGACTCCATAGTTCAGCTGTTGAGGTGCAGCGGAGCTGCAGTACACCATCGTCTTCTGCGAACTAGGTTAGGTGCCATTGAGGGTGCCATATGTCAGAGTTCATATCCGGAATCGGCTTCGGATCAAGATTTGTATATTTCGCCGTGCCAGTTAAAGTTCATGTTTATTTATTTATTTATTCATGAACCAAACAAGGTACAAAATATTTACATTGCATTATAGTTCCATTTTATTTTCTTAACAATTACGATTGGGGGGAAATGGGCTAAGGAATTCCAGGACAGAGGATATTTAAGGATACAAGGTTTTAAGTAAGTTTGTTTTAAAAGTGGCCTTCGAAATGCCTGGTGTATAGCAATTCTCCACGTTGTTAAAGATTCTGCAGCATTTGTTAATAGGCTCACTATCTGCATAGACAGTTCTATGATGGGTTATTTTGAGAAAAGGAGTATACCTAGTTTGTCTCGTTGCATTATTAAAATTAAACTTCGTCGAGAGTGATTCAATCTGAATACCTTTTTCGATATTTAAAAAGGCGAAGCAGCAAGATGAGATTTGTATTCTTAATGACAGAGAAGTCACGTTTAGTTGTTTAAGCCTTTGCGAGTATTCTGGTAAGGTTGAGAATTGACTGGGATCGTAAAGATCCCTTAAGGCAAATAGTGCAAACTGCTTCTGGATGGACTCAAGTCTATTTGAGTGTATTTCAAAGATAGAGTCCCAAACAATGCTCGCATATTCTAAGATTGGGCGAACAAGGGCCGTGTACAAAGATTTTGTTACCCATATATTCTTGAACTCCTTCGCACGTCTTTTAATGAAGCCTAGCTGCTTATTAGCCTTCGCTAAAATTTTATCATAATGTAAATTAAAACGCAGCTTGTGATCCAAGATGACAACAAGATCATTAACATGCTCAACTCTTGTCAGTTTGACATTATTAAGGAAGTAGGTATTGCTAACGAAGTTTTTTTTGCGAGAAAAACTTATGACCTGACATTTACTTGTGTTGAGTTTAAGTTTATTAATCTCACACCATTGTTGAAGCCAAAAAAGTTTAGTTTGAAGAAAGCACGCTTCAGTTTGTGAGCCAATAGCGTGGTAAATTTTTAGGTCATCAGCATACAATAGGTGTGGTATACCCGCCAGTTCTTTTGATAGATCAGATATGAACATGTTAAACAGGAGAGGACCGAGGTGACTATCTTGTGGCACAGACGATGATGCTACAATTTTCTTTGAATAGTAACCCTGAAATTTTACAGTTTGAGTGCGATGAGAAAGGTAGGATATAAGCCAATTCAGAAGAGACCCAGAGATCCCAAAGTTTTGCAATTTTGTCATTAAAATGGAGTGATTCACTTGATCAAAAGCCTTACTAAAATCAGTGTATACTGCATCAACCTGCTGGACTTTTTACATGGCATTAAGAGCATCGGAAACCATGATTATGAGATTAGTGGCAGTTGAGCGACCTTTACGGAAACCATGTTGCTGGTCGTTAAGGAATGGATCAACAAAGGTGGCGAGCCTATCATGTAACATTTTTTCAAATAGTTTTGGTATAGTGGATAGTAGTGCAATGCCTCTGTAATTCTCCACTGATTTTTTGTCTCCACTTTTGTGGATGGGTGTAAGGTTGGATAATTTCCACACAGTCGGAAAGACACCTGATGAGAGAGATTTATTAAAAATTATGTGCAGCGGTTTGGATACCTGTGTTAGACACTGAAATAAAAAAGATGGAGGAATATTGTCTGGACCAGGGCCTTTATTCAGGTCCAGATCGTTAATGGCTTTATGGATTTCTTCTAAAGTAAGAGTTATTTCTGCAATACCACCATTGTGAGGCATTTGCGTCTGATGATGCACCGGTGAGCTAGCAGGCAGAAAAACTTCCTGGAAGTATTCAGCAAACAAATCACAAATTGTTTTACAATCAGACGAAGTAGTTTCTTCCTTAGTCATTGTTGCTGAATACCCAGACGATTTTCTTTTAGTATTTACAAAATCATAGAATTTCTTAGCGTCACGCACTATATTTTCTCCTGTTAAATTAACGTAGAGATCGTATGCCACTCGGGACTTTTGAGAGAATTCGTTGGTCTAGTTTTCATAACTTACCCTGATTTGTTCGTTTGGGTTTGGACTATTTTTTAAGATCTTGTAGAGTTTATTTCTATGATTTCGTAATTGTCTAAGCTCTCTATCTAGCCATTGTTCAAATTTCTTATTTCTTTTCTTTATTTTAGGGACGAAATTTTCAACGGCGTCAAATAATATCTGATAGAATGATGATACTGCATCATCTACGTCTAACATTGAAAGAGTTTCTATCCATTCTATAGTTTCTAAATAGGCTCTAATACCTGCAAAGTCTGCATTTTTAAAGTCATATACAATTTCATCATTGCATAAATTCGATGTTTTCAGATCAGATGTAGAAAGTTTAACAGAAAAAGCTCTATGATGTTTAGTATTAGAAAACAGGTTTTCTTCGTCAGTCGTTAGACATACTACTACTTCGTCAATAAAATTCATGGAAATTAAATCTAACCAGTTGCCATTTGGGTTTGGGATTGGAGCAGTTTGCTGCAAATCATTGCCATAAAATGTATCGACTGATTTATTGTCAACGGAGTCTTTAAGGTTCAAAGGAAGGAGATATTTTTCATTTTCGTCAACAACAAAGGATAAGTGAGGACGATTGAAGTCGCCTAAAATGATGATTCTATCATTTTCATTAAGGGATGACATGACTGAAAAAGCTACCTCAAAGAAGTCGTTGTAAATAGTTTCGTCAGAATTGGGAGGTATATACACTACACCGATGTATAAAAACAAATGACCAAGGATAACTCGCCCAAATATATGTTCGAAGTCTTTAGAGGATGCAGTTGGATAGGAAATTTTTTATAGCAATTAGAACTCCACCTCCTCTAGATTGACCTGTGCGCTGATAGTCTCGATCACAGCGGTGGATAGTCCAACTATCGTCAAGAATTTCCGTCTTTGTATACAAGCTATTCAACCAAGTCTCGGTGATGGTAATAACATTAAAGTGGCAGGATTTGGCGTCAATAAATAATAATTTAATTTTCTCCTTATACCACCGCAATTGTGGTAGAAGAGTTTAATGCGCCTTGCAGTCAGACTTTGGTTAGGAATGATATTTCTTAAAGTCATCTCGAGATTTTTGAAGAGCAGCGATGTGTTTTGATCTCACATACGATCTATAGGTTTCTAAATCCTTTTGACCTGGTCGGAACTCACACTAAATTGCTCATGGAAATGTGTAAAGACAAGTATCAAGGTTTTAAGGTCAGTAGGAAGCCCTTCCTGGTGTATTTTAACCTTTAAGTTGGTTTTTGTCTTCCCTTCGACACATGTAGTTTCAGGAGAATCGTGTAGATAGGAAAGAAAAAGACGAACATCATTATAAATGTTGGGGTCTCGCAAACGTGATATAAGGTATTTACTCTCTAGATAACATTGAGAGTTGATCGTGGCCTTAACTCTAGGAGGTACTAGCGGATCAAATTCTGTTTGCATCATTGCTGATTCAACAGGTGGAGCTTCTGGTATATTAATATATACAGAAGAAGATGGCTTTTGGTCATCACCGCGTACAAATTTTATTAGTGGGAAGCTATGGGTGGTTTTAGGGTTTGAATTATTAGTTGTGATGACTTTTTGTTGAATTTCGAAACTTTTATCTATTTTGTTACTTTGAGTCACAGGGAATTTCCTGATGAATTTGTTGGATAAAGGAATATTGCTCAAAGGTGAGGGTTTACATTTTATATTAAAATTAAGCTTATTTTTAATACTTTGCTTACTACTTTTCTTCACATTATTCTGGTAACGCCACTTGAAGAACTTGATGCCATTCCATGATAGATATGTAATTTCTCCCTGATGATTGCTGAACAACCAAGCATACTGCGTTGGAATGTGAAGTTTGAACGTTGGTCGATGGGTTTTTTTCTTTCTAGGGAGAGATTCGACATAGCAGTCACTAATGCAAAACTCGTCCCGAACAAAACGAAGAACCCAAGCCTCATCAGCAGCTGATGGTGCACCTTGAACGAAAAACTTCTCGTAATTGCTGTTTTCGTTGTGTAGTTGACAAGTTGTACTCGTCGACTTTGCGTTTGCCTCATGTATTCTGGCTACCCGTTTGCACCATTCACCCTCGGACCAGAGAGTGCCAAATTTTGATATCGTGTTAGATGTGTCTTCAGCAATTCCATTTAGTGACAAGTCACATACAGATGTTACCTCATCAACGTTTGTTACAAGCTGGTTTTTGTTTACTAACACAGTATTATGGGCCTCAAGCATTTCCTCATGTAATGACTTGGCACCATAAGAGGATGTATGCTTTGAGTGTTCATGTTGGTAATCGGATTGATGGTCCAGTTTCTCTTAAAAAATTTAGAATCTTGCTACCAGCAGTTGCGAGCCAAATAGATTGCTGTTCCTCCAATTGTAAGCTTTGAGTCCGGAAAAGTTTCGTCAAATGATTTTCAAGATCCCTTATTGTTTTGAACAGATAAACTGTGGGAGGGAAGTGTAGGCGCCATAGATTTATTCATCAAAGATAATGAATCCTCGATTGCGTTGAGCTTTCTCTCGAATTTATCAAAAATTCTCTCAACTGCTAGGCTATTGTTGTTTGTTGAGATCTTGCTTGCCAGACCGCTGGTTCATTCCTCCTCGCTTCTGATGGTCCCTCATTAATTACATGAAACTCTCTGTCTGGATACTTAAGACAATTCCTTAATATAATCACAAAGTTGTTTGAATTAAACCTGCAACCACTGACTTTCGTCGTAGCTCGGTAGTTAATGGTATCTTTAATTAATTTTTTTTTTCTCTTTAAACAGGTTCTGTTCTTTTTTTTATTTACTTCTCTAGATCATGTTAGGAGAAGTGTTCCTAAAGGAAAAGGAACAAGTTGAGTTAGCAGGAGAGTGCTCCTACCAGAAGGTCTTTGTTAACATGCTAGGGTTAGAAACAAGTTTTCTAATGGCGTGAATCGTTAATTTGAATTATTCGTCCAATACTTGGATATGAAATCGTTCAAATTTATGCAAAAGATGCACCATTTCTTTCATAAGCACAATGCAGCCGCCATTTTGATCTAGCTTAAATGATTTTTCAGAATGCTCGACCGATTAAACATGTTCAAGTTAAACACTATTCCTTAAATTTTCATGAAAATTTAAAGAAAATAAAAGTGCCTAAGTCCATTTTAAATATATATAGGGTTTTCCAATAAGAGGTGTTATTTTGAATAGATCTTGTGATTTAATAACTTACAACTTCTTTCTTTGGGGCCACGTGAAAAAGAAGGCCTAAGCCAATAGCTCAGCGTCAATTCAACACCTCAAAGATGAAATTCGTGAAGTTATCGAGGACATAAGGCAGCCACTTTGCGATTTGGTTATGGAAAATTTCATGAAAAGGATATGGTCCTGTAAGCGTGTTGTGCTGGTTATTTGCCTGATGTTATTTTTTGCTATTAACGGCATATATTTTTCTTTATAATGAAATAAACATCCGATCATTCATATTAAAAAATGGCATTTTTCTTTTAATATCAAAATAACACCTCTTATTAGAAAACCCTATATCAACCATGAACACGTGTTATTGTTGTTGTAATTCCATACAATTGAAATGGCTATAACTCACTTGATTATGATTCGATCCCAATTAAATTTTGTTTTTTGGAATTGAAAATATGTTAAGATGAGCTATATAATAATGGTAAAAGTAGTAAAAAAAAAAAAAGTCAGATAAAAAACTTTTAGAAAAAAAAAAGAAAACCGACTTCGGAATGCCCTAAAAAGGGTGAAATAAATTTTGTAAGCGGTGCCATATCATTTTTTCCCCCATTCTTTTGTGATGGTGCAGATGTTGGAAGTATCGATGTTGAAATGGGGAAATTGATTTAGCACCGCTTCCAAAAAATTTATTTCATCCTTTTTAGGGCATTCCGAAGTCGGTTTTCTTTTTTTTTTCTAAAAGTTTTTTATTTCACCCTTTTTAGTGGCAAATTTTTTCATTCCAAACCATTCAAAACTCAGTTTCTTGAATACATCGTATCACGTTCTCGTATATTAAAATATAAAATTTTTACTGCAATGCAAAAACCACTACGACTAAAATATGCAGCGTTCATAGGAATCGAATTTAACTCTGGTACATTTAATCCATGATCTCATCAAAGTCTACCTTGATTTTAGATTTCATAATAATCCAATAAGGATTGCAGCTTTACGAAATTTTCGAATTTTGAACTTTGCCCAACCACCATTTTTATATTCTGACCTGACCCTGAAGTGCTTTTTTATCGTTCAACTTTTTTCGACATTTGAGCGACCGCCATTTCGTTTTAAATTGTTCAACTTTTAAATTTTTATTGGGAGCTTTATCACACAACTGAATAAATCTTTGTACTAGTTTTGGTACAAACTGGAGCTATACTTAGGCAAAAACAGAAATATTGCTGAAAATTTGGCGAATATACATATATATATATATATATATATATATATATATATATATATATATATATATATATATATATATATATATATATATATATATGTAGATATATACATATAATACATATATACATATATATATATATATATATATATATATATAAATAAATATTTATATATATATATATATATATCTATATCTATATATATATATATATATATATATATATATATATATATATATATATATATATATATATATATATATTGTCGCGTGTTATTTGGTTCGCGGCCAATAATTTTAATGTTCCGGGAAAGTGAAAACGCAATGTCTTCTAATTTAAGTTAAAAGAATTTATTTAATGCACAATAAACAATTTAACACTTTCACTAATTTTAATTTTCACTATGAAAAAAAAAATCTAACACTTGTCCATAAATTTCTTATCGCAATTGTCTTCTAAATCACTTCGCACTCAAACAATCAATCGTCCTTACTTCGCGTTCCACTCTATCGCAGTTTTCTATCGCGGTTGTAATGAATGATGATCCCCCCATTCATTCAGCTCGCCTTTATATAGGGTCTCTACCTATTCACCCGTTTCTCGTTTATTGGCGAATGTTCTACCGAGAGGCACCTGGTAGATTCGAGCAAATTCATGAATGGAGTGAGGTCACTTGCAGATGTTGATCATGCTTGTTGGGTTCTCGTGGTTTCGAGTGAATTCGTGTTCTTCATTGTTGTGAAAACAATTGCAACAGTAGCTCGCAGAATTATTTGTACATGTAACACTGCCCCCACCTCAGTTCTTTTCGCCCCGAAAAGATGTGTCGCCAGTTGTAGTCAATTCTCCCTGGATGTAATATGGGGCAAGACGGTCTAGATGCACGATTTTCATTTTGGCTCTCGGTTTACGGTGTTCCTGTATGCGATATATGACGTCGTTGATTCGCTTTGTGACTCGGTATGGTCCCTCCCAGTTATGTTGCAACTTTGGAGACCTACCCTTTCGCCGTTGCGGGTTATATAGCCACACCAAGTCATCTTGCTGGAAGCCAGTAGAATTAGCCTTTAGATCATACCTGGTCTTCATGCGGTCAGTAGCCGATTCGAGGTGTTTTCGCACTGTCCGATGTATCTGGTTCAACCGTTGTCTTAGATCACTTGCGTACTCCGAGATCGTTTGGGGTTTCTCGGGGGGGGGGTGTTCCAAACTTTATATCAGCTGGCAGACGAATAGTCTTTCCATAAATGACTTTGGCTGGGGCTTGGCCCGTCGATGCATGTTCGGCAGCTCTGTACGCCATCAAAAATAGTGGGATATGTCGGTCCCAGTCCCTTTGGTTCTCGTCAACCATCTTGGCAAGGTGTTTATTGAGCGTGCCGTTGAACCGTTCGACCATTCCATCGGATTGGGGATGCAGCGGTGTTGTCCTCGTTTTCCATATTCCGAGCAGCTCGCACATTTCGCCAAAAACTAGTGACTCAAAGTTTCGGCCTTGATCCGAATGTAATTCGCAAGGTACGCCGTACCTACTGACCCAATTTAACACTAGCTGTTCAGCTACGGTAGTTGCTTCCTGGTTGGGAATGGGGTAGACCTCGGGCCACTTGCTGAAATAATCGGCTACAACCAGCGTATATCGATTTCCCCAATCGGATTCAGGAAAGGGTCCTGCGATGTCAACAGCAATCCTTTCGAATGGCACGCCTACGTTATAGGTTTGCATTTGTCCTCTCAGTCGTCGCTTTGGGCCTTTAACGGAAGCGCAAATTGTGCATCTGCGACACCAGTCCTCTACGTCTTCTCGAGCGTGGAGCCAGTAGAACCTTTCCCGCAATTTCGCTAAGGTCTTGTTAACACCAAGGTGGCCTCCCAAGGATCCTTCATGCATTTCCTTAACCACATCGTGGATTCGGCTTTTGGGAAGTATAGTTTGCATCCTATAGGAGCTACCATCCGCCGTTTCCCATTTCCGCTTGAGTACGCCACCCTCCACCCGAAGGGAGTTCCATTGTGCCCAATAGCTTTTCAGGGTTGCGCCATGCATTGAAACGTCTTTCCACTCAGGTCGCCCAGTCGTCTCCTTCCATACGAGCAATGGTCCGATGTCTTCATCGGCTAACTGGGCGTTTCGAATCTCCTCCGATGACCAACCTTCATCGAATTCCGCCGTTATCAATCGCAGATCAACGAGCGGTTCCTTTTCCTTAATCCGTCGGCAATGCTTGCAGTTAGCTGGACATGGACGGCGGGATAGGGCGTCAGCATTTCCATGAACTCCGCCCTTCCGATGAACAATTTCGTAGTCGTATGACTGCAATCTTTCGATCCATCTCGCAACTTGTCCCTCGGGGTTTTTGAAGTTGAGCAACCATTTCAGTGATGCATGGTCCGTTCGAAGAACAAATTTCTGGCCATATAGATACTTGTGGAACTGCTTGGTGGCCTCTATTATAGCCAGTAGCTCCTTCCTGGTCACGCAGTAATTCCTCCCACTTTTTGAGAGAACTCGACTGTAATAAGAGAGGACTCTTTCTTCGCCATTGATCTGCTGGGAGAGTACAGCTCCAATACCGCCGTTGCTTGCATCGGTGTCAACTACAAACATTTTTCCGGGTTTCGGATACGCCAGCACGGGTGATTCACACAGCTTTTCCTTCAGGGTCTCAAAGGCTGTCTGGCATTGTTCATTCCAGACATACGGACGATTTTTCTCGGTTAGCTGATGGAGACACTTAGCTATTTTGGCAAAGTCTTTGACGAATCTTCGATAGTAGGTTGCCAGACCCAGAAAACTTCGTAGTTGGCGCTTGTTGTTTGGTGTTGGCCAGCTTTTTACGGCTTCAATTTTCTCAGGGTCTGTTCTGACCCCTTCTGCTGATACGACGTGTCCCAGGT